>CM065434.1:7270000-8520000 GCA_033030585.1 Hippophae rhamnoides | reverse complement strand
TTCTTTACCAATGTAAATCATGAATAATATGAATCTAGTGACATAAAACTTACCTGTGGGCTAAAGTTTTAATTCAATTAAATTCATCATAACTTTACGATAAAACTATCAAATTATGTTAATTTTCCTAATCCCTGTGGGTAAATTAGAAAATATAATTTGATATTATATCCTAATTAATCACACAAAAATATAATAAAAATTCCTGTGGGATAAGATCTATTATATCATATATGATTAATTACAATTAATATTTATTTTCTAAATATGATCCTAAATAAAATTTATTATAGTTTTAATTAATTAAAGATGATGTGGCTACTACCTAATTAATAAAACTATATAAATCACTTAAATATTAATTAAATCCTTGTGCTCAATTATTGCATAAAACCATAAGCAATATTAATTTAATATCAAATGTGTAAATATTATTTATCTTAAATTGCATATATGACAATAAATTATACAAGCAAAATTAAATAATATAAGCACTAATTAAATCCATAAGAGCCATTAAAAATTAATTTCATTATGCATAAATTATTTAACTCAATTTTATATGTATAATTAATTACAAAATTTATACATATAAATACCCAAAACAAATAATTTAAGCATAATGTATTTAAATAAAATTTTAATGTGCCCAAAAATTATTTAAATAAATATAACATGTATAATAAATATTATACATGTGATAAACATAAATTAAAATTATATTCATAATTATTTTATATATATATTTATTTTGTTTTAATAAAATTAAATATTTAATATATATAAAATATTATACATTGACAACATATAACATGCTGTAGCCTGTTGGTTTGGCTTTTGAATTCATTGTCCTGAGACCAAGGTTCAAGTCCCAGTTCTGATTCAAGTGGACAGTTTATTGAAAACTTTGCGGTGTAATCTGGGTTCGATTCCTAGGCAAAGCAAGTTTTTTTTAATAAAACTTCATCTTCAACCTCTAGTCGGGTCAATACGACCCGTTTTTACACTAACGGATACCCGGCCTTATCTTTCTATTCCGGCGACGGAATCCATCGTTCTTTTTATCAAAATCTCAGAATTCAATTTCTGAGTGATTCATGATCTTAATGTTAAGTAAAAACTTCAGTTTAAACAAAAAGTTAATCAATGAAGAAAATAAATACCCAAGGTAAATTGGATTTATTTTCTTCATTGTTTTTCAAGTTTAATTTTACAGAATCACTCAAAAATCAATATTGAAACACTTTATAATTTTCATATGCATAAAAAACAATCAAAATAAAAAACCCAAAATTTCAGTTCTTCGTGCTCACAGAGCAAAACTGAGTTGTTTTCAAATGGCTCTGATACCAAATTTTAGAGTCTCAATTCAATCCAGAAACATTCATAAAACCATATGAACTCATAATTTAAATGCAGCGGAAACAAAATTTGATTGAAAACATACCTCCTGCCATTGATCAAATTTCAGCACTTACACGGGAATTCCAATGGATTTTCTATTCGATGCTTTCACTGGTTTCTCACACTTATTCTCTACGTATTGATGGTGTAATCTGAATTGTTATGCAGTTAATAGTGAGAGGACCTGATACTTTAATTAAGGTTCTTCCATCAAGAACCTCGTTTGGTTTCGGAACTGATGTACGGTTCCGACAAAACCGAACCGTCACCACGGTTCACTAACGTTGCACCACTTTTATTTACATAGAAAAGAAAAACCAGGAAAAATATGGATAACCGAAGTAATCTGATTGAAATTTTAAAGGAAAATTTGTAGAAGAAAATTGAGAGAATGAGACTTTTTTTTTTCTTCACAATATACCTTATACATAAATGGGCAGATAAGACCTCACTACAAAATATTTAATAAGTACATTAGGTGCATTAATAAGGAAAATTTGGTAGTCCTAGTAATCCATGCAATTTACCTACATTTTTTTTACTTGTTGTACAAAAAGTAATGAGATGTAAAAGCACGCATTAGTCAATTTTTTTTTCACAAACCACATAAATTACATAAGAAAGCTTTTTCTTGATGATGGCTTAAATATATTTTATAACTTTAATTAATAGTACTGATAATAAAAATACTTTAGTATACATTCAAATTTTAAATTTAGCCCAAGTTTATACTTAAGTTTTCATACTTTTTTTAACGACTCAATTCCTAAACTTTTTAATTTTTACATTTAAGTCTTCAATTTTTTTTTTCAATAATTCAATCTCTAAATATTTTAATTTCAACGTTTATGTCCTAAATTTTCATTTTATTCTTAAATTAAAAATCATGTCCTAAATTAATTCATCCATTGATGAAATATATACGTGGAGTCTCTCTTGCTTTATATATTTTCTTTGCATTAACAATAGGACCCTTTTTAGCTTTGAAATTGATTCATCATAAGAATAGAGTCTTTTATTTTCTTAGGCAATGAGCATATTGATATGGTTGAATTTCAGAGAGAGATAGGGGATGATATGGTTGAATTTCAAAGAGAAACAGGGGAAGAAGAAGAACAGAGAAGGAGAGCTAATTTCAATAATTTCTGGTATCCCATTCCCTCAGTTCTCTGGCCATATATATATAGCATTACACAAGCACCACTTGCGCTACGCCCATTGCAACCACTTCTGTGCCAAGGAGCCATGAGCAACATATGCTCGTATCATTTTTTTCCTTAAGGATGCAAAAGGTAGCCTTTAAATTGGCCTTGGAGCAAAGCCCACAGTTTCAGGGAAAGATGCTTCGATGCTTTTTTCACTAAGGTCACGCCCACTTGTTATTATTTTCCATTCAACTAAATGCTTTATATTTGAAATAGTTCCAATTGAAGGAGTCCCATCAAAATCTACCATCTTTCTTCTAGGAAAGGGCATAGTCACAGTACATAAATCCATTGTCAGGGGAGATCTATAACCTTCCATTAGTCATAGTTTGAAGAAAAATTCCCCTTTGTCTTCAGATCTTTTACACAATCTAGCATATGCCTTAACATGTCTTGGCTCAACCAAAAGTGATACAAAAATGCAACACTGGCCCTTTATATGTAAGACCACAGGCCAAAGCAAATTGTTATCTCCTTCTTCTTCTTTGTTTATGTAAAGTCCTATAACATTAGCCTTCTCCTCATGTTCTTGCTCCCTTGCCTTCTGTTCTTTTTGCCTGACCTTCTTCTACCTTTTCCTTTACAGGAGTTCAACTTGCCTTCTCTGAGAAACTTCTTCTTCCTCAACTAGAAAATTATGGAACCTTATAGCTTCAGCATCCTTATTAGCAAGCCATGCTTTGATCAGGTTTTGTTCCAACAACAAGATTGTGCAAGCCACTAGGTTCTTAGACTCAAGACCCATCTTCCCAACCTCTCCATCCAAAATATATCTCTATAAGGATAAGGCTGATCCGGACATAAATGTTTTCTCACTTGCATCATCAGGGATAGAAAATAACTCTAGGGAAGAAACTGGGAACCTATAAGGCCAAGCTTGGATGATATCCACGAGAACAGAACCAGTCTTTGAATATATATGTGGAAAAGATGAAAATCCTGGGTTTCGGATAAGTGTTTCCAATGCTTTTATAATTGAAGACCCTGGAACTTCTTCCAGTGACACGTTCTTGAAAGATACAACTTAAATAATGTCTTCAATAGTTAGTTGATCCCAAAAGGCTCCTAACAAATCCCATTTTTCTATAGAATCCTTATCAAGCTTCTTCAAGTGATGATGCGCACGATTATACCTTCTATAGTTGATGGAAGAACAAAATTCCCTGGGGTACTTGTCACATTCTTGCACTTGCACTTTAAGGGAGAAAGCAATGGCTAACCAAGGATATATGCTGAATTGATTAATCTTATATTAAATATTAATTTATATATTTCAAACATGTGGCTTTTACTTAAAAAAGACACAATTTGATTGAACCATAGATATGTTTGAATTTATTGTTAGAATTAATATTTATAATAATTTGGTAAATTTGGTGTTCATATATGGTGTAAGCTACTTTTATATGCTTAAATTTCTCAAGGATATATGCTTAATTGATTCTACTATCTTAATTTGGAAACTACAATAACCATTATTTTATGATAAAATGTTACTTCAATATTGAACTTACGATGATAATATGTACTCATCTATATTCTATATATAGGTTATGGTGATTTGCATGAGTTTATTAGACCAAGTTAATTTCCAGACTTTGCAATGACTGAAAACAGTGAACCTGAAATTCATCTAGAGAAAATGAAAAAACCACCATAAAATTTAAATGGCTTATCTTAAAAAAAAAGGAATAAAAGCAATTAATGTTGACCCCAATAACAAATATGATATGAAGAAACCAAAAACTTTTAGGTCAAAAATATGGAATCATTTTTTATTTATTTTACCCTATGATGTTGAAAATCATAGAACTATAAGTTATTATTGTAATATTGTAATAAAATTTATGTTGTTCATCCCACAAGGAATGTAACTATTTCAATGATATATCATTTCAAAAATTTATATAAAAATATTCCTAAAGAAGTAGATAGAGGACAAAAAATGTTAAAGTTTTCAAACACAAAAAGGAGAGGGTGATACGACAACTTATAAATTAGTTGTGGTATCATTTGACGCAAAAAGTGCTTGAGTTGCTTTGGCAAAAAATATTATTAATGATGAATTGTCTTTTAGGTTCTTTAAGGGTGAGGGATTTAAAGATTTTATAACTGAAATTTGTCCTAAGTTTCATGTGTCATCTCGTCAAACAATTTCTAGGGATGTGTTTCAACTTTTTTTATATGAGAAAAAAAGTTTTAGAAACGTTTTCATAAGAGTGAAAAGCAAAGAGTTTGTCTTACTAGTGATTGTTGGACTTCAGTTCAAAATGTTTATTATATTTGTCTAACCACTCATTATATTGACAAAGATTGGAAATTCTAAAAGAGAATTATAAACTTTTGTCAAGTTGAGAATCATAAAGGTGATACAATTGGGAGAGTAATAGAACAGAGTTTGCGTGATTAGGGTATATGTATGGTATTCATCGTAACTCTTGATAATTCTTCCTCAAACGATACCATTGTGTCATACTTGAAAAGGAAGCTAAAAAATTGGAATGATGGACTTGTTATGAGTGGGGAGTTCTTTCATATACAATGTTGTGCTCACATTTTGAACTTGGTTGTAAGAGAAGGACTTAAAGAACTTCATAATACTATTATGAGTATTTGTTGTGCCGTGAGATGTGTTAGATCTTCTCCTTTGAGATTGCAAAAGTTTAAAATGTGTTTTATTAAGGAAAATATTGAGTCTAAAGGAAGTGTTGTGCTAGACATGTCTACAATATGGAACTCCACATATATAATGTTAAAATATTCTTAGATTTTCAAAAAGATTTTGATTGTCTCGAAGAAAAAGAAGGAATAAACTTTATTTCTTATTTTCATGAGGAGCGATAGAGTTTTGGGTCTCCAACATTTGATGATTGGAAGGATGCTAATATTTTTGTCAAGTTTTTGAAGACTTTTTATGACTCTATATTAGCATTCAGTGCATCTTTATGTACCACATCAAATTTATATTTTATAGAATTGCATAACATTCAATCTTAAATACTTACATGGTGTGGTTCTGATGATGAGTTGTTGAAAAATATGGCTACTAGCATGAAAATAAAATTTGAGAAGTATTCAGGAAATGTAGATAAGACTAATAAGATGTTGTATGTTGCATTTGTATTTGATCCAAGGTACAAATTGGAATATTTGGAATTCCTATTTGAAGAGATTTATGATTTAGAAATAGTTAAAAAATTGAGAGATAATGTCAAAAATATGTTCATGGATATGTTCAAAGCTTACTAAGTTTGTGCATGAAAAGGATTTTCAATCTAATATGATTCAACCACAAGATGTAATAGGAAGGATTCCCTCATCCGAGGAAGCAAGAAAGATGAAATTTCTTAAACGCTTAGAAGAGAAAAGTAGTTTGGAGTTAAAAACTGGGTTGAGAAATATTTGAACACCCCACGTGAAAATATCATGTTGGATAAGTTTGATATATTGAAATGGTGGAAGGTAAATTCTTTTAGGTTTCCTATAATCTCTCTCATTGCATGCGATGTGTTAGCAGTTCAAGTTTCAACTATTGCATTAGAATCAACTTTTAGCACATAAGGGTGTATTCTTGATCCATTTAGGAGTTCTTTGAAACCTAAAATGGTAGAGGCATTAGTATGTAATCAAAATTGGTTCTGTTTCATATCGCCTTCCTAGAATACAACGATGAACATGAGATTTATGAAGATGTTGATTTAGGTAATTGCAATACTTCAAAAATTATTTCTAATTTTATTTTTTAAATACTATTATATAATGATATATGATTTTATTTGCTTGTAGAGTTCATTAAAGACACTACATTGATAATTGATGATTAATAATGGGTAAGTTTCTTCCTATTTTTCAAATAGTTAATGTAGGATCTTGGCTTAAATTTTAATTGGTTGGCATTGATTTTATAGCATTTATTAGTTGAAAAGGTTGGAATTGTTTGTATTGTTGATTGTGAGTATGAATGTTTGTATTTGTATCTGTTTAAGAGTTCAGTGTAAATTTCACCTTTTTGCTCTTTCTGATCTTTCTTCTCGACATTTGCAAGTGTTATAGTTAAGCCTTTTGTTTGAACTGACTATTTTGTTTTTTCTACATAAAGCAAAATTAGCTTTGCATGTCTGTTTTCATGCAAAAAACCTATTGCTAAAGCTAACTTTTGTTAGATGGATGTCTCATTGTTGTTTGCTCTTTCCTTCATAATGTTCCGATTACCTTACTCACCAATTAGGTTGGTCACTTGGATCTCTTGTTTGGGTGGAGAATCCCAACGATGCTTGGGTTGATAGAGAAGTTATGGAAATTAACGGTGAAGAGATTGAGATAAGTAGTACAATTAGGAAGAGAGTATGCGTTGCTTCCTATTGTTCACATAAAGTGTTGTATTAGAATTTTGGACTTCTTCTTCTATTCATGATTTAGATTTCTCTCGTTTCTGTTGCTATTAATAATAATATCTATATTTGTATGATGAGCAGGAAATTTGATTGTATTCTATTAGACTGTATCTATTAAACTGTATCGTATTTATGTATTATTATCCAGACCAAACCATTGAAAAATGTTAACCAAATTGGACCAATCCGTTCGTTTACAACATTTTTAATAGCCAAATGGTTTGATCCAGTCCGATTTAAGCAATAGGAATGGTCCAATTTGGTTAAATGTTTTTACTCAAAATCGGACCGAGCTAGACTCTGAACATACTTTGTATAAGTCTCAAATGAAGAAATAAAAATCAATTTATTTTATAAAAATATTTACCAAAAGTAATTATTTTCTAGCATAACAACATAGCTAATATCCTATAGTAATTTTCAACCAAACGTACTTAGATATAATAAATGATCAGTATATTAAAAATATCATTTAGAAAGATACATAAATTAATTATGAAATAAAATAATACATTTAAAATTTATGCATCTGGCATATCTATCAAAGTATAGAATTTCTGTATCAATCTATATATGAAAAACCTCAAACAAATCTACATGTACTGTTTATCAGATAAAAAATTACTACATAATTAAGAAATAAAAACTAAAACAATCACAATTTGTTTAAGAGAATTTACTTCTTTTACAAGCTCATTGTTGTTTAGTTGTGGATGAATTGATAAGAATGCGAAGGAACTTTTATAAAGGTGAGGGAATTGAAGAAAAATGGAGGAAAAATGGATCTTACAACCATCATGGCATGCATTGATTCAATATGAATTTAAATTACAACCACATACAAATGCACCGCGGCTCACATTAAATTGTGTGTCACCAAATTTGTTTGAATTTCAACCTATTAAGGCTTACATATGTTATTTTTTTATTCTTCTTAGTTGCAATTGAGTGCTTTCAAGTATAACTCTTTAAGTGTTTTATCATTAAATCATTTTGAAGCTAAAATACCTAAAAAATAATAAAACATACCCATGATTTTGAATATATAGATTTATTAAAATAATGATAAAATTAAGAAAATACAAATATATTTTGACAATAAAGTGCAAATAAATCACATAATATTTTGTGTCTTTTCAAGCATTCATCTTAGGATTTATGAGTGTTAATGATATTCATGAACAAAATGTTTAAATGTAATCTAGTTTCTAGGCACATTTTATTGTCCGCTATTCAAGTTGAAGAAACTTTTGAGCTTCAAGTCAATATGTTTCAAGTATATACTTGTTTTTAAACACATTATAATACATATTATACACTTAGAAACTTTGGTATATATATTGGTTGATCGACCAAAGTTGTATATCGATCGATCGAAGGGTTAGATCGATTGAGGATTGATCTTGTATGATCTATGTCCTTGCGGTTTGATTTTAAAATTGACGTAGAGCGATGAAAGTTAGGTTCTATTGATAAAGGGATTGGATTGATCGAGAATCAATGGTGTTTGATCTACCTGTCTTGGCTTTATTTTAATCTTTATTGGATCGATCAAAAAGGGTTTTGATTGATCATCTTTATAGGTTCAATCAATTGAGCCTAGACCAGATTGATCGAACGGCTAGGGTTTCAACTTATTATATATTTGTTTAATTGAGGCAAACTATTCTTTTGCCAGATTTTCCCTATTAATTATTGCTCTATGAATTATTTAATAGAGACAATGGTAATTGGTCCTTAACCTATCATTAAGGTTTCATCTTTCTTATACAAATAATATAATGCTCATATTTCAACTAATCATATTCATTTTATTTTTCTAATTATTTTTGTGATCTCTCTCTCAAATTATTCTACAAAAATTGAATCATATTTTTTTAGTCTTTTTTCTTTAATTAATCTATCAAATCTGGTGTAATTATGCTTGATTGATTAATAAGCCTATTTAATTTATGATATTATGATTACATGTTCATATAGCTTCTTCTTGATTATGTTCTTGAATGTTTGGATCAAATAATTTTGTGGGTGAGCATAATTATTTGATTTGGTTATTTAACTTTAAAAAAACTATCTTTATTGAACTTGTACTTCAACTTTTGTTCTAAGGTTGCTAGATGATTTAATTTAACTGATTTATTCTTGAATCTTCTAGATATGGTTTTTCATTATTGAATTTTCTCTAGGACACACTTGGCACTTTTATTATTGTGCTAACTTTTTAGGTGCTAGTTGAATGGGTTTGATTGCTTGTGTGACTTGAGTTATCAAAGCATTGGTATGGATCTCTATGCCTATCTTGTAGAAAATGTGAATGAAGTAGTGTTTTGTAAGTAGATTACTTTGGGGGCTTTATCTTAGAAGGTAGTATAAGACCAGGTGTTGTCTCCTTTAAGAGAACATAAAATCGTGCAAGTATACATGGTTACAAGTAATAAATTTGATAAGTAAGTTATCGTTTCCACAGAGATTTGTTACTATAATTTGTTAAGTATTAAAATTGTTTCACTTTGATTTTATCCAAAACAAGCGAAAAGTTGGAAGATATTTAACTAACTAAATTTTGTAAAAACAAATTAAAAATAAAAATTCTAGGATTGTAGTTTTCACCAAATTAATCCACTCGAATCATTCATTTTCTCTTGATTTGTATTTTTTTAAAATTTAATTTGTCAACCAAGAACTTCTAATTTTATCCATACATCTCTTCAGAGCTCGTATAGACACATCTCGCTAAATTAATTCACTATATTCCTATGAGAATTAAATTCACCAAGATTCATTACGTTCTAAGTTCTCAAATGGCCACACATACGATAAAGGTATATTCCTATCCTTCAAATATACATATTATTCTATTCTTGAGATTTATACACAAAAATGCCTCTTCCAAGTTTATTTAAGTGCCACAGATCAATTGATAAATTTTCCAATAATCAAAAGCATTAAGCACAAATAGAATAAACAAATTAAAAGTCTCATAAATCTTTCAAAAATAATTAAATCCAAGCTTCATAAATTTAGATAAAATGCAACCCTAAAAAAATTAAATTATTTCATAACAAAAATTAAAATTGCAAAAACGGAAATACTAAAACATTTAAGGAATATTTATCTCAAGAATACAAAGAAAATTAAAACATCATTTGCGCAGAAACACAATAGAAGCCAAAATGGCTTCTGCGTATTATCTACCCATTCAACCCCTTTATTTCTCTTTGTATCACATATTAATACCATAATAAAATATTAAAAATATTTCAAGTGGAAAACAAGAAATATTCTTTTTGCAAATGCATGTAAAAGAAATTTATCATGCAAAATAGTGAGCAGCATGTGCCATTTCTGATTTCTTTCTAATTCAACCCGTATGCCACATGTCATCATATGATTCGCTATAATAAATAGTGGGACATGTGGCAGCATTTCATACGGTGTCATGAATGGGTGCACGCGGAATGTGTTGCACGGGATAAACGGTGCTGAGACACGTGGGGGCAAAAAGCTGTTGGAAACGCGCGTGTGGTTCTGCGTTTTTGTGTTCACCAAAACGTGCCACGTGTCAACACATGATTGGCTGTAAGAAATAATGGGATACGTGGCAGACTTTAAAGGGTTGGATGGAGATCTTGCACGTGGTTGCGCCGCACGGGATCAACGCATGTGAGACACGTGGGTTGATAACTGTATTTTATACAGTTATTTTCACCTATTTTATTAATAGTAATTGCTATGTTTTCTTTATTTTTAGTTAATTTTAGTTTAATTAATTAGTATTTTCTGTTCTTTATATATTTTAAGAAAATTAAATAAATTGTATCGAAAACTTTCTTAATTGTAAATTTTTATCCAAAAATATAATTTCAAATAAAAGAGTGTTTAATTGCAATTTATAAAAGTTGAAAATATAATTTAAATTAAAATAGAGCTTAATTTTAATTATTAAAAGTTTAAAATTTAATTTAAATTAACAAAAGGGCTATACTGTGATTAAACAAAGTTTAAAATGTAATTTGAAATATATTTGTGGGTGAAAATGGAATTAACAAAAGTTATTTATTTTGCGCAGCAGGGAAGATGCCACGTAGCAATCTACACGCGTGGCACGTGGACTGTCCGATCAAATCATAACCGGCTAGGATTGGCGCGTGTTGATCACATCCGACCAAAGCGAGTGGATGCAGAAAATTCTTTTTCACGTGGTTCGGCGCCCGAGTGGGGCCCACTTGCCGCGCAGACCGGCGTGCAGAGTGGGACCCACGTTCTGACATGTTGCAGCCGCTATCCCCCACGTCGCGCACCTCTCATCTCGTGCACCGATCCCTTCGTGCAACCGGATCTTCAACTAATAAAATTGTGCCACGTGTTTGCACTAATCCGTGGGGCGAGTCTGATAAGGTCACGTGTCCCACTTACTATTTCAGGAAATAATATTCTGACATGTGGCATGTTACAATGATCGCGACCGCGCTGGATAGCACCCCTCGATGCAGCCGTTGGCTCCCGTGCGACAAACAATCGTGCGCCCGTTTTCCCACAACCAATGAAGAGCTGCCACGTGTCCGCACTAATACATGCAGTGAATCAGACTCTGACACGTGGCATGCACTTTGATTTTAAAAAAACGCAGAATCGGCACCCTGTCTCACGCGTGTATTAATTAACATTTTTCGATACGAAAATTGATTCGCGGAATTTTTGTTTTTCGATACGAAAATTTATACGCGTTTTGATAAAAAAAAATGTAATATTTCTTATGTATTTTTTAGGCTATAAATAGGGTATGTATTTTAGAGTTAAAAAAAGTTTTTGAGTGTTTGAAAGTTTTAGAGAGATTATTTTGTGTTGTTCGGTTTTGAACTGCAGAACACGCAGAAGCCATTTTTTGGCTTTTGTTGTGTTCTGTGTGTGCCAAATATTTTTGTAATTGATGTTTCAATTTCCTTTCTGCTTCTTATAATTTTCTGTAGTTGTTGTTATTTTTATTTTAATTTAATGAAGTAATTTAATTTTTCTAGGGTTGCATTTGATTCAAATTTATGAATCTTTGATTTTAATTATTTTTGATAGATTTATAAGACGTTTGATTTGTTCGTTTTATCTTACGCTTAATGCTTTTTGATTATTTATGAATTTTATCAAAACGATTTGTGGCATAAAAATAAACTTGAGAAAGACATTTTTGTGTAAATTGCTCATAGATAAAATGACATGTATGATGAAGGATAGGAATATACCCTAATTGTATGTGTGACCATTTGAGAACTTAGAACTTAATGAATCTTGGTGAATTTAATTCTCATAGAGATATAGTAAATTAATTTAACGAGGTGTATTTGTACGGAGCTCGGAAGAGATGTATGAATAAAAATAGAAGTTTTCGGTTGACAAATTAAATGTACTAAAAAAATATAAATCAAGAGAAAATAATATGATTAGAGTGGATTAGTTTGGTGAAAAATTGCAATCCTAGAGTTCTCTTATTTTCTTGTTACCTTTTTCTTAACTTGTTACCATCAACGATCTTTAGTAATCAACAAACTATAGTAACAAATCTCCGTGGGAACGATCTTTACTTACAAATCTTTATTACTTGTGACCATGTATACTTGCACGATTTTATGATCTCTTTTTGAGACAACATGGGTCCCACCCTACAGCCAGCTTGAGTGGTAAGTGGGCCCCACTCAGCGCCGAGCAACGTGCACCTGAAACCCCGCGTCCCTTCTAGATTTTCGTGTCTGGATCCATGCGCCTCATCCTAGCCGTTGATTTCCTGATTTAATGGTGGGTGTCGCGCGTTGGTGATGGCGAGAGCGGCCTTCTTTTCCTGCGCAGAAAATAAATTTTCTTAATTGCATTTTAACCCTCCAATTTAATTCAAATTAACTTTTAACTTTCGTTAATTACAATTAAGCCTTTTTTCTAATTTAAATTAACTTTTAAACTTTTGTTAATTGCAATTAAACTCTGTTTTAATTTAAATTATATTTTTAGGTATTTATTATCTACAATTAAGTCCTTTTTCGATTCAAATTATTTAATTTTCTTAAAAATATATTCCTTAAGAAACTAACAGTAAATATTACTTTATTGCATTAAAATTAGCTAAAAATGTCAAGATCATAGCAATTATAATTAATAAAATAGATGAAAATAACTATATAAAATACAGTTATCACCAGGCCTTGTAATGAGTAATGATTTTCATAATGGATAATTAGGTTATTTCTACCTAAGATATCATGTGTCAAGTTCTTATTTATTTTTGTTTTATATTAATTACACATGATTGCATGTCTCACTGCTTGTGATTTTCACTTAAAAATTACCTATTCACCTCTCTAGTTAATTATATTTGTAAATTTAAACTTTCATGCATATATTTGTATGATATGGTGAGTGGCTAATTTGACTCTTTTTTTATTAGATTTAGGAAACCTCATATATATCTCTTTTTTAGACGTAATACATGAATGAAATAAGCATTCACTTTTAATTTTACTCAAATCATTTAGTCTAAGTAATAAAAATAAGTACATGACACTTCATTAGATGTCAAAAATCCTAATATTTAATGTAAAACTTATAGATATCATATAACAACTGAATTAATAAAAAGAGTGTTCAAAGGAGTAGACAAATATGATCATTTAGAATAAAACAATTATAGGCTCAAAATATTATCACAATATAATATCCACTATTTGATTCCTAAACACAAATTTCGGTTTGATCTCAATCTCAACATTCAAGCACGAAACACAAAATTCCATGACATGTTTAAGACATAAATCAAATAATGCAAAAGACTAAATTATTCCTTTTAAATCAATTAAAATCATGATAATTTTGTAAAATATTTAAAAATGAACCTAACTATCCCTAAACCAATAAATAAACTAAATGCAAGCAAAAATGTAAGTACATGTTTAATAAAACATTACAAAAATTTCTAAATTTTTGTAACTTTTCTCGAACCCAACCTTGAATCTACATTATGCTCAATGTATCAAATGTAAATTAAAAATAATGATAAATAAAATAAAATTTACCCATTTGCTTTAGCTCAATGTGCTCAAGTAATGATGTGGTAAGTTATTGCATCCATCATCTCCACAACTTTATTGCACTGAAAAAATGTTGTGTACTTTTGATAACTCTATAAATGTGGAGTCATTAATGCACTTTTTAACTTAATATTTATTTATTTTATTTAATAAATATTATTTTGGGGCTAAAAATATTAACATATAAACTTTTTAGTAAAAATGGATGAAAATATAATTTTTGGGATTTTTTGGATTTTTTATGAAGTTTTAATGCAATACCAATCAAAAGTTGCCACGTGGCCTAACCCCCCAAGTAGAGGAGCTGACTGGGAAGGCCATACAAATGCCACATAAGTAGGGACAATGAATCATAAATCATTGCATGTGAGGAGTGAAGCAGTGCATGCCACACCATCCATTACCTCAAATCATGTTGCAATGCATGGTGCTGACTCAGCATACGTTGACTTGGACCGGTTTCCCCTGCCATGTGTTGCATTCTGATTCACCCAATAAATTCCTTGTGCCATGTGTCATGTTCTGAATAGCTAGTGTTATTAAATTTTCTTGTTTTGATCTCAACCCTTGATCTGAAGCTGGTCTGATGGTCTAGATTACACCTGAGTAATATTTAAGCATCTAATCACCCCATAAACCTAAATTATCCTTCATTAGCATAATTTTGGTCATTTTTTGTAGCTAAGAAGAGAGAAAAATATAGAAAAATTTCAAAAGAGATACAATTTTGGTGGAGTTAAGAGAAATTTAGTAGTACAATTCGAGAGAAAAATGTGGTTAATTTATTAATCTAGGGATCTTATGAACTCATTTTTTACCAAATGATGATATAATATTTTACCTCAATTATGATTTTAATTTAATTATATTATTTAATCTAATTTTTATGCTATTAATTGTTTGGCCAACAATTTATCTATGAAGGCAATTAAATAGATTTGAGAGAATTATTTAATTGTTTATCTTGATTAAATAATATGCATAGTTTTTAGGTGTGATGTATGATTCTTATGTATGTATGTGATCCATAATTGATGAATTTAATGAGTAGTATGCAAGTTAATTGGCATGAGAGTGTGATTAAATTAATTATTATATTGTATGTAATTTACTTGAAAGAGGAATACATGTTAAGTTAGATTCAATTGATCATGTAATTGATTGATAATTATATTAGGCAGATTTTAATTATTCACATGTTTAGAAAATTGGGGATTGAGTATTCTTAGTTATTTTCTCATATATAATTTTAGTTACCAAATCTAATTTAATTAATTATTGCTATTTACTTTTAGTTATTTTAATTTTTCTTCCTTAAATTAAAAAAACACAAAAAAAATTGATTTTTAGATTTTTAGTTTTAAAAATTAGTTTCTAATAAAATAATATCTGTGGGAACGTTCTTTTCTTATCATTATATTACTTGTTGTGATACATATACTTGCATATTCATTGCACACAATTTGTATGACGATTAAGTTTTTGGCGCTGTTGTTGGGGATTATAAATATTAGAAATTATTTTTTTACTTTTATATTTTATATTTTTCTTTATTTATTTTTCATAATTTTAATTTTATTTAGTTATTTAGTTATTTATTTATTTTAGTTAATTTTCTTTACTTATTTAATTTTAATATATTTATTCAGTTATTTATTTTTAATTTTTATTTAGTTTTAATTTAGACATATTTGTTAGTGATTTTAGAAATACATTTGAGTATTTGCATGGGCAGAGTTCGTGAGAGAGAAATCTTGCTTTTAGATCTCGAAATTTAAAATACTTTGAAGTCAATAAGGAAACAACAAGTTGTCACCCAAGAGAAAAAATGGCTAATCCATTAGACATAAAAAATAATGAGCTAAACTTAAAAAATCAAATGCTTTTGATGGTAATAAAGATAAAGCTATGAATGAATATGAAATATCTACGTTGGAAGGGCTGAATCCAAGTATTACAAGGCCAAACATTCAAGCTAATTAGTTTGAGTTAAAGCCAGTGATGTTTTAAATGCTACAAATAGTTGGACAATTCAGCAGATTATCCATAGAGGATCTTCATCTTCATCTCAGATTGTTTATTAAAATTGTAGATTCATTTAAGTTCAGTGGTGTGATTGAAGAGGCATTTAAGCTTTAGATTGTTCCCTTACTCTTTATGAGATAGTGCTCGATCTTGGCTAAACTCTTTGCCACCTGATTCCATTACAACATAGAATGATTTGGTAGAGAAATTCTTGATGAAATACTTCCCACCAATCAAGAATTCCAAGCTTTGGAATGATATTACTTTCTACCAACAATACGACGGAGAATCTTTATATGAAGTATGGGAAAGATTCAAGGAATTACTAAGGAAGTGTCTTCATCATGGTATTCCTTTTTGGATTCAAATGAAGACTTATTACAATGGTCTCAATGCTTAAACAAGCATTATTGTGGATACATATGCTAATGGAGCTTTGCTAGCCAAATCTTACAATTAAGCTTATGAGTTACTTGAGAAAATGACTAGCAATAATTCTCAATGACCAATGGATAGAATGATAGCCACAAGAAAAGTAGTCAGAGTGTATGAGGTAATTGATATCACAACACTTACGGCTTAAGTATCATCTTTGGTTAATCTTTCGAAGGCTCAAAACTCACTAGTGAGTATAAACCATGTACAAGATTTAGAAGTGTCATGTGTGTTTTGTGTAGGAGCTCATTTGTTTGATAATTTTCCAAATAATCATGAATCTGTATGCTATATGGGTAATGTGAATCGAAACAATAATCCATACTCGAACACATATAAACCAGGATGGAGAAAACATCTAAATATCTCTTGGAATAATAACAATCAAGGTGGTAATCAATTCAACTCTCAATCATTTCCAACATGTAGTTTTCAACAACCACATCAATCACAAGCCCAAGGGAAGAAGCCATCTACTATGGACAATACAAATGCCTTAATAAGGATGATGAAAGACTTCATCCAATCATTTAATGCAAAAGTGTCAACTCAAGAGGCTTCTATTCAAAATTTGGAGAACTAAATAGGGAAACTTGCTCAGGCTATAAGTCAAAAGCCTTAAGATAACCTTCCAAGTGATACAATTTTCAACCCACAAAGAGAAAGTAAGGACCAGTGCAATGCCATAACCTTGAGGAGAGATAAAAATTTAGAACAAGAACATAAAACAAAAAAGGATAAGGAGGAACTAGTGGATAAAGAGAGTATTGTAAAGGAAATAATTTAGCCACAGAAAACCACCTTTACAAACCCACTATTCCTTTCCCTCAAAGACTTCAAAAGAAAAAGCTAAGATAAACAGTTTTCAAAATTTATTGATGTCTTCAAGAAGCTACATATAAACATACCATTTGTAAACGCAATTGAAAAAAATTCGTCTTACGTCGAATTCACGAAGGATATACTATCAAAGAAAAGGAGGCTTAGATATCATGAAAAAATAACCTTAACTAAAGGTTGTAGCCCCATCCTTGATAGAAAACTACCAAAAAACTGAAAGATCTAGGTAGTTTTGAAATCCGTTGCACTATTGGGAATATCCATAGTTCTAGCATTAACATCATGCCATTATCTATCTTCTAGATATTAGGTGTTGGTAAAGCTAAAACCACTTCAATAACATTTCAGATGACAGACATGTATATTAAAATGTGCTAGTAAAATTAGATAAATTCATATTTCCGAAAGACTTCATTGTGCTAGATATGGAGGAGGACCGTGACATTCCTATTATACTTGGTCTCCCATTCTTAACAACTAGAATAACACTCATTGATGTACAAAAAAATGAACTTACAATGAGAGTGCAAGTTGAACAAGTAACATTTAAAGTTTTTAAATCATCTAAACCCCTTAATATTGATAATGTTAATAAATGCTTCAGGATAAATGTTACTGATTGTGGGGAAACTTAAAAGAATCAGTTGAGTATCCCACACTTAAGACTTTAACACATGATGCTATGAACAAGGACATAAACTAATCAGAAAACAACTCAACCTATTTTAACTTTGAAAGTATGGAATCAAAGGTTGATATTGTAGATTGTGTGAACTTTTTGGAGGACATGCCTATCATGTGTGGATCAAAGGCAATTATGAAATTTTTTGAGATAGGATCTAAGCTCAAACCATCAATTAAAGAGACACCAAGTTTAGACACCATACTTTTACTCTTCCATCCTCAATCAAGTAGGCAAGCAAAAGAGTCCAATAAAGAGGTGAAAAAGATGTTGGAAATATATAAATTGGATGAGTTACGATGGAGTGCTTATAAGAATGCCAAAAAGTTCAAAAATAAAACAAAAATATGGAATGAAAAGAGAATTAAGAACCGTGTTTATGAACCAGAGCATAAGGTATCATTGAACAAATCAAGACTCAAACTATTTCCAATCAAACTCAAAAGTAAATGGACACATAGGGATGTGCCATAAGACTTGATATGACTGTCTAGTCAAGGATGTTAAAGTGATGCTGGTTGGGAAGCAACCCAACATTATTTTATTTATATTTTTATTGTTTTTGTTTTATAGGTAAACAAATGTGGAGAGCCATGGCGCAACAAGATTGAGCAGTTTCAATGACAGATATGGTGTGCCATGATTAAGAGAGTTTTCTTTTCTGTTACTTTTTCATATTTATAAGTGCACATTGGGGATAATGTGTAATCTAAGTTAGGGGGAGGAAATTTCATTCTATACTTTAGTATTTAGAATGCATTTTCAATTGTTAGGAATTTTTTTGTTAGGATGTTTTTAATCATAATTTAGGAAGAAATTAACAAATATATGGAAATTAAATGCATGCATGCTTGTTATGAAACTTATGAACTCAATGAAAAATATTGGTTGTCATGACTAGGATAAGGAATGTAACATATTTGTTAAGATATTTACATTAATCATATTATATGCTTGCTAGTTTTGATTGAATTGATTCAAATATTTATGCAAATATTCATGATTGATTTTGGTTTTCTTATTGAGAGGAAATTTGTAGTAAGTTATGCGAGTTGATGAAATCTATCAGGTTTTAGAATTTATTTGATCATCTCTTGAGGAAAAATACTAAATAGTATTTAGCAAGAGAAATGATTTAGACCTTATTTGCAATGATTAAGTATTTCAAGCGTTAATATCTGTAGTCACCCATTTGAGCCTAACAAAGAACCATTCATATCTTTAAGACACATTTTATGTCTAACTAATAAGAATTACCTTTACCCTTGCACCTTTAGCTTGTATAAAAAAATAATACACTCATGTGTGATGCTATAGTGCAAGGCGAAATGTAATACACCCTAAAACAAAGAGGGAAAAAAGAAGAAGAAAAAACTCACAACACCATTATCCCTCTAAAGAAAAAGAGAATAAAGTTAAAAATAAGTTTGGGGTGTTGTTCAAACAAAGAAAACAAATATGGAATAAAAAAATATTAAAAGAAGGATAAAAGAAGGTGTATTGAAATATCAAGTAAAAGAAGCTCAATTGTAGTCAAAAAGTGGACAATGAACAAAAAGAAAGCTAAGATGTGAAAAGAACCTAAATTTCTTCATTTATCAACCCCCGCCTAAGCCTTACATTACAAGCATGTAAAGTCCTTATTTATCTTGAGCTAAGTGCATATTTATATTAGTGGAAATGGATTTGAAAAATAGACATATGAGACTTGTTCTAAGATTAAATTGATTAGCATACTCATATAGGTTGATTTCATGAGTGCATTAGATGATATCATGTACAACACACACACATAAATCAATTTGTTAAAAACCTTGTATTGATGGAACATTGATTGATGAATATGTAAAATTCCTTGTCATATAATTGTATGACTTTTGAGAGGGATAGTTTTTGCTAAATATGCATGTATTAATAGATATATATAATTATGAATATACTACCCATGTCATTTTATTTAGTTAGTCTTGACTTTACTTGAGGATCAGTAAAGTATTAAGTTTGGGAGTGTGATGACTCTATGAAAGTATAGTCATTAGTTTTAACTTAATATTTACTTATTTTATTCAATAAATAGTATTTTTAGGGCTAAAAATATTAACATATAAAATTTTTAGTGAAAAGGAGTGAAAATATACTTTTTTTAATTGTTGGGATTTTTATGAATTTTTAACGTAGGAACAATCAGAAGCTATCATGTGGCCTACCATGCAAGTAGATGAGCTAACTCGGTAAGCCACGTGGATGCCACACAAGTAGGGACAACGAATCATAAATCACTGTATGTGAGGAGCGAATCAACACATGCCACGTGTCAGCACAGTGTTCAATCCGAGTTTGGAGTGCGGTCAACCAACACTCCATATTTCATCACACGATTGCTCCCCACGATGCACAAATGTGCTATGCCATCTGTTACCTTGAATCAAGTTGTGCCATATTGAATTGAATATGCATGCGTTGACTCGGATTGGTCTCCCCTACTATGTATCACGCTTTGATTGGCCCAGGAAATTCTATATGCTACGTGTTGGGATCTGATTTACTAGCATTATTAATTTTTCTTGTTTTGATCTCAACCCTTGAACTGAAGCTGATCTGATAGTACAGACAGATTGTACCTTAGCTATATTTAAGCCCCTAATCAGGGCATAATCATGAATGAGCTATCATTAGCATAAATTTGGTCAATTTTTAGAGCTAAGAATAGAGAAAAATACATAAAAAATAAGAGATACAATTTTGGTGGAGATTCAATAAAAAATTAGTACTTCAATTCAAGAGATTGATTGTATTTCTTCTTCTACTCTTTTCCTTATCAATGTTTATGTCTTTTTTTTTATGAAAAACATGAGTTTTATAAACATAATTATGTGTGGTTAATTTATTAATCTAAGGATCTTATGAACCCAATTTTCACCATATGATGATCTAATATTTTACCCGAATTATAATTATAATTTAATTGTATTATTTGATTTGATTTTTATGTTATTAATTGTTTTGCTCACAATTTATCTATAGTGAAAATTAAATAGATTTGAGAGAATTATTTAATTGTTTATTTTGATTAAATAACATATATAGTTTTTAGGAAGAGATGTATGATTCTTACGTATATGATCCATAATTGATGAACTTAATGAGGAGTATGCAATTTACTTGGCATAAGAGTGTGATTAAATTAATTATTATATGGTGTGTAGTTTACTTGAGAGATGAATACATGCTAAGTTAGATTAATTAATCATGTAATTAATTGATAATTATATTGGGAGGATTTTAGTTATTCACATGTTTCGAAAATTGGGGGATTAAGCATTTATAGATATTTTCTCATATATATCTACTTACTTACCAAATCTGATTTAATTAATTATTGCTATTTACTTTTAATAATTCTATATGAAATAAACATGGTTTCCCAAAAACAGGATATAAAATAACTAGAATAATGTTTTTTTATAAATTGTAAAATAATAGAAGCATGATTAAAAATAAAACTAAAACTAAATTGAAAGAAAAAAATACTACATATAATGATGAATTGCCACCCATGAAGTGTTTGTTTAACGTCTTAGCAAGACGATTTTTACGGAAATTTTCATTTTCAGAAATTAATATACTCAATGTCTCCTTATCATAGAGTTTATTACATATTTGTAATTACAAAATCTACAAGTATGATAAGATTATCTATGTGTATCATTAAATTATTTATCATATCCTATAGATATATTTGACATTTATCCTATAATTATAGGAACATGATTATTGGTTACAGTTCACATACTCCAAATTGTAAGTATAATGAATAAAACATTAAGTTATGACTTAGCATTTACCTCCTCACCAATGGTGGTATTGACATTAAAACTTTTAGAATCTTTGAAGGTAACTTAAGAATTATTTTTTTTATAACTAATATAAAACCAGGAAAAAGATCAAAAATACCCATAAGATTTAAAGAATCTTCAGAAATACCCTTCAGGTTTTAAAAAAATTCAAAAATACCCTTGAAAACATAACGGAAGTTAAAACTAACATTCATCAGAAATACCCTTCAGGTTTTAAAAAATTCAAAAATACCCTTGAAAACATAACGGAAGTTAAAACTAACACTCATCAGAAATACCCCTAAGGTTATAAAAAAAATGGAAGAAGAAAAAATAAACCAAGAAATATTAGATATAGAAACAGAAGACATTTCAGGATGTTTTTCACAGGAAATGGTAATAAGTAAAAAGAAATTTGAAGAAATTCAAAAAGTAAAATTAAATCTTAAAGAAGGAGATGGATTTAAAGACCCATCATTTTTATTAAGAAAGATATTTCCTAGAAAAAATATAATCTATTATGGTATTAGTAATAAGGAAATGAGCATTAAAATTACAGATGCAAAAGGAAGATATAATATACCATTAATTAATAAAGAAACTATATTAAACAAATTATCAAAAATTCCTAGAAAGGATAAAGAAAAAATTGGATACATTCATTTAGGAGGAATCCAAATATTAATAAAAGCTCATTTTAGAGAAGGAATAGATACACCAATAAAAATAGCTCTATTAGACAATAGAATAATAAACAGGCAAGATGCTTTATTAGGAATGATCCATGGAAACTTAGGATACCAAAAATTAAAATTTACTGCATATCCTAGATTTGCTATAAATATACAAGATAAAAATTTAAACCAAGTATTAAGTCTAGCTTATGAATTTGAAAGAGGAGATTTAATGAAAGAAGGAAATCATCCATTTTCAATACATTATCTAGTAGCATATTCTTTAACAAATAGTCATAATAGTTCAATATATGGACAAAATGAATTTATAGAAATAGATAAAAATTTTAAAGAATTAGGACAAATAATAAAACCAGAAATATTAACAGATTTTGAAATACCAGAAGAATGGAAATTAGATATTAAAGAAAAACCCTTAATAACAGAAAGAAAAAGTAATAACATACCAAGATTTACTTTCGTAGATCACGAAGAAGAAACCTCAAATCAACAAGAAGTTAAAAAACTAGAAAATGAAGTTAAAATAATGAAAGCATTAGTTCATGATTGCATATTAGGAAAAAATCATGTTTAAGGATAAAATAAAAAATATGAATTTAGAAATAAATGGAAGCCTAGTAGGTGTGGCAAAAAATCAAGCAACACTATTTGAAACTATACAGTTATTAACAGAGGAAATGGATCTAGTCCAAGAATCAAACACAAAATATCTACAAGAAATAATAGATATACAAAGAGAACTATTAAAGGAAATAAAGGAATATGGTTATAATAAACTACAACAAAATATGCATAAAGAATTTTCAGAATTAAGGAAAGATGTATACAATCTAAAGATAGATCATAAATACGATCCCTTAGAAGGATTAAAAGAAGAACCACCAAGGAAATCAGATTCTCTGATTCCCAGAAATGAGAAAAGAAAAAATGAGGAACAATCTAAGAGTAAAGAGATAATTCCAAATTGATGGAATATAGGAAAAAATTAGAAAAAGAATTTATGAACCCTGAGAACAGAAATATAGAAACATTGGTCAAATTATTAACATTAACCAATGAAGAAATAGAAGAACATTATATTGGAAAACTTTGTACTAACAAAGAAGAAGATGATATGACAATAATCAGTGAAACTGATTCAGAACCAGAAAACATGACCCTAAAAGGTCATATGAAACCAATTTCATTACCAGTCCCTTACCAAGAAGAAACATCTGACCCACATAGGGAGGAAAGAAGTAGACAAAGATCAGAAGAACCTGATACTACATATAGAAGAAGACAACCACCTAAAATGGAGGAAGGGTTGCATTGGGGAACTAGAGGAAATATTCCACCAGAGTTTAAACTCCAGGATAACTATAAATCTGAACTTCTAAATTTAGATTGTATAAGAGATAGGAAAAAAGCTTTAGATGAATGGTCTAGTGGGATGAGCGTCCTTATACAAACTTCTCCAACTACCCAAACAAATCCTTCAATTTGTAGAGTTCTTATAGCACACAAAATGACAGGAAATGTGAAAGTTTGGTTTTCAAACTTAACAGATCAACAACATTTATTAATGCAAGGAAATGCTTCCACAGGAAGAGAATACTTAGATACGGTAATAAATGAAATATACAAAGAATTTATTGGTGAAGATAAAGGAAGGACTATCACTGAATCCAGTGAAAATGAAATCAATGAAGCTAAATGGCATCTAACAAAAATGGAAATTTGTAACATGTGTTACATAGATTCTTTTATTTGTGAATATGAAATGTATTACCATAAATTACCACCCTCTATACAAACAACCTATAAAGAAATGTTTTTTCAAAAATTACCAGGAACATTATATAAAACTTTAACAGAAAATTGGGAACAAAGGAATAGAGAAACTATACCAGATACTCTAGGAGGAAGAATAAGAAGTCTTAGAGATTGGATCATTATAAAATGCCAAGAAAGAAAAGAATACAAACAAATAAGAGGAAATGATAAAATTTGTTGTGATACAAGAGATTTTAGAATGCCAGGAAAATATGGATGCAATACAAAACCTTATAAACAAAAATATAAAAAATATAAAAGATTTAAAAAATATAAATTTAGAAAACAAAATTTCCAAAAATATAAAAAGAGATTCAATAAAGAAAATTATAAGAAAAGATATTTTAGAAGAAAGGTTTATAAACCATCTGAAAAAAGGAATTATTGCCCTTCAGGAAAGAAAAAATGCAGATGTTGGATCTGTAATGAAGAAGGACATTATGCAAATGAATGTCCAAGTAGACTTCAACATAAAAAGGAATTTAAAAAGGAATTTCCACAGAAAGCAAAAATCTTAGAAGAAGCCTTCAAAATGGAATTAGAACCAATTGAGGAATCTGATATAGATGATACTTATAGTATTTATCTATTAGAAGAAACTGAAGAAGAAATAACTGACTCAGAATATGAATATTCAGATCATGAATATTCTTTAGAAAATGAATGATTTGTATAGTATTACAAATCCAAATAGTACTTACATTAAGGTAGGACTAAAATTTAAAGGTTATAACACTTATCATTTACATGCATATATAGATACAGGAGCTAGTATGTGTGTAGCTAGTAAATATGTATTTCCAGAAGACAACTGGAAACAAGCACCTAAAGATTTAATTGTAAGAATTGCTAATAATACTACAATAAAACTCAATCAAGTATTAAAAGATACTGATATAATAATAGGAGGAGAAAACTTTCATATTCCTACTATATATCAACAGGAAACAGGTGTAGACTTGTTAATAGGAAATAACTTCTTAAATTTATATCAACCTTTCACACAACATTCTGACAAAATAAGCCTTACAACCTTAGAAGGAGATACAATATATGTCTCTAAAGTAAGAAAAGCTCTAACTGTCTCAAACCCAACTTTTATGCAACAACATAAAAAGCGAAAACGTGGTGAGATAAAAGACCAGGAAAAACAAAAACCTTGTTTAGAAAATATTTCATTAGATATAGAAGAAAAACAAAACTCTTTTCTCAATGAAATACAGGAAGATAAAGCCTTAACATGCATTAAAAGATTATTAAAAACAGTAAGTTCAGAAAATCCTTTGGATCCAAAAATAAATAAATCTAAAACTATAGTCAACATAAAATTAAGAGATCCTAACAAAATCATAAGAGTAAAACCAATGATTTATACTCCAGAAGATAGGATTGAATTTGGAAAACAAATTGAAGAACTTTTGGAATTAAAAGTTATAATACCAAGTAATTCACCTCACTCTAGTCCAGCATTTTTGGTTGAAAAAGAAGCTGAGAAAAGAAGAGGCAAAAAGAGAATGGTAATAAACTTCAAAGCACTTAATAAAGAAACCATTGATGATGGATACTTCATCCCAAAAAAGGAAGAATTACTATCATTAATAAAAGGAAAGAAATACTTCTCAAGTTTCGATTGCAAAAGTGGATTTTGGCAAATAAGACTAGATGAAGAATCTCAAAAATTAACAGCATTCAGTTGCCCCCAAGGACAATTCCAATGGACAGTAATACCATTTGGATTAAAACAAGCTCCAGGTATTTTTCAAAGATATATGGATAATATTTTTAAGAAATTACAAGATATTTGTTGTGTTTACATAGATGATATTTTGGTTTTCAGTAATGAATTAAATAAACATTATTTGGATATTATCAATATATTACAAGAATGTAGAAAGGAAGGCATTGTACTCTCTGAAAAGAAAGCAGTACTTGCTCAACAAAAAATCAAATACTTAGGATTGGAGATTGAAGATGGAAAACATAATCTACAACCCCATATATTAAATAATATTCAAGGTTTTCCTAGTGAATTAAAAGATAAAAACCAATTACAAAGATTTTTAGGATGTCTAACATATGCAGAAGCCTATATCAAGAAACTTGCAGAAATGAGAAAACCATTACAAGCAAAATTGAAAAAAGATTATGTCTGGAAATGAATGAGAAGAAGATACTACATATATGGATAGAGTAAAAGCAAAAGTAAAAAATTTACCAACTTTATACCATCCAGGACCGGATGATAAAATGATAATTGAAACAGATGCTTCACAAGAATATTGGGAGCGATCCTTAAAGCAAGAGTAGATGACAAAGATGAATATCTTTGCGGATACTGTCAGTCTTTCCAAGGACGAGAATTAAATTATCATAGTAATGAAAAGGAATACTTAGGCTGTTAAAAAAGCTATTAAGAAATTTGCAATATATGTCATAAGTTCTAGATTTATTATTAGAACAGATAACAAGAATTTTGGTTATTTTTTAAGAACTAATATTGCAGGAGATTATAAACAAGGAAGACTAATTAGATGGCAACAATGGTTCAACCATTACAATTTTGACGTTGAACATCTTCCAGGACATAAAAATAGCTTGGCTGATGCTCTTACCAGAGAATTAGCACCTCTAACTATTTTTATGATTGCAGGAATGGAACAGCTTGATATTAAGATCAAGATAAAAGAAAAGGAGATAAAAATCCTACAGGAACAACTCGAGTTGCTATACCTCGAGAAATCTCTTACAGAGACAGGAATAAAACAGGAAGAACTTAAATGTTCAAAACAAATTTCAGATGAGGAATCTCTGATAAAAAAGGAAGAACTTAAATGTTCAAAACAAATTTCAGATGAGGAATCTCTGATAAAAAAGGAAGAACTTAAATGTTCAAAACAAATTTCAGATGAGAAATCTCTGTTAAAAAAGGAAGAACCTAACAGTTCACAAAAAACTTCTAAACCCAATTGGGCAGACGAAGCAGAAAAAGAAGAACAGAAAAAAGTTTATGTGCAATTACATAATGGCCCAAAACCAGGAATTTATAACAATGGGCGAGAAGCTAGCAAATTTATTCTAGGATTTAGTGGAGTAACTCGTAGAGCCTTCGCGTGAGAATAGAAGCTGAAGGAAGTTATGCCAACTACAAAACACCAAAACTAATAACTCCAGAGGAGATAGTAAGAAATTATTCTGTAGTACTACAACAACAACCAACAGCTCCAAGCAGACTGACAAACCTTGGAAAAATAGCAAGACCTCCAATGCTATTCAAAGAAACATCTCCACCAGAGACATCAAAAATAACAAAACATTCAGTACTATTCAGGGAAACATCTTCTAGAACCACTCCAGTCAATGAAGATGAAAAAGACCAATACAGAAATCTTAATAAACAACAATGGTTAAGTCTTTATAATTTAGCCAGAAAATCTACCCAGGAACATATTGAAGATATGAAATTCTATACTACAGAAAAGGAATTCCCTGCAGGTAGTAAATTCAATATATTGGAAGGAGCTGATCCAATTTTTGTGTATAAAGCATTTCATGCAGGATTAATAGAAAATATATATCCAGGAATTAATTTAAGTGAATTAAATTATTTCCCAGAAAATTTTAAAAGAGCAATTAAGAATTTTAGAAGAAAAATTAAAGCAGGTGATAAACCTGTTTATCTCAGATTTTTTAGTTCATTAATGGACTGGAATGAGGAAGGAAGTATTAGTCCCTACCACTTCATCAAAATAGGAATTTCCAACACAAACAGAGAGGTTCCTAAACCAAGGGCACTTCCAGAAAAGGAATTCAACGCAGAAGAACTCTGTGTATTAAGAGGACAAATGCTAAGCCAGATTTACTATGAACTCAGAAGGATTGACAATTCTACTGAGATTAAGGTAAATTATTCAACCAGTAAGGTTATCATCATCTCACACAGTAGCATGGCTCTGTCAGAAGAAGATGGTGAAAAAATCACCAAATATGAAACCAATTTTAATTGCAACAACTTAGAAATTGGTCAAGAAACCAGGAAAGTATTTTGCTTCTATGCCAAAAAGGCTACCAAGGACCATAAGTGCATTCTCTGCATCAAAGATCGAGAAGATGAAGATGCGTCATCATCAACATCATCAAAGGAACAATTGGCAGAAAATGACAAAGAAAATTAAGAAAAGCAACTGTCGGCAGAAGACTACAAAAGAAATAAAGATGTAGACCCCACATCTTAGTCGGCAGCATATGCCAAGGAAAAAAGTAACGGTTATCAGGAAAAGCAGATGAATTATTAAAGCAAGGGTAAAATAATAAATTTGGTCTTGTAAATAGGGATTCCTTATTCTATAAAAGGAACCCTTATTATCATTTCTAAGCACGAAAAAAACCAAGAGAAACCCAGAGCTCTCTACTCTGAAGCTCTCAAATAGAAAAAACCTTTTATATCTAGGAAACCCATAACCAACAAGGTTGTACCCAGTAATTATGAGTGGCTAAGTAACCCTTTCAAGGTTCTTAGTTAGCCTTAAGTTGTAATAATTATTATATTTTGAATAAATGGAGTTCTATTACTCTTCCTTAGTAAGTCAACTTTTGGACACCATTCATGTACGGATGCAGAAAGCTTACCATTACCAGGAAGGTGTTGAGGTGTAAGCGAAGCTGAGGCATAACAGGTGTAACAAAAGAAGACGAACAGAAGGGAAGACCGTGGTGGACCCATTAAATTCAGGTATGATGATTACAGATTTAAGCTAATTAAGAATCTTGAATGTTGAAATATTCGCTTACTACAAGGTATAATAATTTTAAAACAGGAAAATAGAATTTATTTTTAGAAAGAAAATAATATGAATATCGAATCATTAGTACATAAATTAGAACTATTAGACTTAACAAATGAAAGAATAATTTTTAATTTTAAAAGACAATTAATAGAATCAGGACTAGAATTAAGTAACCAACATAATGAAGAACATAACATACTATGCAATTGTAAGGAATACAGAAGAAAATTAGATTTATATAGTAAAATAATAAGTTTTTTAGATAAATTATTACCATCAATAAATACACAAAGACCTTCATCTATGTCAATTTTAACTCCAGATTAAGATTAAATCGATCCGCGAAAAATGGTATCAGAGCCAAGGAATAGTAATTTAAATAGTAATGGATGGAGAATTAACACCATTAAAACACAAGGGCATTTGTGACATTTTATAAACCCCAGAGGCATAACTGAAGATATAACAAACTTCAAGGGCAATTTAGAAAATGATCCATAAAACCAAGTACTAAAATAAATACAAAATAATAATAAAAAAATAAAATAAAGGAAAAATAATAGTGAATAAATAAATAGCAAAAACAATATCAAATAACAAAAACAAAATTAAAATAAACAAATAACAAAAATAAATAACAAATAAACAATAAAAGAAATAAAAATAAATAACAATAATAAAAATAAATAAAAGGAAATAAAAATAGTAAATAAATTAACAAAATAAAATAAATAAGAAATAAAAGTTAGTAAACAAAAATACTAAGTAAAAAGAAATAATAAATGGAAATCCAAATAATAAAAAGTAATAAGGTTAGAAAATAAATAAAAAGAAAAAAATAAATTAACAAAATAAACGAAATCAAAAGTCAACAAAAAAGAAATAAAACTAAAGAAAAATAAGATAACAAAATTGAATAAATTTACATAATAAATAAAACAAAACAATAGAAAAGAAATATAAAATAAATGTTATTACAGAAGAATATTAAAAGAAAAGGAAATTAAACAAGTTATTAAATTAATAATTAACTAAAACTAAATTAATAAAGAAAATAAAAAGAAAAACAAGTACTTAAAAGAAAATTAATTTAGTAGATAAATTAATAACCTAAGTTAAGTTAACAAAAGAAAAGAAGTTAAAAATAAAAATTAAAAATAAACAAAAATAATTTTATTTCATTTTATTTCATTTTTTGAACTTTTTTTTATTTCTTTTAAATGTTTGGACTTTTTTAAGATGAAATTTTTAAAATTTGTTTTTTGATCTCTTTAAGTTTTTTTAATTTTTTTATTTTATTTTAGATTTTCTTATAACTTAAATTTTTCTAATTGTTTTGAATTTATTTTAAGATTTCTATAGATTATTTTTAATGTTGTTACTTTTATTTTTTTATTTTTTTGGATCTTAATTTTCTAAAATTCTTTTGAATATGTTTTTAGATCTTTTTATTTTTTTTAATGTTTTGACTTTTGTTTTAAAAAAATTTCTAGAACTTAAATTTTTCAATTTTTGTTTTGAACTTGTTTTAAGATCTCTTTAGATATTGTTTTTGAATTAAACAACAAAAATAAAAATAAAACAATCACCAATATTTACTAAAACTCAAAAAACAAAAAACTCATTAAAATTAACTAATTAGAAAATAACTAAACAATTTAAAACACCAATTTTTCGACAATGATGTAAAAAACTTTATGCATAAAAACTTGATTGTCAAATTTTATATTTATAAAAAGTTTGTAAGTCCACAAATCACTTGTAACCAGCAATAAGTATATTCTAAAGATCATTTCTCAAGGAATTGCGGTGTTTTTAAAAAGTTAAATTAATTTTCTAATTTAATTATGAAAAATAAATCCTAAACATAACAAATTGTCGATTTGAAATAACAGAAATGTAAAATCTAAATTAAGTTAACATTTAAATAAAGCAAGTAAATAAAATATATAAATAAAAGTAATAAATAAAAGTGATAAATAAAAGCAATAAAACTATTTCGAATAATAAATTGTCGATTTGAAATAACAGAAATGTAAAATCTAAATTAAGTTAACATTTAAATAAAGCGAATAAATAAAATATATAAATAAAAGTAATAAATGAAAGAAATAAAACTATTTCGAATTTAGGATTATGGATGTATGTAGGATTTTAATGAGTATAACCCTTCATGGACATAACAAATTAAATTATTTAAATATAAGTTAGATTTTACTCATTCTATTTCTTTTTAAATAAAACTCCTTATAATCATAGTGAGTTTTCAATGATAATCAATTAATCAATTCTTTCTTAATCGAGATTGAAATCGATTAATTGGTGATATATATATATACCAAAATTTTCAATTAATTAATTAATTACTTTCCTTGGTCGGACTTAAGATTAAAAAATTAATAAACCTAAGATAGATATATTTTTTAATTATAAATCAAGATTTAGCCTATCTTTAATTTATAATTAACTCTTATTCATTTTAAACAACCAAACACAGATGATATGTCTAATGCTTAGTTGTGAAATATTTTCTTTGATTATAAATAAAGAATTGTCGTAGCATTAATTTATAATTAAAGACATTAAAATTGTGAATAAGAAATAAATCTAAACTTTTATTTATTTAAATTATAAAACCGTTCTTCCAATAATTAGAAGTAGAGACTAAAATCTCACATATAGATTACAAATAGAAATAAAAGATATATTAATAAAATTACTCATTCTAGAAAAATGATTCCAAATCCCTGAATGGGAAGTTACTACCTTCTTTGAATCCTTGGATCATATTTACAATTGGTGGATTTTCTCTCTATATCTTTACATGGTGGTGGAATAGTTAACCTAAAATCTACCTTAATAACTACTCCTATGAATGGTTAAAGAAAAAAAATTGTAAACTACTAAACTATTCTATTCAATTCTATTCTATGATTCTAGTGCGTTGAAACAATAGAAAACAAGACCCATTTATAGTTGAAAATAGGAGAGAAGAATGGATTGTGAGGGAGAAATATTTACGTGCCCTAGCCCACATTTATCCATGCCACAACCCCATCTTGTTGTGGTCAACCTCTATTTATCTAGAAAAGATCCCACTATAGCTAGTACTTATCCATATCTTGGCTCAAGTCAAATAGTTTTTCTTCACTCTTTTTTGTTTCACTCCATACAAATTGGTTAGATCACATGGAAGCTTTACATGTATTCTTCTTCATTGAAAATGAGTGCTTTAGGTATGATTGTTCAAGTGTTTATCTTTTGAATCAAATTTGAAGCCAAAAATACTTGAAAAATAACAAAACATAATCCGTGATTCTAAAGACATATATTTTCTTAAATAATGATAAAATCATGCAAATTCAAATCTATTTTTTATTTAAGTGCAAATAAATCACAGAATAATAGTGTTTTTCAAGCACTCATTATACCACACTATTCTTCTTGGTTGCAAATTATAACCACAACCAAGACTATTATAGATGTCAATAATGGGAAATTAACTATAAAAGTCTTAGGAGAGACTGTTAATTTCAAAGTTTTTAATTCCTCTAATATTCCCTCTATTTCTATTGATGATGAGTGTTCACATATTGATTGTGTCGATACATTTGCTCATAACACCTTTTTATAGGATGAGTGTAGGGATAAACTTCAATATGCTTTAATTGTTGATAGGATAGAGGAAGACTTAGATGAAAATACTAAGACATACCGTGAGTTTTTAAATACTACTGAACTAATATAATAGTTTAGTGCATGGGTCTTTAGATCTACCTAAGACCCCATTTAGGGAAGAAAATACTCCACCGGTATAGGAGAAGAAAGAGTCACCTAATCACTTAAAATATGTGTTTTTGGGAGAAGAGAATACCTACTAGCTACTATTTCATTCATCTTGGCCAAAACCCAAAACCCAAGAAAAAGAACTTGTTAAGGTTCTTAAGAAATTCAAGAAAGCTATAGGATGGAGTATTGGAGACATTAGTTGTATTAGTTCGGTTATGTGCATGCATAAGATTAATTTAGAGGATAATACTAAACTTGTTAGAGAAGCCCAAAGAAGACTTAATCCTACTATGGAAGAAGTAGTGAAAACTAAAATCTTGAAACTCTTAGAGAAAAGGAGTATTTATTCTAATATTGATAGCAAGTGGGTTAGTCCAGTATATGTGGCACCGAAGAAACTAGGCATTGATGTAGTAAGAAATGATAAGAACGAGTTAGTGCCCACTAGAACCATCACGGGATGAAGGATGTGTATCAATTTTAGAAAGCTAAATATGTACACTAAGAAAGATCAATTTCCCCTTCTTTTATTGATCAAATGTTAGAATGATTAGTTGGGCATGAATTTTATTATTTTCTTGATGGTCTTTAAATATATTACCAGTACCAATTGCACGAGAAGATTAAGATAAGGCCACATTCACTTGTCTTCTTGGGACATTTTCTTTTAGGAATATGCCATTCGATCTATACAATGCTCTTACCACATTCCAAATATGCATGATGTCTATATTTTTCAAATATGGTGGATAAATTCAATGAGGTATACATGGATGACTTTTCTGATGATTGTTTACATAAATTGACTTTTTTTCTAGAAAGATGCATTAAATGCAACACAACTCTTAATTGGGAGAAAAGTCACATTATAGTTAAACAAGGAATTATGTTAGGACATATTATTTCAAGTAAATGTATAAAATTTGATAAGGCAAAAAATTATTTAATTACTAAATTTCCACCCTTATTAATGTGAAAAGAATTAGGAGTTTCTTAGAACATTGAGGTTTTTATAGAAGATTTTTTAAAAATAAGTCTACACCTATTATCATGGCACTTGATTGGTCTTTCCCATTTGAAATTGTGTGTGATGCTTCTGATTTTTCCACAGGGGTTGTTTTATGATAGAGAGTAGATAAGCATTTACATGTCATATTATGCTAGTAAAATACTCAATGATGCCCAAGTTAATTATTCTACCATAGAAAAGAATTTTTGATGTTGTATTTTTCTATGGATAAATTTAGATCTTATTTGGTATATTCTATAGTTATTGTACATTCTGATCATACTACTTTGAGATATTTGTTGAGTAAAAAAAATGCTAAGCCAAGATTGATTAAGTGAGTTTTGCTTTTACAAGAGTTTGACTTATAGATCAGAGATAATAAAGGAATTAAAAATGCGATAGCTGATCATTTATCTTGGCTAATATCTAATTTTGACACTATTGAAAGTAAAAAGGAAATGGATATTGTTGAAACTTTTCCTGAAGAATAACTGTTTACAATAGGCCCAAATCCATGGTATGGTGACATTGGTAATTATCTTGCTAGTGCTATTTTGAGGCCTAACATTCCTTTTTAGGAAAAGAAAATACTTTTCCATGATTGTAGGCATTATTTTTGGGATGATCCCTATTTGTTTAAGCTTTGTCAATATCAAACCATCTAGAGATGTGTGCTTAAGAACGAAGATGAGAGCATCCTGGTGTTTTGTAGTGATCTTTATAGTGAAGGCTATTTAGTGGTAAGAAAATGACCCTAAAATTATTGCTATCTAGTTTTTATTGCAGAACTTATTTAAAGTTGCTAATATTTTTTGCATGCAAAGTGATAGATGTCAAATGACTGGTAACATATGAAAATGTAATGAGATTCCTTTGACATCTAATTTGGTTATTGAACTATTTGATGATTTGGGGATTGATTTTATGGTCCTTTCCCCCTTCTTTTGGATATGAATACATTTTAGATGTAGTTGACTATATGTCCAAGTGAGTTGAACCCACTAAAACTAATGATGCTAACATTGTTGTGAATTTTTTTGAAAGATGTAATATTTAGCAGGTTTGGGACACCTAGGGCTATAATAGTAATGGAGGAAGCCACTTTTGCAATAAGCACTTTGATGTTTTACTGAAAAGGTATAATATCACACAGAAGGTGGCTACTCTATACCATCCAAAATATTCCAGTTAAGTACTATTTTTCATATCACTCTCCATTAATATAAATATGAACTTAGCTAAAGATCAATAAGGACCTTACATACTTGTAATGTAAGGCTTATGTGGGGTCAAAAAATGAAGACATTTAGTCTTTTCCCATACCTTAGCTTTCTTTCTTTTTTGTCGTGCAATTTTTAACTTCAATTGAGCTTTTATTTTATATTTTAGTGCATCATCTCTTATCATTCTTTCATATTCTTCTATTCCACTTTTGTATTTTGTAATTTCAAAACACCCCCAAACTTATTTTCAATTTTATTTTCTTTTTCTTTAGAGGGATAATTATGGTGTGAATTTTTCTTCTTTTTCTTCTTTCTCTATTTGTTTATAGGGTGCATTACATTTTAATTCACTCTACAACATAATACATCATTGCTTCTTCTTTTCTTTTTCATACAAGCTAAAGATGCAAGGGTGAAGTTAATGCTTATTGGTTAGGTATAAAATGTGGGTGAAAGATATGAAAGGTTCTTTGTTACTCAAATGGGTGGCTAAAGATATTTAACAATGGTTAACTTGAAAGGATCAATCGATCTAAATAAGGACTAAATCATTTCTCTTGCTAAATTCTATTTAGGATTTTGCCTCAAGCGATAATCAAATAGATTCTAAAACATGATAGATTTCTTCAACTCACATAACTCACTACAAATTTTCTCTCAATAAGAACAACATAATCAATCATGAACATATGAGTAAAAATTTGATTCAATCCAATCAAAACTAGTAAGCATATCATATGATTAATGTAAGTATCTTAACAAATATGTTACATTCCTTATCCTAATCGTGACAACCAATTTTTATCATTGAGTTCATATTTTTCATAATAAGCACGCATGCATTTAGTTTTCATATATTTATCAATTTCTACCCAAATCATAATTAAAAAAATCCTATAAATTTTAAATTCATACTAAATATTAAAGTAGAGAATGAAGTTCCTTCCCCTAACTTAAATTGCACATTGTTCCTAATGTTCGCATATAAATATGAAAAAGTAAAAGGAAAGAAAACTCCATTAGTCTTGGCACACCACATCTGTCATTAAAATGCTCAATCTTGTTATGCCATTGTTATCCACATTTATTCACCTACAAAACAAAAACAAAAACAATAAAAATATAAGTCAAATAACATTGGGTTGCCTCCCAACTAGAGTCAAGTTTAACGTCGTTGACTAGACGGTTATATCAAGTCCTAAGGTACATTCCTTTATGTCCATTTATTTTTGAGTTTGCTTAAAAATAGTTTGAGTCTTGATTTGTTCAATAATAATTTTTATCCCAATTCAAAAACACAGTGCTCAATTCTCTTATCATGCCATTTTTTTCTTTTTGTGCTTTTTGGCATTCTTATATACACTCCACTGTAGCTCATCCAATTTATGTATTTTCAACATCTTTTTCACCTCTTTGTTGGACTTTTATAATTTCTCACTTGATTTGGGATGATAGGGTAAATGTGTGAGGTCTAAACTTGGTAGCCCTTCAATTAATGGTTTGAGCTTAGATCATATCTCAAAACTTTCCATAAACACCTTTGATACACATATAAATGTCTTCCAAAAAATTCACACAGTTCACAATATCAACCTATGATTTCATACTTTCAAAGTTAAAATAGGTTGAGTTGTTATCTGGTGAGTTTATGTCCATATTCAAAGCATCATGTGTAACAGTCTTAAGTGTGGGAAATGCAACAGATTCTTTTAAGTTATCCTCACAATCAGTAACATTTATCTTAAAGCATTCGTTAGCATTATGAATATCAGGGGATTTAGATGCTTTAAAAACTTTAAACATTACTTGTTCATCTTCCACTCGCATTATAAGCTCACTCTTTTGTACATTAATGAGTGATTTTCTGGTTGTTAAGAATGGTTGACCAAGTATGATAGGAGTGTTATGGTTCTCTTACATGTATAGTACAATGAAATTCGCCAGAAAAATGAACTTGTCTACTTTCATTAACACATCTTCTACCACACCCTAAGGTTTCTTAATTGATCTATCTACCATTTGTAATGTTATTGAAGTAGGTTTGGTTTTACCAACTCCTAATCTATGGAAGACCGATAATGGCATAAGGTTAATGCTTGAACCTAAGCCACATACTGCTTTATCAAAGTAGATGTACCCAATTGTGCAAGGAATGTCAAAGCTATCTAAATCTTTCAGTTTTGGGGTATTTTTCTAGCAAGGATGGCACTATAACCTTTAGTTAAGGTTATTATTACATTATCTCCAAGCTTAATTTTCTTAGACAATATGTCCTTTAGAAATTTGGCATAAGAAGGCATCTATTCCAGAGCATCTACAATGGTATATTTATGTGCAGTGTCTTAAAGAACTCCAAAAAATTTGAAAACTATGTATCTAACTTTTGCTTTTGTAGTCTTTAAGGGAAAGGAATAATGGGTTGGTAGAGGTTTCTCTTTTTTGGTGGAATTATTTCCTTTCCATTACTCCCTTTATCCACTAAGTCATCCTCATCCTTTTTGGTTTTTAGTTCCTCCTTATCCTTTTTAGTCTCATGGTCCTCCTTATCCTTTTGAGTCCCATCTTTCTCTTATAGAGTTTTACCACTCCTCAAGGCTATGGCATCACAATGCTCTTTATCTTCTCTTCTTGGGTTTACAATTGTGTCATTGGGAAGGTTACCATAAGGCCTTTGACTTATGACCTGGGCAAGTTTCCCCATTTGAGTCTCAAAAAAATGAATTGAAGCCTCTTGAGTGGACACTTTTGTATTTACTAATTGGATGAAGTCTTTCATCATCCTTATTAAAGCATTTGTATTGTCCAGAGTAGATCGCTTCTTCTCAAAGGCTTGTGATTATTGTTGTTGTTGAAAACTAAGTGGTGTAAATGATTGATGCTTGAATTGATTACCACCTTCATTTTTGTTATTACTCCAAGAGAAATTTGGATATTATCTCCATCTTGGGTTATATGTGTTTGAGTATGAATTATTAATTTGATTCACATTACCAATATAGAATTTTGATCCAGTATTGTTTTCACAATTATCAAACAAAAGAGCTCCACAATAAAACCTTCAAATCATGGATTTGGTTTATACTCATTGGAAAATTTTCAACCTTTAAAAGATTAACCCAAGATAACACTTGAGCTATAAGTGCCATGATATCATTTACCTTATGCATTTTGGCTACTCTTCTTATGGCTATCATTCTATCCATTGGCCATTGATAATTATTACTAGCCATTTTCTCAAGTAAATCATAAGCTTGATTGTGAGATTTGGCTAGCAAAGCTCCATTAGCAGATGCATCAACAATGGTTCTTGTTTGAGCATTGGGAACATGGTAAAAAGTCCCCATTTGGATCTAATGAGGGATACCATGGTCAGAAAACTTCCTTAGCAATTCTTTGTATCTTTCCTATGCTTCATATAAAGATTCTCCTTCATGTTGTTGATAGGAGGTAATGTCATTCCAAAGCTTGGCATTCTTTTTTGGTGGGAAATATTTCATTAAGAATTTCTCTGCCAAATCATTCCAAGTTATAATGGAATTAGGTGGCAAAGACTCTATCCAAGCTCGAGCATCGTCTCCTAAAAAGTAAGAGAACAATATAAATCTAAATTCCACTTCGATTACACCATTGAATTTAAATGAATCTCCAACTTCAACAAACAATATGAGATGTTGATGAGGATCCTCTATTAGTAATCTGCTTAATTTTCAAACTGTTTATAGCATTTAAAACATTATTGGCTTTAGTTCAAATTGATTAGCTTAAATGTTTGGCCTTGTAATACTTGGATTCAACCCTTTCAACATAGGTCTTGCATATTCATTCATAGCTCTATACCTATCATCCATCAAAGGTATTTGATTGTTCAAATTTAGCTCATTATTATTTATTTCTAATAGATTAGCCATTTTCTTCCACTTGGGAGACAACTTATTTTCGTATTGATCTCAAAGTATGTTAAATTTTGGGATTTAAAGGCAAAACTTCTCCTTTACAAACTCTACTCTTGCAATAGACTCAACTATGTTTCTTATAGCACTAAAGGACATATCTGAATTATTTGGTCCCACTCGTTATCAATGGGATCAAGGATACTTCCAACAAGAAATATATCAAAGAGTTGGTGCTGGACTAGTCGAAAATCAAAGTATATTTGAAGCATGGTCTAAAATTCTTGAAAAAATAGCTTTTTATGATTACATCAGAAATAATCTGAAAAAAGGGATTATTTAGAGTGGGCTCAATGGATAATGGGGATGGAATTGATGTTGGGTGGTTAGGACACCCTATATTTAGAGATAAAGTAGGATGTGAACTTTTTATACGTCATATGCTGACTTTTTTTGAAACATTTCCTATTGTTTTGGTAGACGAAGGTGAGATTGTTAGAGCTAATGTTCCTTTTAGAAGGGCAGAATCAAAATATAGTGTCGAACAAGTAGGTGTAACTGTTGAGTTCTATGGCGATGAACTCAATGGGGTTGGTTATAATGATCCTACTACTATGAAAAAAACATGCTAGACGTGCTCAATTGGGTGAAATATTTGAATTAAAATCCGATGATGTTTTTCATAGCATCCCGAGGGGTTGGTTTACTTTTGGACATGCTTCATTTGATCTACTCTTTTTCTTCAAACACATTTGGGATGGTTCTCGAACCTTGTTCAGAGACGTTTTTGCTGGTATTGATCCAGATTTGGATGCTCAAGTGGAATTTGGAGCATTCCAAAAACTTGGAGATCCAACTACAAGAAGACAAGCAGTCTAATACAATATTGTTTTGTTATTTTTCATCTTTCGTTTTGTGATTTGATTTTGCTATAGGGTACCGGATAAACCTTGATTTGAATCGCTGCCTTTTCTTTGACTCTTGCTCTTTCTTTATCCGGACGACGATTCCCAATAAACAGGTATGGAAGTTCTAATTGTTAAACCACGATCGAATCTATGGAAGCATTGGTTTATACATTCCTCCTAGTCTCAACTCTAGGAATAATTTTTTTCGCTATCTTTTTTCGAGAACCGCCTAAAGTTCCAACTAAAAAGTGAAATGCTTTTTCATTATCTCAATTGAAAGTAATGAGTCTCCCAATATAAATATTAGGAGGATCATTACTTCAACTAGTCTCCATGTTCCTCGAATGGATCTCTTAGTTGTTGAGAGGGTTGCCCAAAAGAAGTATATAAGGCATACCTAGTAAAACTTACAAGTAAACTAGATATAAAGATGGCAACTAAGATTTCTATTTCCATTATTATATAGTTTCAAGACCACAATGGATCTATGATAAGATCATTTATTTACAACGGAATGGTGTACAAAGCCAACATATCTCAATGAATAAGAAATAGGGTTTTATGGCTACACAAATCGTTGAGGGTGGTTCTAAATCTCATCCAAGACAAACTATTGTAGGGAGTTTATTGAAACCATTGAATTCATAATATGGTAAAGTAGCTCCTGGGTAGGGAACGACTCTTTTGATGGGTCTTACAATGGCCCTTTTGTGGTATTCCTATCTATTATTTTGGAAATTTATAATTCTTCCATTTTACTGGACAAAATTTCAATGAATTAGATTCATATGAACTATTGACTAACTTTTCAATACAAAGTGAAGCAGTTAGGCCTCTTATTTTTATCCCATTCTATTTTGGTAGTTTGACCATGGAATTTCTTTGTTTATGTATTTCTAGAATATAAGTGTATGACTTGTTAAATTGTTATAATGGATCCTATGGATAGTACAGAAAATGAGTCTATCATCTTGATAGAGATGGTTTTACTTTGTCGAATATTCATTTTGAGTATCTAAAGCATGAAATGTATCAAATAGAATACAAAATATTAGAACTATGATTCATACTCAATATTCAAACCACGCGGCCGAGCTCCCATTTGTTAGATTTATAAGTTATAAATTGAAATATTTATATTCTTTAAAACCCCTTATTATGCTTATTTTGATCAAAAGACAAACTTTTGATTTTTAGTCATTATATTTATTCATTAAATGAAGTGATGATCCAAGATTCTTACTCAAGGAATTTTTGCAATTAGTTTAAAGGGGTTTTATTGAATCATCGTGGTTCTAGTATGAATCTGAGGTTTTAATTGATTCATGTGGTCTTAACAAGAAAATTCCTATCAATAAGAAAGAAAATGGCAGTAAAGTAAGTCATATTACACAAAACAAATAATAATAAAACAATAACAATAATAGGTAAATAGAAGATTCAAGAGGCCTATAATCATCAACATAAAGACAAATGAGCTGACTTGATATTTTGACATTATAACCACAAGAAATTTTTTTTGGATTTTTATTCTTTAATATTTTCATAAAAAAATGAATCATAGAATTAAAAAGTTTCAAACTTTTACACATATCCGGTAGAACTAGTATTGGGGTGTTTCTGTTTGAACTGTACAAGGTGAAATTCTCATATATGGTTCTTGGAAGCGGAGTCTTTTGGGGTTTACCTATCAAAATAAAATCTATGATTGGTTCAAAGAACATCTTGATATTCAGGCAATTGCAGATGATATAACTAGTATATATGTTCCTCTTCATGTCAATATATATTATTGTCTAGGAGGAATTACACTTGTTTTTTAGTACAAGTAGCTAGAGGGTTTGCTATGACTTTTTATTACTGTCCGACCGTTACGAAGACTTTTGCTTCTGTTCAATATATAATGACTGAAGCCAACTTTGGTTGGTTAATCCGATCAGTTCATCAGTGGTTAGCTAGTATGATGGTCTTAACGATGATTCTTCACGCATTTCGTGTGTATCTCACCGGTGGATTTAAAAAACCTCAGGAATTGACTTGAGTTAAAGGTGTGCTATTTGGTGTATTGACCGCATCTTTTGGAGTAACTGGTTATTCCTTACCCTGGGACCAAATTGGTTATTAGGAAATAGAAGTAGAAGTGATATGGATTATTCAAGAATCGAAGTCAATTTTCTTTATAAAAAGAAGATATCAATGAACTTCTATGAAATGGTTTCATGGGATTCAGACCACAAGAGGGGCGGATTGTGATTGTTTGAGTAATTCATCAAATCATTGACCTCTTTCCAATTGATTCTGAGTAGCTTTATCAAGATCAAAAGCGAACTGTGCTACTGAATCAAAAAATTGGGTGCTATCGTATAGCTTTGTATCGGCTAAGTTCACAAGTTGGAGATAAGCGAACTCGAACTGTTGACATCCGCCACAGGTAAACCACAACCTGGTACTCTTGCGATAGCTTCAATAGTTCACTGAAATCCTTTGGTGTAATGAATCGAGAAAGACATAATAAAAAAAGGCTTGGTTGCGGGAACTGACGGTGAGGAAGGTTACTAGGCCGATGCGGCCATTTCCCAAGAACCGCAAGGTTGTAAGGTTCTTGAGAAATGATGTTCCCTTTGTAAAGTAGGCCTTAATTAGATTCTATATAGTTCATGACTGACCGCTTGATATATTCCTTTTCTTAAAAGAAAAAAAATATGACCCGTTTCTTCTACCCTACTAGAGAATTCTGGTAAAAAATTTCTTTTTTAGGAAGGATATGTAACATATGAGAACAAAAAAATACGAACCATGATTTTTCTGCCTATTAATAACTGTATGCATTTCACGGTGGATAATGAGCAAAGTAGTGTTTACAGTGAATTCCCTAGTTAAGTAATCATGCATTATGATAGGAACTCCCAATTCTCTAGCAAATACTGCTCTTTTTATCATTTCTTTGCATGTACCTATAATAGCATTCAAATAATGCTCTTTGATTTCACCTGTTTCAACCTGTCCTTGTTAGAAGGATGGCGCACCAGAATCCCTCGTAATGATGATGATGATGAGAATCATCGTCCGATTTCTGGGGTTCCAGCTATAGTAGAACATGAAGGAAAGATTATTTATACCGATACTTACTAGATCATTTTATCGGGAAATGGTTATACTCTAAGCACTCGATTATTTATATATTAGCGTTCCAACAAAAATACTTGTATGTGATGCGTGATTTTCTCAAGTGTACGAATCGTTCGAGTAATAAAGTGTACAAAAGTACGGATATCGAACCCACAAGGAATGGCATTACTAAGTACCGAAATTGACTAACCCTAATTTTATTTGAAAACCGAATTTTTGAATTTGTTTAAAAAGTAAATTAACTTAAAACTAAACGCAAATAACAAAATTTAATGTTGTTCACAAATGATTAAAAACGCTAAGGCATTTGATTTCGCTAAATCAATTCAATCCGATTTCAAGTCATGTTATATGAAAATCAAAGTTAAAAGTGATGATTGAAAAACCCAAATTTACCTAATACTCTCTCTCTCGAGTTATATTAGAATTACTTATCTATGAAAACCGACTATATTTCTGATGAGTGCTCAAAAAGCACTAAAATCACCATGATTTTATGCACATTAATTGATTAAAAATATATATATTTATATGTTTTATCATATATTTATATAAATTTGTCTTTTTCGGAATCACGGGTATTTTTATTGTTTTTCAGGTATTTTGGCTTAAAAACGCAATTTAAAGATTCAAAGAGGAATACTTGAAGAAATACATCACAAATATATTAATAAATAAGTGGGAAAAGGTCAAAAAACATGGAAAATTGGACAAAATGGGTCGAAAAGGTCAAAAATGTCAAAAGGCAATCGCACCCGCGTGCCCCGGCCACCCCAGACGTGCGCGCGCCTAGCGCATCCAATCCCACGTGCGCCCAACGCCTCGTACATGAAACATCAGCGCTTGTACTTGTTCACGTCTTGTAGAGCTATCTTGTAGCGACATGACCCGTTCAGCGCCTTGCGGGTCAGCCCCCACTCCGTAGCGTAACGCCTTTTTGCCCCATTTTTCACGTGCGGCCTGGCTGATCATCTTGGCGTCATTAATGACCTCGACATTTCCATTCTGGCGTTTTTACATTTTTTAACATTTTTTTACTCATTTTTTCTCTCCATCCTCACCTATAAATACCCCCTTCCCTTTACTTCAAAAAACACCTAAAAAACACACTTCTCTCTTCTTTCTTTCTCTCCATTTCTTAGTTTTTAGTTTTTTTTTAGTTTTTCTTATGTTTTAGCTAGTTTCTCTTACTTTTAGAGTTCTTCCCTCTTTGGGAAGAACTAGTTATGTTCTTATGTTTTTATGCTTTATTCTTACATGTTATATTTAATTTGTCTGTGATTAAATGTAACTGTGCTAGCTGTTTATAATCATGATATAATAATAACGTTGTTATGCTTGCGAAATATTAAATAGGTGAAAATTTCTAAAATGAATTGATTTTATTTTTATTCAAGATTTTATATTAAGGATGTTAGAGAGAAATACATTATTTTTCATTACAAACTTAAATCTGAAAATTAGATTTTAAGGTTTAGTTATCGATGCGATTTAGAGTAGTGCTTTCTTTTATTTGTTGGTACAATCCTTGGTAGTTAGAGTGAAGCTCTATTTCAAAAGTTTTATAAGAATTATTATATGAAAATGTATTGACAACGCATGTTTTCGATAGTAGTTTTAAAACTTGAAAGTTAGTACTTTCGGATAACTAAATTCTTAGGTTTAATTTGGACACCTTGAATAAAGTTTAAGTATACAACCCGCCCAAAGGTGCTTGTTTAAATGGTTCATTTTCAATCTCTTAGAAAAAGGAATTAATTTAATTAACCAAATTAGTTATCAACCCCACCCGTAGGTGTTAATTGATTTGTTTAGTTAATAAAGAATATCTAACCACACCAAAGGTGGTATTAAATACAAAAAAGGGAGAATCAATAAATATCAATTCATATCTTTAATAACCTAAATAATATGAGCAAGCATAATTAACTTAGTTATTATATCCATAAATACTCCACTATTATAAATGATAAAATTTGCATGAATGTTTATTGAATCTATGTTTAATTTTATGTTAGTAGATTAAAAACACAAAACCCAAAATATTGTGATAGGATGTTTAGGATTTAATTTCGTTTTTAAAAGTTTGAATAATAAATTAAAAACCACATACATTCCTTCCTTAGATCAACCTTGGGAGTATACTTATCATTTTCTATGAAATGATTAGGTACTGCGAGAGTTTTATAAATATAAAACCAAAGTATTAGCGAAATCGGCGTCTTGGAATTTCGCTAAATCAAGTTTTTGGCAATCTCGATTAACTAATCAAGTTTTTGGCGTCGTTCTTGGGGAAGACTCCGTTGCGGGGATGGCATCAAAGTTTTTAACGGCAATCCAGGTCGCCTTTCATCAAGTTTTGGCGCCGTTGCGGGATGGAGTTTTGCCAGGAAGACTCGTTGCGGGGATGGCATCGAGTTTTGCAGCAATCGATTCTACTCGTCAAGTTTTTGGCGTGACCCTGGGTCTGTATGTTGTTACCCTCCGCTTGGAGTGCGCGGCATGTAAGGGCGATGGGAAGCTGATGCTTGTAATTAAACGAGTATGCGATTCCGTCTTTGACATTTTTGACCTTTTCGACTCATTTTGTCCAATTTTCCATGTTTGTTGACCTTTTCCCACTTATTTATTAATATATTTGTGATGTATTGCTTCAAGTATTTCTCTTTGAGTCTTTAAATTGCGTTTTTAAGCCAAAATACCTAAAAAACAATAAAAATACCCGTGATTCCGAAAAAGACAAATTTATATAAATATATGATAAAACATATAAATATATATATTTTTAATCAATTAATGTGCATAAAATCATGGTAATTTTAGTGCTTTTTGAGCACTCATCAATTTCTATGAAGATTTAATCATAAACAAGCACATTACGATTTATGGAATTTCTAGAATAACCACATACATCATGCATTAGTTCTCACGTATTCGCATTAATCGGTATTTATCTTGAAAAGCGTTCATTACACATCTCCCTCTCGGTCCGATATAATGCAACAAATCATTTAAATCTTGATTAGAAATTTAAAAGCATTAAGCATCGAAATAAATACTCGACTTGAAAACAATGAATTCATATAACGATAACAGAAATCAGATTTTCATGATTCAACTACATACGTATAGCCTTAGCGAATTAGTTTATAACGAAAATAAGAACAAACATATTCTCAATTGAATCCATGAACAAACAATCGAATAAAATCACGAGAAAATAAAAGCTAAGGAGAAGAGATGAAAAACTCTTGAAGAGGAAGACTTGGTAACGACAATGGTGATGATCCTTGAAGTCCGACCTTTCTCTCCAAAATTTCCTTTTCTCCTACAAAAATAACTCAATTCTGCTCTCTCTGTCGTCCCCCTCTTTCTCCATCATAATGTATATATAGTTCTAGGGTTTGGGGGAAATTTTGGAACAAAACAACAAAACAAATGTGTTTTTAGAGGAAACTCGCCGGCGGTGACATTATTCTCGCCGCGACGAGATTTCTGGCAATTTAAATTTTGTTTTTCTGATTTTGGCCGTGACGAAAATTAGTAATGAATGGCCAGCGAGATTATTTAATGGACGTGATATTGGTAGCGGCGAGATGAGTTTACCAAAATTTGTGCTCTCGGAAGATTTTTGCGGCCGAGATGAATATGGCCGTGACGAGATTCACCAGCCAAAAATCCGTGCTTCTGCATGATTTTCAACATTTTCTCCGTAAGGTTTTCGCCGGCGGTGAAATTCCAAATTTTGAAATTTTGTTCTCTTTTTATTTTCATTCAATCCCGATCATTGTACTTTGTCCCTAACTTCTCCAAAATCATGATTTTACCTGAAATTATACTTTAAACACGAAATACCCATGAAATGACATTTGTGGATTAAATAATCAAATAAACACAATTTTCACACAAATATCAACATTTAAATCATAACAAAAATGCAATAATTTAGCTCTTATCAGTATGCATAAAAAAGCCCAAGTTATGTGAGGTAAATGTATTAAAAAAAATTTAGCGGATGGTGTTGCTATAGTTAGCGGCAAACTTGCTTTGGGAAAACCTTTTTTTCTATAAGGATTGTCTAGAAAACAGGTATTTTTGACTGCATTCATACTGAAAAGCTGACATAGACGTTATGGGTCCAATTTGGAATTTCATTCATATTTTACATCTAAAAATTTATCCATCTTCCATAAGGAGCTAAATGAAACCAAAGTTTCATGTTTGGTTTGAACCTATAGCCCTCTGTACCTAAAATAGATGCGCTTACTAGACTACGCTACACCTCATCTCACCCCCCAGAATATATAGATCCACCCGATTGATGAACACTTGAACTGAACTCGCGCATCCTTTTAGGACGAATAGCATCAATGTCTACCAGAGGGTCAGCAATGAAATCAATGATAAATACAGAAGTTGCGGTCAATAAGGTAGGAATCATCAAAAAACCAAACCATCCAATATAAAGACGGTTACTATAGGATGCTTACTTAGCCAACATTTAGATCTGGCTCTACTCAAACTTTTCTGGTTCACCCTAACATTCCCTACTTATCAGACTGTTGCGAAGCAATTTTTGGGTATCAAACGGACCTCCCCAGAGGGTAATTTTAATGTGGCCAATTTCCCCTCTTTTGCAATCAGTTTCGCTACAACACCTGCTACTCGTTCTTAACCCATGACCAATATGATCTCAAAGTTTCCTTTGTAACTCCTAGAACTTCTGCATAGTGGCTCCGTTTCATGCCTCATAAGAGATTTCATTTCTAGTCTATCTCTTTCTATTCTATTTCTATATATATGGAAAGTTTAAAAATCATCATAGAAAAAAGGGTCGAGAAAGTTTGATCCTCTTTCGTTTTTTACAATTACAGTGACTTCCAGACTTTATCCCAGTAGGACTCATCTCCCCTGTACCATATATAACACAAAATTTCTCCGGCAAATCCACTGCCAAAATGGTATAATTTGAATGCTCGATGTGATTACCATATGAATGTATCCTAATTTTTGGCCTAATTCTTCTTTTGATAATTGATTCAACCTCTGATAAAAAAGATAGACCTTAGTTATATTTCATCTCTTCAACAAGTTTAGTAATGAGCATAATGGCCTTATTATTCCTATGGAGAGAAGTGTTACGTTAAGAGTCACTCCTGGTCCAATCCTAGACACTCTAAGATCATTTTTCCAAACCTACTCCTATTTTGAGTCAAGAGATAGATAAATGGACACATCCTATTGCACTAATCGGGGAGGGCCGTAAAGGATTCTCTTTAGCCAACTTTCAGGAGGCCAGTTCAAGCTCTCTTTAGAATTTCTAGTGGTATGCTCATTTTTGAATGCAATCCATTCATATTTCATTCTTTTTTCTTGCCTTAACTTTTCTTTTCTTTGCAATACAGAACTGAAGACGAAGGCGAAAGAAGCTCCAGCGGAATCAGAGAAAGGAAAAGTAGCCGAGCAACCGATCAAATTGATTTCATCCAACAAAGAAATGATCTCCATACTTCGTCATGGGATGAGGGGCAACTAGAATCCCAACGCTCCTCCTTCTCCTCTTGAGTAGTTTTGTTGATTGGTTAATTGGTCACATTTTTTCATGAAATCGGTTGGATTGGTATTAGTTTGGATACATCAAAATCATTCTATTAGATCTAATGTACTTATTGGATCTAATAAGTACCTTATGTTGGAATTTAGAAATTCTATGGCTTCAATCTTTAGTGTTCTCTTATTTATTACCTGTGTCTACAATCACACATTGATCAATAAAAGAGAGATTCAACAACTAAAAGAAAGATCGATTCTTTGGGATCCTTCCTTTCTTCAAATGAAACAAAGAGAGATAGAATCAGACCGATTCCTTAAATGCCTTTCTGGATATTCCTCAATGTCCTGGCTATTCAAGGAATATGAGAAGTAAACGAATAATCATCTGCTTATGGAAGAAATCGAAGAATTTCTTGGGAATCCTACAAGATCCATTCAGGAGAGCTGCTCTTTCGTTCCATCTGTCCATATTCTTCCCTTCCATATAGGGGAATTCGGGCTTGATTGTTCCGTGTAGTCGATTCGCTCAGTACCCTTCATGAATAGAGTCCATGAGCTCGGGAAGAGAAGTAGGCCTTCGGTCAACCAAGAGAGGTCCAGCCCTTCCTGATCATTCAGAATTCATTACATTCTTCTTTTGAGTTGATCAATCAGCTTCCAGAAATCGAATGGATTTGGTCTTATACATATGCAAGAGAGAAAATAGAATTCCTTTCTTCCTCTTTCCATTCTATTTATAGAATAGAGATTCTATTTTCTTAGAATTCTCTATATAGAATCTATTTTTTAATGGGCGAACGATGGGAATTGAACCCGCACATGGTGGATTCATAATCCACTACCTTGATGATTCAAAGCCTGACTTTCGATCAAGAACCAGAATCGTGGATAAGAGAATAGAAACATTCTCTTGGATCGTAAAGAAAAAACATTAGTTTACAAACCTATAGATTCAAATCTTAAAAAAAGCCTGAGAATGACTACGATTATCGGAAAGCAAAAGAGACTTTCTACAATGAGACCAAGAATACTGGCACCCCAAAGAGGTGAATAAGTCCCCAAATAATGAGAGATATGTAAAAAGCAGGTCTGATTACTATTCCTAATCCTAAATGGAATGTAACGACGCAGGGATCCATATGTAAACATAGTATCTATTTAGATACGCTCGATGACCTCTTCTCATAATTCGAATGTATATAACCTTATTCTGGTCTAGTCTAGTATGGAATGAACTTATAATCATGGAGTTGACTCGATCATCAGATTATAGATTATAAGTTCATAACCCTATCCCATTCCCATTTTGGGCGGAACAGATCTACTAATTCTTTGATTCTAGTTAGTAAGAGGGACTAATGAATGAAATTCAGTCTTTTAGTAAGTGTATATAAACATTTGTTTAGTCTATAAGCAATTATTTAGTGGTCACACCGATGGAATGTCTAATGTTTTTTTGCCTGGAGAACTCATTGGGTTGTTGCGAGCTGAATGAATTGGGTGGGCTTTCGAGGAAACGATTTTTTACCAAGTCATATTACTGGGAATAATGAAAGCATCGTTAAAATACTCAAAGCTTCATATCTGAAGCGAGTTTTCAAGAAACTGCTCAGGTTTTAGCAAAAGCTACTCTACGTGACCGTATTGATTGGTTGAAAGGTTTTTAAGAGAACGTTGTTATATGAGGGATTTGCTTTGGATTTTACATGTCGAATACGATTTCTATTTTGCTGACAATGAACCCAAGTAGCTTACCTGACGAAGCACCCAACCTCCTCCTAGCTTTATATGCTTTTGCGGATGAAGACGAAGACTGTATTTCCACAATCTGTCAAACACTTTCTTCAAATTCACGGTCTTATTTAGCCCAAGACTTGGCAATCATGTCATTGACATAGACCTCTATTTCCTTGTGAATCATATCATGAAACAACGCGCGGGGGAGTGCTTGATGAGTGGTGGGTCCTTATCAATCGACTTTCATTAAAGGTAGGAACATCAGTGAAAACATTCTTCTAGCTCACGAGCTGGTTCATAACTTTCAAATTACATGATCAATTGAATCTAATATAGTATGTATTTCTCTCTCAATTAAACTACACACCATATAGTAATTAACCTAATCATACTCTCATGTCAATTAAATTTCATACTACTCATTAAGTTCATCAATTATGGATCACATGCATAAAAATCATACATCTCTGTCTAGAAACTATGCATGTTATTTAATCAAGATAAATAATTAAATAATTCTCTCAAATCTATTTAATTACCTCTATAGATAAATTGTTGGCCAAACAATTTATAGCATAAAAATTAGATTAAATAATATAATTAAATTGAAATCATAATTGGGGTAAAATATTAGATCATCATATGATAAAAATTGGGTTCATAAGACCCCTAGATTAATAAATTAACTAGACACAATTTTTTTTATAAAGCTCACATTTTTCATAAAACATATATATATATATATAATTTATAAAAAAAGGAGAAGAAGAAGAAATACAATTAATCCCTTCAATTTTAATATCAATCTTCTCTTGAATCTCCACCAAAATTGTATCTCCTTTTGATTTTTTTTTTGTATTTTTCTCTCTTCTTGGCTCCAAAAACTGATAAAATTTTGTTAATTTTGACTTATTATGGTTTATGGGGTGATTAGGGGTTAAATATAGCTTAGGTGGAACCTAGACCATCATATCAGCTTCAGATTAATGGTTGAGATGAAAAAGAGGAAAATTTACAACGCCATCCAATAAGAGAGTGACTTGTCATAAACGGTATTCACAGGGAAAATTAAGGAGCAAAGCATAGCAAGAGTGACTAGTCTCGAACAATGGAAGTTGATTCATTGACACATGCTGCAACTTAATTCTTGGTTATGAATGGTGTGGCACACAGGTGGAATCTTTGAATGAATCAGGTAATGAAGCATGGCGTGCGCATTAACCAAGCAGGATGAAGTCAAAATGAACAATTGTTGATAGAGGGCATAGCGACACACACAATGATCTGCAATTGGGAGTCTCTATTGGTATGGCATCCATGTGGCTTGTTCCATCATCTCTCTTACTTACGTTTCATCCATATGGAAGATTTTGATTGGTCCTGCATTAAAAATTCATAAAAAAATCTATAAAAATTCCTAAAAAATCCCAAAAAATTGTAAAAATTATATTTTACCCCTTTTCACTAAAATATTTATATTTTGATACTTTTAACCCTAAAAATATTCCTTATTGATTAAAATAAGTAAATATTAAATAAAAAAATGCACTGATGACTCTACTTTCATAGAGTCATCACCTTTTTCATGTCATCTAGATCTTGATCTTCAGGTTCTTGATGTCACAATCTTTTTGGCAATATAAAATTAAATTGGTAATGAGGATACTCTAGTGTTGTTAAATAACTTGTGTCTACCCTGAGATGACTTAATTATAATTGGTTCATTTCATACATTAATCATTATGTTCCACTTGATCATAATGTTGTTGATTTATGAATGCTGCTTGTTAGGTAAAATAAGCTTATTGTCATTCTTCCATATAGCTCATTCTCTCATTAAAGTTATGAAATTGCTCTTTCATAGACATTTTTGAGGGAGCAATGACTCTTTTTTTCTCTTGAAACAAGTTCATACTAGAAGTAAACTCATCAAAGTAAGTCATATTCAATAATTTATCAGGTTATATATAAAAACCTCACCTTTTGAAAAAGGTACCCCTGCTTTCTTACAAAAAGTAGTTATTAATTGGGGAAAAAAAGAAACATATACAATGACTATTTATAGATAGCTTAATTTGTTGGTGAATTATTGCTCCAACATACATGTGCATCTTACATGTGATTGCATATAGCACAATAACTCTTTCTCTATCAATAGTGTTGTGATGTTTGGTGGGTATCATCCTAAAACATAAAAAGTATTGCCAAATTCTTGAAATTTTTTCCAAATACTTTGCTTCGAAACCTTTATATTTACTACGAGCTATAATCCATTCACCACCTTGTATAGTCAAGGCTTCTAATACTGTAATATAATCTACATTACTAAGATACTGCTCATACTCACATTCTCCAATATGTACTAAATTAAAGTGAGCATATATATCATTAGGTCTACATGACACTGGCATATTCCTAACAAAAACTTTATCATCAACAACATTCGAGAAATTTGTATAAAATTCATAAACTAAAGATTCAATAGTAGCCTTTAGTTCCTTAACAAAATTTCTCCAGTCTAAGACTGTTATTACATTAGTTATCCCTTCCAACCCATTGTTACCTATTTTTTGAATAAAATCTTTGTCAACTTCTGCTGCTTTTTCAAAGTAGACTTTAGCATAAAAACTTGAAAATTTTGAACTTTCTAAATCTCCAAAAGTTAAAACTTCCTTTCATTTCCTAGACCTCTTAGGTGCCATTTTCAAGTTTTTACCATATATTCTAAGTAAGGGTTCACCAAAATTTTAAACAACACAATTTTATTCCTAATAATTCCTAACCTTCTCTTTATCCTAAATAGAGTTTTGAACTCTTAATAAATATATAAATATTCAACAAATTCAAAATGATATTTTTTTTAGAGATTAAACTGTTTGGGGGAGAGAAAATTAGGGATTGAGAGAAAGTATGAGAAAATGGGAGAAAAAGATGAGTTTTTTGTATGAAAAAGGTTTATAGGCAAAACTTTATACGTATACTGTGGCATACATTTTATTCATACCGCAACGTAGTCTTTTCTGACTTCATCTTGTTACACAATTAAAACTCTATTCGTAGTGCACATAATTTTCATGCCGCGACACGCCCTTCTCTGTTTCACTTTGTTTCTTATTTGAAATTTTCTCCCTTTTATTTTTTCCTTTTTTATGTATAAATTAAAATAATAGAAATATAAATTAAGAGCACATAAATTAAAATGACAAAAAAATAAATTAAACAATAAATAAATAATTCATTGGTTACCTCCCGTCTAAGATTAGTTTTATCGTCTTTAGTAAGACGTTGATTTGGTGGATTTCAACATTTATTTAAACTTAATATCCCTATTATTGTGTTCATTTGTTCTCTGACCTTTCAGCTATTCCTTGCCTTGCTTCTACAAGTGCTTAGTTAACTATCCCTCTTATATTTTCATATTTTTAATGGAAATTTCTACAAAGTCCAACCTTGGATTTTTCCTTGACTAGTTGTCTCTGCTCACTTTAATAAATGAATTCAACTTCTCCCCCAAATTTGGTTTGGTGGAGGACTCCTTTGTAATTATTGGTGGAATTACTAGCTGATAACTGTATTTTATACAGTTATTTGCATCAATTTTAGTAATGATAATTGCTATGTTCGTTTAATATTTATTAATTTTTGTTAAATAAATTAATATTTTCCTTTTATTTGCTAAAAATACATTTTTAATAAAATTAAATAATTTGTATCGAAAATGTACTTAATTTCATATTTTTGTGCAAAAATATAATTTATGATAATATAGTTTCTTAATTACAATTTATATAAATCGAAAAAATAATTAAAATTAAATTTGGGCTTAATTATAATTATTAAAAGTTAAAAATTTAATTTAAAATTAGAAAAGGGCTAAAGTGTAATTTAAGAAAGTATAAAAATGTAATTTGGATTAAATTTGTGGGTCAAAATATAATTAATAAAAGTTTGAATTTTCTGCGCAGGAAAAGAATCGCACTCGCACAAATCAAGGAAATCATCACCCATCGTCCGATCAAAGATTCAACGGTCCAGATGTGGCGCGTGCAATTAGAAGAGGCAAAATCGCGTGTACGTTTTCGCAAATGCAAGATGCCGGCCCACGTGTCACGCAGCAGTCGGCCGAAATGGGACCCATACGTCGGCTACGCAAATTCCCCGAGGCGATCGCCGACCGTTGATCGATCGACGGTCCCAGATGAAGTCGCGTCCATCCAAGCGCCGCGCACCGAACCGTCGTGTAAAAATCCCGTGTGACGCGGATTATGGTGGTACGGCGTGCATCCTCGCAGATTTACGGAATAAGAATCCGCCACGTGTCCCACGAATATTTAAGCTAATCAAAGTCCGACACACGGCTATTTACACCGTGCTACACACCGCGGCTGGATCACGACCCGTTTCCCGGCCGTTGCCTCGGTTTTGGCGCCCAATCCCGCGCGCCGTTCCTACGCGGCAACCGGTTTGTGTACTCCACGATTTGCTGCCACGTGGCCATGGGGAATCTTTCGTGGAATCGAAAGTGACACGTGGCAAATGCCGGAGAAAATAAAAAAGCGAAACGGCTACTCAAGCCTACACGCGTTGATATTAATTTATATTTTTTTGATACAAAAATCGATACGCGTGATTTTTGTTTTTCGATAAAAATTATTACGTGCTTTTTCGATAAAAAAATAAACTAAAAATGTAATATTTTAGATGTATTTTTTAGCTATAAATAGGAGATAGTTTTTAGTTGTAAAAAAAGTTTTTTGGTCGAGAAGAGTTTTTGTGAAGTTTAGAAATTTTGTAGTGTTCGGTTTTTTGGATCAGAGAACACGCCAGGCCATTTTTTGGCTTTTGTTGCAGCTCTCTGCGTGTACAAATATTTTCTTTTCTTGATGTTTTAATTTTCCTTATTCTTCATCTTATTTTTATGAATGCATTTGTAATTTTAATTTTAATTTTATGAAGTAATTTAATTTTTCTAGGGTTGCATTTGATCTAAATTCTAAGAAGCTTTAATTTTAATTATTTTTGTTTATAGATTTATAAGACGTCTCGATTTGTTCGTTCTATTTTGTGCTTAATGCTTTTTTGATTATTTACGAATTTTATCAAACGATTTGTGGCATAAAAATAAACTTGAGAAAGGCATTTTTGTGTATATTGCTCGTAAATAGAATCTATTACGTGACGATATGATAGGAATATACCCTAATTGTATGTGTGGCCATTTGAAAACTTAGAACTTAATGAATCTTGGTGAATTTAATTCTCATGTAGAGATATAGTGAATTAATTTAACGAGTGTGTTTGTAAAATGGAGGCTTTCGGAAGAGATGTATGAATAAAAAAAAAGAAGTTTTCGGTTGACAAATTAAATGTACAAAAAAATATAAATCCAAAGAAAATAATATGATTGTAGTGGATTAGTTTGGTGAAAAATTACAATCCTAGAGTTCTTTTATTTTCTTTTTACCTTTTTTCCATATCAACGATTATTTTGGATAAAATCAGAGAGAAATAATTTTAGTACTCAACAAACTATAGTAACAAATCTCCGTGGGATCGATCTTTACTTATAAATGTTATTACTTGCGACTGTGTATACTTGCACGAGTTCGTGTGTTGAAAAACACACAACACTAGCCCAATGGATTTGATCCTTGGGAAAATGAAGGATTTTTTACTTTTAGGAGAAATTGGGATGATTCATCCATCCAAAATTATAATTATTAGCATTGGGGTCACACCTAGGTCTTATTTCGTATCCCTCAAGTACATTGACCTACTCAAGTCCAACTGTAGGTTCTAATTGATAGGAATAAGTATCAACACCATGTCCCAAAGTACTACATATACCATTGTTCTTTATTTGTTGTGGCATTTAGATGTGCAACTTGCTTTGTTAGTTAAGCATGATGCATTTGAACTTCAATATCGGTGTCAATTTTATGGATTCCATCTCTCCTCACTCTCAAGCTCTTTTGATGGGAATTAGGACCCTTCATGTGAAAAATATAGTAATTCTTTGAGGCTATTTTCTCTCCCATCACTCCACCAGTAACATTACCAACAGTTGACTTACACTATTGTGTCAATCCATCATAAAAAATTATGATTTGAAGTTGTAATGGGTAGCTATGGGGGGAATTGAGTGAGAAAGAGTATGAACCTATCATACAATTCTTGGAAAGGTTCTTCCTCTATTTGAGACTAAGTGATAATATTTTCTCTCAGCTTTGAAATCTTTTAATGGAAATAGAATTTTTTTCATAAAGTTTTGGTAAACTTTGTCCCAAGCCAGCAAGAAATCTAGAGGAAATGATATTAACCACATTTTACCCTATCTTTAAGAGGTGTAGGAAAACACCTCATTCTGAGTTGATCCTTGGTGAGTACCTAATAAAGGATAGTGAGTCTTCATTAAGTAGGCCATGAAAAGAAGGATGCACAAAAAGTGAATGCTTCATAGTTCATAATTCTTAGCAGCCTCTCCTAAGTAGATAGAGATAGTTACAGTGCCAATTACTAGCATTGCAAACTCTTTCATTGTGGTCCCTCTAAGTGGTGGGTTTTCCCCCATGTTGAGGTTCAAAAATCTGTTCAATAGAAGGATAAGGGATGTTAAAGTCCAACCTTCGTGACAGTCCAGAGCTTGTAGGTATTAGAGGTATTAGAGGGTTCCCAAAGAAATTCCTTCCTTGCATATACTAATAGAACTAGAATAAATTTACAAAATTATAAAACAATACATGTTCGTACACAAAAATACTAAACACATAGCAAAGAATAGTAAAATAATTAAAATTATACATGTTTTGGTAGAATAAATGACACATGAAATAATTTATTTCGCCCAAGTTAAACAAAAAATTAGAAGAAATAAAAGAATTAAAAATTAATAAAAGAAAATAAAATAATATTAAAAATTAAAAGTAAACAATAAAGAATTATTAAAAGAAAATAAAATTTAATTAAATTTATTTTTTATTTTCAATATTTTTTTTGAAATAGTCTAAAATAAAAAGTCACAACATTTATAACACAAATTTATTTTTAAGATTTCGATAATAACAATTTTAAAGTGTTATTCTTCCTTAACGTCTCAAAAAACTTGATGCATATAAATTTTGAATGATTTATAAAATAGCTCATGAGTATATGATTCATTTATAGAAAATGATAAGTATACTTTCAAGGTCGTTCCAAATAGGAATCATGTGATTTTCAAAATTATTTAACAAATTCATAAAAACAAAATTAAATAAACTAAATATCCTGTCATGATTGTTTTGGGTTGATTTTATAAACTACTAACATAAAAATAAAGATATATTCAATAAACATTTAATTAAACATTTATGATGCAGTGGAGAATTTATAGAATATATTAGTTAGTTAATTATGCTTATTCAATATTGGATAGGATATTAAATATATGAATTAAGATTATTGATTCTCTCTTGTATTTAAGAATAGAAGATTAATTAAGTCTACCATTTATTGTTAATTAAATCACTTATCACTCTTAGTTGGTCTAACAGTTAACTTTAATTAAATTATGATTTTGTTCTAAGAGAAAGTGAACCATTTAATTATTACCTTCGGTCGGGTCTAACAATTTAAACTCTCATCAAGGTGTCTAAGTTCGATTTATGATTTAAGCATGTGGAACTAACTTTTAGATTTTAAAACTATTATGAAGCCTATGCCATCAGTATATCTTCAATAACAATTCTTATAAAAATCTTTAAAATAGAGCACACTCTACTTATATAGTTGATATAGACCAAAAGATTTAAGAGTACAACTCTAAATCAGATTCAGATAATTTAAATCCTTAATGTAACTCTCTTGTTCATTATGAAAAATAATTCTTCAACATATTTTTAATTTACAAATTTTTGTTTAAATCTTGATGATGAAATAAAACTTAATTCATTTTATAAAAGTGTTTAATATATTTTAATATTTCACAAGCATAACAACATTACTTAATATCCCATACTATTTATAGCCAGACATTAATATTTTGATAAATGATCAATAAATTAAACATATTACATGTAAAACAATACTTAAAAATATTCTGAAAAGAATACATTTTAAATATACTTCAACATAATTCTTAGAATTGCTTCTGGAAAACCTCTAAACAAAATTATTGTGTTATTTATTGCATTAAAACTAAAAGCTATTACATTGACTAAATTTTTTTCACTCTCAAATGAGAGAAGAGCATTAAACTACCAAAAAAATATAAAAAGACTAAAGAAAGCTAAGAAATTAACTACTAAGAGAGCTGTGGGATTCTATGATATATTTTTACAATAGAAATAGGGTCCTATTTATAGGGTGAGAAAAGGAGGAAAAAGTGAAATTTTTAACTTGGCATCGTGTCATACATTTTATCCACTCCGCTGCATGCATAACATCTATGTAGTTTGAGCACGATCCACTCTTTTTGCACTGTGGCACACAATGTTTTTATGCGGTGGCCCGTATCATGCAGTTCACAAAAAATCATGCCGTAACACACTCCAAATTGCATGAATTTTTTGTGAGCTGCATGAATTTGTTGTAAAAATTTGTCATCATATCTAGCACAATAATGTATGCCCCAACACACTCCAAACTGCATCACATTGAAACCATAATTTTTATGTAATTTCTTTTATCAATTTTTAAATATATGTAATATTTTACAAATGTTTTCTTTTAATCTTCTTATTATAATGGAGTACTCCAAGTATAAATCTTTAAGTTGATTTATTTTAATACAAGAAATGCCTGAAAAATAACAAAATATATCAACTATTATGAAAAAAAGATAGATTTGTGTAAGATGATGTTAAAATATGTAAATACAGATTTATATAATCATTAAACATGCATAAAATCATTTATATCAAGTACTTTTGAACACTAATTAGCATACACTCCACAATTTATTTTTTCTCTAGCTTTGTGATTTGTTTCACCATAAACTAAGTCACAAATCACACTTCATATAGGTTACATAGTTTTTAAATGAAAGAGGCTACACTTATTCTTTTATTCTAAGATAGAATTGTGTGCAACTTTTTACACTTTTTCATGCTTTAGGTTTTTAGTAAAGAATGTCATTTTGGAACTAAGTTACAAAGAAAAAGAATGTCATTTTGGAACTAAGTTACAATTCTTTTCTTTAAGACTAAGCTGCACATTTTAAAGAAGAATTCATACAAATGTATATATTGCTTTGAGTTTGAGGATAAATCAAGTGTAGCTTATAAATCTTACATCATGCTTGACATAGTCATATAAAGTAAGCACGATATAATGTCATTTGTACCTTGTTTTAGTATGCTTTTTTTAACCTAAGCATTATATCTTTAAATCTCTACCATTCATTCTTGTTTTAAGATGTGATATAGAAAGCTAAGCCAGAAGATCAAAACAAAGAACATAACTGCACATCAAAGCAAGTAGAGGAATGAGATTGGGGAAAATTGAAGACAAAGTGAGTACAAGTCAAGTGATTGATTGTATTTTGTTCCTTTCTTCATATTTTGTTAATTTCTATGATCTTCTATAATGAAATTAGGAAAATGATCGAGATGTGTAAGAGCTAGATTTTATTATATAAGAGAATTATGAAACCAATTTTCGATTAGATGAATTGATTCTTTTGAACCCTTGTGATTGTTATTTAATTCATATTATTTTATATGATTTTCATGTTTTTGATTGTTGGCCAACAATTAAAATATAGAGACAATTAGGTACATTCGAAAGATTTTTTTGATTACTCGTCATGAGTAAATAACATGTATGATGTTTCTAAATAGAGATGTATAATTCATATGTATAAAATCGATAATTGTAAAGCTTAATGAATAGTATACAATCTGAGTGATTTAAGCGTGTGATCTAATTATTTACTATATGGTTTATAGTTTACTTAAATAAGGAATTGCATGCTAATTTAGATGCAATTAATTTTATGATCTTATGGTAATTACATATGGATGTTTAGTTATTCATATGTGTAGAAAATTGGAAGAATAAGATTCTTAAATCTTTCCTTGGTATTTGTCTACTTGTCAATCTACTAATTTTAGTTAATATTTTAGTAATTTTCTTTGTCTACCCGTAAATCTACTAATTTTAGTTATTAGTTTAGTAATTTTATGCGATTTATTTTTGCACTGTACAAATAGTATTAGTAATGGTACTCAATTGCTTAATTTTAACTAATATTTTAGTAATTTTCTTTGTCTACCCGTAAATCTACTCATTTTAGTTATTAGTTTAGTAATTTTATGTAACTTATTTTTGCACTAAATATTAGTAATCGTACTCAATTGCGAAGCAATTAAACTCTCCTAGAATCAATATTTGTACTTCAAAATATATTATATTACACGACCCATATATTTGTGATTATTGCGTAATGAGAATATTTTATTCTATGAAAAAACTGATACAAATTAAGAAAACAGTTAAACAATTCCTAGTACAAAGTCAACTCTGATTAAATGACGAAATTTATATAGTTCTAGATGAACATGGATATCACTACTTGCCAGGTTGATGTGATTCATATGCTTCCCACGTCTTACAAGTCTCTTCTTTACCTTTTTAAGTAGTTCGTTCGATCGATTCATTTCATGGGCTTAAGTCTTTCTGGCCATTATTTAATTAACATGGCACATACAGCTTCTGATGATATCCCTTCTTCAATTAACAGCTTCCAAAATAAGGAAGAAATCAATATTTGCCACAGAGATGATAAACTGATCATTGCAAACAACATAAGAGTACAAGAATTACAATGCAATGAAGATCCTAAATTAGTGCTGGTGAAGAATGAGAGACCACAAAAGGAAAAGCAGATTTCTATTGATCCAATTTCATTTTCATCAATTAGGCCTCAACCTGAAGGAACACTTGAACTGCCACCTCCTCTACTTCCTGCAAAATCCAAGTTTGTCAGTCTCCCAAACTCAGCCAACACATCCCCTCAGTATAGCTCTTCTGCACTATTTAATAAGCAATGGATAAACGAAAGACAAGCATCTCCTGATCGTCAAATTGATGATATTAGTCAGCATATGATCACTACACAAAAGGAAATTCAATTAAGAAAGAGCAAGTCATGTGGTGAAGGGAGGGCCAGTGGACTATCATATGACTTTGATTGGCAGATGCAGCTTGAATCATTTACCACTAAACATGATCAAAAGTATGATGATCACATTGGGAATTTGAGTATTGGAATGGACAAACCTATACAAAGGAGTAGTAGTGATGAGGATGATGATGGGTTTAAATGTGGAGCATTATGTTTGTTCTTGCCTGGCTTTGGGAAAGGTAAAGTAGTAAAAGCAACAAGAAGAAAGGAACAAATAGTAGGTCAACCTGAGATTGAGAGGGTGATATCAAGAACTGCGTCTTTGGAGAAATTTGAGTGTGGATCATGGGCATCATCAGCAATAGTAAATGACAATGAAAATGGAGAGGCCATCAGCCTCTACTTTGATCTGCCATTGGAGTTGATCAAAAATGGAATTAATGACGCACATTCACCAGTTACTACAGCATTTGTGTTTGGTAAGGAACATCTAAAAGGAATTCATAAGAATAACTCCATCCCTAGGAAATCACATGATCAATCTACACCCCGTCAAGTTCGATTTTCGACATCTTCTCCGACATCATACCCGTCTTCCCCAAGTGCTTGCATTACTCCTCGCTTACGCAAGGCAAGGGAGGAATTTAATGCTTTCTTGGAAGCACAGAGTGCATAACTTGATATTGCATCAATGATCTTATTTGGTGTTCCTTTTCCATCCTTTTTTTCAACCAAAGTCAAAATTAATGACATCTTCAACCTAATTTTACTTTTAATTTTTACAGTTACATTCTCAAATTCATAAGATATAGTGTTTAAATTAAATGATCAAATAAACATGTCGGCAGTTCTCTAGCTTCGTGCTTGTTGGGTACAGCAGCTAAAGGGGTAATGATGGTAGGATAGTTCCTTACGATACAAGGTTTAGGATTTTTTATGATATCCTTTTATTAGTCCCTAGGATTTTGTTGTATCATAAACTTGATTTATTATTTTTTGCAAGTCACTTATTATTATTTATCTTAGATTTTTTTGTTGTATCAATAAATGTTAGTAGTTGTAGAAGATGATATAGTAAGAGTGACACTAATAAATGCAGGTAGATATGGTTAGTATTTTCTAGATGTGAGACTAATTAATGTAAGTAGTTGGAGAAATAATTTAATGAGTGGTTGTGAGGTGTAGATAAGTGTTTTTGGAAGCCCATAAATAGAACTTCTCTAAAACCATTTGTAATAAAAAAATTTAAGAGCTTCTAATAGAGTGAAGAAGCAAAGTTTAAATAAAAATGAGTTGTAGTATATTATATTTTTGAGTAGTGCTCTTGTAATATTTTTTTAAGCTTGAATAAAAGTTGTTTGTGTGAGTGTTTCATTTTTAACATAGTGGTATCAGAGCCAAGTTGAAAAGTATATACTATTTCATATCAAATTGAAGATCTCGAAGAGAGGAATATGATGTCGTAAGAATCTCCCCGATCAGAGTTTAGACACGCCACCATGTGCCACTGGAAGAGTACTGCCAAAAGCCGAGTTGACTCACTAAGTTGAGTCGAGCTGGAATCATTGACTGAAAAAAATTGAAATATTTTTTTCAGAGTTCCTTCCAAGGTTTTTTGGCATTCTAGATTCATCCGTGCGATCGAATTTTCCAAATTCTCATCATATTGAGAGATATGAAAAATGGTATGGCACCATTGCAAGTCCCAACACTCAACAACAACAACTATGATAATTAGAGTATCAAAATGAAGGCACTTCTTGGATCACAAGATGTGTGGGATATCATAGAGAAAGGATATAATGAGCCTGCGGATGATGCTTCTCTTGCTGCTCTTACACCTGATCAAAAGACAACTTTGAACGATTTAAGAAAGAGAGACAAGAAGGCTTTCTACCTCATTTACCAAGCATTAGATGATGATTTTTTTGAAAATATTTCTAATGCAAGCTCTATCAAGGAAGCCTAGGAGAAGTTACAAACCTCATACAAAGGAGTCGAAAAGGTGAAGAATGTCCATCTCCAAACATTAAGAGGTGAATTTGAATCCTTACACATGAAAGTATGTGAGTCTATTTCAGATTATTTCTCAAGAGTAGTAGCTATTTCTAATCAATTTAAAAGAAATGGTGAAATTTTAGAAGATGTGAGGATAATAGAGAAGATACTTCATTTGTTAGATCCAAAATTTGATCACATCGTTGGGATGATTGGAGAAACTAAAGACTTGGAAGAAATGATGATGGAGCAACTCCAAGGTTCATTGTAAGCATACTAAGAGAAGTATAAGAAGAAGCAAGGCTTTACCCAGCAACTTCTCAAGCTAAAATTGAAGGATATATGTGAAAGCCAAGGCAATGATAGAAACCAACATAGCCGAGGAAAAGGTAGAGGTTATGGACAAGGTGGAAGTCACGGTCGTGGACGAGGTTGGAATTACAACAATAACAATTCCAAAACAAACTTTGAGAAAGAAGAAAGCTTAACACAAGGCCATGGGAGAATTAATTCGAACTCGAGGTATGACAAATCTTAAGTACAATGCTATAATTGTCAAAAGTTTGGGCATTATGCTTCAGAATGTAGAGCTCTTAACAACAAAATTGAGGAGAAGGCCAATTACGTGGAGGAGAGGACAGATGGAAAAGAAACTCTTCTTCTAGCATGAAAGGAAACTAATGGTGGCCAAGAAAATTCTTGGTATCTTGATAGTGGTGCAAGCAATCACATGTGTGGAAGGAAAGACATGTTCGCGGATCTAGATGATTCAGTAAGCAGAAATGTTTCATTTGGAGGTGATTCCACAATAGTAGTGAATGGGAAAGGTAACATCCTTATCTGTTTGAAAGATGGGAGACATCAGTCTATTTCCAATGTCTACTATGTGCCTAATATGAAAAGTAACATCTTAAGTTTAGGACAACTATTAGAGAAAGGTTATGATATTCATATGAAAGATTATAATCTTTCTATAAAAGATGAAAGAATAACTTCATTGCTAAAGTGCCGATGTCAAAAAATAGAATGTTCCTAATCCACATACAAATTGATGTTGCAAAGTGCCTGAAAGCTTGCTACAAAGATGCATCATGGCTTTGGCATCTTCAATTTGGGCATCTCAATTTTGGAGGTCTAGAGCTGCTATCTAAGAATAAGATGGTGAAAGAACTACCTCACATCATCCATACAGATGTTCATGGTCCAATCAAGCCAAGCTCTCTCAGTAACATTAATTATTTTCTTATAATCATTGATGATTTTTCAAGAAAAACTTGGGTATATTTTTTGAAACAAAATTCAGGAGTTTTTGAAGTCTTCAAGAAGTTCAAAGTTATAGTGGAGAGAGAAACCGGTAGAAAAATCAAAACCATGAGATCTGATCGAGGTGGAGAATTTACATCTAGGGAATTTCAAGTGTTTTGTGAAGCAAATGGAATTTATCGACCAATGATAGTTCCTCAATCCCCCTAACAAAATGGTGTGGTAGAAAGAAAGAATAGAAAAATCCTTGGCATGGCATGAAGCATACTTAAAAGCAAGAAAGTACCCAAGGAATTTTGGGCAGAAGTAGTGGCTTGTGTAGTCTACTTGTCAAATTGATCTCCAACAAGAAGTATATGGGGAAAGATATCCCAAGTGGCATGGCGTGGAATAGAGCCTAACATTTTCACCTAAGAATCTTTGGAAGTATAGCCCATCTTCATATTCTAGACGAGAAAAGAACAAAGCTTGATGATAAAAGAGAGAGTTTTATCTTCATCAGCTATGATTCTAATTCGAAGGGAAACAAGCTGTACAATCTAGAAAATAAGAAAATTGTGATAAGTCAAGATGTGGTATTCAACGAAAACGGAGAATGGGATTTTAACTCTCATAAAGATGACTTCAATTTCTTTCCTAGGTTTGAAGAAGATGAGTAGATAATAAGGGAGCAACTAGGTGAACCTTAATAAGAGCTTGAAACTCCACCCACTTCACCAAGATCAACCACTCAAGAAGACTCATCACCTTCATCATCATCAAGTGAAAGTCAAGATGAAAGAGTTGTGTCACACACACGATGTCTTAGAGATCTCTATGAGGTAACCAAATGACAAGATAACCTTACATTATTTGTATGTTTATCGATTGCGAACTAGTGAGCTTTCAAGAAGCAGTACAAGGGAAGAATTGGAGAGATGTGATAGACAAAGAAATCAAGGCCATCGAGGAGAATGGCACATGGGAACCCACCTCACTTTCCAAGGGATATACAGCGATAGGTGTCAAATGGGTGTACAAAACAAAGCAAAATGCTAAAGAAGAGATTGAAAGGCACAAGGAAAGGTGATAATTGTATTTTATACATTTATTTTCATCGATTTTATTAATGATAATTGCTATGTTCTCTACATTTTTGTTTAATTTTAGTTAAGTAAATTAATATTTACCTTTTATATGTTAAGAAATACATTTTTAATAAAATTAAATAATTTGTATCAAAAATGTACTTAATTTCATATTTATGTCCACAAATACAATTTCAAATAATATAGTTATTAATTACAATTTCTAAAAATCGAAAATATAATTTAAATTGAATTTGGGCTTAATTATAATTATTAAAAGTTTAAAAATTTAATTTAAAATTAGCAAAGGGCTTAACTATAATTTAAGAAAGTTCAAAATGTAATTTGAAATATATTTGTGGGTCAAAATATAATTAAGAAAATTAAATTTTCTGCGCAAACTAGAAGAACCACGCGGAAACAACACGCGCCAACCGTGGACCGTCCGATCAAAGAATAAACGGCTACGATTCGGGCGTACAGATCACGTCCGACCAAATCGCGTGTGTGCAGATGCTTTTACGCGGCTCGGCGCCCGAGTGGGGCCCACCTGCCGCGCAGGCCGGCGTGCAGAGTGGGACCCACATATCGGCCGAGTAGAAATTCCCCTGGGCGCGCTCTCACGTTGGATCGGATGAACGGTCCAAATGTGAAGCGCGTGGAACCAAGGCTGTCGCGCGCCGAGCCGTTTGTCTGGCCAAACATCGTGTGCGACGCGGTTCATCAGCGGCGTGCACCATCAAGGTCTCGTGAAAGAAGTAGCCACGTGTCTCGGCTTTATTTTGAAGCCAAAAATATTATGACACGTGGTATTTTACAATGCGCGACCACATTTGGATCACGACCGTTTGTGCCAGTTGGCTCTGAGTGCGACAATCCATCGTACCCGTTTCCATGACTAATGAAATCTTTGCCACATGTCCGCATTAATCCTTGCAGCGAATCAGAGATGGACACGTGGAATGCACTTTGAATTTAAATAAAATCCGAATGGCGCCTATCTACGCATGATTTTTAAGTTTTTCGATATCGAATTTCGAAACGCGTCGATTTTAGTTTTGAGGGAATATTTTTTTTTACGCGTTTCTGAAAAGTAAAAAAATGTATTATTTTAGATGTATTTTTTTAGCTATAAATAGATGATATTATGATAAAGTTTTTTTCAGAGTTTTAGTTTTGGAGATTATTTTGTGTTCGGGTTTGGACTGCAGAACACGCAGAAGCCATTTTTTTGGCTTTTGTTGTGTTCTGCGTGTGCCAAATATTTTCATAATTGATGTTTCAATTTCCTTTCTACTTCTTATAATTTTTTGTAGTTGTTGTTATTTTTATTTTAATTTAATGAAGTAATTTAATTTTTCTAGGGTTGCATTTGATTCAAATTTATGAATCTTTGATTTTAATTATTTTTTTTATGGATTTATAAGACGTTCCATTTGTTCACTCTATCTTGTGCTTAATGCTCTTTGATTATTTACGAATTTATCAAAACAATTTGTGGCACATTAATAAACTTGAGAGAGGCATTTTTGGGTATATTGCTCGTAGATAGAATGACATGTATGATGAAGGATAGGAATATACCCTAATTGTATGTGTGGCCATTTGAAAACTTAGAACATAATGAATCTTATTAAATTTAATTCTCATAGAGATATAGTGAATTAATTTAATGAGGTGTGTTTATACGGAGCTCGGAAGAGATGTATGAATAAAAAAAAAGAAGTTTTCGGTTGACAAATTAAATGTACTAAAAAATATAAATCAAAAGAAAATAACATGATTTGAGTGGATTAGTTTGGTGAAAAATTGCAATCCTAGAGTTCTCTTATTTTCTTTTTACCTTTTTCTTAATCAACGATTGTTTTGGATAAAATCAGAGAGATACAATTTTAGTACTCAACAAACTATAGTAACAAATCCTCGTGGGAACGATACTTTACTTACAAAACAAGCACCAAGGGCATGGAATAGTTGAATCGATAAGTACTTCAAAGAGAATGGCTTCAAAAAATTTCCCTACGAGCAAGCTTTATATATCAAGATCAAAGATGGAGATATTTTGATCACCTTTATGTGGAAGATTTGATCTTCATTGAAAGCAATGCAAGCATGTTCAATGAATTCAAGGAAGTGATGACAAAGGAATTCGAGATGACAGACATGGGTCTAATAGCATACTACCTTGGCATTGAAGTTAAGCAACAAAAGGATGGAATTTCATTTCACAAAAAAGCTATGTAAAGCATATCTTGAAGAATTTCAAGATGGAGAATTGTAAGGCCATAAGCACACCAATGGAATATGGAATCAAGATGTCCAAACATGAAGGTGGTGAAAGTGTAGATCCAACATTCTTCAAAATTTGGTAGGAATTCTATGCTATCTAACTTGCACAAGGCCCAATATTATACACGCAGTTGGATTGGTTAGTCACTACATGGAATCTCTAATAACCACCCATTTTAAAGCCGCAAAGAGAATTCTTTGCTATCTGAAAGGTACAATTGACTTTGACTTGTTCTATTCAGTTTCTAATGATTACAAGCTTATTAGATATAGTAATACTGATTGGGGTAGAGACATAGATAATCGAAGAAGCATTACTAGATTTTATTTTTCATGGGGGATACTACTTTCACATGGATGCCAAAGAAACAACTGATTGTCACATTATCCACATGTGAAGCAGAATATGTTACTGCTACCCCATGCGTTTGTCATGAAATTTGGTTTAGAAATCTATTAAAAAATACAGGCTTGATACAAGAAGATCTGACCAAGGTTTATATCAACAACAAGTCAGCCATTGCCTTAGTAAAGAATCTAGTATTCCATAATCGAAGCAAGCACATCAATATTTGCTACCACTATATAAGGAAGTGTGTCGCAAGAAAGGGTGTGCAAGTTGAATATGTGAAGTCACAAGATCAAGTTGTTGATATTTTTACCAAGCCACTAACAAGTGAAGACTTCATAAGATTAAGGAACTTACTAAGGGTCACAAGTTCAAGTTTAAAGAGGGGTGTTGGATCATAAACATGATTTATTATTTTCTACAAGTCACTTATTATTATTTATCTTAGATTTTTTTTGTATCAATAAATGCTAGTAGTTGTAGAAGATGATATAGTAAGAGTAACACTAATAAATGCAAGTAGGTATGGTTAGTATTTTGTAGATGTGAGACTAATTAATGTAAGTAGTTGGAGAAGTAATTTAATGAGTGGTTGTGAGGTGTAAAGAAGTGTTTTTGGAAGCCTATAAATAGAACTTCTCTAGGACCATTTGTAATCAAGAAAAATTAAGAGCTTTTAAGTGAGTGAAGAAGCAAAGTCTAAATAAGAGTGAGTTTTAGTATCTTGTATTTTTGAGTTGTGCTCTTGTAATATTTCTTTGAGCTTAAATAAAAGTTGTTTGTGTGAGTGTTTTATTTCAAATAGGTTTTTTGTTTTCTCTCTTAATTATATATTACATTTTAAAAATAAAATCCCTCTGATGCTTGGATGAAAGCCACATGTATTGTACTGAACATCTTGAAGGTTAAGATTTAATACGTCTAATTCCTCTACTTTGGGTACTAGAAGCCATCATCATACTTTTTCTTATTCCATTATCTTAAGATGAAGTCTTAAATTCGAAGGTTATGGTGTCTGAAGTCCATTAGCTAAGGTCCTTATGGTAGCTGAGTACATCGTTTGGGAGTCCTTAACCTAGGTACATATTGGGTACACCAAGAATGAGTACCTCTACTTCGTAAGTTTTCAATGTTAATTATGACTAATCAAAGCTTTACCTTCTAAGTATTGTACGATCTTCGGAGGAATTCCTTTTCTTGTATTTTTAACTGGTAGGTGATTGGACGTAACAATGTTCTTACTCAAGAGTGTGATGATATGTGTAGATGTGAAATTAGAAGTCTAGCAGGGCATGGTAGGAAATTATCATTGTTGAATATTGTGGGGAAAACACAAGGTTTTGAAAATTTATAGGTATAAGACCCTTTTCTTTTCCATTTTCTCATTTTCTATACATTTCAAAATTATTATTACCTACTAAGTCATTCATGAGCTCTTTAGAGCATTTCATGATTTTTCTCGTTTATCTTCTTATGGTTAGTATCTTTCTTTTTTTCTGAGTCGCTTTCCTTGTTTCATTCTAGTTTATAGCAAGCCTTTATAATTTTATTCACTTTTTTTTGCCACATTTGATTTTGTTCTTGATCTTTGGAATTTCCTTCATTTATGTTCATTTTGTAGTGTCCATCATCTTCTTGTTCAAATTTCAAGGTATTCTATGTCTTGGATCATTTTTTTTAACTTGCTCCCTTTCTTTTTACTCTTTGTTCCTTGGTCCATTTTGTTAGGATAGTTAGTATGTCAATGAAGGGATCTAATTGTAATGTTTCTAGGAATAATAATTCTTTTGGAAAAGATGAGAGAACATGAGATGACATCAAAACCCATTTTCATAACTTGAGAGAGGTAGCCTAGATCAATCGAGCAAAGAAGATTTTGATAAATCAACCCTAATTTGAAGTCTAACTTTCAATCACAATTATTGGATCAAAGATAATAAGAATAATAAATTAATTATGACTTATTTCAACTTATTTATACACAATTAAGAGGCCATAAATAACAACTAAGTAAAGAGGAATATAGAGATTTCACATGATCAATTAGAGACAAAGTAAAGCAAAGTCAAGAAAGCAACTGAATAGATACCAAGAGAGATGAAAGAAGGAGCATGATTTTTCTTCAAAGTTGGATCTAATTCTTTTATTCATCATTCCTATAACTTTTTTGCACTCGTATACTTTAATTATGATTTTTAGAGCTATGAGTGGCTCGGTTCTTATTTGGAAGTTTTGATTAACCTAATAATGAACCATTTGTTTATTTTATTTAGTTGAATGAATTTCTCTATAATTAGTTGATATAAGAATTTTGATCTTAGTGCTTTGATTATTTGGCTAATAGTTATATAATTTGATATTCATACTCTAACTTGACAAAGTAGGTTTTTGAATTAGTCATTGAGTTATTATCACATGAATTGAAATGATATGACAACATGATTGATCAACGTGTGGCATGTTATATGTGACAATAATTGATGTATGAATGAAATAGCATGATAATGTGATTATTTGCACATAATCCAAAATGATATTTAACAAAGATTTATAGGTATATATATTTAATGTTATTGAGTTGTTATTTTTATTGTTGTAAATTTTAAGGGTTTTTTTGACATAATTTCTCAATACTTTTTAGAAATAATCCATTCCTAAAAAGCATTCAAGTTTGTGTCAAGTAGTAAAACTTGAAATATTTATAAACAAATCATAAAATTTACTATTAAAATAGAGACATTTAATCATTTTAGTAATAAGAATATATCTTAGTTTCATATATAAATACATTGTAGCCTCATAATTTATTTCACAATAAACTATTATTTTATTCCCAAATAACATGGTATCAGAGCCTAACTCTAACCTTAACCCTCTTTAACCATCATCAGTCGTCACCTATCCTTCACCACCTCCATCCTTATCCATCCATAGCCAACTCTGGCCATATCCATCCATTCCTACTACCTAAACAACATCCATAACCATACTCATCATTTCTACCATCAAAATAACCATCCATAACCTTAGCCAATGTCTAACAAAACAAACATCAAACCCAACTATCATCAAAAAAGGACATCAATGACCAAGTTATGGCTTAGTCAATGAACTTCCTCCCTTATCGATTCACATTATTCTAGCCTTTCACAACCTCTATTTCCACCTAATATGGTGGTTTCTTATAACTGTATTTTATACAGTTATTTTCATCGATTTTATTAATGATAATTGCTATGTTCTTTACATTTTTGTTTACTTTTAGTTAAATAAATTAATATTTACCTTTTATGTGTTAAGAAATACATTTTTAATAAAATTAAATAATTTGTATCGAAAATGTAATTAATTTCATATTTATGTCCACAAATATAATTTCAAATAATATAGTTATTAATTACAATTTCTAAAAATCGAAAATATAATTTAAATTGAATTTGGGCTTAATTATAATTATTAAAAGTTTAAAAATTTAATTTAAAATTAGCAAAGGGCTTAACTATAATTTAAGAAAGTTCAAAATGTAATTTGAAATATATTTGTGGGTCAAAATATAATTACAAAAATTAAATTTTCTACACAGATTAGAAGAACCACGCGGCAACAACAAGTGCCAACCGTGGACCATCCGATCAAAGAATAAACGGCTACGATTCGCGCATCTAGATCACGCCCGACCAAATCGCGTGGGGCCCACCTACCGTGCAGGTCGGCGTGTAGAGTGGGACCCACATGTCGGCCGAGCTGAAATTCCCCCAAGGCGCATCTCTCACCGTTGGATCAGATGAATGGTCCAGATTGAAGCGCGTGGAACCAAGCTATCGCGCACCGAACTGTTTGTCTAAAAATCGTGTGTGACGCGGTTCGTCAACGGCGTGCACACCGTGAGGTCTCTGAATAAGAAGTAGCCACGTGTCTCCTTTATTTTGAAGCCAACAATATTATGACACGTGGTATTTTACAATGCGTGCGGCCAGCGGCGGATCGTACCCGTTTTGTAGCGTAGGCTCTGAGCGACAATCCATCGTGGGCGCCGTTTCCGCCGAAGCTAATGAAATGTTGCCACGTGTCTGCATTAATCCTTGCACAGTGAATCGAGGGTGGACACGTGGCATGCACTTTGAATTTAAATAAAATTCGAATGGCACTGTCGCGTGATTTTAAGTTTTTCGATATCGAATTCAGCGTCGATTTTAGTTTCGAGGGAATATTTTTTTACGCGTTTGTGAAAAGTAAAAAATGTATTATTTTAGATGTATTTTTTTAGCTATAAATAGGTGATATTATGATAGAGTTTAGAAGTTTTTTTTGGTTTAAAATTTTTGTGGTATTAGGGGTTGGATTGTGTGTGCCAAATATTTCGTTTCGTGATGTTTTAATTTTCTGTGTTCTTCATCTTAATTTCCTTGTTGTAATTTTTATTTTAAATTAATGAAGTAATTTAATTTTTCTAGGGTTGCTTTTAATCTAAATTTATGAAGCTTTGATTTTAATTATTTTTTTATGGATTTATAAGATGTTCCATTTGTTCACTCTATCTTGTGCTTAATGCTTTTTGATTATTTATGAATTTATCAAAACGATTTGTGGCACATTAATAAACTTCAGAGAGGCATTTTTGTGTATATTGCTCGTAGATAGAATGACATGTATGATGAAGGATAGGAATATACCCTAATTGTATGTGTGGCCATTTGAAAACTTAGAATGTAATGAATCTTACTGAATTTAATTCTCATAGAAATATAGTGAATTAATTTAACGAGGTGTGTTTATACGGAGCTCGGAATTTAATTAATCTTCCGATAATTAAAAGCATTAAACACAGATAAAATAAACAACTTAAAACAGTTCCATAATTTACGCTACACTGCAATCCTAGAACAAATAAATTAATTCATGGCAGAAATTAAAATTACAACACACAAAAATAAAACATTGTAGAGAAACAAAATTAAGAGAAAATAGATTAGGAGAAACTCTTTCACGATTCCTCGATGAAAAATAAATTCTTCCCTTTCTTTCTTCTTAGTTGTCTTCTTTCTCTGTAATTTCCCTAAGAAAATACAATACAAAAATGTCAAATAAACGTTCTGCGTGTTTTGTGTAACACGCAGAGAGGAAAAGAAATAAAAATGGTAAAGAGAAAAAAATAAGAAGAAGCTGTGAGTAGCAAACGAAAGAAAAACCCGACAAAAAAAGAACCCTGACTAATTCCTCGCGTCTGAGAATATCCCCCTTTCAATTATTCTTTTTTTTATTATTATTTTTATTTTAAGTGGGGGACAAAAATGTATGGGGAATTAAAATAACAACACGCGCGTGAAAACCATTATGCGCGTTTCTGATTTTTCTTTCTTTTCACACATGACACGTGTCACCATGTGATTTGCTGAGAGAAATACAACGACACGTGGCCGATGTTCATTTGGTGGTAAGAGTAGGGCGCGTAGAAGACGCGTCGCCTGAGATTTCCTCGCGTTGGAAGTGATTAACAGCTGGAAGTGGGCACGGTTTCTGCATTTTTATTTCACCGAATACATGCCACGTGTCATCATGTTATTCGCTGGAATATGTATGAGACACGTGGCTGCTCATTTTCTGTTGAAACACGAGGGTGCACGCGGCTTGGATGTACCGCGTCACACTGGATTTGTAGACGAGCGGCTCAGTGCGCGATAGCTTGGTTCAACGCGCTTCAATCTGGACCGTTCATCTCATCCAAATGTGATCGATGCGCCTCGAGGGATTCTGCGCAGCCGACATGTGGGTCCCACTCTGCACGCCAGTCTACGCAGCAAGTGGGCCCCACTGGCACGCCGAGCCGCGCGAATGATGAACTCTGTACCCACTCTTCTTGGTCGATTTTGATCTACACGCATGAATCCCAACCGTTACTTCTTTGATCGGACGGTCCATGTTGCGCGTTTGGAATAGGGCGCGTGGCCTCATCTCAACTACGCAGAAATTAAGTTTTATTAATTGCATTTTCACCCACAAATTTAATTCAAATTACATTTTAAACTTTCTTAAATTACAATTAAGCCCTTTGCTAATTTTAAATTAAATTTTTAAACTTTAAATAATTATAATTAAGCCCAAATTTAATTTAAATTATATTTTTGATTTTTATAAATTGTAGTTTAAGAACTATATTATTTGAAATTATATTTGTGGACAAAAAAATATGAAATTAAGTACATTTTCGATACAAATTATTTAATTTTATTAAAAATATATTTTTAATGCATAAAAGGAAAATATTAATTTATTTAACTAAAATTAAACAAAAATATAAAGAACATAGCAATTATCATTAATAAAATCGATAAAAATAACTGTATAAAATACAGTTATCGGTTTCCATCAATGTTCCTTCCTAGAATTTGGTTCTATGATTGTTTTTAAAAATTGGATTCTTGATGTATGAACATGGATGAGTATTGTTTTTTTCTCATCATTGACTTTGTGTTGGTTTTCTTTTCATTGATATGTTACTCAGGTTAGTGGTTTCTTACTTTTGATGAAAAAATTGACTAGTATAGTTTCTTTATGCTGTGAGTTTGGTGAATCAATGTTTTAGCTAGTTTTTTGAAATATTTGTTGTTACATTGTTGATGCTAATTTTTTTGCTATTAATTTTAACTTCTATCACTAGCACTACTATTAGTTATACCAAACCCTACTTCAAATGGCTCATATCTTTATATTATGACCTATAAACTTAATTACTCTAACAATTTACATTGGTCTCATGTTGTGATGGTGTTTTTAGAAGCTAAAAAAAATCATTATCTTGGTTCCAAAAAAAGGAGGTATGCATTCTAAATTTCTTGTGATAGGGATGTGCCAACTTTCACGGTTTTTTAGGATTCTTTTCTGATAAGACAAGAAATTTGGTCTTTTCCATTGGTTCAATCATTGGAATGAGCCTCATTTTGGAGTCAAGCTCATACTTGGTGCTTTAGGGAGTGTCTCTCAAGGAACTTCTTGTTCTTTCACAATCTAGGTGGCCATAGTTGGTGGTCTAGAGGCACAAAGATTAGCACACTTTTTTACTTAATATTTACTTGTTTTATTCAAAAAATAGTATTTTTGGAAATAAAAAAATTAAAATATAAACTTTTTAGTGAAAAAAGAGTGAAAATATAATTTATAGAATTTTATGGGATTTTTATGGATTTTGAAAAAAGGGTGAAAGATTAGCCACGTGTGATTTGGGTTCTAGCATTAACCTCATGCCATTATCGGTTTTCCAAAGATTGGGGATTGATAAAACCAAATCCACTTCATTAATATTAAAAATGGAAGATAGATAAATTAAGAGACTTCAAGGTGTGATAGAAGATGTGCTAGTCAAGGTAGACAAATTCATATTTTCGACAGACTTTATTATGCTAGACATGGAGGAGGACCGTGACATTCCTATCATACTTGGTTGTCCTTTCTTAGCCACCAGAAAAACACTCATTGATGTAAAAAAATGGTGAGCTTACAATAAGAGTGCAATATGAACAAGTAACATTTAATTTGTTCAAGTAATTAAATTTTCTGATGATGATAATGCCGGTGATTGCTTTCAAATAGATGGTACCAATGAGCTAACCACTGATGTCTTTTATGACATATGCCCTAGTGATGCTTTAGAGTATGTACTTGTTAATTCTATGAACACATATTCTAATGAATACCATAACACTAATGTAGGCCACAAATTCATATCGGTAGTTTAACAAGACTTGTTGAACCACCCATACTTAAGACTTTAACACATGATGCTATGAATAAGGACATAAACTCACCAGAAAACAACTCAAACTATTTTAACTTTGAAAGTATGGAATCAAAGGTTGATATTGTGAATTGTGTGAACTTTTTGGAGGACATACCTTTCATGTGTGTATCAAATGCATTTGTGGAATGTCTTGAAATAAGCTCAAGGTTGAAACCATTCATTAAGGAGCCACCCAAATTAGAGCTTAAACCTTTATCATCTCATCTTCGTTATGCATTTTTGGGTGATAATGAAACATTTCCAGTCATAATCTCTACTAATCTAAGTATGGAGCAAGTAGAATCATTACTGAAGGTGCTAAGGAACTTCAAAAGAGCTATAGGTTGGTCTATTGCTGACATCAAAGACATAAGCCCATCTATATGCATGCACAAAATCTTACTAAAGGATGGAGCTAAACCCACCAAGGATGCACAACATCGCTCAAATCCCATTATGAAAGAGGTGGTGAAGAAGGAAATTATCAAGCGGCTAGACATGGGCATCATTTACCCAATATGAGAGAGTGAATGGGTAAGTCTAGTCTAATGTGTACCAAAGAAAGGAGAAATTAATGTGGTGGAAAACGAGTCCAATGAGTTAATACCTACTAGGACTGTCGTAGAATGGAGAGTATGTATGGATTTTCGTAAAGTAAATAAAGCTATAAGAAAGGATCATTTTCCTCTCCCATTCATGGATCAAATGCTTGACTGATTAGCTGGGCATTCTTTCTTTTGCCTTCTAGATTAATACTCTAGTTATAACCAAATTGTTGTGGAATATGAAGACCAAGAAATGACCACCTTCACATGTCCTTATCGAACTTTTGCTTTAAGGAGAATGCCCTTTGGATTATGCAATGCACCTGCTACATTTAACGTTGCATGATGGCCATTTTCTTAGACATGGTGGAAAAGCATTTAGAAATCTTCATGGATTATTTTTTTATCTTTGGAAACTCATTTGATGAATGTTTACACTATCTCTCCCTAGTGTTACAAAGATGTGAAGAAACAAATTTTGTTTTAAACTGAGAGAAATGTCATTTCATGGTACATGAAGGTATAATATTGAGCCATAAAATCTCAGCTAATGGTATTGAGATGGATAGAGCAAAGATATAAGTGATTTACAAACTACCACCACCTACAATGTATAAGGATTAAGGAGTTTTCTTGAGCATGCATTTTTTAACAGAAGACTCCAAGGCAACTAGCGGCTATATATTTAGCATAGCTAGTGGAGCTATTTCTTGGAAGTCTAAGAAATAGACAAAATTGGCTCAATCTATGATGGAGTCTAAAATGATAGCACTAGCTACTACTAGTGAAGAAATAGGTTGGTTAAGAAGTCTGTTAGCTGAGATTCCTTTATGGGAAAGACCGATACCAGCTATCCTGATCCACTATGATAGTACCACGGCTATTGATAAGATTCATAACCATTATTACAACGGTAAGAGATGACAAATACATCGTAAGCACAATACTGTTAGAGAATTTATTTCTACAAAAGCTGTAAGAGTGGATCATGTACATTCTGCTGAAAATTTGGCTGATTCTTTGACGAAAGGATTACCAATAGAGAAGGTTTTTAAAACCTCGAAAGGAATGGGACTGATGCCTTAGAATAAATAGTCACTCATGATGGTAATCTAACTTATAGACTGGAGATCCTAAGAAATAAGTTCAATGGGTAATAACAAGTCATGAAGTGATATGAAATGAATCATACTATTTTTTTCCCATTCTATATTGTTAGAAGCATGAAGTCCTGAAGCGATAGAGAAGGATGAGTTAATTATTAAACTCTTAATGAGTTATATACTCTATGTGAAGTGGAGTACATAGCTACAGGAGTACTCTTGATAGACTCACCTATGTGAATGTGGAAGTGTGGCCGCTTCTTATGTAAATTTTGGGCAAAATTTACTAGAGCATTCACTATTCTGGGATACAAGTGCATGGCCTTAAAACACGGGCTTTTCGAACTACACCTTGGAAAGGTTGTGTGTGTAATGTTTAGAGATAGAGTTCAAAACTATGAGTTACTCTAGTATATTCTAAAGCATAAAAACTATGCAAAGGTTCAAGTCGATAGACACCTTTTACTTATGCATAATCTTATAAATAACTTGGGTTCTATTCAAAAGGTTAACATTTTAAGTAGAATATCTCAAGTCTTTATTAATCCGTGAATCACTCATGTTTAGGCAATGTGGGATTTTATTCGCACATTCCTTACAATGTCTCCCTCAAAAAATTGTACCCATCTCTCACCTTAATCGGAGATATACATTATATCTGTGCTTTCGTCGAAAGATTCACATATGTATCCATAATGACTAAGTTTGAGGTAAGTTCTGACGTTGCTTGTAAGGAACTTGGTTCAATATCAAAATATTAATTTATCATATGAAAGTAGCCTTAGTTTAGCAAATGTGAAACTTTGTTTGAACATTTCCAACAAATAAATAACTTGCTTTAATTTGAATATTTCTAGTTAATATGATGACTCCTTAAAAAGGTATTCATTCAGTGTGATTCTTGATTTTTTTCTTTTAATAATTTGAATGTGTGATAACAGATAACAACTGCAAGAAAGGCTGTGACATTACTCCTATCTTACTTAATATTCACAAAGCCATTGACCAAAGAACATGGAACTGGACTTTTATTGATTGGAATGAGGATAACGTTGAAGCTCTTGCCTAAACAAAGACCTAACAACAACAAAAACATGTCTTCTACATATAAGGTTTCTAAATCTTCTACTACCGAAAGAAATAGGCATAGAGAAAATGTAGTAGAATATGAAGAAAGAAGATCCTTAGTCTGAAACTGTTATAAATTAGCACTTATGGAAGCGAAATTCGGGTTCAATTTTGATTGTACAAATATATAATAATGGGTAATAGCAAAATAATAAGCAATGAGTAAAATAAATGATACACAATAATTTAAGTGGTTCAACTTTTCAATGTGAAAAGTCTACTCCACTAACGACGACACACCAAGAAAAATCCACTAATAACAAATAGAGATACAAACATCAATATTCAGAGAGCTTCACAAAATATACTAAGAAAATCCATATAAAGACTTTTTCAATAAACAAACATGATCTTCCTTACCTGGAACAAGAAACCCCTCTAGTTGATGCATATATATTTGTTCCTCAAGCTTACAATGTAAGAATGTTGTCTTGAAATAAAGTTGTTCTAATTCCATGTCAAACAATGCAATCATAGAAAGCAACATATGAATAGAGCTATGTTTCACAACAGGTGAAAATACTTCATTGAAGTCAATACCCTTTTTTTGACAATAACTCTTTGCAACAACACATGCCTTGAATTTAGCTACTTCAAAATCAAGTATACCTTCATTTTTCTTAAAGACCTATTTGTTTCCAACAATATTCGAGCCCTTGGGGGTTTTACTAATTCTCGAGTATGACTCTTATGAAGTGATTCAATCTTTTCATTCATAGCAACCAATCACTAAACTAACTCATCACAAGTGACAGCTTCATGATAACTAGAAGGTTCATACACCTCAATAGACTTTGCCACAGATAATGCAAAAGAAACTAAGTCTACATATACGTACCTCTGAGGACGTCGAATCTCTCTTATTCATTTACCCTTAGCAATACTATTTGGTTGATCATATTGCTCTTCTACTACATCATGAGAAGAATCATTTATCTCATCCACAGATAGCTGATCTGAAATGCCCTCTTACACTTGACTGGGAGCTCCACTCTCAAGCTCCATCTGGTCACTAACACCATGGTCTTTACCTGCAAAAATAAACTTTTTTTTTCTTTTCTAACATGGAAAACTCATCAAACTTAACATCTTTACTAATCAAAAATTTAGATGACTTGGGTTTAAGACACCATAATCTATACCTAGAAGGATACCCCAAAAATATGCATTTCAATGCCCTAGGCTCAAGTTTACCATCATTAACATGAGCATAAGTAGGACAACCAAAAACTTTCAAATTAGAATAATTAGTAGGAGTACCAAAGAATACCTCAAACAGAGTCTTCAACTCAATTGCAATTGATGGAGACCGATTCACCAAATAGCAGGCATGGTTACAAGCTTCAGCCCAAAAGGATTTATCCAAATAAGCTTGAAAGAGCATACAACGAGATCTTTCTAAGAGAGTCTCATTCATACTTTATGCTACTCCATTTTGCTATGGTGTATGATGCATAGTGCGATGTCTCACTGTGCCATTTCTTTCACAAAACTCATTAAACTGACTTTCATAAAATTCCAAACCATTGTCAGTTCTCAAATGCTTGATTTTCTTGCCTATTTTATTTTCTATACAAGCCTTGAATTTCAAAAATTTTGAGAATGCATCATTCTTGTTCTTCAGAAAATATATCCAAACATGACGGGAGAAGTTATCAATAAAAGTCAACATATACCAGGCACCACCCTTAGACACAACATGAGAAGGATCACAAAGATTTGAATGAATATAATGGACAATACCTTTCATTTTATGGATGGTTGTATTGAACTTGACCCTGCAATGCTTTTCATAGACACAATGCTCACAGAAATCAAGTTTCCTAGTTTTCTGACCACCAATTAAATCCTGTTTGCTCAAAATAGACATCCCTACCTCACTCATATGCCCTAATCGCATATGCCATAATGAAGTAGTATCTGAATCTTGATCTGACAAGAAAGAAACTAAAAAACTTCCAATAATAGTGTTACCCTGAAGCATATAGAGATCACACGACAATTGCCCTTTAATTACAATGAGAGCACCCTTACAAACTCTTAAAACTCCACCTTTAGCTACATACTTGTAGCCTTGTGAATCAAGAGTACCCAAAGATATCAAGTTCTTTTTCAAATTTAGAACATGATGAACATCTTTCAAAGTCCTAACATTACTATCATGCATATTAATTCCAACAGTACCAATACCAACAACTTTGCAGGACATATTACTTCCCATAAAGACAATACACCCATCAATAGACTGATAAGAAGCAAACCAAACTCTACTGGGACACATATGATAAGTACAACCCAAATCAAGAATCCAAACATCTCTAGGAGTACCAATAGATACTGATAGAACATTTTCACCATCGAAACCAGAACTATCTACAACACCAACAACATCATTAGTACCATAAGACATTGTGTTAGATTTTCCTTTACCTTTGAGTTTCAAAAAGTTTACTTTCCAGTGCCCTTCCTGACAGAAATAGTTGCATTTATCTTTTCTTTTTCTATATTTGGATCTAGATTTTCCTTTATAGCTTATGCCTTAGTTTTATTATGTTCTTTACCTCATTCATTCGAACATTTTGTTAATATCATGCCATATGAGCGATACACGATTTATTTAGAGGATGTCAAAACATCTTTGAATTCCAAAGAGTTGAAGAAAAAGGTGTCTACAAGAAACAATGATAATAGAAGTGGTTTATTTGTCAGAGTTGAAGAGATATGTTATTATTAGGAAAAAAAAAGTGATCATTGTTTCTGCATGATTGTCACTGGCGATCCTAACATCAAGCAATGAAATTGGCATTCCCTGTCATATTTCATAGAGGATGTACATCTCTAAATGTCTTAACAGATGGAATATAGAGAAGCTAGATGCATTTTGGAATTTGCACCTTATTAGGGTGGGTCAAATATCTGTTACGAGAAAAGGAAATTTGGTTAGAGTACGCCTTACTGATCAATTGTAGATAGGAGAAATTATTTACAAAACATTAAATGGTTGTGATATTGTCTTTATAAATAGGCCTCCATCCATACATCAATATTCCCTAATTGATCTGATACCAATTTGTTATAAATTAGTACTTATGGAAGTGAAATTCGAGTCCAATTTTGGTTCCATAAATATATAATAATGGATAACAACAAAATAATAAACAATGAGTAAAATAAGTGACACACAATGATTTAAGTGGTTCAACTTTTCAATGTGAAAAGTTTACTTCATTGACGACGACACACTATGAAGTGATAGTGCATGTCTATATGCTTGCTTCTATCATGAAACTCTAGCTTCTTTGCTTATACAAGAGAGGATTTGTTATCAACATAGATCTCTATTTCCACATATGGTGGCATCATCAATTTCTTCAACAAATTTCATGACAAACACATGACGTAGCAATGACATATTCTACTTCATAGGTGGACAATGTCACAATTGGTTGCTTTTTCAACGTTCATGTAAAAGTGGTATCTCTCATGAAAAACAAAAACCCACTTATACTTTTTCTATCATCCTAATCTTTAGTCCCGTCGCAATTGCAATAACCAACAAGCTTAGAATTGTTAGAAGAATAGTAGAAGAGGCTAACTTTGATAGTACCTTTGGCATATCGAATAATTTGCTTTGTAACCTTCAAGTTATTGATTGTTGGAGACTTCATATGACTGTTAACAATTCCAATAGAGTAAAGAATATATGGCCTTGTTCATGTTAGGTAGCTTAGACTTCTAATAAGACTCTTAAAAAGAGTTGGATCTACCATTTGTTCTTCATCAAACTTTGTTAATTTGGCTCCACAATTCATGGATGTGCTTATGGGTTGGAATTGTTTATAGTGAACTTCTTGAGAACTTTTTTTGCATATGCTTCTTAAGAGATGAAAATTTCTTTATCTCTTTGCTTGACTTAATGCTAAGGTAGTACGACATGAGTTCAATATTGGTCATCTCAAACTCTTTGGTCATAGTTCTCTTGAATTATTCAAAAACTCTTAAATTATTACTTTGAAGAATAAATCATCTATATACAAACAAACAATCATAATATCTTCATTTTGCACTTTTACATAAAATGCATGTTCATTAGGATATTTTGTGAAATCATTTTCTTCAAAATATTTGTGAATCCTATTCTTTCATGCTTTTGGTGCTTGCTTTATTCCATAAAGAGTTTTTTCAACTTTAGGACCTTATCTTCTTATCCTTTCACCCCATAGCTTAGAGGCTGTTAAACATAAACCTCTTCTTCATGATATCTATGAAGGAATGTAGACTTTACATCCATTTTGTAAATGCTTCATTTATTTGGGTTGCTAAAGAAATAGTTAATCTTATAGTTTATAGAAGAGCAATTGGAGCAAGTACCTCATCATACTTAATGCCTTGCCTTTGACTATAACCTTTAGCCACAAATCTTACCTTGCATCTTCCAATTAATCATTGGGTGTTCTTATTTTCTTTGTACATCCACTTTACTCCAATAGCTATTTTTCCTTATGGAAGATTAGAAAGTTCACATGTGTCATTCTTTATGATTGGCTTCATTTCTTCATCCATGGGATCTATCCAATTCTTTTTTGGATTGTTTCTTCAAAACCACTATTTCACATTTGACAAAAAGACAAAAAAAGAGTTACATCAAGGTTGTTTTGAGGTTGGTCGGGTTACCTCATAGTGCTTAATCGCCACACACGAAGTGTATGCAATGAATACACAAGTATACGTATCGCAACAAGTAATATAATGATAAGAAAATATCATTCCCACAGAGATTATTTTATTAAAAACTAATTTTTAAATCTAAAAAAAATAAAAATCAATTTTTTTTGGTATTTTTATATTTTAAGGAGAGAAAATTAAAATAATTAAAAGTAAATAACAATAATTAATTAAATTAAATTTGGTAACTAAAAAGATATACGATAAAATATCTAAGAACACTTAATCTCCCAATTTTCTAAACATGCAAATTGTTAAAATCCTCCCAATATAATTATCAATTAATTACATGATCAATTGAATCTAACCTATTATGTATTCCTCTTTCAAGTAAACTACACACCATATAATAATTAATTTATCACACTCTCGTGCCAATTAAATTGCATACTACTCATTAAGTTCATCAATTATAGATTACATACATAAGAATCATACATCTTTGCCTAGAAACTATGCATGTTATTTAATCACGACAAACAATTAAATAATTCTCTCAAATCTATTTAATTGTCTCTATAGATAAATTGTTGGCCAAATAGCTTATAACACTTGCTCATCCAAGTGTTAGGGACTTTATAACGATTATGTAAAAACATACTATAAAATATGAGATATAATACAAAAAACATATAATATATGTAATTAGTTATAAAATAAAAGAGACTTAACCAAATGATTTTCCGTATTTTGAACTTTTCAACTTCATTAACCTTAGTCCAATCATTTATATTGATTAGTATACTTGACTTCACAAGTCTACCAATAGATGATTTCAATTGTTGGCCATTTTCTCATAATGGATTACCAGTAGCATCAAATAGAATGGTTACTCTATCATCTAGGTTAAGTGGAGCATAAAGTATACTCGCCCAACCCTTTCTTTTCAAATGCCCTAATGAATCATTTGGATCTACAAGCTCTGGTATCTTAGGATCCATGAAATATCTGCAAACAATGATGAAATAGAAATTAATTGACAATTTTAAGTTCATACATATAAACATGCAAGAGTTATTAGAATAATATAGAACATACATTATGTTTAATTAGGTTGTTGATCGTATATATATATATATATTCCTTAACAATCATTTTTTTTATATATTCCTTAACAATCACTTTGAGTTGATGACAAAGAATCATCGTCATCAACTAAATCATCACATACATTAGGTAATTTGTTTGAAAAATGACTAATATTGGATAATGTATCAAGCATGTTATCATCTTCTAAAGCATCACAATGATTGAAGTCTTTTGTGGAGGCGTTAACACAACAGACCATCTTGTGATGATTAATATTTTTTTTAAATAACTATACTACTTAAAACCTAAATTTTTAATGAACATTATATTGTTGAATCATGTCTTTCCCATTTCATATTAACAAAAATAAATAAATTAAAAATCAACCTTAAATCACAATCATTCTCAACAGAATGATATAAAATAGGTTAAATGTATAAATATATAAATTTATTACGAATATATCACAGAATTATTTAATTTAGTACCAAAATTTATACAAAACCTACATAATAAAAATAATAACATATATAATACAAACTTATATGATAAAAATAATAACATACATAATACAAAAATTTGTACACATAATATACAAAAAATAAAGAAATATGAGTAATAAGTGCGTAGGATTTATAGAAATACTTACAAGAGTAAATGAAGTGACGAAATGAAGAAATGTAGAAAAAATAGTGTTTTGTAAGTAAGAAAATAAGTATAAAAAATTTGAGTATTTTGCTCAAAAAAATAGGGGATCTAGAAGAGAAATTTGAGAGAAAGAAAACCCACTAAACGACGCTAGAATTGGTGGTAAGAGGTGGTCGAAAAATGAGAAAGAGTGGAGGAGGGAGTGTCGGTCGGTTTGTTGGTTTTGAGTTTAACAACGTTGGAAAATACGTTCTGGATAGGGAGAAAGAAGAAAAAAAGGAAAATAAAATCGTGTGTAGCGTCGGTTGACACATAAGACCAGCGCTACGTCCTACGTGTAGTGTCAGTTCAACACCTTAACTGACGTTATAATCTACGTGTTTTAAGTCGGTTTTTCAGCGAACCAACTTAAAATTTATTATAAGTCGATTACTCCCAAAAACGACTTTAAATCTCGACCTAAATGCCATCTTTTGTAGTAGTGGCACCAAAGGTCTCTTAATTTTTCAAAATAAGTAATTTAATCCTGTAATTTTTGAATTGGGTACAAATAGTCCCGTTATTTATAAAAGTTATGCACTATAGATCCTTATTTTTTATATTTTTGATGGATCAAAATTACTTATTTTAATAAATTATAAGACTAAAAATACTTATTCATTTTTACAAAATTACGAAACTTATTACCTAACCCAATAATTACAAGACTAATTTATTGATTTTGTAATAATTATAGAACCTCTATGACCATTTTCTATTTTAATGATGGAGTAAAAATATTACATAATACATTAAATTTTTTTAAAAATATAAATTAGTATCAAAATTATACCAGAGTACATCATTAGTATATTTTATAAAGAGTCCAATACAAAATTAATCTTTTTTTTAATATTTTAAAAATATGTAATAGAATATACATAATAATAAAATAATAAATTTATTATTTATTAATATTTTATATTTGTGAGAATTAATTAAATTTATCTTTTCAGTGTTATTTTGAGTTTAAATTATACTTAAAATTTTTGTTTTATATATATCCCTACAAAATATAATATTTTCGTTGTTATTTTGAGTTTAAATTATACTTAAAATTTTTGTTTTATATATATCCCTACAAAATATAATATTTTCGTCTAACTTTCCATTCCATCCCCTTTTATTAGTAATGTGTCAAGGGATTAAAACCGAAGGAATACCTGCACCGAACTTTTTTTTTTTTGGATTAAATGGAAAATGAGATGGTTTCTCATTCTTTTTCCGAATCGATCCGACACTAGAATATTCAGATTCAAAAGGAAAGACCTGATCGTCATAACTCATAAAACACCTTGATTCTCTCTCTATACTTCTGGGTTTTGATTCTATTAGAGAGATAGAGAGAGGGACAGAACAGACAAGCCTTGTAAAATGGCAGAAGAAGAATACGAATTACCAGAAGGGACGGTACAGAACGTACTGGACCAAAAAACTCTGAAATGGATCTTTGTTGGTGGCAAAGGTGGTGTGGGCAAGACCACATGTAGCTCCATTCTTGCGATACTTCTCGCTAGGGTCCGACCCTCTGTCTTGATCATATCCACTGACCCCGCTCACAACCTCAGCGATGCGTTTCAACAGCGTTTTACAAAAGCTCCCAATTTGGTTAATGGATTCACCAATCTTTATGCTATGGTACGGTTTTGATTCATATGAATTTCCCTCAATCCAATTATATGTCTTGTTTTTTATCTAATGGTTTTTTTCCCAATACATTTGTTCAATTGGAGAGTGCCCATTTCTACTCCATAGCTTCTGTTGTTATCGCTGGTCGATTTTCTTTTCTAATTTATCTGTGTTCACAGTGGGCAAGGTTTTGTTGAAATTATACGAAATTTTGTTGTAACTTTGTTTTCTGTTTAGATACATTTCTCTTCTTGTAATGATTACTGGTTGGACATTTGGGTAAAGTAATTTCCTAACTATCGAACATGGTTTCTATGTTGTGCTCTCCATCCTTTATATATCTCTTGTGAGCCGGATTTTCATACTATATCCATTTGGCAACATTATTTAGCTTGGATTGTTATCGTTTGTAGGAAGTGGATCCAAATGTTGAGCAAGAAGATATTACTGGTTCAGATGGAATGGATAGTTTGTTTTCTGACTTAGCAAATGCCATTCCTGGAATTGATGAGGCCATGAGCTTTGCGGAGATGCTTAAGTGAGTATTATGATCCCCCTCCTCTCCTCTTCTCCTCTCTCCCTGTTTAGCATCGAAGTAAATCAAGTTATGGCCTTCTAGACCAGTGGTACAATTACTAGCCTTATGATGTTGGTAGACTATTGCATTTTGTTTCTTTAATATAGGTAGAAAGATTTCATGCGGATTGTACTTTGGGATTATGCCGAACCTACTTGTATTTTTTATTTGCCGTATCCAGTTTGCATTCAAGTGTGAACCACAAGTATTCAAGGTCTTGCTTATCGTGAAGTGAGAGTACCTGAATTGTACTTCCAACAATTTCTTATTACGCAGTCAGCTGTGTATCAAACTTTATGAGCAGAGGATTTTGGTTTATATGTGATATGTATTAAATTGGTTGATGGTGGTCGAAATGGGGTTAAATTGCTGCTCTTTATCTTTGGGGATTTCTTGAACTTTGAGTTTTATAATTGTTAATATAAGACTTTGAGTTTGATAAAACTTTGAATATGTTGTGTTTTTGAAACAAGAGAAGATAACTATAAAATAATTTTACTTTTAAGTATTCTATATTTGCAAGGAAATATACTATCTTAATTACTTGTGTTATTCTCACATTGATGAATTTCAGGCATACTGTTGCAGCAAAAGCCCATCTTGTTTTGCATTATTAGTTGTGTTCAATGTCTTATATTTCAAAATAACTGATACTGGTAATCTTATATGTTGTGTTTCCATGATTTATATATTTCTTGCAGATTGGTGCAAACAATGGATTACTCTGTCATAGTGTTTGACACTGCTCCAACTGGCCATACACTTAGGCTTTTGCAATTTCCATCAACCTTAGAGAAGGGTCTTGCAAAAATAATGTCCTTGAAAAGTAAATTTGGTGGCTTAATAAACCAGGTAATCTAGCTTTTGAGGCATGTAGTGATATGGTTCTTGCAATTGACCTTGTTGAGCCTCTTACCACATCTTTTTTTCAAATTTCAACATTAACTTTAAGGAGATTGGATATTCATTTTCTCATTTAAGGTTATGGTATTAACAATTGTTTCCTCTGTTATTGGTATCAATAATTTGTGTCCATGGCAGATGACTCGTATGTTTGGCATTGAGGATGAATTTGGAGAGGATGCACTCTTGGGAAGGCTTGAGGGCATGAAGGACATTATTGAACAAGTTAATAAGCAATTCAAAGATCCCGTAAGAATTCTCATCAGTTGTATTTTTTTCTGTTTGTGTTGGGTATAGTGATTTTAATTATTTTTCTGCCTGAATCAGATATCAGATTATATATAATAGGTCTCATTGTATCGGATTTATCTTTATAATCTTTCCAAGTTTCCTTTCTGTTTCAGGTGTCATATCTGTCAGCTATGCATATATGTTCTTATAGTGTTATGTTCGATCACATTAAGATTCAACAAGTTTAGATCATTTAAAATAAATTATTTTCTCTGAGCCCAGCTATATCTCAGTTACTTTTTTTTTTCCTTGACAGGACATGACAACTTTCGTCTGTGTTTGCATTCCAGAATTCCTCTCTCTCTATGAAACTGAGAGACTAGTCCAGGAACTTACCAAGTTTGAGATAGATGCACATAATATTATTATTAACCAAGTACTTTATGATGAAGAAGGTGCTTATGACATCTATTCTGGCACTTTCTTCCTGTTGACGTTTTAATATAAACTGTGATGAACACTTCATTAATATGTGTTGGTATTATAGGTGTGGAGTCTAGATTGCTCAAAGCAAGGATGCGGATGCAACAAAAGTACCTTGATCAGTTCTACATGTTGTATGATGATTTTCACATCACCAAACTGCCATTACTGCCTGATGAGGTACGCTTTTGAAGTGTCCTGAGTTAAACGACAACAATAACTTATTTTTATCTCTTTACGAACATGTCAATAGCCTTTATCAGATTTGATTTAGAGATTTGTAGTTGATTAGAAAAATGCACCATCTGATTCTCGTTGGTTTTTCACTCCGTTAAATTTGCTTTCCTTCTATTAGAACATATTTAGTCGCCATGTTCAGGCACTTGTTTGCAGTTAATCGTTACTTTCAATTTAGTAGAGGATGTTGTTATTTTAAGTCAAAGAAATAGGGAAGTGAGGGTCTGATGTGCATTGTTACTGTTGGAGTTTATTGCTTAGGTTTATGGTGGAAATTCTATAATTTGTTTTGGCATGGATTTTGAACTCAGACACTGGTTCCCTGCATAGAAGCTTGCATTTTATTACCTTAAATTTGCAAGAACCTTTAATCCATAGTGATTATATGTTTGAGACTAGGCTGCATAGAAGTGGGCTCAAGCAATAAGTTTGTGGCTCAGTGATTTATCATCTCACTAGCTAGTTGTGGTTTTGTAGGTTACAGGACCAGAAGCACTGAAAGCGTTTTCCAGTCATTTTTTGACACCATACAACCCTTCCATTCACAAAGGCACAGTGGAAGAGTTAGAGGAAAAAGTATCCATGCTCCAGGTACAGTTAAAAGATGCTGAAGAAGAGCTAGAAAGAGTTAGAAAAGGAAAGCAAGTGGTCTGATTATACCATGCCAACCATTCTTGCATTCTTTTCTTCCTATTTCATTCATTTTCATTTTCCCAACAAGTTCAACGTCCTCTCTTTGAGCTAAGAAATCATATCTTCTCTTTTACTCCTATGTTTTGAGTAGCTTAGTTTGTTTTGTGATTCCTTTCTTGTACCGGTTTTGCTACTGTTAAATGTTGTCATAATTACCAGTTAATTTTGAGAGCTTACACCAGCAAAAGTATTTGTATTAGAAAATTCTTATTGGGAATTTACAAATACCGGTGAATTTTTTGTCCGGACTCTTTTTTTCTTTTATCCTACTATTTGATTGGCAGATCATGGTAGAGTTATTTTACTGTTTGGGGGCAGGTTTTTAATCATCTCAGTTCCATAAATCCAATGGTTGAGATTTGGAAGGTTCTCCTTGAGCTTGCAAGGAAAGGTTAAATGAATAAGCTGTGAATTAATCATTATCTGTTATGCTGGTGAGCTGATTGAGGAAATAAATTTCAAGTTATATCCAATATTTCAAATCATATGTTGGTTGCTTTGAATCCTTGGCTGTGTTTGGATTCTTGTAATCTAAATTTAACTTAAACGTTAGGGATGAAGAATCACACAAAACGTTATACACTGTTAGCTAGAATTTGCCTGTGTACTTGGGATGAAACTGTGGGTGTTTTTAGGGTGAAAGATCCTAAAAGTACTATAATTTTTAATAAAAATGTACAAAAATCCTATAATTATAAAGTGGTATACAAAAGTTTTATTGTTTTTTTTAAATGTGCACATTCATTCTAAGTTGACCATTGACTTCTCTTTTGCTGAAATTAGTCATGTGTCAAGCACATGATCATATTGCATGGAAAATTTTTAGAATTTAAAAAAGAAAGTCACTCCCACCCTAGAACCCCCAAACTTAAAAATTAATAACCTCATCTTAAGTTATAAAAAAAAATACCTCCCAATCCCAAGCGGTTGTCCCAGTTCAATCATAATCTCTCCTTAAATTTGTAAAAATTGTTCAAAATGAAGCTCTAAATTTTTGGGTTAATTGAGATGTAATTGGGGGTTAAGGGATGATGTTATATGGTTTGGAATTATTTAGATAGGATTAGGGGTTTGATAGATATGAAATTGTGTTTATCATTTAAGATGGGATATTAATTTTCTACTTTGGGGGTTTGGTGACTAGGGTGGTTAGTTTTTTTTTTTAATTTTAAAAATGTAACCATGTGCACTTTCAAGAAATAAAAAATATCAATAACCAACTTAATATCAATATATATATATATATATATATATATATATTAAAAATAATAAGATTTTTATATATTATTTAATAATTATAAGACTTTGTGTAATTTTATTAAAATTTATAAGAATTTTAGATTCCTTCGTCCATGCTTTTACTTATGCAAGGAGGATTACCTTCTATCATTGTGCTATGCATGGAAAATTTATTACGAGAGTATAACCATAATACGCCAATTGTGTGGTTCACTGGAGAGTTGAAAATCATCAGCTACTTTATATACTCTTAAATCTTAGTAATAGAACTAGTTTACGATCTATGTACTAGTTATATGATTAATATGCACCCCTTGATTCTAGGTAAGAATCACTGATTACTGTCATTTGAATTGCTAGACAATTACATGAGAACTGTTCAAAGTGAGTGACTTCGCTGTTTAACGTACGCAACAACGTGAAAAGCTGCAGTTATGACATTAGCCTTCGTCTGCATTAAACGAAAGGTTAAGGTGATGATAATAAAAATATAATTTAATAAAAAATAGTATTATTATTATATTTGTTTAAATAATATAATTAAAATAATAATAAATATCAAAATAAAATTTAAAAAATTATAAATAAAATAAAATTAAAAAATAAAAATATTTTGATTTTTAAATAAGATAAAATAATACATGATTATGTAATTATGTGAGAAAAATAAAACATTTCAATATATTCTTAAAAGGTGTGGAATGAATGATTATTGTAACGTGTTACATCCTATTTTAGATTAGCAATTAAACCAAACATAAAAATATACTAAATGATTTTTATTATCATTTTTATTAATGTTAATCAAATATAACTTCACGTAAAAATCTCTATTCCATCTAAATATACTAACTTTTAATCCAAATAGACTTTAAATTATGCACTAAAATAACGCAATGAATAGTATAGTGCTTTGTATGATGAGTTATTGTTCATAGTATAATTTTTGTATAAATATTAATAAAAAAAGAAAAATATAATATTTTAATTTTTTTTTTAAAATACATTTTAGTATGATTTTAGTTTGGTGGATTGAAGTAAAAAAAAAAGATATTACAAACTTTAATACTAAAATAATATAATAAGTTGAAGATGGTCTCAAACAAAACGACCATCTATATATGGGAGAGTCTATTAAAAAAATTAACTTAAAGAGTAATTACTAGTGGGTCCGTTACAGGCCTGATTTGAAAAATCTAAAGATTTGGTTGTTAAATTATACATGATATTAAAATTTAGTTTTTAATTTTTTAATCCATATAATTTAATATTTAATATTTAATATTTTTAAATTTGATAAATTTAATCTAAAATTTAATTTTCTTCAAATTAATTTAACTGTGATATACTTAAAAATCATATAATTAAAATTTTGATGATCAAATTATAAATTTTTTCATAAGTTATGAAATAAATTATGCATTTTGAAATATGTAGGAGATTATATGAATTAAAAAATCAACTTTCATTATAGTTAAGTATAACATCATTAAATCAGTATAATGATAACATAAATTTTGGATTAAAACTTTCGAATTCAAAAAGTTATGAACTAAATTTTGTGAATGAAAAGAATTCGAGATTAGTGCACAAATGTAATAAGGAGATACTAACTCCTTAGGACTAACCCCAATCTCATAAAAAAAATTAGATAAATTATTTAATAATTAACAAATATGGCATCAGTAAAATATAGATACCGAAATAAAGCATACGATATACATAAAGCTAAAGCTGTAAAGGAACAGAATATGTGATAGGTAGAAACTAAAGATATATAGTTTGCGATAAACATAAAACAATAAAGAAAGAAAGACTTTCTAATCAGAACCACATTGATAAAGGCTATGTTATATACATTGTTAAGTGTTAATTTCTTTATATTTAATTGATTTTAGTGTTATCATATGTTAAAATTATTTATTTTGTATTTATTGTGAAAATATAATTTTTTTAAATTTTTTGAGATTTTTTTGAATTTTTTTTGGATATGTTGGATTAAATAAAAAAAAGCCTATAAATGCACCTATAAAAGCCAACACAATTAGCATCAGCGTAGCTTTATGTTCCATGTGATAGCTATACAATGATGACATGTGGTGCCCAACGTTCTATTGGCTCTAACCGAATGCCTTAGTCGTGTGTGTGCTACATTGCCCATCCAACGTGTACTTTGAATTTTTGTTTTGAAGGCATTTTGATTGTATTATCCAAATTTTCTCTTCTCTGTGACATATGGTATGGTAGACCTACATCCTTTTTGTCCCATCCAGTTGTCTCAATTCAATTTGCACCCAAAAACCTAAGTGTTTTTAAGATAAATACTCAAATAACACACCATTAAATGAATACAACAGCCAAAACACAAGAAAATTGAGAAAAAAAATCATCTTTATGCCATTCTTGAAGATTCTTGAAAGAAAATTAAAGAAGAAATTGAAGATTTATTATTTTGGTTCCAATAATTTGTCAAAATCAAATTCTTTTCTCTATCCCTTCTTTATTTATGATGGAATATTTAGTTTGTTTATTGAATTTTTGGAATTCCATGGCTTTTTAAATATTTATTGTGATTGTGGGTAAATTCAAGTCCTAGACTATGATTTAATTAATTTAATACCATAAATTATTTTTGTTTCAATTCATGAATTTTTAATGTGTACAAATTTATATTTGAATGTCAAAACTATATATGTATGAATTAGAGTGATTAACTAGTTTATTGTTAGTTTAAGATATTAGTCCATGATTACTAGTGTTCTTATTTGAAGTAACTTCTTTGGTTTTTGATACAAGTATGATTGAAGGTTATCAACAGATTTAATCTTGCCTAATTTAGTTATTATCTTTTTAGATCATTGAAAGTTTATAAAATATGGACCTGATTAACCTAGAGGGGGTGAATAGGTTATTCTTAATTTTTATCAAGTTTATAATTTAATAACCTAAACAAAGCGGCCAGAAATGTAATCGTGTATAAAAATAAGTGCGGAAATAAAATAATAACACATGATATTTTTAGGTGGAAACAACCTGCCAAACATGACTCCAAGAGGAAAACCACGGTCCGGGACCAACTTTATGAAAATCAAATGTTGATACAAACTGTCTTATGCTACCCTCCACTGAGATATCACTCAATGTACTTTACTTTACGAGCCCCGCTTTCTGTTTTCCTGATTTCCAATATTAGCGTGAACGATTTCCAAACCAACGTTCGATAAGCTCCCCCGAAATCGGTCGTTTACAAAATCAATCGCAAAAAGGTTAGCACAAAAACACAAGTGCCCGTGTGTGTTCTAGAACGGATTTAACAATGAATAATCCTAACTAGATGATTCAAAATATGTCATTTAAATTAAATCAACTAGAAAATTCTAGATAAAAAAGATTAGGCATAAGTTCAACAAAAATTTGCTTCTTTGAAATTTAATCGTCAAATTAAATAATTATGATCACACATGAAATTATTTAATCTAAATATGTAAAAATCTAATTAAGAAAAAACTATGTAAATATAAAAAATACCAATCAAATTTATTAATAAATACCTTCAATATAATATCAATTTTATTTAAGTATTAATTACTTTTGTTTCATAAATAATATCATTCAAAGCACAACATTTATGTATATATATTAAAGAAAAACAAAAGCATACCATTCTGTGTTGATTCCTATTGACCATGATTTCATGCATTGAATAACTTTATATATGTATATATATTAAAGAAAAACAAAAGCATACCATTCTGCGTTGATTCCTATTGACCATGATTTCATGCATTGCATAACTTTATATATATATTACCATTGATTCCTGTTGAATAGCTTTATGTATATATATTAGCACTCGGCATTCACCTCCGGCTTCTTTGTTTATTTTTTTTTTCTTTCTCAGTTCGGCAGTTGCAGATTTTTCTTTCTTAGTTTTCTAATTTTTTTTCCACACCAACTCTAACCCTAATGTATATATATATAGATAATAATAATACTTAATGGGTTAGGGTTAAATGTATTTTGGTCTTAACTTTTTCAAAGCCCATTAAAAACAAAAACTTAATATTATCTTAAGATATATTATAAAATATTTAATTAATAATTTCATAAATTAATTAAAGTTTGAATAAATATTTTAACATAAAATATAATTTCAGATTTATAAAAATGTGTTATTAAATGCATGAATGCAATCTTATGTGTCGTAGTTATAAAAAACATACCTGAAGTACGAATATCTAGAACTTGAATATTTGTTCGACTTTTCTTGATAAAGTTGATAGCAGGCCTAAAAATAAACTTACAAGTAAATATTTTGTCCACGAAAATAGCCAACACTCATAGTCCTTACAAACTCCCCCTTTGGCATTTTCGTGTGACAAAACCTCTCACTTACTACATGACACTTATAGGAATAAGATAAAAATACAATGATGTCCCAGACTCCATAGTGGAACTATCCTATGGTCCGATGAATCCATCTTCGCTGCAACTTGACAAGCCTGTAAGTAACTGAAATGACATTGACAAAGCATATGACAACTTGGCATGAAAGCCTCATTGTATATTAGTTTAGTTTACATAAAAATAAGCGAAGTGTGAAGAATAATCATGTAGTATGCATTCATATCAATCAAGCTTAATTAAATATGTTCTTCCCTTATATGTATAACAAAATAAAAACATGGAAGTAAAAATTCTCTCCCCCTTTTTGGCATACGAGAAGGACAAAGCATTAGACAAAGAATTGAAGTTAAACTTCTCCTAAAGATATAATAGTGTAAAATCAGAGTAATGTAAAAGTGCAATGTGCTTTAAACTCCCCCTAAGTTCTATGACACTCTAACTTAGAAACCAATTAAAAAAGTTTTTTTTTTAATTTGTATACATAGCCACATAAGATATTAAACTCATGTAATTACAAACAAGCACACAACCAATTGAGAACTCATCATTTTTTGTCATTTTTTTTTTGTAATAAAATTTGAAATTCAATTTGAGGGAGAAATTCCCAAGGCACTTATGAGATACTTAAATCTTTGAGTGTCTATGGCTTTAGTGAATATATCAGCTAGTTGTCTCTCAGTAGGTACAAACTCAAGTGTTATTATTTTCTCTTCAACTAGTTCTCGAATAAAGTGATGCCTTATGTCAATGTGCTTAGTTCTAGAATGTTGAACTGGATTCTTAGAAATACATATAGCACTAGAGTTATCACAATATAAGGGCATCATACCTTGTGGTAGTTGGCCGTAGTCATGAGCATGTTTTTTCATCCAAAAGCATTTGTGTGCAAGAGAGCTTCCCGCAAAGAATGTATTCCGCTCGTAGCAGAAAGTGAGATAGAGTTCTTCTTTTCTTGTGCACATGATACTAAGTTGTTTCCAATGTAAAACAAACCACCACTTGATGTACTCTTCCTATCATCCTGGTCGCTGCCCGATTGATCGTAAAACCACTTACTTCACTGGTAGTGTCGGTAGTAAAATATAAACCATAATTACTTGTTCTGAGATATACACGATGATTCTCTTTACATTCTCTAAGTGTGATTCCTTTGGGTCATCTTGATAACGACACACACCAACACTAAAACATATTTCAGTCTACTTGCGGTTGAGGTAAAGTAAACTACCTATCATACTCTTATAAAGGGTTTGATCAACACTTTTACCTTGAATGTCCTTTGTAATTTTTGTGCTGGTACCTAAAGGAGTCCGTAATGGCTTGCTAATTTCAAGACCAAACCTTTTAACAAGGTTACAGGCGTACTTGGTTTGAGAAATAAATATATTATCACGAGATTGTTTGATTTGTAAACCAAGGAAGAAAAGACATTTCACCCACCATTTGTGACATTTCAAATTCATTTGTCATAACATGCACAAAATCATCCACTAGTGTACTAGATGTGGATCAAAAACTATGTCATCCACATAAATTTGAGCAATAAAGATCTTGTCACTACTCCTTTTAATGAATAAAGTCTTATCAACTCACTCGAATAAATCCCTTGTTCAAAAGATAGTTGGTAAGTCTCTACAATGCTCGTGGAGCTTGTTTTAAACCATAAAGAGCCTTTTAAGTTTGTAAACATGATTTGGAAATTTCGGATCAACGGAATTCTTTTGGTTGTTCCACGTACACCTCCTCATTCAAAAACCATTCAAAAAGCGGACTTAACATCCATTTGATATAATTTGAACTTCATATGACGAGAAATGGCAAGTAAAATCTAATTGACTCTAGTCTAGCTACGGGTGCAAATGTTTCATCAAAGTTAACTCCTTACTACGTGTGTAGCCTTGAGGCTACTAACCTAGCCTTATTTCTAACAACGATGTCATGCTCATCGTGATTTATTTTTGAACACCCATTTTGTTCCAATAACATTTTTTGTTTTTTAGGCTTAGGTACTAATACCAGCGTGATTTCTCTCAAATTGAGCTAACTAAATCCCTCATGGCATTTATCCAAAATTCATCCCCTAAGGGCTTCATTCACATTTTTTGGTTCAAATTGAGAAATATAGCATAAATGGGTTACCTCACTTATTTGTCTTCTTCTTGTTACCATGCTAGCATCGAGGATCTCCAATTATATTCTTAGTAGGATGATTTTTGAAGTTCGAGTTGGATTTATCATTGATGAGGTTGATCGCCGCTTCCTTCTTTTGTTCACCTTCCTTCTGACTCTTCTTCTTTTATTCCAATTGTGTCACTGGTCATTGTTAATTGAGGTGTTGTGAAATTTTCTTCATTTCCGACTTCTTCACTTATAATCTTCTTACCCCCAGTCATACATAACTGACATTTATGGATTCCATAACTACATTGGTTCTACAGTTGAAGACTCTACATAAGCTCTACTACTATTTAGGAACAACCAAGAAATATACCTTCATCACTTCTTGAATCAAACTTACCCAACTGTTTCTCGATCTCTAAGTATGTAGCACTTACTTCCAAAAACATGTATAAATTTCGGATTGGGTTTTTTTACCTCGTAGGGAGTTTGGTTTGTCACTGGCGAAGATATACACGATTTATAATATGACATGCGGTGTTTATAGCTCCAAAACCTTTGGAGACTCCATTGGCATGCATCATTACTCTTTCCACCTCTTGAAGTATCCTATTCTTCCGTTCAACTACTCCATTTTGTTGAGGTGTAATAGGAAGGCAGAAGAAATTCATGAAAGATACCATGTTTTACGAAGTCAAAGATACTTGGTATTTTCAAACTCTTTTCCATTAGTGCTGTTCTCGGTCTCTTGATGGTTACTATTTTGTCACACTGCTTCAACCTCGCACTCTTGTACAATATGAGATGAATAACTCAAAAGCATCCGACTTGTCTCGAGAAAGTCTACCCACGTGTAGCGAGAAAAGTCATCTACTATAACTATGATATATTTCTTACCTCCAATACTTTACGTTCTCATGGGACCCGTAAGATCAATATGTATCAATTCCAATACTTTATTTGTATTTATACTCTTGATCTTCTTACGAGCAATCCTAGTTTGTTTACCCGATTGACATGGTCCACATACCAGGTGTTTCAATTTTTGAAAGAATAGGTAAACCAGCATACAATCTCAATTTTGCTTAATCTAACCAGATCTTTAAAATTCATATGACCTAGCTTTTCGTGCCACAAGATAGTTGAGTCATTACTAGCTAGGTTACATGTTACTATGGGTGATGTATCAATACAATAACAATTGTCATGTGATCTGATTCCCTTAATCACACATTCACCATTTTGATATGTTACAATACATTGATTGTTTGTAAATTGCACATTAAAATCACTATCACATATTTGACTTATGCTAATCAAGTTTGCCTTAAGTCCTTCCACATATAAAACTTCATCAAGTTTAGGGATATCCTCTATTTGAACAAAGCCTTTTTCCAATAATTCTAGATGTTTTACCATCACCAAAGGTAACTGTCCATTCATTGTATTCCTTAAAGGTTTTAAACAAAGAACGATTCCATGTCATGTGTCTAGAGCATCCACTATCAAAATACCAAGCGGTATTTGATTTAACTTTAAATTCTATATGGAGCCACTGAAAACAAGGATTGCAACTCGATTTCTTAACCCATCCTTTTTTAATTTTGGACATTTGAGTTCTTGGTTTCTTATATTCCTCTTTTTGTGTAGTTCTTGTAGTAAAAACTTTACATTTTGAAATTTTTGAGGTACTTTAGAAACATTTGTATTCGTGATAGAATCATAAGCATAAAGAAAATCTACACTTGGCAGGTCTTATATGTCCTTTCCTACCACAATGATGACGGATGGGAACAAAGCTGAATTTTCTTAGAATGATAAGGTGCAAAAAAACTACCTTCCCGCCTCAAAGATAATGGGTTTTACAAATTGAGTTTTGGATGATGAAGGGGTTGATTGTTCATCTATGTATCCAAGACCTCTCTTATCTCCATATGGCTTTCCATAGTCTAGGACTTTGGTTAATTTTTCAGCACCAATGGTCAAATTCTTCATCGTTTCCTTAGCAATACTAAGTTCTTGCTTGAGATTTTTGTTTTCCTCGATATTTTCTGCAAGTCTCAAATTCAAAGCATTAATATGATTAGACAATTCCTTTTTATCTTTCTCTAGGTTAGAGGAATTTTTTTTGTGAACATTGATGATATCATTAAGTTTAGTTACTTCCACATGCAATTTATCTCTCTCTTCCCTGGCACCTAGACAATCCATGAATAGTTCCTCATAATTCGATACATTAAACTTAGACAGTAAGAGAGAAGAGTTTACTTCTCATTTTCTTCATCCGAGCTAAGGCCTGGAGTCATTGTGATGTGCATTGGAAGTTGCGGTGAAGGCACAATATTTAGTGTCTTTCTCTGAGTTACTAGCATTGTCCTGCTCACTTTCTGTGTCACTGAGTGTAGCATTAAAGGCTTTTCCAAATTTCTTTTTATTGTTAGCACAATCTTTAGAAATATGACCAAATCCCACAAGTAAAGCATTGAGGATTAGTGGGCTTTACTTTTCTTACCATCAAGAGCTAGGAGACTTGATTTCCCTTGACTTTTGGTCATTCGAGCAGGCGGATTGTCCCTTGTTGAAATGATTATTGCTGACCCTTCTTCTTCATGAACTTCTTAAATTTTCGTGCTAACAAGACTAGTGACTCATCATTCATATCATCATCACTATCATAGATGTCCTTTTTGGAGCTTTTGAATGCCACATCCTTATTTTTCTTGGGTGGATCAAGAGAAAGCTCATAGGTTTGGATTGACCCAGCAAGTTCATCAATTTTTAGTGTGTCTACATTCTTGCTTTCCTCTATCGCTATAACTTTCATCTTATAGTCAGCTGTTAAAGAGCCTAGGAGTTTGCGCACTTGTATAGGTTGTGGAATTTTCTCACCAAGGTTAGAACGAGCATTAGTGATATCACAGAAGCGAGCATAGAATTGACCAAAAGTTTCATTGTTGCTCATTTTAATAGAATCAAACTCAGATGTTAGCAATCTCAATTTTGTTTGTTTTACTTGGGAAGTTCCTTCGCGAAGAGCAAAAGCAGTGCATTCCATGCATCTTTAGCTTGATCTCACGGTCGGAGATGCGACGAAACTCATCCATCGACACCGGGCAGCGAATATTGAGCTTAGACCTTTGGTTTGCCCTTTAAGGAATGCGTGCTCATCGATGGTCAGTATTTTCTTGGCTTTATGATTGTTACACCATCTTTCATTACAGAAGATGGTTCCCAACCATCAAGAATAGCATCCCAGACTTTTTCATCTTGTTTGAGAAAGGCTTGCATGCGAGCCTTCCAGTAAGGGTAATTAAACCCATCAAAGAGTGGGGGTCTAACAGATGACCCACCTTCTTTCATTTGGTCCATAAGTAAGTGTGTGTGTCCCTAAAGATCAATCTCACTAAGTGTGTCTAGTGTTTTCTCTGATACCAATTGAAAGTTTATAAAATATGGACCTGATTAACCTAGAGGGGTGAATAGGTTATTCTTAATTTTTATCAAGTTTATAATTTAATAACCTAAACAAAGCGGCCAGAAATGTAATCGTGTATAAAAATAAGTGCAGAAATCAAATAATAACACACGATATTTTTAGGTGGAAACAACCTATGCCACAAACATGACCTAAGAGGAAAACCACCGTAGGTCCATAGGACCACCTAACTTTCCACTATGAAAATCAAATGTTCAAGTACAAACTCGTCTTATGCTACCCTCCCTAGGATACTGCCCCAATGTACTTTACTTACGAGCCCGCACTCTGTTTTCCTGATTTCCAATATTAAGCGTGAGCGATTTCGGACCAACGTTCCAATAAGCTCCCCGCAAATCAGATCGTTTACAAATCAACTGCAAAAAGGTTAGCACAAAAATACAAGTACCCGTGTGTGTTCTAGAACGGATTTAACAATGAATAATCCTAACTAGATGATTCAAAATATGTCATTTAAATTAAATCAACTAGAAAATTCTAGATAAAAAAGATTAGGCATAAGTTCAACAAAAATTTGCTCCTTTGAAATTTAATCGTCAAATTAAATAATTATGATCACACATGAAATTATTTAATCTAAATATGTAAAAATCTAATTAAGAAAAAACTATGTAAATATAAAAATTACCAATCAAATTTATTAATAAATACCTTCAATATAATATCAATTTTATTTAAGTCTTAATTACTTTTGTTTCATAAATAATATCATTCAAAGCACAACATTTATGTATATATATTAAAGAAAAACAAAAGCATACCATTCTGTGTTGATTCCTATTGACCATGATTTCATGCATTGAATAACTTTATATATGTATATATATTAAAGAAAAACAAAAGCATACCATTCTGCGTTGATTCCTATTGACCATGATTTCATGCATTGCATAACTTTATATATATATTACCATTGATTCCTGTTGAATAGCTTTATGTATATATATTAGCACTCGGCATTCACCTCCGGCTTCTTTGTTTATTTTTTTTTTCTTTCTCAGTTCGGCAGTTGCAGATTTTTCTTTCTTAGTTTTCTAATTTTTTTTTCCACACCAACTCTAACCCTAATGTATATATATAGATAATAATAATACTTAATGGGTTAGGGTTAAATGTATTTTGGTCTTAACTTTTTCAAAGCCCATTAAAAACAAAAACTTAATATTATCTTAAGATATATTATAAAATATTTAATTAATAATTTCATAAATTAATTAAAGTTTGAATAAATATTTTAACATAAAATATAATTTCAGATTTATAAAAATGTGTTATTAAATGCATGAATGCAATCTTATGTGTCGTAGTTATAAAAAACATACCTGAAGTACGAATATCTAGAACTTGAATATTTGTTCGACTTTTCTTGATAAAGTTGATAGCAGGCCTAAAAATAAACTTACAAGTAAATATTTTATCCACGAAAATAGCCAACACTCATAGTCCTTACAATCATAATGTATTAAATGAATTAAATCTAATAATCATAATTTCAGATTATTCAAGAGTTAGTTTGTTAATAATCTAATTATAAGTCAATTATATGGTAAGAAAAGATAAGAAGTATGAAGCGTACCTAAATTTCTAAAGCTAAAGTTATGGATTCAAAAGGGATTTTAAATTATAAATTTGATTTAGGACTTGAAAAACTAATTTTGATTCATTATATGATTAATTGTATTGTAGCCTAGTGATGAGAATAGTCTTATGATCACACATATCTCATTGTTCTCTAAAAAATAATGCCTTTCACTATCTTCTTTATTTTTATGTTATTTTCTTTCTTTTTTATAATCAATTCAAAATCCCTTCCTAATTTAAATTAACTCACTAAAAAATTAATAAATATAAGTAGAATTGATACCAATCTTCTGTTAGTTTGACCATTATTTGAGTTATACTAGTATCGTTATATTTCTAATAATAGTATCGTTATATTTCTAATAAAAATAAAGTTTGACTTTTAATATATTCAAAATCCCTTCCACTTTTTTCTAATAATTTTTAGTTTTTATTATTTTTATTATTTTTCACATTTTTTATCATTAATTTCTTGTTTTTTTTATTCTTATTTTTTTGTTTTTTAGTTTCATTTATTTATTTATCTATGGCTACTAATATTTTTTCTTGAAGTATTCAATATTAGGAAAACATCATCACATGTAGATGTAACATATCCTATATATAATAAATTTTTTGCACCATATTTTGAGAATAAACAAGACACTTGGGAGCACGCTAATGATACGAGTGAATTTGGAAGCCATAGGCCCTAGTATTAGTTATATTATAACATGTACAATGCAAGATGATAGATCATCAATACCCAAGCTACTTATATAGAAATCTAGCAATTGATTTCAACATCACACCTAGCTTCTCATTCCCAATGCCCCTACCCACTCTAGGTAAGTCTATAGAGGATTTGATAACTGCTATGACTATTAATAATATTAAATTTTAGCAAGACACACATGTTGCTATCATGGAAATCACTATTTTTATAAAAAAATCTAGAGACATAACTTGGTTAACCAGCCATAGATGTGGAAAGACTAGAAGCACATGCAGTTGATGAGCTCCCCTCTTAAACTGTTGCTAAGTCTACAAAGACCCCTAATGCCATTAGTTTTAAGAGTGGTAAACATATGGAGAAGCCCAAATAGCTCCTAAGAATGATATATTTGAAGAAAGGATTGATAACTTTATGAAAGTAGCATTATTTAGCCATCTAAAGCTAGCTAATTATCGTGTTTTAGTATAAATATTGTTTAAAAGGCTCAACTTTTTGTAAATATGTTAATATAGGTGAAACAATGTCAAACAGGGATGCAAGGAAAAAATTAGGAAAAATCATGATAAAAATAAGCTTGATAGATCGATTGAGGACTCAATCCATCGAAGATCATTCGAGGAAGAAAGGCATCTAAGCTGATTGAGAATGGATAGATTGATTGAGCTTTGATGGAGAACCCTTGGGTTGAATGATAACATACCTAGACTGATTGAGTAAGGTCTCGATCGATCAAGTGAAGTAGAATTTGACATATAGCCCTATTTTTAAGTTAAACGTTTGATCTATGCCATTGGATCAAAGATAATATGATTATTGAACTTATTAAGACCTATTTCATCCTAGTTAAACAATGCTAGAGGAAATAATTCAAGACATAATTGACACAACTAACAAGAGCAATACAAAATCTCAGAGAGAGAAACAAAGTCCTAGTAGTAAAGAGAAGAATTACACAATGAAGCAGACATATCAAAGAGATTGAAGATAAAGCCAATAAAAGTTGATTGATTATATTCTATCATTTATTCATATTTTATTAATTTTTATGATCTTATGTATTGAATTTATGACTTTGAATTTTGAGTATGATATGCATACACTAGATTTGATTATCTAGGAATCTTTATGAACATAATTCTCTATTATATGAATTAATTATTTGAAACCATTAGGATAAAAAATTAATCTCTAGAGGTAATTAGATAGATTCGAGAGAGTTATTTAATTACTTATCATGATTAAATAACATATATGGTGTTTCTAGATATAGATGTATGACTCATATGCACGATATTGATAGTAGTGAACTTGTTGAGGAGTTTGCAAATTGATTAACACGAGAATGTAATCTAATTAATTATTATATGGAATGTAGTTTGCTCGACAGACGAATTATGAGTTAGGTTAAATGCAAGTGAATTTTCGATCATTATAGCAATTATATGGGGGATTTTTATTCATTTATATGTGTAGGAAATTAGAGGATTGAGGTTCCTTGATCCTTCTATGAATTTTCCTCACTCGTTAATTTTGTCATTAGTTTAGTAATTTTCTTTAACTTATTTTCATTGTCCAAATAGTATTAATGATATCAAATTGATACTCGATTATAAAGTAATTAAACTCCTCATTGGTATGACAACCTTCATGTTTTTAAAATTAGTTGTTCAAGAACATCTTCTCTTGATAAAGGTTTTGATGGATCTTGATTTTCTCGAGTTCCATCAAAATCTAAATCTCAATGCATTACATGATTTCTAGGTAAATAATGATGATGCCTGATGTAGCCTATTTTACTTTGAAACTATTGTGAGATGCATTTTTATTGCATGTTGGACGTGCCATTTTCCCTTTAATACTCCAACTTGAAATGTTTCCATATCCAAGAAAATTGTTTATCATCCACATAATTGCTGCACACAATTGAAACATCATATTGGTTGAAATATCATATGTTGAATATTATCTGATCATAATTTCTTTAAATCTTTGATCAATAGTTGCAAATACATGACAATATCTTTTCGAGGTGCCACAAGTTTGCGAATCAACATTGAGATTATTGTGTACGGTTGTTTCATCATTTTCTATGGTGGAAGATTATAAAGGATAAGAAGTATAAGCCACGCGAAATATGCATTATGTTTCCAAATGAGTTAAATTTATCAGTAGCAAATCTTAACCTTACATTCCTAAGATTATCAACAAATGATAGATAGTTATCATTGAAAGACTTCCATAATTCAGAGTCTATAGGATGCCTCAATAATATTTAGTCTTATTTTCCTTATGCCATTTCAATTCAGTTGTTGTATAGCATGTCAAATACAACCTTTATAGTCATGACTTTAAAGGAAAGTAGTGTACCATCTTTTATGTTGTCTTCTTTTCCTTAGTTTTAGACTCCTTATATCTTGCATCACCACAAGTGGGACATTTTTCATCATCTTGGTATTGTTTCTCATCAATGTCATCATTATCATCCACGTAATCAATTTTCCAACCAAACATATAACCATGATTAATGTTTTGAGTGCTTCACCATGACAAGTCTAAAGGTTATATAATCTATAATTATATGATCTATCAATTCTATGTGATCTCAAATGACATCGAATGATTGGGATTGTGAAACTTAACATTTACCACATTTCAAACATGTGCAACACATTATATTCGATTCTCTAACTATATGATCGTTTTTGCAAATTCAATCAACGAGGCTTCATCCTTGTGTTCTTTAGAACTCATATCATGCAAATTTATTCAACTTCTATCTCTTTCTTATCTTATGTTTGTCAATTTTTATCAAATTGATATACAAGTGATTGTATAGTTATAGAGTGTTTTGCTATAACTCGGTAATATTAAGTGCATATAAATGCGTAGACAAAACTTATTAAATTTCTATTCATTTATCGTTATTGTTGTTAGTATTAAGTGAATTGTTTACTGACTTGGTACTTTCAATATTTGTTATCCTAAATTTAATTTCATAGAAGTGAGCTAATTGAAATCCATAATATCTATCAATTTAAATAGAGTTATAACTTTTTTAATAAGTTTTTTAAAATCAATATTATGTAATCAAGTATCGCCTTTCGATATGTAAACTATACTTATTGGATACTAAAGTATTAGATACAGTTGTAAGAATCACAAAACGGCAATGTGTTTATTTAAAGCTTCTAACAACATGAAAACTTATAGTCAAATTTTTAAATAATTATTATATCTTATAAAATTTACAGTCTCCCTATTCCTACCAACATAATTATTAGACCCAATTAATTTAAAAGATAGAATATAGTTCAAGCCAAGGAAAATAATGTATTAATCAAAGATGAGTAATCAAGTGGCAAAGGTAAGATTATAAAATAAAAAAAAACCCAAGATATAAAGATGGTCTTTTATCATAAGGTAAAAACGCATAGAAAATAATTTTTAAAAAATATATAAAATAATATAATTAGATTTCAAAGAGAACTTTTTTTTTCTCTTGAGTCTTGATATTTTATTTGAGGATGAGAGAAGAGAAAATCTAAATAAAAATAACATCATTAAAGATTTAACAAACGAAAGAAAAAGTAAATGAATTTTGATTAAGTAATTTGAAAGTAGTTGGTAACCGATAATATATATCTCACAGCCAAACTAAATAGATATGTAAAAAAAATGAAAAATTCAATAGATATAACACAAAAGAAACAAAGACATATGCCTTATTACTGACCAAACAACAGAACCTCCACAAGCCATAGCTAAAAGATAGAGAAACTAATTAAAACTCAAACTCAAACTCTCTCTCCCTATATGTTTGAGTAGTAGAAGAAGAAAGCCTCTAGACTTTAGTCTTCTTAATCTAGAATTTTCAGATCCTAATTAAAAGTAACAAGTAGTCCTTTTCTTTTACAAATTAGTTCATAAATAAATACAATCTAACACTTATCCAGTGTTCATTAAATTCTTTATTTTATTCAATTGAGCGTTCAGAAGTCTTCTTTATTTCACTTCTTTGAAGGTAGAAAATAGAAAGATAATCAAGTTTTTCACATGTAGCAAAAAAGCATTCCACAAATAGAAAGAATACTAAGAAAACTAACAGCCATGCTTCTCTAACCTCTACCATTTGAGAGAGATAAACAATCAAATTTCTCAAAGATCATTTCAGAAATTTACAAAATGAAAATATCATAAAAATTAATCAAAAAGGCTTGAACTTACCTCAAATTTGTTTTTCAATGTTGAAGTTGAATCAAGGAAAAAAGGAAAGAAAAAAAACTCATCGGTGAAACTTGTAAATATTTTTAAATAAAACCCAAGAAACAAATGAAATTTGAGAGTCAAAAAAATTAAAGAACAAGTGGGAACATTGAAAATACCATAATGGGTAGTTGACAACGATGAGAATGGGAAGAGTGGCAATGATGAGAACGGGTAGAGTGAATGAGAATGGGAAGAATGGAAATGATGAGAACGGGTAGAGTGGATGAGAATGGGTTGAGCTTAGAAAGATTAGGGCTATGAAGATTTTTAGAGACGTTTTGGAGTTGAGAAATTAAGGACAAATTGTGAATTTTACTCTTAGATATCCCACTAATTATAAAACAATTTAAAATATAATCAAATTATAATTTTATACTAAGTGTGTCCACAATCAGATCTAGTATAGTTTCAAGTACAAAAAAATTAACAAAATTGGACCATTTCATATTGCTCAAATTGGACCGTTTGGTTATTAAAAATATTGTAATCGAATGGTTTGATTAACGATTTTCAACGATTTAATCCGATTAATAATACATAAATAATTTCTTGGAATATAAGTCCTACAACAAATAAATCTGCATTTATAATTTTCTAAACATGAAATAGATGGAATGAAAATTGATAATGTGACCAAAGGATATCACACATAGAAATTGGATATTAACCAAATATAACAAACAAACTTTTTCAATTTGCAGGATGAGAGATAGGACAATTCACCATAGATAGATCACTCTAACACCAATTCTTTCAAGCAAAAGATGAGGTAACAATTCAAAGATAAACTAACTAATGCTCTTTGTATAGAATCAAATGAGTAGAACATGAACAACATTTCCTAAGAATCGTGTTTTATTGTTCCACAACAAAATCTTATGAACGAGAAAAATCAAAATATTTAGAAGCTTGAAATGAGTAAGGAAATGTTTCTTTAAACACTCTTAAATTTATGAAAGATTGCAAAACAAATAAGTAAATTAAAATCAAAAGCATCATTTTCGATTCCAAACGATCTATCTCCTCAAAGCACATAGAAAAAACAAAAACTCATCACCCACTAAATACAATCTTCCTTTACAAAACCCAATTTAATAATGACACCAAACATAGAAATTGAGAAACAGATTAAAGTTTTGAAGCTTACAGTAGAAGAACAAAATGAGGGCATGAAGCGAGCAATGAGAGGATGGAAGCATATTTCACTAGTAGTGAATGTACCGTATTTTCCTCGACCATTTTCACTCGCTCACTCACACTCTAAATCTGTTTGGAAACCTAAATTTAGAAGATAAATGAGGTAGATGAACCGAAGAAGACGTGGTTCTACAATGCAAGAAATGGTGTCATAAGATGGCTGGTTGTGCTAGAGGTGGCGACGAAGATGCATAAAGGGTATTAGGGTTCGAAGGTGAAATCATTTCGCTTTCACGAGCAAGAGCGAAAAATGTTTTGTTATATATATAATACGCCTGTTAAATTAAGTTTTTTATATATTATTAAAACTGGTCCGATTGGTTTAAAAATTGGTATAACCGAATCGGATCGTTTGAAAAACGGTTTTAGTTAATACAAACCGGAATGAAGCGTTTGATTTATAAAACTTTTCAGATCGGTCCAATTTTTCGGTTTAATTCGGTTTGGTCTAGTTTTTGGACACCCTTACTTTATACTCAAATAATAAACTAGAAAAGACATTCCACTAAACAAAATAATCACCCTCACTTACACTAAAAAACTATATATTCTTAAAAACAAATACATCACATTCATCTCTCATCTCAACCTACATATACATCTCTACATCCACTACTAGTACTAACCACACACAAAATATATTAGAAATATTAAAGTTAAAGAAATATATATCAAAGATGTGAAAAAAGAAGAAAACCTAAAGAAGATCAAGCCTAAAATCAATTAGAACAGATATGTTTTCTATTTTTTTCTACAAATCGTATAGAGATTCAATAACCCCTACTGAATCTCCCTATTAGGTTCGGTAACTCCTACTTAACCTACATAAAATCATCTTTTTCCTTCCCTCAAGATTTTAATAGACCAAACACCCAAATACTATTTTTTTATCATATTTTTTTTTTTGTAATCACAAACCATTTTGGTAGTGGAAAGTTGTGGCATGTGGTGCCTCGTTTGAGTGGGTGTGACGCATGTAACAAGGGAGGTACTCTGGAAATTTTGATAAAATAGGTAAGCAATGGATATGGGTATTTTTGTAATTTTAAATACTTTTTATTAATATATAAATTTTAGTATATTTAGTGGGATATTAGCATTAAAATTCAAAATTTCATTAAAAATTTTCTTTGAAGTTTTTGTTTAAAATAAAAGATTTGATTTGATTTGATGAATTTAAAGCACTAAAAGAAAGCTATGAACTCCATTACCTCTCAATTTTATCTTTACTACCAAATATAAGTACACAATTACATAACAAAATTACATAGATTTGTTAGATTGTTGTTTACTAATAATATATAGTTTTTAATTTTGTTAAGACTTAGTTACTTCATTTTTACTTCTTTAAAAAAATTTATATTTTTCACGTTATAAAAATATATATACCTACCATATTTTTGGATATATATTAAAGATATATTTTTTATATTATAAATAAAATAATTATGTATATTATGTATAAAATAATTAAAAATGAAAATCTATATATCAATGTGATATGTTATGCCTTGCATTGTTACTTTTTTTAAGGTAGTATAATCTATTTGCGGTTTTGTTTCATTATTTTTACACTTCCTTTTGATTGGGAATGCAATTAGGATCATTATCGGGCAGGTGATTTGTTATCCTCTTCTTTTCCACCTTTTAATTGCTTAATAAGTAATAGAATTATTGGTTGTAATAATTTGTAAAAAATGAGAACTACTTATTATAGAGAAATGATATTTTATTAGAATTTGAAATTTATATATATTTACATTATAATGGTTATGTGTTTTTAAAAATAAAGATTTTGTTACAAAAATAATCCTTACAATAGACCTGCCCGTATATACAACGGTAAATAACTCATCTATTGCACTTTTGGAAGATGTGCTTACGTGGATCACAATGGCAAGAGTTGGTACTCTGATAAGACATTACCACATAGGTATATGTTATTTCTCATATTATCATTTGGTTATTATTTCTTGAAAAAAAAAATTTATTTATAAATGTTATATATTGCTCATTAGTGAGAAAATTAGAAAAATCCCACATTGATTAGGAATGAAGATGTGTGTTGGTTTTGGGGTTATAAATAAAGCCCTCATTCACCATTTGTAAACATCCCAAAATTTGTAAATCTTCCTCTCTTTTGTAAGGGTAATTGATTAGCCAAATTTTGCCCAATTAGTTGTAATTTTGAAGTTCATTCATTTGAAGATAGTGGAAGTGGTCAACGACGCCTGATGACCTAGGTAACATTTAACCGAACCTCGTTAAATTTCTGGTGTTATTATTTTTCTGCTTTAATATTTCTGTTTCAATATCTGTTTTAGTTTATTTTAGCATTATATTTCCAATAGCATTATTTTGTCGGGTTAGTTTGAGTTCTATTCATTTAAATCATAAGTGAATAGTAACTACTTAGAATAGGGAAAATATACCCGATTTTCCCAACAATTGGTATCAGAGCCGAAGGTTTTCTACCTAGGCATTTGTTTGTATTCCGTTTGTTTGCTATTGGAATATAGTTGCTAGTTGTTGTAATTTGAAGAAATGGCGGAAGAAAAATTTCTTTCAAACAAAGGCCAGTCATCCACGTCAAGCAGAACTATGGTGATGAACGCAAGGTTCGAGGTGGAGAAGTTTGATGGAACCGGTCATTTCGGCATGTGGCAAGGCGAAGTTCTAGATGCTCTGTTTCAACAAGGTCTAGACATCGCCATTAAAGAAGAGAAACCAGATGGAGTAGATGAAGTAGAGTGGAAAAATATCAATCGATTGGCATGTGGTACAATCCATTCGTGTCTCTCAAGAGAAAAAAAGTACACGTTCATGAAGGAGACATCCGCAAGTAAGTTGTGGAAGGCGTTGGAGAACAAGTTCATGAAGAAGAGTGGACAAAATCGGCTCTATTTGAAGAAGAAGTTGTTCCGGTTTGAATACCTTCCAGGTACTACAATAAACGACCACATTACTGCTTTTAATCAATTAGTAGTAGATTTGTTAAATATGGATGAAACTTTTAAAGATGAAGATTTAGCCTTGATGTTGTTAGCCTCTCTTCCTGATGAGTTTGATCATCTTATTACGAGCTTACTCATTGGGAAGGATAAAATGTCTTTTGAGGAAGTTTGTACTGTTTTGTATAGTTATGAAATTAGAAAAAAAGATAAAAGAGAAAGCATGAATGAAGCAACAGAGACATTTTTTGTAAGAGGACGTCCGCAAACACAACATAAAGGAAGGAGAGGTAGATCTCTATCAAAAGGAAGACTTGGTAAAGATGAATGTGTCTTTTGTCATGAGAAAGGCCATTGGAAGAAAAATTGTCCGAAGCTGCAAAAGAAAGGAAAAGCTGTGCAATCTGATGCATGTGTAGCTGAAAGCAATTCAAATTCAGATTTTGCATTGGTTGGTTCGTCAACAGCATCTCATCCTAGTGATTGGATTTTTGATTCAGCATGTACTTTCCATATGTCTCCTAACAAGGAGTGGTTCTTTAACTTTGAAGAACTAGACGGTGGAGTTGTTTTCATGGGTAATGATTATCCATGCAAAGTTTTGGGAATCGGTACAATTCGTTTGAAGAATCAAGATGGTTCAACCAGGGTCTTGACAGATGTTCATTATGTTCCAGATATGAAGAAGAATCTCATTGCTGTGGGAGTCTTAGAATCAAAAGGCTTCACTATGACCATACAAAATGGGGCATTGAAGGTTACTTCTGGAGCACTGGTGGCGATGAAAGGTGTTCGGAAGAATAACTTGTACTACTACCTTGGTAGTACGGTTATTGGGATAGCATCAGCAGCAGTTTCAGATGAAGAAAGAGATTTAGAAACTACCAAGTTGTGGCATATGCGTTTGGGACATGCTGGTGAAAAAGCTTTACAGATTCTAGTAAAGCAAGGCCTGTTAAAAGGTGCGAGAACCGGCAAGTTGGAATTCTGTGAGCATTGTGTATTGGGGAAGCAGAAAAGAGTAAGCTTTGGCACTGCTCTTCATAATACAAAGGGCATTTTGGATTACATCCATACTGATGTATGGGGGCCAACAAGAACTCCATCCATGAGTGGCAAACATTATTATGTCACTTTCGTTGATGACTTCTCCAGAAGAGTTTGGGTGTATCTCATGAAGAAAAAGGATGAAGTGTTGGGGATTTTTCTCAAGTGGAAGAAGATGATCGAGACTCAGACTGGTAAAAAGATCAAGCGTCTGAGGTCTGATAATGGCACTGAGTACACAAACGATCCATTTATGAAAGTTTGTGAAGAAGAAGGGATAGTGCGACACTTCACTATTCGAAAAACACCACAACAAAACGGAGTTGCAGAACGTATGAACCGGACTTTGCTGGAGAAGGTTCGGTGTATGTTGTCAAATGCTGGTTTAGGCAAGCAGTATTGGGCTGAGGTTGTGACCTATGCATGCCATCTCGTCAACCGTCTACCATCGTCTGCTCTTGAAGGCAAAACACCTATGGAGGTATGGTATGGAAAACCTGCTAGAGATTACGATTTCTTACATGTGTTTGGTTCAATTGCATACTACCATGTAACATAATCAAAGTTGGACCCAAGAGCCAAGAAAGCCATTTTTTTGGGGATTCCTTCTGGTTCTAAGGGATATCGACTATGGTGCCTTGAAACGAAAAAGATAATCTTTAGTAGAGATGTTACCTTTGATGAATCTGCATTGTTAAGAAAGGTAACGAAGAAGATTGATGGAACTTTAGAGCAGGTGGAGCAAACTCCGAAACAAGTGGAGTTTGAAAGCAAAATTGTTAATCCAGTTAGTGAAGATAAGACAGAAGCTGATCCTCCATTGACAGAAGATGAATCAGATGAAGAGGTTTTAACCCAAGAACCTTCACAGCAACAAGAAGAAACTGCAGTTGATAGGCCACGACGACAAAATGTCAAGGTACCTGCTCGATACAAGGATTTTGAAGACCTACCTGCTCAATTTAAGAATACAGTAGCCTGTGCACTTTCAGTTGTGCATGATGATGTTCCTTCCATATATAAAGATGCAATCAGAAGCCCTGAAGTTGAAAGATGGAAGGAAGCCATGGATGAAGAACTTCTGTCCCTTCAGAAGAATAAAACATGGAAGTTGACACAACTACCTAATGGCAAGAAGGCAATTGGATGCAAATGGGTGTATGCAAAGAAAGATGGATTTCCTAACAAAGATGGTATTTGCTACAAGGCAAGGTTGGTGGCTAAGGGCTACGCTCAGAAGGAAGGAATCGATTATAATGAGGTATTTTCTCCAGTTGTAAAACATTCTTCCATTAGAATTTTGTTGGCCTTGGTAGCACAGTTCGATTTGGAACTAGTTCAACTTGATGTGAAAACCACGTTTCTACACGGTGACTTAGAAGAGGAGATCTATATGTCTTAGCCAGAAGGGTTTATTGTTGCTGGTAAAGAGAATTGGGTTTGTAAGCTGAACAAATCATTGTATGGATTGAAGCAATCTCCAAGGTAGTGGTACAAACGATTTGATCAGTTTATGTTGCAACAAAAGTATACCAGAAGCACACATGATCATTGTGTGTATTTTTGCAAGCTACAAAATGAGTCTTTCGTCTATCTCCTATTGTACGTCGATGATATGTTGATTGCATCGAAGAGCCAAGCAGAAATTGAAAAGTTGAAGGCTCAACTAAGTCAGGAGTTCGAGATGAAAGATTTGGGAGAAGCCAAGAAGATTCTCGGTATGGAGATAAGCAGAGAGAGGAAGAAGGGGAAGCTTAGTTTGACCCAGAGTCAATATTTGAAGCGGATACTACAACGTTTTGTTATGAATGAATAGAAAAAACCTGTAAGTACTCCGCTAGTTCCTCAATTTAAGCTTAGTGCTCAATTATCTCCTAAGAATGATGCAGAACGAGAATATATGGCAAAGGTACCATATGCAAATGCAGTTGGTAGCTTGATGTATGCATTGGTGTGTAAAAGACCTGACATTTCACATGCGGTTGGTACTGTAAGCAGGTACATGCATGATCCTGGTAAAGGACATTGGTTGGCTGTGAAATGGATTCTACGATATATTATAAATATTGTAGATGTTGGTTTAGTATTTCAGTAGGATAATACCATTGGTCAATATGCAGTCGGATATTATGATTCTGACTATCCAGGAGATTTAGATAAGCACCGGTCAACTACTGGTTATGTGTTTACTCTTGCTAGAGCACCAGTCAATTGGAAGTCTACCTTGCAGTCCACAGTTGCTTTGTCTACTACAGAGGCAGAGTATATGGCAGTTACAGAGGCTATGAAGGAAGTTATTTGGTTACAAGGTTTTCTTGAAGACTTGGGAGTTAGTCAAAAACATATTAAGGTGTTTTGTGATAGTCAAAGTGCTATTCATTTAGCAAAGAACCAAGTCTACCATGCACGTACAAAGCACATTGACGTTCGTTATCATTTCGTGCGAGAGATTATTGAAGAAGGTGAAATACTAGTTCAGAAGATTAGTATGATAGAGAATCCCGCAGATATGATGACCAAGGTGGTAACAGCAATCAAGTTCAAACATTGTCTAGACTTGATTAACATCCTACAGATCTGAATTGGCACTGGTGTCATTGATCTAGCAATTGAAGAAATCATTTAAAACCACTAAGTCGCTAAGGTGGAGATTTGTTATATATTTCTACTTAGTGAGAAAATTAGAAAAGTCCCGCATTGATTAGGAATGAAGATGGGTATTGGTTTTGGGGCTATAAATAAAGCCCTCCTTCACCATTTGTAAACATCCCAAAATTTGTAAATCTTCCTCTCTTTTGTAAGGGTAATTGATTAGCTCAATTTTGCCCAATTTGTTGTAATTTTGAAGTTCATTCATTTGAAGATAGTGGAAGTGGTCAACGACGCCCGAGGACCTAGGTAACATTTATACTGAACCTCGTTAAATTTATGGTGTTATTATTTTTCTGCTTTAATATTTTTGTTTCAATATCTATTTTAGTTTATTTTAGCATTATATTTCCAATAGCATTATTTTGTCGGGTTAGTTTGTGTTCTATTCATTTAAATCATAAGTGAATAGTAACTACTTAGAATAGGGAAAATATACCCGATTTTCCCAACAATAAACTTATTTTTAAATTTGATATAAAGTCTATCAAACAAAATTAAAGAAACATTAGAATTTTAAATAATTATATGATAGATGCATATGCACTATACAGGTGAGAACATAAGCAGCAACGAGTGGAGTAAGGTTGATGTTCGTTGAACGAAGGGGACCATCCACTCTCATCATGAGGAAGATTAATAAGCGGCTAGAGTAGTACCTCCACCCCACTGAGCACCTCTCTATCATGAAACAGCCCGAGCAGATTCTATTATTCCATGCCTTTCTCTTTTTGTTATTTTGGTTAATTTCTCTTGTCTCTCTCTTGCTCTTGTAAGGCTATAAGATAGCCGAGAAATTGAGGAATGATTTATATGAAAATCCAATGTTGAATTTCGCAGTGAGGTAATTGATGAACGAAAACCGGCATCGCCGATTCTCGCAAATACTTTGGTTTTAATATTTGTAAAACTCTCGCAAGTGCACGAATCATTTCGTAGAAAATGATAAGTATACTCCCAAGGTCGATCTAAGGAAGGAATGTATGTGGTTTTTAATTTATTATTCAAACTTTTAAAAACGAAATTAAATCCTAAACATCCTGTCACGATAGTTTTGGTTTTTGTGTTCCTAATCTAATAACATAAAATAAACATATATACAGATTAATTAAATATAATCTAAAAAGAATAAACATAGATACAAATTGAATAAATAAATATAAATACAGATTCAATAAATATTCATGCAAATTTTATCATTTATATTAGTGGAGTATTTATGGATATAATAACTAAGTTAATTATGCTTGCTCATATTATCTAGGTTATTAAAGATATAAATTGATATTTTATTGATTCTCTCTTTTGTATGAATACCACCTTTGGTGGGGTTAGATACTTCTTGTTAACTAAACAAATCAATTAACACCTATGGTGGGGTTGATAACTAATTTGGTTAATTAAATTAATTCCTTTTTCTAAGAGATTGAAAATGAACTATTTAAATGCCACCTTTGGTGGGTTAGACGATTTAAACTTTATTCAAGGTGTCCAAATTAAACTTAAGAATTTAGTTATCCGAGTACTAACTTTCAAGTTTTAAAATCACTATTGAAAACATGTTGTCAATACATTTCCACATAATAATTCTTATAAAAACTTTTGAAATAGGGCTACACACTAACTAGCGGGCGATTATGCCAACAAATAAAAGAGCACTGCTCTAAATTAGACCGGATAACTAAACCTTAAAGTCTAATTTTCAGATTTAAGTTTGTAATGAAAAATAATGTATTTGTCTCTAGCATCCTTAATATAAAATCTTGAATAAAAATAAAATCAATTCATTTTAGAAATTTTCACCTATTTAATATTTATGAAGCATAACAACGTTATTATTATATCATGATTATAAACTTAGTACGAGTTAAATTTAATCACAGACAAATTAAATATAACATGTAGGAATAAAGCATAAAAATAGCGTAAAGAAAATAAAATCCTTACAAGATTGACGCTTTATTTCCGTTGCTAGAAAACCTCCACGGAATTTGCACTTCCATTTATTGAATCAAAAATCTAAATTATTACAAAAACATTACAAGTTCCTCCCAAAAAGAGTAAGAACTCTAAACCTAAGACAATTGATCTAAAAACTAAGAGAAAAGCTAAGAAAAGCTTAGAAACTAAGAAAGAAACTAAAGAAAACTCAAAAACTAAGAAATGAGAGAAAGAAAGAAGAGAGAAGTGTGGTTTTGAGGTGTTTTTAGGTGTGTTTTGAAGTGAAGGGAAGGGGGTATTTATAGGTGAGGATGGAGAGAAACAATAGAGAAAAAAATGTTAAAAAAATGTAAAAACGCGGATTAGTGATTGCCGACGCCATCAATGACGCGCATCGGCTGGGCGGCCGCAGTGTACATCGCGGATGAGCGATACCGCTGCTGACAAGATCACAGCGGATGAACGAACAGCGGATGAACGATGCTCGCGGATGAATGCGTACGCGGATGAAACGAAGCCGCGGATGAACAAGACCCTGCGGATGAACGGTACCCGCGGATGAACAGTTGTCGCGGATGAACAAGCAGCGGATGATGACGGCTCAGCGGATGAATGAAGACCCAGCGGATGAACAGTACTCCGCGGATGAAGCAGTGTCAACGCACTTGGGGCATGAGTCAGGCCAACGCGGGCCGGCCTGACGGCAGCGCGTTTTCTCTCCTTTTGACATTTTTTGACCTTTTTGACCCATTTTGTCCAATTTTTCCATATTTGTCGACCTTTACGCATTTATTTATTAATATATTTGTGATGTATTGCTTCCAGTATTCCTCTTTGAGTCTTTAAGTTGCATTTTTAAGCCAAAATACCTGAAAAACAATAAAAATACCCGTGATTCCGAAAAAGACAAATTTATATAAATATATGATAAAACATATAAATATATATATTTTTAATCAATTAAAGTGCATAAAATCATGGTTATTTTAGTGCTTTTTGAGCACTCATCAGTAATGGAAACCCTTGCTAAGCATGAGACTGGGTTCGACCAAGTAGGTATCACCCTACAAGTTGTGCTCACTGAATTACAACCATTATGCGCTTCTCGCACCCTTCCTAAGATTAATCCTTTCGCCAGAGAAGAAAACCCTTACCTTCACACCTCTCGAAATCCCTCTAAAAACTCTCACTCTCACCTGAAGCTTTCATTTCCAACAATTGCGGGGAAAGATCCCACCAGATGGATATACAAGGCTGAGCAGTACTTCGAATACATAAAAACCCAATTAGAACAACGAGTCCAGTTGGCTTGGTTCCACCTCGAGGGCATTGCCTTGCAATGGGATCGATGGCTCACCAAATTTCGCGGCCCTCTCACCTGGGATGAGTTCATTAAAGCTATACAACTAAGGTTTGGACCCACAGATTATGAGGACTCTTCAGAAGGCCACCTCATGCATAGCTATTTACCAGGAAGCATTTGAGAAACTATCTCGTAGGGTGGATGGCTTGCCCGAGGAATTCCTAATAGGTTGTTTTATCGCAGAAATAAGAGATGATATCCGAATTGATGCCAAAATCAAACAACCTCGAACCCTGGCTGATGCTATAGGGGTGGCAAGATTGATCGAAGAGAGGAATTTACTCCAGAGGAAAATGACACAATACCAATGTTACCAAACAACTTTAGTGACAGCAAAAACCTCACCGAATCCCAGCACTAGTGTACTAGGACCACCACCCCAACAATGACCAAATTCAGCACCAGCCGCTCAACTAACTACTTTCCATAGAATCACTAACGAGGAAGCATTCTAGTCCTCGAGCAAAAGGAAAGAAATAAAACAAAGATAACTGCATTAAAAATAGTGATTTTCAAAACATTTCTTTTTGGTCATTTCAAATAACATAACTCAAAGAAATAAAAGAATTTTATCTAAGCATTGAAATCTATTTAAAAGTATATTACATTATCACAATGAATTTTAGTGTGTGTGTGAAGTCTTTTCAAATTTCATCACATGCAATCCGGATCAGTTTATACAAATACTCACACAATTAATTTTTAATGAAATCACAAATCACATAAATTCATTTTTCATTTCTTTCTCAACTAATGCAGACAAACACAACCAAAAATCAATAGGACTTTATTAAGCTTGTAATGTATGGCTTAGGTAAAGGTAGGATAAGATAATTTATAGCTCAAATATTTCCTAAACACATCATTTTATGATTGAATAAAATACCTTCTAACTTCTCAATGAATACTTCCCACTTTGGGATTTAGCATCACATGCAAACTCAATTTTTTTTTCTTCTCTTTTTTTTTATTTTTTTTTCTTTTTTTAGTATCCTCTTTTTTTTTCCGATATATCTTTAAACATTTACTAACAACTGTCATGTGTTAGTGAGATAAGAAAAACCGATATATCTATACACATGCATATATATATTTTTAATAGGATTTTGAAATGAGATAAAAATATATATATAAACTTTGAAGCTCGAAAAGGGTATACTATGGGTAAAGCATGTAAAGGTAGATAGAAAGGCTCAAACAATCCAAAGATGGCCTAAATCATTTTCTTAGTTACATGTTATCTAGAATTTGTGACACCGCAAATTTCAATCGAATTGCATACTCACATAAACCTTCTCTAAATTACCATAGTAACTCAAAAATCAAGACTAGTGCTCATAAATATTTATTCTTGTAAAAATGAAACATACGTAAAAATTATTCATAGCTTAGACAATATTCAAGTTTTTCAAGGAGCTATACATCATTTAAACCGAAGAAATAAAAATAAATCACCATTCAAAGATATCTTTAACTAACCAAACAAATAAAATTTCACAAGCAAGAATACCCAGAAAATATTTCAATTAAGATCAATATCTCTACCACCCCCAAACTTAATATACACATTTTCCTCAATGTGTGAACGTTAGACAGCATAAGAGATGGGTTTAAAGAAAATTCCTGGTTTGGTTTGAATGGTTAAAATCCAAAATGGCTTCATTTCCTCCAATTTGCACCTACAAAAAATAAAAAAATAAAATAACAACATAAACAAAAAATATAAAAAATAACACATGCGAAAATAAAATAAAATAAAACACATGGGTTGCCACAAGAAGCTCTTGATTTATAGTCGTCAGCTTGACTTCTCAATTTTTTTTTCTTTTCATGAATTAAGATTTGTGTGTCAAACAAAATCTCAACTTACGAGAAAATTGAAAAATAAATTAAGCAAGCAACAATAACCATAAATATTTTTTTTGTTTTTTTTGAATTAAAATCAGATTGATTGGTATTAATATCAACAATGAAAATAGTAAACAAATCCCCGACAACGGCACCAAAAACTTGTTGTCTCTTTTGGAGAACATAAAACGTGCAAGTATACATGGTCACAAGTAATAAAATTTTATAAGTGAGTTATCGTTCCCACGGAGATTTGTTACTACAGTTTCTTGAGTACTAAAATTATTTCGCTCTGATTTTATCTAAAATAATCGTTAATTGGAAGATGTTAACTAAAGAGTTTAATAACAAAATAAAAGAAATCTAGGATTGCAGTTTTTCACCAAATTAATCCACTCAAATCATATTATTTTCTCTTGATTTATATTTTTATAGTATATTTCATTTGTCAACCGAAAACTTATAATTTTGTCCATACATCTCTTCCGAGCTTCGTATAGACACACCTCGTTAAATTAATTCACTATATTCCTATGAGAATTATATTCACCAAGATTCATTATGTTCTAAGTTCTCAAATGGCCACACATACAATTAGGGTATATTCCAATCCTTCATCATACATGTCATTCTATCCATGAGCAAAATACACAAAAATGTCTCTTCCAAATTTTTTTAAGTGCCACGGATCATTTGATAAATTCGTAAATAACCAAAAGCATTAAGCACAAATAGAATAAAAAAATCGAACGTCTTATAAATCTTTCAAAAATAATTAAATCCAAGCTTCATAAATTTAGATAAAATGCAACCCTAGAAAAATTAAATTACTTCATAAATTAAAATTAAAATTACAACAGTTAAGGAATTTCGCTCAAGAATACAAAGAAAATTAAAACTTCATCTCCTCTTAAATTTTTGGCACACATGGAACACAACAGAAGCCAAAATGGCTTTTTTATGTTCCACAGTCCAACCCCCAAAAATGAACCCCTAAACCGAACCTCTAAATCCCCTTAATATCCCTTATTTATAACATCAAATTTCTAAAAACAAATACATTTAAAAATATATTTTTTACACGTGGGGACAAACACATATAATGAAAATAATTAAATAATACGGGTGGGGGACAAAAATTATCGAAAACGCAAAACTAGGAACGTGCGCGTCTTAGGTTTTTTTTTCCAAATCATGCTACCACGTGGAAGCATATCATTGGATATCAAGAATGGGCACACGCAGAATTGCCGCACAGGATAAGGGGCACCGAGAAAGTGGGTGACAGCTGCTGGGAACGAGTGCGTGATTCTGTGCTTTTGAGTTCACCGAAACGTGCCACGTGTTAGCACATTATTAGTGGAAGGGAAAATGGACACGTGGCATACTTTAAATGGCTGGATGGAATGATTGCATGTGGTTCCGGCGCATGGGATCAATGGACGCGGAGACACGTGGGTCCCACCCTACACACCGGCCTACGCGGAAGTTGGGCCCCATTGAGCACGCCGAGCCGTGTGAAACCTGAATACCCGCGTACACTTTCTTTTATCGCGTTTGCAATCTACGCGCCTCATCGTATCCATTGATTTTCTGATCCAACGGTTGGTGTCTCGCGTAAATGATGATACGCGCGGCCTTCTTTTCCTGCGGAGAATATAAATTTTCTTAATTGCATTTTAGCCCTCCAATTTAATTCAAATTACATTTTAAACTTTCTTTAATTACAATTCAGCCATTTTCTAATTTAAATTAAATTTTAAACTTTTTAAAATTAAGCCCGATATTAATTTAAATTATATTTTGGACTTTTATAAATTGCAATTAAGCACTCTTTTATTTGAAATTATAATTTTGGACATAAATTTGCAATTAAGTACATTTTCGATTCAAATTATTTAATTTTCTTCAAAATATATTCTTTAACACATAAATAGTAAATATTAATTTATTTAACTAAAATTAACCAAAAAAATCAAGAACATAGCAATTATAATTAATAAAATAGATGAAAATAACTATATAAAATACAGTTATCAAAGCACGTGAACGCCGAGACAAAGGGCTATGCTACTATTGTGATGAAAATTTGCGGCTGGTCAACAATGTGCGCGACTTCAATTTTTTTATGATAGAAGAGCCTCACACAGACCAGTTGGAAACAGATTTTTCCAAAATATTACCTGAGATCTCACTCTATGCAATTGTAGGAGCTGAACATCCACAAACTATGTGTATCATGGGACAAATGAAAGATAAGAAGATACTGGTGTTGATTGATGGGGGAAGTACTCATAACTTCATTGACCAAACCCCAACCTCCCAATTGGGAATAACCACAAGGAAAATCAATTATAGGTAATGATGGCTAATCGAGAGCAGATAGAATGCGTTGATCAATGCTACAACCTTAACCTTACCATCCAAGGTTTTCAAATCATAGCAGACTTTTATGTCCTTCCAGTTGCAACTTGTCAATTGGTTCTAGGAGTTCAATGGCTACAAACCTTGGGCCCGGTGGAGATGGACTATAAGAGACTTACCATCAACTTCAAGGTGAAAGGAGTTATTCACAAATTTCAAGCATTAGAAAACACCAACATTGTAGCCCTAACTCCCAAAGAGGTCAACAATTTTCCAGGAACCGGGTTATTCCACCAAATAACTCTCAATGACAACTCTAGTACATAAACCAAAACTCACCCCCTAGAGATACAGAAACTATTGGCTTTATTTCCTTAGATATTCGAACCTTCATCCATCTTACCACCTAAAAGATCACATGATCACCACATACCCTTATAGCCAGGCTCAAGACCAATAAACGTGTGCCCTTACAGTTACCTTTATTATTAGAAGGCTGAATTAGAGAGAAAGGTGCAAGAACTCTTATAGTCAGACTTGATCAGATCTAGTAATAGCCCATTCTCATCACCAGTTGTGTTGGTTAAAAAGACAGATGGAGCCTAGAGATTCTGTGTTGACTATAGATCACTAAATGCCATCACTGTTAAAGATAAGTACCCCATACCTATTATAGATGAGTTATTGGATGAGTTACATGGGGCCAAGGTATATTCCAAGCTAGACTTACGGTCAGGATATCACTAAATAAGGGTTTGTGAGGATGATACTGCAAAAAATGCTTTTAGAACACATGAAGAGCACTATGAGTTCCTTGTGATACCATTTGGCCTCACCAATGCTCTAGTCACCTTCCAAAGCCTAATGAATGACCTCTTCCAGCCTTATCTTAGGAAATTTATATTAGTTTTCTTTGATGACATTTTAGTGTACTATTGAAATTGGGAAGATCACATTTTACACTTATAGACTATTCTACAAATACTTACTTGCAACTAATAGTTTGTATGCTAAACCTTCCAAGTGTCACTTTGGGGTCTTGCCGGTAGAATATATGGGCCACCTGATCTCTGAAAAAGGGGTCTCAGTTGACCCCACAAAAATTTATGTATTGATGGAATGGCCAATACCAACAATAGCCAAGGGTGTCATAGGATTTCTCGGGTTAGCATGCTACTATAGAAAGTTCATTAAACAGTTTAGAGGAATGGCAGCACCACTAACCTTCCTATTGCGAAAAGAAGGGTTCTAGTGGAACCAGGTTGTAGCTAGAGCCTTCCAACAATTAAAGGAAGCATTGACTACCCCTCCCATTCTAAAGTTACCAGATTTTACTCAACATTTTTTCATCGAGTGTGATGCAAGTGGCATAGGCCTTGAGGCAGTTTTGACACAAGAAAATTTCCCAGTGGTTTACTTCAGTGATGCCCTTAAAGGATTAACCTTAGCTCTGTCCACTTACGAGAAAGAAATGCTAGCAGTAGTTAAAGCTATCAGGCTATGGAGACCCTATTTACTGGGAAGACCATTCACTCTATGCACGAATCAGAAGAGCTTGAAGTATCTCTTGGAACAAAGGATCACCATACCAGCCCAGGCACGCTGGTTAACTAAGCTACTCGGTTATGACTATGAGATCAAATATAAAAAGGGGTCAGAAAACTAAGTAGTAGATTCCTTGTCTGGAATAGTAGAATTTTAACTTCTTTCCATTTCTCAACCTCAAGCTACCTGATGGCCCATACTCCAAAAAGAAGTTTAATAAGATCCCTTTTATGAGAAACTTCAAAATAGAATCACCTCAGCTGATATACACAAGTTATACCAAAGGGATGGGGTATGGTTCAGATACTAGTTGACTGTCATTCATCACCCGCAGGGGACACTTTGGTTTCCACGAGACACTCGTGCGTATTAAACAGAATTTCAATTGGTTTAATATGGATAAAGGAGTCAAGGAGTTCCTACGCTCATGTGATATATTCCAGAGTTGCAAGAATGTTTGCATGCAACCAGCAAGGCTACTGCAGCCCCTACCAATTCCTAATAGAAGTTGAACTAAAATTTCAATGGATTTCATCGAAGGTTTACCTACCTCAAAAGGAAACACCGTTATTATGGTAGTGGTAGATCGCTTGCCGAAGTATGCTCACTTTACTTCCCTGAGGCATCCCTTCACTGCACTAATAGTTGCCAAGGCATTTGTGGCCAATATGGTGAGATTACATGGCTTCCGTACATCCATAGTAAGTGATAAAGATAAGATATTCATCAGTTCTTTTTGGATAACCTTATTCCAACTCCAAGGTACCAAACTTTGCATGAGTTCGAGTTACCATCCTCAAACGGATGGCCAAATGGAGGTGGTTACAATACCTTAGGCAGAATTCAGTTACAATACCTTAATTCACTCCTCAACTAAGATGACTCCATTTGAAGTAGTCTATGGAACTCCACCGCCACGTCTATTGGCTTATATTCCTAGAACTTCCAACATTTAGTTGGTGGGTGAGAATCTACGAGATCGATATCAAATGTTGCATGATCTTTGCCAGAATCTCTTACAAGCATAAAATAGAATGAAATGCCAAGCTGATCAGCATCAACGGAAGGTGAATTTTACGGTAGGGAATTATGTGTACCTCCATCTGCAGCCATATCGACAAACCTCAGTGGTTTTTTGAGCTTCCATGAAGCTAGCCCCACGTTACTATTGTCCTTATTAGATAATAGCTCGAATAGGAGTTGTGGCCTACAAGCTCGCTTTTCCTGCTGGTTTTCAGGTTCACAACGTCTTCCATGTTAGCCGGCTCAAAAAACACCTTGGACCCCACACACCTACCTTCACCCAATTGCCTCATCTCTCAAATAATTCTATAGTTATTCCCCAACCATAAACTATTTTGGAGTGCAGGGTGATCCAAAAGGGAAAGTATCGACCAAAATCAGAAATCCTCGTAAAATGGGTGGGGGCACCTACCGAGGATGCCACTTGGGAGAACGAGTGGTGGTTCTCTAAAACCTACCCTACGTTTATCCTTGCACACAAGGATTCTCAGGCAGGGGAAGTTGATAGGTGCATATGCGCTAAATCGCGCGCGAATGGGATCGCACGCGCACTGTACGGGTGAGCACATAAGTGGCAACGAGCAGAGTAGAGTTGATTTTTGTTCAAGGAGGGGGACCATCCATTCTTATCACGAGAAGGATCAATAAGTGGTTAGAGTAGTACCTCCACCCTACTGAGCGCCTCTCTACCACGAAACGGCCCGAGCAGATTCTGTTATTCCATGCCTTTCTCTTTCTATTATTTTGGTTAATTTCTCTTGTCTCTCTCTTGCTCTTGTAAGGCTATAAGATAGCCGAGAAATTGAGGAATGATATATATGAAATTAAGCCAATTTCCCTTATTCTCGTTTCCTTGTTCTTTTCTCAAATTATTCATATCATCATACTTCAGGTATATCTGTTATAACTATAATACATAGGATTACACTCATATATTTAGTAGCACAAATTCATAAATCTGAAATTATTTTTGCTGTAAAATATTTATGCTAAAATATATAATAAGATATACCTTAAATCTTAGCCTAAGATAGCATAAAATATATTTTAAAAGAATAATTTTTAAATAGGAATCTTCATGTTTAATGAGTCTACTTTAAAATAACTCTTCTGTAAATATAAATCTTCTTAATTAGTGAGTATTATTAATCCTATTTGTAATGAAAAATATATTTATCAATTATATAGGAATTTTCTTAATTACTAATTATTACTAATACTATTGTAATAGAAAATATATTTATCAATTACATAGGTTTTAGGGTTTTAATTTTTTCTATAAATATAACTCATTGTTCATTGTTTCAATCAACCACACAAGAGCATTATTCTCTTCTTAATTTTTCTCTCTTGTTTTACAAATATAAGAGCATAATTTTGTAGGCTTCTTTGTTTAGTTAATCTATCAAATATTGGTGGTTATATTTAATTGATTAATAAGCCTAATTAGTTTATGATATTTTGATAATATGTTGTTATGGCTTCTTCTTTATTTTTGTTCTTAAATTATTAGATCAAATAATTATTTTTGTTATATCATAGTTATTTGATTTGATTATTAATCTTTAAAGAATCTATTTTTATTAAACTTGTTCTTAATATTTTTATATAGAATTTGCTAGTTGATTTAATTTAAGTGACATATATTTTGAATCATTTAGTTAGTATTATTTATTATTAAATCCTTTCTAGAACACACATGGACACTTGTGTGTTTTTTGTGCTAACCCTTTTGTAGTTAATTCGTGAACGTATCTGATTGGCTGGGAGCTTATTAGAACATTGGTCTGCAAACCGTTCACACTAATATTGAAAACTGTGAAAACAGAGTAGGGGCTCATAAGTAAGGTACATTTGAGTAGTATCTTAGGGAGGGTAACATACGACCAAGTTTGTATTTGAACATTTGTTTTTCATAATGGAAAGTTAGATAGTCCGGTGGAACGGTGGACCGATGGTTTTCTCTTAAGTTATGATTGTGGCTTAGGTTATTTTTACCTAAAAATATCATATCACTTCATGACTTGTTATTACCCATTAAACTTATTTCTTGAGATCTCCAGTCTATAAGTTGGGTTACCATCACGAGTGACTCTTCATTCTAATAGCATTAGTCCCATTCCTTTTGAGCTTTTGAAAACCTTCTCTTTCGATAATCCTTTCGTCAAAGCATCAGCCAAATTTTCATCAGAGCGTACATGATCCACTCTTACAACTCCTATAGAGAGAAATTCTCTAACAATACTATGTTTATAACCTATCTGTCCTCTCTTGCCATTGTAGTAACGGTTATGAATGTTTGCAATAGTTGTGGTACTACCACAGTGGATTAGGACAGTTGGTATCGGTCTTTCCCATAAAAGGATCTTAGCTAATAGACTTCTTAACCAGCTTGCTTCTTCACTAGCAGTAGCTAGTGTTATCATTTCATACTCCATTATAGATTGAGCAATATTTTCTATTTTTTAGACTCCCAAGAAATAGTTCCACTAGCTATGCTAAATATATAACCGCTAGTTGTTTTGGAGTCTTCTGATAAAGTGTTCAAATCAGCATCGTTGTATCTTTCTAGAACATCGAGAAACTTTTTATAATGTAATCCAATGTTCATAGTTCTCTTAATTTATCTCATAACCCTTTCAATAGCATTCCAATGCTATATACTAGGTCTACTGGTAAACCTACATAGTAGTCCCACAACATAAGCTATGTTTGATCTATTGTAGTCAGTAGCATAACGTAAGCCACCAATAATGCTCCCATACTCAGTTTGTTTAACACCGTCTCCAATATTCTTGAACAACTTTACACTAGGATCATAAGGAGCACATACAGGTTTTCATTTAAAGTAATTATATTTCTTTAAGATCTTCTCAATGTAATGAGATTGATCTAGAGAAATTCCCTTTTCTGACCTAGTAATCGTTATACCAAGGATTATATTCGCTTCTCCTAGATCTTTCATATCAAAGTTAGCACTTAACAAAGTTTTCACATTATTCACAACATGAATATTTTATCCAAAAATAAGCATGTCTTCCACATATAAACATATAATAGTGCAAATATCATTTTCTAATTTATAATAAATGCATTTTTCATTTTCATTTATTTTGAATTCATGTGAGATAACTAGATTATCAATTTTTTCATGTCATTGCTTGGGTTCTTGTTTTAGACCATAAAAGGATTTATCCAGTTTACAAACTTTATTTTCTCATCCTAGGACAATAAAACCTTTAGGTTGGTCCATATAAATTTCTTCTTCTAGGTCACCATTTAAGAAATTAGTTTTGACATCCATTTGGTGCACTACTAAATCATGGATAGCAACAAGAGAGAAAAGTACACATATGGAAGTTATTTATGTGACTGATGAAAATTTATCAAAGAAATCTACATTTTTCCTTTGACAATAAGACGAGCTTTATGTTTTTCAATATTACCATCGGGTTTTAATTTCTTCTTTAGTATCCATTTACATCCTATGGTTTTGCAACCAAGAGGTAATTCAACTAAATGCCAAGTTCTATTATACTCAAGAGAGTCCATTTCATCATTTATGACTTCTTCCCATAAGTTGTCATCTAAAAAAGATAATGCTTCTTTAAGAGTTTGGGGATCTTCCTCTAAGGTATAAGCATAAAAATCAGACCAAAAATCCTTAAGGGTTCGAGCTCATTTACTTCTCCTGATTTTAGTGTTTAATTCCTCATTTTGTTCACTAATTCTAGTTTTGGGTAAACTACTAGAAGACGAGTCCCCACTATTTTTTAATTTAAAAGAAAACCAATGTTTATAGGAGTTAGTATCATTTGATTCTATAACTACGTGATCATTTAAGTCATAAAATTTATAAGCTTTACTATTCACAACTTATCCTATGAATACACATTCACATGCTCTACTAGCAAGTTTATTTCTTTTAGGATCAAGGATCCTAACATAGGCTAAATAACCCCAAGTTTTAAAATAAGTTAAGTTAGGTTTCTTGTTTTTCAAAATTTCATATGGTGAAATTTTACTAGTAGATTTAGGCACTCTATTTAGCACATAGAAAATAGTTAATAAAATTTCTCCCCACCAAAGAGAAGCAGCACCAGAGTTTAATAAAATTGCAACAACTGATTTAGTAAAAGTTCTATTTTTTCTTTCAGCTTTGCCATTCATTTCAGGAGAATAAGGTGCAGTTTTTTCATAAATGATTCCATGTGTTTTATAAAAATCATTGAAAATATTGGAATCATATTCAATGCCTCTATCACTTCAAAAAACAATTATTTTTCTATTAAGTTGATTTTCAATTTTAGTCATAAATATTTTAAACATGCCAAACGCTTCACTTTTATTTTTCATTAGATATACATAAATGTAATCTAAACAGTCATCTATAAAAGTTATAAAATAACATTTTCTATTTCTTGTTAAATTTCCATCAAGGTTCAGATTCTCTAATTACTAACTTATGTGAAGTTTTGGTTATTTTAGCTTGACTACAAAAGTCACATTTTTCAAAATCATTCAAAGATAGTTTAGGAATTAGTTCTAAGGTACTCATGTTCTTGATTATGCGTTTATTAACATGACAAAGTCTAGCATGCCAAATATTAAAAGAGCTCAACATATAAGCAAAAGAAGAAGCTTTATTAATTTTAATGTTTAATTTAAACATACCATGAGTGGCGTACCCTTTCCCAACAAATATATTATTTTTAGTTATTACATATAAATCAGCCCCTATAGTTTGAGTAAACTAAGTTCTTTCTCATCTTTGGAGTATGCAAGATATCCTTCAAGATGATAGTCTTTCTAGAGGTAAACTTCAATTCCACCTCGCCAGTACCAGCAACTTTAGTGGAGTGGGAGTCGCCCAGCACCACTTTCTTATCCTTAAACTCAGAATATGACTTCAACATGTCTCAATCATAGAAAACATGGCAAGAAGCACCAGTGTCCACCCACCACCCCTCAGATCCACCAAAAATATTTATTTTAGATATCATAGAAATAAGTTGATCTTCGGTACGATTCACTTGCGGGGCAAGATGATTCCTGTTTCAGCAGTTCCTAGCCAAGTGGCCAGGTCTGTTACAACTATAACACATGAATGTGTAATTTCTTAAGAGAGGTTGAATCCACTCTAGGAAGGATAGTTTCTGTTTCTATTTTGGTGGTTGTGGTTTTGGTTATTATTGCGATTCTAATTTTTCATATTTCTTCCTTTAGGTTTTAGAACTGTAGAGGAGGATTTCTTATTGGTATTGTTGTTTAAGACAACTAGTACTTCATCTATTTGAACTTGTTTTTGGGCTTCTTCTTCTATTCTTAGATGAGTTATAAGACTTTCTAAAGAGAATTCCTTAGTTTTATGTCCAATTGCATTCTTAAAATCTTTCCAAGCAAGGGGTAACTTATCTATAATAACAAATACTTGAAATTATTCATCTAAAGTCATACCTTCAGAAGTTATCTCGTATGCTATTTTCTACAGTTCGTGTGATTAAGCTTCCATAGATTTTCCATCAATCATTTGGTACTTCATATATCTATTCACACCATACTTCTTAGTTCCAGTTTCCTGGTGTCGTATTTATTTTGAAGAGTATCCCAAATTTCCTTAGCAGACTTATCAGAATTATAATATTCATACAAGTTATCAACTAATCCATTAAGAATAAATTTTTTGCATAGAAAATCATTTTCCATCGAAGTGTCTAAAAACTTAGTTGTAGCTTCAGTAGAAGAATTAGAAAGTGTTGGTTTTTTAGTAGTTATAATAGAAGCGTATAAAATCGTAGACATGGAAGATATAAAATCGTCTTAAAATTGTTGAAATAAGTACGTGGAAACAATGTAGGAACAATATTACCGATAATTTGAAATGAATTGCTTCGGTTAAGTCGCAAACTAGGAAAAAAGGGCCGAGAAAGTTCGATCATCTGCTCTCTCTTTAAGACGTTTCGCGGCTATGCCCAAAATTATGCAAGCAAACAAAATCCCGTCGTCCCTAGGATAAAACAACCCATAATATTTGTTACTATCTCAGAACTTCACTGCACTGATGAATACTAGAATGTTACACCTATGAAATTTCTTTGCTCGGAAAAATCAAAACAATTTAGGATCCTTTTCTTTTACTTTTTGAGAGATTTTTCTTAGTAAGAGAGGTTTGGAAATTATTGTAATGAAAATGAGAGTTGAGGCCCACTATTTATAAGTTTGAGAAAACGTGTGGTTATTATGACAATAACGGTCATGTCTAAGTAAAGAAAAGTAACAACTATTTTATGAGTAAAGAAGAATAACAACCATTTTCTGAGTAAAGAAGAATCACAGCCATTAAACGGATATTTCTAAGTAAAGAACAAATAACAGTCATTTTCTGAGTAAAGAAAAAATAAATCATTTTCTGAGTAAAGAAAAAATAACGGTCATTTTCTGAGTAAAAAAAATAACGGCAATTTTCTGAGTAAAAAAAATAACGGCAATTTTCTGAGTGAAAAAGTATTTTTTAAAAAAACCAATTTCCAAAAAATAAAATACCACTACGCACACATACATGCACACTCACACGCGCACACACACGAACTCAGCACAATCGGACGAACACATTTGTTTTGGTCCTCTCCCCTTCCATAAAAATGGGTTCCCTTCCAAACCCAATAACCAATCATTTTCTATTTATACATCTCCAAAGTTATGTAAAATAGCAATGTGGGATAAGACAAAAAATTAGTATCATTTATTTTATAAAAATTCATTTTTTTTCAACAATTAGTTATTCAATAAAATGGTTTAAAAAATAGAAGTAATTAAATAATTTATTTCACTTTCCCTCTCATATGTGCATCAAATCTCATTTACCTCTCATTTGTGTCTGCTACTTTTTTCTAAGGCTTGAACTCAAAAATTACAATTTGGATAATTTCTTTATGAGCTATAGCATCATTTTCTCTTTTAATTGATTTTTCTGAAATTATTATAATTCAAAAGTATTTTTTTTTTCTTCATTTTCTCTTCCTTCTTGTATTCATCAAAATTGATATTGTTTTTATATTTTTGAAGTATGAAGTAACTCCACTGCTATAGTTTCACATTGTTCAAGACGGAACATTATTATTATTACTATAGTCATCGATAGATTATAAATATATACAAATTTTTATAAATGTAATCGGTTTACTAGAATTTTCATTTATTATTTTTGAAATAAAAACTATAAAGATTTTCTATTATGTTATGACTTTGCAGTTCGATTGTAGAAATACAAAGAGTTGTAGTTTTTCTCAAATATAAATTAATACTAAAAATGATAAATTATATTTCAATAAATATCATTTTTCATTTATATATATTTAAAACTAATGAAATAAAAAGGTACAAAAAATTATACCTTTGAAATAAAAAATGCACATATTTGAAGTTTAAAGTATGTTCTGTAGCTTCAATATAGAAATGCAAACATTATATTTTTTTTTCTTCATAAACTACACACTTGGTACTTATTCTACAATCCTTAATAAAAATTTATTTTAACTTTTATTTAAATTTGTGTTCTTTTTTTACTAGTCATGAACAGAAATTTTCTAATTAATTTTTTTGTTTTTTTTAAACTCAAAATAAAAAAAATCACAATTATTTGAAGCACAAAAAAAATTTAAAATTTTGATAAATAATTTAAAAACGTTATTCCTTCCCCAACAACGGCGCCAAAAACTTGATGAGAAAAATCAGTATCATCGATCGTGTCAAGTTTTATATTTATAAAACTGTCGCAAGTACACAAATCATTTCATAGAAAATGATAAGTATACTTTCAAGGTCGATCTATGTGGTTTTGAATTTATTATTCAAACTTTTAAAAACGAAATTAAATCTTAAACATTCTGTCTCGATATTTGGGTTTTTGTTGTTTTTAATCTAATAACATAAAAATAAACATAGATACAGATTTAATAAATATTGATGCAAATTTTGTCATTTATAATATTAGAGTATTTATGGATATAATAACTAAGTAATTATGCTTGCATATATTATATGAAAATAACATTTGGTGGGGTTAGATATTCTTTGTTAACTAAACAAATCAATTAACCCCTATGGGTGGGGTCGATAACTAATTTAGTTAATTAAATTAACTCATTTTTCTAAGAGATTAAAAATGAAACATTTAAATGCCACATTTGGTGAGGTTAGACAGTTTAAACTTTATTCAAGGTGTCCAAATTAAACCTAAGAATTTAATTATCCGAGTACAAACTTTCAAGTTTTAAAACTACTACTAAAAACATGTTGTCAATACATTTTCAGATAATAATTCTTATAAAAACTTTTGAAATAGACCTTCACTCTAACTACCGGGCGATTGTACTAACAAATAAAAGAGCAATACTCTAAATCAGACCGGATAACTAAACCCTAAAATCTAATTTTCATATTTAAGTTTGTAATGAAAAATAATATATTTCTCTCTAATATTCTTAATATAAAATCTTGAATAAAAATAAAATCAATTCATTTTGGAGATTTTTACCTATTTAATATTTCGCAAGCATAACAACGTTATTATTATATCATGTTTATAAACAGCCATCAATATTAAATTTATTCACAGACAAATTAAATATAACATATAAGAATAAAACATAAAAAATAACTACAAAGAAATTAAAATCCTTACAGTACTTTGATGCTAACTCTGTTGCTGGAAAACCTCCAAACGAAATTTATACTTCCATTTATTGAATCAAAAAGCAAATAAATTACAAAAACATAATTAGTTCTTCTAAAAAAGAAAAGAACTCTAAAACTAAGAAAAACTAACTAAGAAAAGCTAAAAACTAAGAAATGGAGAAAAAGAAAGAGAAGAGAAGATGTGTTTTTAGGTGTGATTTAAAGTGAAGAGAATGGGGGTATTTATAGGTTAGGAGATGAAGAAAAAGTGGGTGAAAAAATGATTAAAAATGGTGGAAACGTGGAGTAGTGAATGATGACATTATTGCTGACATCATGCTGGTGTGGGGCGCGGCGGCACGTGCGAATTGGGGCAAATGGGTGCAGCGGTGAGCGCGGACTGGGCACAGATGGATGCAAGCACGTACGGACTGGGCGATGCTTCGTGCGCTGACTGGGCACTGATGGGCACGTGCGTGCGGACTGGGTGATACGTGTGCATTGTTCGGCGCGGCTGGGCGCGCTATGTGCGCGATTTCCTCCTCTTTGACATTTTTGACCCATTTTGTCCAATTTTTCCATATTTTTTGACCTTTTTCTCATTTAATTTATGAATATATTTGCGATGTATTGCCTCCGGTATTTTTCTTTGAGTCTTTAAGTTACTTTTTTAAGCAAAAATACCTGAAAAATAATAAAAATACCCGTGATTCCAAAAAGAAAGATTTATATAAATATATATATTTTAATCAATTAACATGCATAAAATCATGGTAATTTTAGTGCTTTTTGAGCACTCATCAACTCCCAAGGTCAATCTAAGGAATGAATGTATGTGGTTTTTAATTTATTACTCAAACTCTTAAAAAAAATTAAATCATAAACATATTGTCATGATATTTATTGATTTTCTCTTTTTTATATGAATATAACCTTTGGTGGGTTAGATATTCTTTATTAATTAAACAAATCAATTAACACCTATGGGAGTGGTCGATAATTAATTTGGTTAATCAAATTAATTCTTTTTTTAAGAGATTAAAAATTAAACATTTAAATGCCACCTTTGGTGAGGTTGGAAATTTTAAACTTTATTCAAGGTGTCTAAATTAAACTTAAGAATTTAATTATTTGAGTACTAACTTTCAAGTTTTAAAACTATTACTAAAAATATGTTGTCAATACATTTTTGAATAATAACTCTTATAAAAACTTTTAAAATAGAGCTTCACTCTAACTATTGGGCGATTGTACCAACAAATAAAAGAGCACTACTCTAAATCAGACCTGATAATTAAACCTTAAAATCTAATTTTTCAGATTTAAGTTTTTAATAAAAAATAATATATTTCTTTCTAACATCCTTAATATAAAATCTTGAATAAAAACAAATTCAATTTATTTTATAGAAATGTTTTACCTATTTAATATTTTTTATGCATAACAACGTCATTATTATGTCATATTTACAAACATCTAGCCATGTTAAATTTAATCACAGATAAATTAAATATAACATATAATAATAAAACATAAAAATAAGTGTAAAAAATTTATTTTAAAATTATACATCAAAAACATCCTTACAGAACCTTGATACTAATTCCATTTCTCGGAAACCTCGAAATGAATTTTCATTTCCGTTTATTGAATCAAAAACTAAAAATCTATATAAACATAACTAATTCTTCTCAAAAAGAGAAGAACTTTAAAACTAAAAACTAAAAAAAGAAAACTTTTTAGAAAGAGAAAGAGCTAAGAAAATTGTGTCTTAAGGTGTGTTTTTTACAATGGGGGAGAGGGGCTTTTTATAGGTGAGGAAAAGGCTTAAAAAGTAGGAAAATATTTTAAAAAATGATGATATATGCGTATTGGATAGGTTTGCATGCATATGGGGTGCTGACATGCGCTACTGGGTAAGATTCAAGGAAAAAAATGTGCTGATGTGGACGGGATTCACGGCTTGATTCGGTGCCGATGTAAACACTAATGCAAGCACTGACGTGCACAAAAATTCAGCATGATGTGCACATAGTTGCGTATGGAATTGCGGCATGAATGGGTGCGACTGCGTGCAGACTTGTGGCATGAATGAGCGTGGCTGTGAGAGGACTTGTAGTGTGAATGGACGCTGCTACGCATCGAATTTCGGTGTGAATGGGCATCGGTGCCCGCGGACTTGTTGCATGATACACATGGAATTTCGACGTGATGCACACGCGGCTGGATAGTTTTGTTCATTTTTCCATTTTTTTACTTTTCCTCATTTTTTCTCAATATGTTTGTGATGTATTGCCTCCAATATTATTCTTCGAGTCCTTAAATTATTTTTAAAGTAAACATACTTGAAAAACAATAAAAAATACCCGTGATTCCGAAATGAAAAATTTATTTAAAAATATGATAAAATCATATAAATATGAATCTTTTTAATCAATTAAATTACATTAAATCATGGTAATTTTAGTGTTTTTTAAGCACTCATCACAACCCCAACCAGCTTCTTGCTAGTCACTTAGCAAGAGAAACGATACAAGCTAAAATAAAAACTAAATAATCATAAATCCTTTTTGTGGATTGACACGATGGCATTTAGCGTACACAACAAGCCTTTAAACCCCTAGGTTGCCTTAAAGGATGAGTTTAAGTCTCGTGAGGGTTTTTAGTAATGATACCCACAAACATTAAACTAAATGAAAACAAAATAAAATAAATAAAATAAAAAGTTAAATAAAATTTAAAATAAAGCAGAAAGATTAAAATAAAATAAAGAAATGAAATATAAAAATATCTCATGTTTATAATCTCTTTTAAATTTCATAATTAAAACCTTAAGCAAAGATTATTTTAACTTCCTAAGCATTCATGATTTATTATAATAATTATTTGATAATCATTTTCATATTTCATTTAAAAAATTTATCAATTTAATTTTAATCAAATTCAATATCAAGAATATGAATTCGCTTCGACTATATTCCTCATAAGTCAATACTCTAAAAAACACTAAATCATTAGGGTTCAAACACTCATACTAATTTATATACTAAAGAGTTAATTTATGGAAATAAACTAATATGTTCACATATGTATAAAGAAAAAAAGGTCAAAGTACTTGATGACTCTATGAAAGTAGAGTCATTAACACACTTTTTTACTTAATATTTATTTGTTTCATTTACTAAATAATATTTTTATGCCCAAAAAAATTAAAATATAAACTTTTTAGTGAAAAGGAGTGAAAATATAATTTTTGGGATTGTTTTGGATTTTTTATGAATTTTTAACACAGGACTAATCAAAAGCTATCACGTCGCATGCCACGCAAGTAGAGGAGCTAACTGAGCAAGCCACACGGATGCCACGTAAGCACAGAGAACCAATCACGTTACATCGTGTGTGAGGAGGACGAAACGCGTGCCCCGTGTCAACACGGTGTTCAATCCGAGTTCAAAAATTGGTCAACGCGTCATGCCACTTATTGCTACGCCATTCCTCTACGTGCTCCTCCTGTGCACCACGCCATCCATTTTTGTAAATCATGTTGCATGACACATGTCACATTTTGATTGGTTGTCAGTTTTGCTTATTTTGATCATAGCCCTTGATCTGAAGATGATTTGATGGTCCAGATCGCACCTAAGCTTTATTTAATCCCATAATTACTCCATAAACCCAAATTGGCCATCATTAACATAATTTTGATCATTTTTTGGAGCTAAAAAGATAGAAAAATATAGAAAAATTCAAGAGATACACAATTTTCGTGGAGATTAATACTATAATTCAAGTTATTGATTGTATTTCTTTTTCTACTCTTTTCTTTATCAATTTTTATGTCTTTTTTATGAAAAATATGAGCTTTATGAACACAATTATGTGTAATTAATTTATTAATATAGGGATCTTATGAACCCAATTTTCACCATGTGATGATCTAAAATTTTACCCCAATTATAATTTTAATTTTAATTTTAATTTAATTATATTATTTAATCTAATTTTTATGATATTAATTGTTTGGACAATCATTTATCTATAGAGGCAATTAAATAGATTTGAGAGAATTATTTAATTGTTTATCTTTGTTAAATAATATGCATAGTTTCTAGACAGAGATGTACAATTCTTATGTATGTGATGCATAATTGATGAACTTAATGAGTAGTATACAATTTAATTTGCATGAGAGTGTGATTAAATTAATTATTATATGGTGTGTAGTTTACTTGAGAGAGGAATACATACTAGGCTAGATTCAATTGATCATGTACTTAATTGATAATTATATTGGGGAAATTTTAGCGATTCGCATGTTTAGAAAATTGGGGAATTAAGTATTCTTAGATATTTTCTCATATATCTTTTTAGTCACCAAATATGATTCAATTAATTATTGCTATTTACTTTTAGTTATTTTAATTTTGCTTCCTTAAAATACAAAACACAAAAAATTAATTTTTATTTTTTTTAGTTTTAAAAATTAGTTTATAATAAAATAATAGTTATGGGACCGATCTTTACTTATCATTATATTACTTGTTGTGATACATATACTTGTGGATTAATTGCACACAAATCTTGTGTGGCGATTAGTACTATTTTAACGTTGATTTCATGAAAAGAATCAAATGTATAAATTATAAAGATATCATATGTAAAAATTATTTTTATACATCAATCAAACTCATTAAGCAAAAATTTTAAGATATATTCCTTTTAGAAGTGTAGGAAAAATAAATGCAATGAATTTTAAGGATTTACTTTCTATAACTTTTTTTATAATTAGCCTTTACTCACAACTTTGTAGGCTATGTGGGTCATAGTATGTAGATTATACTATTATAATTTTTAAGAGATTTTTAAATATTTTTTTTAAAGAGTGAACCCACGTAGAGGTTGTACATTTTTGTAGGATTTTGGTATGTGATTAATTTTGTGACTTTTCTGTTTGACTTTGGTTTAGGTAACTCGAGATATGTCTCTATTTGTTTTTGTAGAAGTCATGCATGAATGAGATAGAGGCATATACTATCAATTTCTACTTAAATAATTTAATCTAAGCAAATAAAATAAAAAAACATATACGACACTCTATTAAGATGAGAAAAAAATCATAAATTCAATAGATCATCTAAAAATTTGAAAAAAATAATAAATGTGTTTGGAGTAGAAAAAATATATTTTAATCAAAATAAAGGAAATTAGACTCAAATTATATCTTACAAGGGCAGTGTCCACTATTTGATTCCTAAACATCGATTTTGGGTTTAATATAATTTCTACATCTTATCAAGAAAAACTAATTATGACAAAAACTAACTAATTACCATATATTATATGATATGTTTTCAAAATTTAATCTAATACTGCAAAAGATTTAACTATTTACTTAAATTTGATTTAAAGAGATGATAAAAAATTTGTGAGAATATTTTTTCAAAAACTAATCCTAAAATTCTAAAAATTACTAAACCACACAGAAAATAAAATCAAACACATTAAAAATGAAAATGTGAATATAAAAGTTTTTAAAATTGTTAAAAGTTTTGAAATTAAGCATGGTAACTTTTCACCACCCCTAACCTAGAACTTACATTGTTCTCAATGTAACAATTGTAAATTAAAAGTAAAGAGAAAAGAGAAGAAAAGTTACATATTTCCTGAGAATGTGCAAGTAGTGATGGAGAAATGTAGGTGCATCCATCATGTTCATTACTAAAGTTTACACAGACAGATTGTTGTGAACTTCTAATTTCTGAACAAATATTTTTAGTTTTAATAATTCTAAAGTTATTCACATGCAATTAAACTAAAATAAAAAATAAAAATAAAATTACCTAAAATGATGGGTTACCTCCCATCTAGTGCATAGTTTAACATCTTAGCAAGGCGTAACTTGGGGGATTTCATTTTAAGTAAACTCAATGTCCTCACATCATTGAGTCAATGAAACCTATAGGTAGGACAAAGTTGTCTACCTATACTTTTTTAGTCATGCCCTATGGATTTTCAAAATTTTCTTTACTTAAAACTAAGGATATCATTGTGGGTTTTAAATAACCCACATTTAGGTGAAAGTCAAATGACTAAGGCATCCAAACTCATTTGTATCAAGATCTAACAAAACAACTACCTCCTTTTTATCATAGATTGTGATTAAAAACCTCAAAATTTTGGAGATAACCTTAGAATTGTTTTTTTCTTTTTTTAAATTTTATTTTATATTATTATAAACTCTAAGTTAAATAACATAATTTTTATTAAGGAAGAGTGCTCCGAGGAAAAAATAGTGTGACAAAGCCTCATTAAAAACCATCCTCCTAGATAGAACAACATTCTCAAGAAAGACTAGTGACACAAAGACTTCTAGGAACTAGTGTCTTAGATAGACCTCTCTTAGATCTTTATTTTTCATGCTATTAAAATCTAAATTAATTAAGTTAATAAATTAAGTTAGTGAAAAAGCTAAGTTAATTAAGTTAATAAATTAAATATTTTTTAAATTAAAATAAAAAAATTAAAAGAAATATAAAAATTAAACAAAATTAAAAATTAAGGGAAAATAAAAAAATTTAAATTTAAATTTAAAAATTATTAAAAAATTAAATTAAAACGTAAAATTAAAAATTAAAAGAAAAATTAAAATTAAAAAAAATAACATGAGAATAAAATAAAAAAAAATTAAAAAATCAATGAAAATTAAAAGTTAAAAAGCTTTTTTTATTTATTTTTTTAATTTTTAGTTTTTTAAACTCAAAATAAAAAAATCACAATTATTTACAACACAATTTTTTTTTTAAATTTTGATAAATAATTTAAAAACGTTATTCTTTCCTTAGCAACGGCGCCAAAAGCTTGATGAGTAGAATCGGCATCGAATTAGTAATACCGATCGTACAAATACTTTGGTTTTATAATTGTAAAACTCTCACAAGTGCACAAATCATTTTATAAAAAATGATAAATATACTCTCAATGTGTATCTAAGGAAGGAATATATGTAGTTTTTAATTTATTATACAAACTCTTAAAAACGAAATTAAATCCTAAATATCTTATCACGATATTTTGATTTTTGTGTTTCTTAATCTAATAACATAAAAATAAGCATAGATATAGATTCAATAAACATTTATGCAAAGTTTTTATCATTTATAAGAGTGTAGTACTTATGGATATAATAATTAAGTTAATTATGTTTGCTCATATTATGTAGGTTATTAAAGGTATAAATTGATATTTATATATTTTCTCATTTTTATATTAATATCACATTTGGTGTGGTTAGATATTCTTTGTTTATTAAAAAAATCAATTAACACCTATAGGTGGAGTCGATAATTAATTTGGTTAATTAAATTAATTCATTTTTTCTAAGAAATTGAAAATTAAACATTTAAATGCCACATTTGGTAGGGTTAAATATTTTAAACTTTATTCCAAGTGTTTAAATTAAACCTAAGAATTTAATTATCTCAGTACTAATTTTCAAATTTTAAAATCATTACTGAAAATATGTTTTTAATACATTTTTGAATAATAGTTCTTATAAAAACTTTTGAAATAGAGTTTCACTCTAACTACTAGGCAATTGTAACAACAAATAAAAGAGTACTACTCTAAATCAATCTGGATAATTAAATCTTAAAATCTTATTTTTAGATTTAATTTGTAATGAAAAATAATATATTTCTCTCTAACATCCTTAATATAAAATATTGAATAAAAACATATTCAATTTATCTTATAAAAATGTTTTACCTATATAATATTTGGGAAGCATAACAAGGTTATTATTATATCATATTTACAAACAGTCATACATGTTAAATTTAATCACAGATAAATTAAATATAACATATAAGAATAAAACATAAAAAATAACTGTAAAAAATTCATTTTAAAAGTATACCTCAAAAGAATCTTTAAAGAATCTTGATGCTAATTTTGTTTCTGGAAAACCTTCAAATAAATTGTATTTTCGTTTATTGAATCAAAAGCTAAAAATCTACAAAAAAAAACATAGCTAGTTCTTCTTAAAAGGAGAAGAACTTTAAAACTAAAAAAAACTTTCTTGAGAGAGAAAGAGCTGAGAAAATTGTGTCTTAAGGTGTGTTTTTTCCAATGGGAATATGGTCTTTTAATAGGTGTGTAAAGGCTAAAAAAAGTGGGAAAATATCTTAAAATATGATGATAAACGTGTATTGGACCAGTTAGCATGCATATGGGGAACTAACGTGCGCCACTAAATGAGATTTATGGTCGAAAATGCGCTGACACACTTTGGATTCGCAACCTGATTAGGTGTTGACCCAAACGCTGATACGCGTAGAAATTTGGCATGATGCGTGCACAGCTATGTGCAGACTTACGGCGTGAATGGGCACGTCTGCGAGTGGACTTTCGGTGTGATGGGCGCACGGTTGGGAAATTTTGCCCATTTTTCCATTATTTTTTTACTTTTCCTTATTTTTTCAACATATTTGTGATGTATTTTCTCCAGTATTATTCTTTGAGTCTTTAAATTATTTTTGAAGTGAAAATACCTAAAAAACAATAAAAATACCCATGATTATGAAAAAACATTTATATAAAAATATGATAAAATCATATAAATATAAATATTTTTAATTATTTAAAATACATTAAATCATGGTAATCTTAGTGCTTTTTAAGCACTCATCACCTTTCACAGAGATATAGGCCATGAAACACAATATTGCAGACATTTAGAGAAAGATAGAAAATTTGTTATCCAGATAGTATTTGAGTTACCTCATGGGAAATGATAGTAGAAGAGCTTATCGACAACCCCACATGTAACTTTAAGGCTACCTGCTCCACTAATTAAGAGGATAGATCCATACAATAAAGCTAATATGAGGACCATCCATACTATACATAAAGAACTTGGGCTTATTGGGACCTCCAATAATGCACGTAACATATACGCTAGAAACTTATGTGGATTCCCTTCTATTTATAATTTGAAATAGGGATGTCCTCCGCTGCAATCACTTTCTCTATTAATGGTGAAACCTCATCTCTTTATGAAGACCTTTTGGTAATCATCCTACAGGTAGGATCTTGCTATGTCTATAGAATCTTGATTAATACTGAAAGCTACGTTGACCTTCTTTTTCTATCAACAATGAAAGCGCTAGGTATGAAAGAATGTGAGAGGAATCTATCTTTAGTGGGATTCAACTATAGCACTACCTATGTAGTTAGGATCGTGATGTTTCCTGTCATAAGGACGATATCTATAATCATGGCCAACTTTATAGATTGATGTCCCAGCCAATTACAATGCTATTTTGGGTAGACTATGAATACATAAGATGAAAGTAGTTCCATCTACATTCCATCAATTCATCAAATACCCAATTGATGAGGGCATAAAAAGAGATAAGAGGGGACCAAGAAAAGGTTATGAGTTGTTATAATGCTACAATGAAGGAAATAGTTCCAAAGTAGTAATTACAGTATAGGTCTCGTCCATGAAGACCAAGGGACAGATGCCTAGTAGAATCGGTTAATTCAAATGAAGTTTGAGATTTACAAGTTGAAGATAAAGGGGAAGACCATTCTTTAAAATTGTGTTTTCAATGGAAGTTAAGGAGTAACTATCACAATTCTTAAGAGCCAACTCTGATGTTTTTACATGAAAGCATGTAGGTATGCCTGTAATTGATCTAGAGATTATAACTCACAGGCTAAATGTTGATCCAAAAGCTAAACCTGTCAAACAAAGGAAGAGAAAGTTTTCAAGAGAAAAGAATGAGGTGATTTAATGTCAGGTCAACACACTTAAAGAAACGAAGATTATTAGAGAAGTAGACTACCCAACCAAGTTGTCAAATGTGGTGGTTGTAAAAAAGACGTATGAATCACCCCGCATGTGTGTAGCCTTCATAGATTTGAATGATGCATGCCCAAAGAACTGCTTTTCCCTACCAAGTATTGATCAACTGGTCGATGTTACCTTTGAGTTTAGTTTGATGAGTTTTCTTAACGCATACTTCGATTATCATCAAATCAAAATGAACCTAGAGGATAAAGAGAAAACATATTTTATTACTAAGGAAGGGACCTTTTGTTACACTCAAATGCCCTTTGGTTTAAAGAATGAGGGAGCTACATATCAATGCCACATCAATAAGATGTTTGTTGACTAGTTGGGAAGGATTCTAGAAGCATATGTGGATGATATGGTGATAAAGTCAGCACAACTTATAAACCATGTCAAGGACTTAGAAGAAATATTTTGCATAATCTAAAGGTATGGTATGAGACCAAACCCTAAAAAATGTGTTTTTGGTATTGCTTAAGAAAATGCCTAGGATATCTTATATCTGCACAAGGAATTGAGGCCAATCTAGACAAGATACAAGCCTTGGTCAACAAGAAACCTCCTAGCAATCTAAAAGGAATTCAACTAAAAGGAAGAATATTGGCACTGAGAAGACAAGATCGGCATCGAGTTAGCAATACTGATCTTACAAATACTTTGGTTTTATATTTGTAAAACTCTCGGAAGTGCACGAATCATTTTATAGAAAATGACAAGTATACTTCTAAGGTCAATCTAAAGAATGAATATTTGTGGTTTTTAATTTATTATTCAAACTTTTAAAAATTAAATTAAATTCTAAACATCTTGTCACGATTTTTTTATTTTTGTTTCCTTATCTAATGATATAAAAAGATAACCATAAATATGGATTTAATAAAGAATAATACATTTTTTTATCATTTATAACAATGGAGTATTTATGCATATAATAATTAAGTTAATTATGTTTGCTCATATTATTTAGGTTATTAAATATATAAATTGATATTTGTTGATTTTCTCTCTTTGTTATGAAAGTGTCATTAGGCGAGGCCCAAATTCTTTTGTTTAATATTAATTAACTAATATCCTTAAGTGAGGGCTATTAATTAATTAAGTATTAAATTTTAGCTTTATTTCTATAAAAAAATAGCAAACCATCTAATCACAGCTTTAGGCGGAGTTAATTAATTAGATTTTATTCAAGGTTTCTAAATTAAATCTATGAATTTAATTATATAAGTACTAACTTTTAAGCTTTAAAACCATTATGAAAAATATGTTGTCAATACATTTTCGAATAACAGTTCTTATAAAAAAAATTGAAATAGAGCTTCATTCTAACTATCAGGCGATTATACCAATAAACAAGAGTGCACTACTCTAAATCAGACCAGATAATTAAACCTTAGAATCTAATTTTCAGATTTTAGTTGGTAATGACAAATAATATATTTTTCTCTAATATCCTTAATATAAAATTTTGAGTAAAAATAAAATAAATTTATTTTATGGAAATTTTTTACCTATTTAATATTTGGCAAGCATGACAAGGTTATTATTATATCATATTTACAAACAGCTAGACATATTAAAGTTAATCACAAACAAATTAAATATAACATATAATAATAAAACATAAAAAATAATTGTAAAAAATTCATTTTAATATTATACCTTAAAAGAATCCTTACAAAACTTTGATGTTAATTCTATTGTTGGAAAACCTCTACTACTACAATACATACAATTAGTCTTGGAAATTTAGCCTCGACTTTTTTAAAAATTGAGGTCATAGACATACCCTATTAATTTTCTCTCTTTTACACCAAATTAACACCAAACAATTTATCAATTTTTTTTTCTTTTTCCCTCTCCTTCTTCTCTTTCTTTTTTTTTCCTCTCTTTTTCCCTTAATGTTTTCATACGTTTAGCATATATATATAAATGCTTTTCGTAGATAGGAGTAATTGTTCAAGGGTCTGCCACTCTACGTCTCATCATTTCCATCCTCGTATAGATGTTCTCGTCTCTTCGTCCTCATCTTGTCGTCCTTGTCTCGCCATCCTTACCATTATGTTAGATTTTGTCTATGTTTTGTGCTCCATTCTTGTTATATCATCCTTTAAGAACAAACCCAGAAGTTAGATCTGAGTAAATTAAGCTTCAGTCTTTGGTTCAGTTCTGGTTTGTAGTAGTGCTCCAAACAAATTTGCATTTTCGTTTATGAATCAAAAACTAAAAATCTATAAAAGCATAACTAGTTCTTCTCAAAAAGTGAAGAACTTTAAAACTAAAAAAAAGAAAGTTATCTAGAGAGAGAAGTTTGTGATTTTTGTGATTTGAGGGGTTTGAGGGGTGATTTTTACAATGAGGGAGATGGTTCTTTTATAGATGAGGAAAATTTCAAAAAAGGTGGAAAATATCTCATAAATTGATTTTGAATGCGTTTGGATAGGTTGGAACACATGTGGGGGCGAGATTTACGGCAAATAGGCGTTGGCGTGCGCGTGACAGGCATACTTGGGACTTAATGCTGACTGCGCGCGTGCGCACGTATGACTTGTCATTTTTGAAAATTTTGACCCATTTTGTCAAAATTTTCTATTTTTTTGACTTTTTCTCATTTTTTTTCTCAACATATTTGTGATGTATTGCCTCCAGTATTTTTCTTCGAGTTTGTAAGTTATTTTTGATTGAAAATACATGAAAAATAATATAAAATACCCGTTATTTCTAAAAGACAAATTTATATAAAAATGTGATAAAATCATACAAATATAAATCTATTTAATCAATTAAAGTACATTAAATCATGGTAATTTTAGTGGTTTTTAGGCACTCATTAGACGCTCAATAGATTCATTTGCAAATGCAATGACAAATCCTTTCCATTCTTTGAAATTCTGAGAAAGAACATGTCAATTTTCTAGAACGAGGATTGTGATAGAGCTTTGCAAGGAATCAAGGAGTATTTGATCAAGCCTTTAGTCATTGTTAGCCTTACCGCAAGCGAACAACTATATTTATATTTTGTTGTAACTCTACAAACTTGAAGTACTGTACTCCTTACCAAAAGAGACAAGGTCCAACATCCCATCTACTATTGAAAGTATATAAGATATGGACCTAATTAACCTAGAGGGGGTGAATAGGTTATTTTTAATTTTTATCAATTTATAACTTAATAACCTTAATAAGGCGGCAAGACATGCATTCGCGTGTATGAATAACTTAATAACCTTAATAACACATGATATTTTTAGGTGGAAACAACTTAGGCCACAACCATGACCTAAGAAGAAAACTACCAGTCCACCTAACTTTTCAAAATGAAAATCAAATTTTCAAGTACAAACTCGGTCTTATGCTACCCTTTCTAGGATACTGTCCCAATATACTTTACTTACGAGCCCCTATTCTATTTTCACAGTTTCTAATATTAGCGTGAGCGGTTTTCAGACCAACATTCCAATAAGCTCTCCACTAATCAGATCGCTCACAAATCAACTACAAAATGGTTAGCACAAAAAACACAAGTACCCGTGTGTGTTCTAGAACGGATTTAATAATAAATAATCCTAATTAGATGATTTAAAACATATGTCATTTAAATCAAATCAACTAGCAAATTCTAGAGTAAAAATATTAAAAACAAGTTCATCAAAAAATAGCTTCTTTGAAATTTAATAATCAGATAAAATAATTATGATCACACATAAAATTATTTAATCTAAACATGTACAAATCTAATCAAGAAGAAACTATATAAATATAAAAATATTACAATTACTAAATCAATAAAACCTTCCTATGATAATTTTTAGGTGCCACTTACAAATCAATATATATATATATATATATATATATATATATATATATATATATATATTATATCATACTTACTTCAAAGCTTGTTGTAATATATATATACATTAGTTACTGAAACTTAATTTGTAAATTTGTTGTCCCCAAAGGAAGAACTCACCCTAGATTAATACAATTGATGCGCCGTTGTTCTTTTGTTTTTTTTTCTTTTTGTTTTTTCTTCTTCAACAGGTTGCAACTGCTTTTATGAATTCGACAGGTTTTGTTTTTAATTTAGCCATACTAATTCAACCATAATGTGTCTATATATATATATATAGATAATAATAATTACTTAATAATATTAGAGTTAAATATATTTTAGGCTTAATTTTTAAAAACCCATTAAAAACCTTAATATTATAAAAAATTATTTTTTTAAAACATATTTTAAAAATATTAAGACACATCTAAAAAATATTTAAACACATCTATCTAAGAGATAACTAATTGATAATTTCTTAAATTGATTCAAGTTTAAATAAAAAATTTAGCATCAAATATAATTTTAGATTTATGAACACGTACTATTAAATGCATGAATGCAATCATATGTGTCGTAGTTATAAAAGATATACTTGGAGTACGACTATCTTGAACTCGAGCATTTGTTCGAATTTTCTTGATAGACTTGATAGCAAAACTAAAAATAAGTTTACAAGTAAATATTTTGTCCACGAAAATAACCAATACTCATAGTCCTTACAACTACAGTAGCCAAATTTTGACAAATAACCAAAGCAAATATCCAATAATTGATAAATTAGCCTTTGCTTTAAAAGTGATGGTGTAAAAACCTAGACATGACTTCGGTTCACATATAGTGGTAGTGCTCACCTCTCAACCTAGAGAATGTTGACAAAGTTAGAAGGAGTAGTGAGACTAGCACATATTGTGATAGAGTTAGGAGAATGTGATATCAAGTATATGACAAAGGCAAAATGAAGTAACTCAAGCTTATTCAAATATATATAGAGTTGTGCATAATTGGGCATATTTAAGGCTAAAAATGCTCAAAATGTTTTGATTTGAGATGAAGCAAATATCAAGAAATGAGAATGGTTATGTTGACGCTTTGGCCATACTACCTGTTATATGCAAGGCCAATTGCAATAGGGTGATTTCTATAACAATCCTTACAGTGGCCAATTTAGAAGAAGTAGAAAAAATAGTTGGAAGCATCGATGAAGCCATAAACCCATGGTTCACTCATATCCTTAACTTCCTAAAAGATGGGGACCTATTTGAAGACCAAAAGTAGGTGAAAGAAATCAAGATTAAGGTAGGCCAGTACATGATGTAAAATAACAAATTGTACAAAAATAGCTTTGGACCTAAACTCTTATGCATAGCAAGAGAATAGTTTGAAAAAATCATGTTTAAAGCTCATGAAGAAGAATGCGACTTCCATTTAGGAGGAAAAAAGTTGTCCCAACGAATTATGAGACTGGGTTACTATTGGCAAAAGATGTTAGTAGATTTCACAAGGTACACCCACGCATGTGATAAATGCCAGAGGTTCACCCCATTATCTCATATCCACTAACCATAATGATGGGGATAATTAGTTCATGGACCTTCTACAAATGGGGATTGGATGTAGTAGGACCCTACCACAGACAGTGGGTCAAAAGAGGTTCTTACTAGTTTCCACAGATTATTTCTCCAAATGGATTGAAACATAGCCCTTTGGAAGAATAACAGAGAAGGAGATAATCTAATTCATCTGGAAGTCCATATCTTGTTGTTTCAGCTTTCCCAAAGAACTCATTATCAATAATAGAAGACAGTTCACATGTCCTAACATAAAAAAAATTCACTACCAAGTATAACATCAAAATGTTCCATTCAAATCCATATTACCCACAAGCTAACAATCCTATAGATTCTTCAAATAAACTGGTACTCAATTTATTAAAGAAGAAGTTATAAGATTCCAAAGGAAAATGGGTTGAGAAGCTGCATAGGGCATTATGAGCCATCAGAACTAATCCTATAGGTAGCACTAATAAGACACCCTTCTCACTAGTGTATAGGACTAAAGCTATGATATCAACTAAAATCATTGTGCCAACTATGAGATCAACCCTAACTAAAGACCAAAACACCTCAAATAGAGCAATTGATCTAGTTCTAAGAAAGGAAAAAAGAAATGAAGTCTTAAAGAGAATGGTTGAACAGAAAAAAAAATGTAACAAATTATTACAATAAAGCTATACATTTTAAATGATTCACCATAAATGATTGGGTTCTCAAGAGGGTCTTCCCCAAGAAAAAGAGCAAATGGCTAGAAAATTGGGAGGGCCCATATCAAATAAGTGTAGTGACACTAGATCCATCTTACTTATTAAAAAGCATAAAATGATCTAAAGAGAGCATGAGTTGGAATGCTTGACACTTAAAAAAGTATCACTTCTAATGTACTTTGATTTATGATTCATTTTCAACGTATCACTCCATATATATGTAATAACTTTTGATTATCAGATATGTCATTGCTAATGCATATTCCATGTCATAAGTTGATCACCTCGGTTAGGAACTAGGTAGTGTGCTATGGAAGATGATATTAGAGAGTTGATCACCTTGGTCATATATTAAGTAGAGCACTTTCACTTATTCTCCCATGTCATGAACTAATCACCTTGGTTAGGAACCAAGTAGAACACTCTGACAGATGATATTAGAGTTGAGCACCTTGATCATAGACTAGTAGAGTATTCTATCTTAAAATTTCATGTCACGAGCTTATCACCTCGATCATAGACCAGGTAGAGCGCTCTCCCTTAAATTCCATGTCATGAGCTAATCACTTCATTTAAAAATCAGGTAGAATGCTCTGATAGTTAATATTAGAGAGTTGATCACATCGGTCATAGACCAGGTAAAACGTTCTCCCTTATTCTTCTATGTCATAAGATGGTCACCTCAATCAAGAGCTAGGTAAAGGGTTTTGACAGATGATATTAGATATTTGATCACCTCGATCATAGACCAAGTAGAGTGTTCTCCCTTGAAATTTCATGTCACTAGTTGATTATCTCAATCAGGAACTAGGTAGAGCATTCTGAAAAATGATATTTAAGAGTTTATCACCTTGGTTATAGACCAGGTAGAACGATTTCTCTTAAAATTCCATGTCACAAGTTGGTCACCTCGGTCATAGACCATGTACATCACTCTAACAATTGCTCTATTCCACCTACTCGAGCTTCATAAGTCCATCCTATTGAAAATGAAGTTACATTGATCAAACTTAAAAAGCTTCACAACTTTATTAATAAGGAGCTTGAGGTCCTAAAACTACTAAAAATCCTTAAGATGTTTGTATGCACGCCTAGTGTACGAGTCATTTTCCTCTTCCACTAAAGGAAATAACTCCACCTAAATCATGAAAAATTTCTTACGGGTATTGGCTCCTACCTTAGTAGGGGCTAAGCTCAAGTTAACAATGTTCTAATTCCTCAGCAACATCTATCACCCTGAGGATCACTCATTTAGATCACTTCATGTAAAAGTTCACCCAACAGGATTTCCTATCAACTAAAGCAACCATTTTAGTCATGGTTCTTCTTTCACGTGTTCGAGTTTGAAATAGCTACTCTTTAGAGGGCTTGAGCTCACACTTGGTCTCTCTAAAAAAGGAAGCTTATCCTTATGACTAGATAGCTCAGTCTTTAATTTCTCTACCTTGGTGCTAAGCTTAGCATTCTCTAATTTTAAAGCCCAACCTGAGGGTCTATTTTCCCAATCAAAATCTATAAGGCATGAACAAAAAAGATGGAATGAATTTTTTTAAGTTCTTCAAACAAAATAAAACATATGAATTACAAGTATCCCTAATCCTCTTTTATAGGGAACGACCTTGGGATAAACAATAGAACAAATTTCCTACAAGTGATGAGGTGGGTCAACATCATAAATGAATGCTATAAATCCACAAATACATATGCAATAAGTAAACTTCTCAAAATAATGTTTTATTAAAGACAACGTGTATGTTGGTTACAAGAGTAGCTCGTGCCCATACAAAAATTAGGACACATTAAGCATTTCAAAAGTAAAGGGCCTCAAGCCCACTAAAGAGTTAAGGATCTCTAACTCCATCTACAACTACAACTTGTTCATCTCCCACCCTAGGCTTTCCATCACTTGTATAAGAGTCTTCATCCTAGTTATCACCCTCATTTTGGATTTATGAGGGTGAGTACAATAGAGTAACTGGGATGTTGAGGATCTAATAGTAGTGTTGTGTGTTTTGCAACACACAGAAATCGTGCAAGTATACAAGGTCACAAGTAATAAAGATTTGTAAGTAAAGTATCGTTCCCACGGAGATTTGTTACTATAGTTTGTTGATTACTAAAATTGTATCGCTCTGACTTTATCCAAAATAATCGTTGATTAAGAAAAGGTTTAAAAATAAAATAAGAGAACTCTAGGATTGAAATTTTTCACCAAATTATTCCACTCTAATCATATTATTTTCTTTTGATTTATATTTTTTAGTACATTTAATTTGTCAACCGAAAACTTCTATTTTTATCCATACATCTCTTCCGAGCTCCATATAGACACACCTCGTTAAATTAATTCACTATATTTCTATGAGAATTAAATTCACCAAGATTCATTACGTTCTAAGTTTTCAAAAGGCCACACATACAATTAGGGTATATTACTATCCTTTATCATACATGTCATTCTATCTACGAGCAATATACACAAAAATGTCTCTCTCAAGTTTATTAATGTGCCACAAATCGTTTTGATAAAATTCGTAAATAATCAAAAAGCATTAAGCACAAGATAGAATGAACAAATCGAACGTCTTATAAATCTATCAAAAAAAATAATTAAAATCAAAGCTTCATAAATTTAGATCAAATGCAACCCTAGAAAAATTAAATTACTTCATTAATTAAAATTTAAATAACAACAAATAAAGAAAATTATAAGAAGCAGAAAGGAAATTGAAACATCAATTACGAAAATATTTGGCACACGCAGAACACAACAAAAGCCAAAAAATGGCTTCTGCGTGTTCTGCAGTCGAACCCCTAATACCAAAAAAATTCTAAACCAAAAAAAAATTTTGAACTCTACCATAATATCACATATTTATAGCTAAAAAATACATCTAAAATAATACATTTTTTTGTTTTCAGAAACGCGTAAAAAAATATTCCCTCGAAACTAATTTCGATGCGTTTTGAAATTCGATATCGAAAAAAAAAATTAAAAATCACGCATAGACAGGCGCCGTTTTTGCATTTTATTAAAATCAAAGTGCATGCCACGTGTCAGCGTCTGATTCACTGCATGGATTAATGCGGACACGTGGCAGCATTTCATTAGCTGCGGGAAACGGGCGCACGATGGATTGTCGCACGGGAGCCAATGGCTACAAATCGGGCGTGATCCAGCGCGGTCGCGCGCATTGTAAAATACCACGTGTCATAATATTGTTGGCTTCAAAATAAAGTAGACATGTGGCTACTTCTTATTCAGGAGACCTTGATGGTGCACGCCGTTTGGATGAATCGCGTCGCACACGATTTTTAGACAAACGGTTCGGTGCGCGATAGCTTGGTTCCACGCGCTTCAATCTGGACCATTCATCTGATCCAACGGACATCGATACGCCTCGAGAGAATTTCTGTGCAGCCGACATGTGGGCCCCACTCAGGCGCACCGAGCCATGCGAGAATTATACACGCGATTTTGTCTCGTCTGGTTGTACTCGCCAAATCTGGACCGTTGATTTGATGATCGAACGGTAAGTGATGGACGCGTTGAATGATGCGATTGGCATTCTTCTCCTACGCAGAAAATTCATTTTTATTAATTACATTTTCACCCACAAATATATTTCAAATTAGATTTTAATCTTTCTTAAATTACAATCAAGCCCAAATTTAATTTTAATTGTATTTTTGACTTTTAAAAATTGCAATTAAGCACTCATTTATTTGAAATTATATTTTTGGACAAAAACTTGCAATAAAGTACATTTTCGATACAAATTATTTAATTTTCTAAAACATGTATTCCATAACCTATAAAAGGTGAATATTAATTTATTTAACTAAAATGAACCAAAAATGTAAAGAACATAGTAATTATATTTGATAAAATAGATAAAAATAACTATATAAAATACAGTTATCAACACCCCCAAGCTTAAGTTTTTGCTAGTCCTCGAGCAAAAGGAAGGAAATAAAACAAAGATAGTTTGCATTTAAAATAGTGATTTTCAAAACATTTCTTTTTAAACATTCCAAATAACATAACTCAAAGAAATAAAATAATTTTATCTAAATATCAAAATTAATTTAAAAATATATTACATTTTCACAATAAATTTTAGTGTGTGTGTGTGTGTCAAGTCTTTTCATATTTCATCGCATGAAATCCGGATCAGTTTATACAAATATAAAATCAAACAAATTTTCATGAAATCACAAATCTCATAGTCTATTTTTCTTTTCTCTCTCCACTAATGTAGACAAACACAAAACACCAAATCAATAGGACTTTATTAAGTTGTAATGTATGGCTTAGGTGAAGGAAGGATAAAAGATAATATTTAGCTCAAAAACTTTTCCCAAGCAAACATTTTAGGATTGTAAAGATAACTTCTATCATGAAAATAAACACTTCCAAATTTGAGATATATCATCACATACCATCCTCTCTTTTTCTTTTTCTTTTTCTTTTTTTTCAGAATCTTTTTTTTTCTTTTCAGAATCTGTTTTTTTTAGAATCTATTTGTTTTTCTGCTCTTTTTTTTCTCTTTGTTTTTGTACCCTCTTTTTTTCGATATATCTTTAAATATTTACTAACAATTTTCACATGTTAGTGAGATAAGAAAAATAGATATATTATACACACACATATATATTTTTTGAAGGTAGGCTTTTGAAATGAGATATATATATATATAAACTTTGAAGCTCAAAAGGGGTATACTATGGATAATGTATGTGAAGGTAGATAGAAAGGCTCAAACGATCCAAAGATGGCCTAAATCATTTTCTTAGTTAAATGTTATCTATAATTTCGCCTCGAGAGAAAATCAAACAAATTCTAAGAATTGTGACACCACAAATATCAATCGAATTCCATACTCACATAAACCTTCTCTAAATTATCATAGCAAATCAAAAATCAAGACTAGTGCTCATGAATATTTAATCTTGTAAAAATGAAACATACGTAGAAATCATTCATCACTTAGACAACATTCAAATTTTTCAAAGAGATATGCATCATTTAAATCGAAGAAACAAAATTAAATCACTATTCATTGCAAAATATCTTCAATCAACCAAACAAACAAACAAACAAAATTTCACGAGCAATACCATCCAGAAAGTATTTTAATTAGGTTCAATATATCCACCACCCCCAAACTTAATATACACATTGTCCTCAATGTGTGAAAGTTAAAGAACATATGAGATGGGTTTAAAGAAACTTCCTGGTTTGTTTGATTGGTTAAGCCAAAATTCCTTCATTACCTCTACTTTGCACCTACGAAAAAAAATAACATAACAAAATATAAAAAAAATACATGCAAAAAATAAAATAAACAAATATAAAACACATGGGTTGCCTCCCAAGAAGCGCTTGATTTATACTCTTCAGCTTGACTCCTCAATTTGTTTTTCTTTTTATAAGTTAAGATTTGCGTGTCTAACAAAATCTCAACTTACGAGAAAATTGAAAAAATAAATTAAGAAACAATAACCATAAATATTTTTTATTTTTTTATTTTTTTCTTTTGTGAATTAAGATTTGTGCGTCAAACAAAATCTCAACCCACGAGAAAATTACAAAATAAAAAAAACAACAATAAGAAAAAATATATTTATTTTCCTTTCTGTGAGTTAAGATTTGTGTGTCAAACAAAATCTCGACCCACGAGAAAAATAAAAGATAAATTAGACATGCAACAATAATTTTTTTTAATTAAAATTAGATTGATTGGTATTAATATCAACAATGAAAATAGTAAAACAAATCCCCGGCAACGGTGCCAAAAACTTGTTGTGTGTTTTGCAACACATAGAAATCGTGCAAGTATACACGGTCACAAGTAATAAAGATTTGTAAGTAAAGTATCGTTCCCATGGAGATTTGTTACTATAGTTTGTTGATTACTAAAATTGTATCGCTATGACTTTATCCAAAATAATCGTTGATTAAGAAAAGGTTTAAAAATAAAATAAGAGAACTCTAGGATTGAAATTTTTCACCAAATTATTCCACTCTAATCATATTATTATTTTTTTATTTATATTTTTTAGTACATTTAATTTTTCAACCGAAAACTTCTATTTTTATCCATACATCCCTTCCGAGCTCCGTATAGACACACCTCATTAAATTAATTCACTATATTTCTATGAGAATTAAATTCACCAATATTCATTACGTTCTAAGTTTTCAAAAGGCCACACATACAATTAGGGTATATTCCTATCCTTCATCATACATGTCATTCTATCTACGAGCAATATACACAAAAATACCTCTCTCAAGTTTATTAATGTGCCACAAATCGTTTTGATAAAATTCGTAAATAATCAAAAAGCATTAAGCACAAGATAGAATGAACAAATCGAACGTCTTATAAATCTATAAAAGAAATAATTAAAATCAAAGCTTCATAAATTTAGATCAAATGCAACCCTAGAAAAATTAAATTACTTCATTAATTAAAATTTAAATAACAACAAATATAGAAAATTATAAGAAGTAGAAAGGAAATTGAAACATCAATTACGAAAAAATTTGGCACACACAGAACACAACAAAAGCCAAAAAATGGCTTCTGCGTGTTCTCCAGTCCAACCCCTAATACCACAAAAATTCTAAACCAAAAAAAACTTTTGCACTTTACCATAATATCACCTATTTATAGCTAAAAAAATACATCTAAAATAATACATTTTTTTTGTTTTCAGAAACGCGTAAAAAAAATATTCCCTCGAAACTAATTTCGACGCGTTTTGAAATTGGATATCGAAAAAAAAAATTAAAAATCACGCGTAGACAGTCACCGTTTCTGCATTTTTTTAAAATCAAAGTGCATGCCATGTGTCAGCGTCTGATTTGCTGCAAGGATTAATATGGACACGTGGCATCATTTCATTAGTTGCAGGAAACGGGCGCACGATGGATTGTCGCACGGGAGCCAACGGCTACAAATCGGGCGTGATCCAGCGCGGTCGCGCGCATTGTAAAATACCACGTGTCATAATATTGTTGGCTTCAAAATAAAGTAGACACGTGGCTACTTCTTATTCAGGAGACCTTGATGGTGCACGCCGCTTGGATGAACCGCGTCGCACACGATTTTTAGACAAACGGTTCGGTGTGCGACAGCTTGGTTCCACGCGCTTCAATCTGGACCATTCATCTGATCCAACGGACATCGATGCGCCTCGAGAGAATTTCTGCGCAGCCAACATGTGGGTCCCACTCTACACGCCGGCCTGCGCGGCAGGTGGGCCCCACTCAGGGGCGCCGAGCCATGCGAGAATTATACACGCGATTTTGTCTCGTCTGGTTGTACTCGCCAAATCTGGACCGTTGATTTGATGATCAAACGGTAAGTGATGGACGCGTTGAATGATGCGAGTGGCATTCTTCTCCTACGTAGAAAATTCCATTTTTATTAATTACATTTTCACCCACAAATATATTTCAAATTAGATTTTAATCTTTCTTAAATTACAATCAAGCCCAAATTTAATTTTAATTGTATTTTTGACTTTTAAAAATTGCAATTAAGCACTCATTTATTTGAAATTATATTTTTGGACAAAAACTTGCAATAAAGTACATTTTCGATACAAATTATTTAATTTTCTAAAACATGTATTCCATAACCTATAAAAGGTGAATATTAATTTATTTAACTAAAATTAACCAAAAATGTAAAAAACATAGCAATTATATTTGATAAAATAGATGAAAATAACTATATAAAATACAGTTATCAAGTAGTATTGATTGAGGCCTTTCTTTTTGGATTCTTTCTTAAGCGAGTCCATAGTTAAGTTATAGCCAATTTCAATGCTCGAAGAAAATATCTCCATTATGGCATCGATTTGCGTTTTGTCTTCTCTTATTCACGAGCAAATATTTATTTCACATCGTTAAGCTTGCACTTACAAGCTTCAGCCTTAGCCTTGAGTTTTCTATGATTCTCTCTAAGCATCTCAAAGCGCATCGAGCTGCCATTCAATTCATGTATGGCCTTGGTTAGCTTCTCCTCCTTTTCGATGGCCTCGTCCTTCCACTTATTTGCCTTTGCCAATAACACATCATTCTTGGCTCAGGTGAAGGTGTGACTCTCTTTTTTAGGCTTGAGCTCATGCTTTATTTTTTTAACACCTCAAACTCTACTAAGCATGTGAATAAGTTGGGCCTAAAAGTGAGTAAAATATAATCTCGAAGTGGGTAAAATAAAAGCTCAAGGTGATACTTACTTGATATAAGAGATTGCTGAGCATGACCGTAAAATTAGCATCCTTGCTTATGGAAAGCTGCTTCTTGTGTACCATGTAAGGGAGGTTATCCACATAATGGTCTAGCTTCTCTAGAGCCAAATCCTTAGACAAGGTCACCCCCTCGACTACTCTAATGAGGTCATCAATAACACTTTTCCCCTCCCTAAGTCTCTTATATGGAGAAGAGGTGTTTGTTGGCTCGAGATGACAGACATGGTAATTTATTGGCCTATGGATGTTGGCAAGGGCTTGACCACTATCAATGGAGTAGGTAAGAGGACGCACTCCTCGATGGTCACATGATGTTTTTTTTTCTTTTAGGATTGAGAGGGAGTGATCTTTTGCCTAGAAGACTTACTCTTCTTCTTTCCTTTAAATGAGATTATTCCTTGGGGGAAAGTTATGCTTTTTGGGACCTCTTTCCTTTTTTGAAAACCCTGCTTTGAAGTCATGCTAATAAGGTATCAATGTTGAACTTCATGATACCTGCAAAAATGAAAGGAGTGTTAGATTTTCAAAGCCTGAGCTAAACAATAATTGATTAGAATTTAACTTAATGCTCATTTACCACCATCAGTAACAACTTCAAACCTCCCCCTAAAGTCAATTGAAGAGGTCTTGTGCTTCTTGGGTGTCCAAGGTTTATGGATTATCCTATAGGGTGGCTCCACTAAGCCCCATCTCATCAACTCATAGGCAATAAAGTGCGAGGTGTTCAACATTTTCCTTTACTGTGTTTTTTTGATTAGATAGTTCTAAATATCAGCCAACTTTTGTATAGCCTCTTGGCTCATGGTCTTGATAAGAGAACCCATATTCCTTGTCACAAGGTTGGTGTTAGACTATATCTTCTTATCAACCTCGCATCACTATCTGACATTTCCCACTGACCAGACACATAAAAGAAGTATTGATTCCAATTATTCTCATTCTTAGGGAAGATCACGTTTATACCCCAATCCTGCTTAATTGAGATATAGGCCATCCTCATATCTGTGGCGTTTTGTTTTAATATATATACCTCATTGAACTCAGGCATTTTCAACTTGACTTTGAGCTATCTGTATATGAGGGTGAGATAAAGCAAGTACCTCCACTCGTTTGGCATTAGCTATCCTAGAGCGAGTTGTGTCCTTGGTAGGAACTTTTTTATAAAAGGGTATTGTGGGAATCTGACCCTGAGCCAGAAGGCCTTTTTATGAAAGTGTCCATCTAATTGAAGGTAGTTCAATATCAAGAATGTTTAGTGTAGGGATCATTATTTAAACCAAGGAGGGAATGTCATACATCTTTCTTAACATCTTCTCATCCTTATGAGCTAAACCACTTGGCTTGACCTTGGCCTCCTAATCTATAGTTCGACCTGTGGGTTCACTGGTACCTTTCTTCCTAGATTGTTTCCTTCATAACTTGGAGATAGATATCTAGGTCTGATGTACGTTCAACCTGATTATTGATATTGTTTGAGGTCGAGATGTAGAAGTAGGATGAGGCTCAAACATTTCTTCCTCACTCAAGGTACTCATTTAAGTTGAGGACCTCAATTTATCATCCTTTTCTTGTCCCGAGTAGCTAGAGTAGTGAGGGCTTTCCCAAGAAGATAAGGAGTATGATGGCAGAAAATGGCCAGGTAAGAGGAGATAGAGGTTACCTAAGGAAGAGATTTCAAAGTAAAGGAAGATGAGTGAATTTAAGGATCAACTTGAAAATAAATCATAAAACTATGAGATGCGAGGATTGATCCCTAAAAATCAGAGCAAAATAAGTACTAAGCTATTTTTCTTACTACCCTAGCAAAGAAGTTATATGGCGCGAGCTGAAAAAATAGAGCATTTTTTGCTCCAATTTTTGTTCGATGTCTTGGAAATAATGATACTAATCATGCCTTGACTCTTCCCTATATAGAGATTCAAATCTTTTCTCTCCAATTAACTGGCAAGCATTTATTAAGGCATACCAAACACTTCAAATTTGTTGGCCAATTGCTACTCTTCCATCCAAGTTAAAGATTTGAGCTTAAAGAGTAAGGGGACTTAATGTTTGAACATATAGCTCAACATAGAGCACGACCCATGAATAGCCTAAGCCATCAGATATATTGTTCTGAAAACCCAATTTATGCCTACGCCTACAACGATAAACATAGAATGTTATCGCTTATATAGAATAAGTTTCAGTATTTGAAGGCCGACCACCAAGCCAAGCCATCAAAATGGTTAACCCTAAGTTAGATTATGTTTTTACCTATGTATCCCTTAACACGCTGTGACATGTACCCTTATATGATTAGCACTCATACATGTAATGCCATATATATATATATATATATATATATATATATATATATTTGTGTGTGTATGTGAGATTTACACAACTCATTCAATTCTCTAACTTCTCTCTATTTTTCTCTCTAAAAATCGAATCATTCCGATAACAACCACTTGATAACAAGCAATTCACTAAATGAATAAAAACAATTTATAACTCAATAGAAATATAAATCTAATACCTCTATCAATCATGACAACTACCCTAATTGCTCAAATGCTGCGGTCATTAGCTACCTCTATAACTATTACGATCCAATATTGAATCAAGCTTTCCTTCGGAAGCCTATCACCACTTGGTGGTACGAACAGTTACTAACAATAAACTTTGTGTCGTATATGTTTAAAATTGACAATAAAAAGAACACAAATAACCAATTTTATTATTATATTTTTATTTTTTAAAAATATTGAACTACATTGTTGATCTTTAAATTTTATCAGATTTAATAATTTGTTTCCTTAATTTTTATTTGAATAATATTACGTATGCTATTTTAAAATTTAAAATACTTAATTAAAAATTAAAAATTAAATTAAATTATACGATTTAAATGAGAATTAACATATAAAAAATCTTATATTTTATATTATTGAACTCTTTAATTTTTAAAATTTAATGTATTTAATTCTTTATCTTTAAATTTAAATTTAAATTATTAATTTTAAAAAATAATAAAAATTAAATTTTACTAAGCTCAGAGATAAAAAAAAAACTTATTCAGGGTAATTAATCTAAAGCTAGTTTACGTCATACGACAGGTAAAAGAGTCATTTCAATGATTTTAGCACATCTTGCTGTGGCGTTTCCTAGTCCAGCAAAGCTTCCTCGTTTTGGCTCTCTCAGAAACGCCATAATTAGCGCCAGCCCCAACCTTTGGATCCTACTCCACAGGGAATTTAAAGAAGAGAGTCTTGTTCTTTGAACGTCTAGCCACCTGGGTCGACTTTAAGAAGGGCGAAAATTGTGTTTTATGAAGGTGGTTGGCGGTTCAGCTAGATAGGGTTTGAGTTTGAGCTCGGTGCTTTGAGAAAACTACCTCTCTTCTCGTCTGTTTCTCTATTTTCTGAGATTCGTGGAAGCCATGGAGGCATATAAGAAATGGGTTAGGGAGAACAAGGACTACGTACATTCCTTGGAGTCACTAGCTAATGTGAGTTTTCTGAAGTTATTCTAATTTCATTGCTTTGTCAATCTTATTAACAATAATATTATTTTTGGGACTTCATATTATTCGTTAAATGTTTCTAGTGCTTGATAGTGTCTGTTTTTGTCGCTTTTAGTATTCATAGAAGCTCATGAACGAAGAAAATCTGATGAACATAAAAAAAATTGATGGATATCTAGTACAAATTGTCAATCGGAAGTTGGCTTTTAGGGAGTAGAATTAACGTTACTGGAAAATGTATTAATCTAATAGTGGTTCCTGGAGCTATACTTCGTCTGTAGAAGCTTGTTCAGTATTTTTTTTCCCTCCTTATTTTTCTGTACTGTTAATCTGGCTTTCTTAGTTTGCATTTTGCTAGTCAATATTATCTATGTAACCATTGAGGGGAAAAGAAAATGGATACGAACTGTTTTTGATAGTAATTGAATTGAAAGGAAATGTCAGTTATTTTTGGCCAAAGTGGTATTTGGTAATTGTGATATCCATATCTACATGGTTTCTATTTTGTTTCATGCTTATTGTTTATAAGCTTTTGTACTCTTTTGGTCCCTAACTTTTACCTCAAAATAGCATTTGGTCCCTAATATTTTAAAACATATAATTTAATCCATAACTTTTTAAAATTAACAGTTTCAGACCAATTTGTTACTTTTTGTGAAAATGATAGGGACTAAATTATGCTTTTGTGAAAAGTTTAGGGACCAAATTCTGTTAAATTAGACTGAAATTGTTAAATTTATAAGGTTAAATACTAAATTAAATTATGCATTTTAAAAGCTTAAGGACCAAATGATGTTTTGTGGAAAAGGTTAGGGACCAGCAGAGTACAAAAACCTTCTTTATATGAACATCAGTTGTGTTATATATATCTCATCCATTGTAGGTACTTTGCTACTTTCCGTATGAGAATATGATTGATCCATGATGATTCTAAATTGAAAATCCTTTAATGAGGAAAAGCATAATTGTAATGAATATTATTTCTTCATCTGAATTTTGATAATATTCTGCAGGGATTGACTTGGCTTCTTCCTGAAAGATTCTCTGAATCGGAGATAGGACCGGAAGCAGGTTTTGTGAAAGTTTGGTAACATTTGGTTGCTTCTTGTTTGCTTAAAATTAGAAAGATGCTTTTCGTTGCCTCTTGTCAAATAAATGAGATTAAATAGATTTTTTTACCACTAAACTGTGAGAATTGTTACAAAGATATCATCGAACTTTCATTTGGTTCTAGCATACGATTAAACTTTCCTAATGTAATAAAAATACAATCGACATCAACCTGTTGGCAGAGCTTACCGCAAATGACATGTGCTTACAAATATATCATCGAACTTTTATTTGGTTCAAGCATACAATTAACTTTCTTAATGTAACAAAAATACAATCTATATCAACCTGTTGACAGAGCTTACAGCAAATGACATGTGCTTTGCACATGTTCCTCTAAAACGTTTAAGCCCCAAATTTAACACAATTACAATCCTAATTCCTTTTCAATTTGGGATCCAACTCAAAGGATATTTGATCATAAACATTTGATTTTCTTGGTGAGTCATAGAGGTTTTTACAAAAGGAATTGCTGAAGATAAAAAAACACAGTGGTGAAAATGTCTTTCCTTTTTCATTAGAAGAGTTGATGCTTTAGGAGATCTTACTCTACTACATTCGATAACTCCACCAAATGTTGATGAAGAAGATAAAGATGGGGGAACCATAGTGCTTACTATGATCAGAAGCAATCTATAGTCTCAATGATGCATCTGGATTCATCTCCAAACTTCTTTCTGGTGAGGAAGACAGTGAAGAGTTTGCAGTAGACCTACCATTTTGATCCAAACCGATTGATACCTTTGATGATGCATTTGGATTCTTTCCCAAACCTCTCTTGAGGAAGATGATGGCGTTGACATTGAAGGATGCCCACCATTTCCTTCCAAATCAACTGATATCTTTGGTGGTGGATCTCCGTTCTTCTCAAAACCCTACTCTAGTGAAGAAGATAGCTACAACAATGAAGATTCTCTCCCTAGTTTCATTTGAAATCTCGTTAAAATTTGGGACTTCAAGATTTTAGGGTAACACATGCAAGGAAAATGTCAATTGCCGTTAAGCTCCATCAACTATTGACGTATATGTTATTTTTGTCACATTAGAAAAGTTCAATGGTACACTTGCAACAAATGAAAGTTCGATAGTATATCCGTAATAACCCCCAAAGTATGGTGGTATGAAAATCTATATACTCAATAAATGATTATTATTATCTGTCAAGTGTTCAATGAAAAGGAGAGGAAAAATAACCAAGCACTATGAGTTTAATGTTTTTCTATCTCCCCTTCCCCGGGCTTGTAAAACTTGCAAGTTCTATAGCTTTAAAATTTGCAAGTTAGTCTGAAATTTATACTGAGCCAGAATATCCATGTAAATCCTTTCATTTACTGAGTTACTTAGGTTGGAGTAGTTCTTGCCTTCTCTTTTCTTCTATTTTTACTATTTCGTGCTTCTTTTAGTGCAATGTAGAACTTGTATAACCTTCTTGTAATAGTTTTGTGATCTTTTGTAGTTACTGCTCTTCTTGGTATTATCACTGCTATCAATGAGCACATAATCGACGCAGTTCCTCCAAGAACATATACTGGCCCTGCTCAGCCTAGTAGTTTTCCATATCCGTTGTGCATATCAGCACTGAAAGATTTAGAAACATTGGTTGAAGTTGCAGCTCAACATTATTTTGGCGATGAAAAGAAATGGAATTTCATTGCTATTATGGAGGCTACCAAGTAAAATATATTTGGTTCAATAGTGTGATCTGTCATCACTATCTTTTAGGAACTACTTTTGATTTACTTTATTCTTTGGCCTTGTGGTGTATTTTATGTTATTCAGGGTGCTGGTTAGATTAGCTTTGTTCCGGAACTGTGGATACAAGATGCTTTTGCATGGGGGAGAAACGGTAAATGATGAAAAGCAATTAGATGGTTCAACTTTAGGACATCGAAGTGGCTTCCTTGAGCCTGAAGGGCATCAAAGCCCTGGTTACTTAAGGAGTAATCCTGGACAGATCCAATGGAATCTCGAAGGAAGAGCAATGTCTGCACTAAGTACGTTTGGAAAAAAAGCTAGAACTATATCAAACCCTGTATGGTTGCACCGGGTTGAACACCAACGTGCAATAATAGAGCCTCCTGGTAAACTAAATATTAAAAATTAGTGGTACTTCTGTAATTTATCTACTGTAGCGTTGCTTTGCTTTTTAATAGACATATTCTGATATTCTACATGGATCACACAATGAACTAGTTTGTGTTCTCTCACTCTTAGCTCTATTTTCAATGGTAATTTCTAGTAACATTGCTTTTATTTTCCTGCAGCTCCTCCAGTCAAAAGGCCAACACTTTCCACTGTACTGGCCGAAAAGGGTTTTCATGGGGCTTTATTTGTAACTGAAGAAGTCTTATTTATCGTGAGGCCTCTTATTTATGTCTTATTAATACGGCGTTATGGGATTCGATCATGGATTCCATGGTCTCTTTCACTGGCTGTGGACTTAATTGGTACGGGCATTCTTTCAAGAATCATGTCAAGGGAGGATAGTAGAAACAAGCACTTCCATCTTTCTTCCCTCGAAAGGCATGAGGTTAGAGCACTTTAATTCTGAGCTTGCATATATCGTTGACATACAAGGTTGATTAGGCTTTTGATGAGAGGCAGTCTAGTACCTTTAGAAGGATCTTTCGGTTTTCGATTTTTCTCCTTGTATAACTGGAGCTATTGCTGAATAGGTTTCAATATCTTGAGTGTGATGCAGGTTAGAAGACGGAAGCTGTTGTGGGCACTGTACCTGATGAGGGATCCATTTTTTAGCAAGTATACTAGGTATTGATGAATCAAAGAGTTATTTATTCATGCTCTAAAACATATATAGTACTACATTTTCATAACATGACTATGGTTGTTGAAACTTTTAGGCAAAGACTTGAAAGCACAGAGAAGGTTTTGGAACCTGTACCTATAGTCGGATCTCTTATAGGTGTGGTTGACGATCCACAGTTTCTCCACTCCCTTTTTTTCTCATTTAAACTTTCTTTCTAATGTTTTGCACATACTTGTTTGATGCATTGATGTATTTCTTTGGCATGTGCAGGGAAAGTTGTTGAGCTTATCATAGGAGCACAAACACGGTACACATATATGTCAGGCTCTTAAGATGGTAAACCGATGATTGATTTGTTACATTTCTACATAAATATGTTGGTTCTGCAAAATGTTACATATGGTAAAATATAGTTTCCTCTGTTTGGACAATATTTTTTTAGTTTTCAGATGTTGTTGACAAGGGTCAGGTGCTTGTGTCAAAGCTTGAACCATCCTCCTCCACTGGACCCTTGGTGGAGGGTTCAAAAAGAAAAAAGGGAAGGAAATACGACATTGTCTTTAATTAGTAACAAATTTCGAGAAATTTTGGTAACGTGTATAATCCGGAGAGTAGAACTTTTGCTATGATAATGCGCAATATACATGCCATCAACGCATAAAGCGCTCAGACTAGAGTTTTTACCAGATCGAAGGCATCAAGACGTATACCTTAATGTCATAATGAAAACTGGGTTGCCTTTCCCTTTGAGTTTTTTAAACTCAAGGGATCTGTAGCTTTAGATTACATCTATCCTTGTTTTAATATCTTTTTGTACATATAAAATATTCTTATTTATATTTTGGTCAAATTTAACAGTAATAGTACCTTTAAATTATCTTAATTTATTAACGTTATTTTTGAAATTGATTAAAAATATTTATCATTAAATTAAATAAGAGTATTTTATATGTTTTAGTTCATACTAGGGATAAAAATACTACAAAAATAAGAATACTGATGACCCAAAAAGATACAAATTCCCTCGAAATTAGTTCCAAATCATTTTTGTGAAATTTTTTGATATATAATTATTTATACACATGCAATATTCATGGACACGTGCTAATGCTGGTGTTTATTATATTTGTTTTTTCATTTTTTTGTTTTAAAATTTCAGTTTGCATAAAGTTCATATATGGCGTGAACTATATTTTATTTTTAATGAAGAGATGATTTTTTAAAAAAAAAATACACGCTTCATAATCAATCTAAATTTTCAAAAATTTAAAATTTAAAATTTAATATTAAAATTAAATGCAACACAAACATCTAGATAAAAATTTGTAACGTTACAATGTGGCACTAATTTTTGTGGAATTATGTACTTACTATATTGTGTTCTTTACATATTTATCAATTAGTTGCAATTTGCATATAACAATATATTAGTCAAGATTTTTTTCTTTAAAAAAGGGGAAATATATTTATATTATTTATAAGTTAAACTATATTTAAGAAAAAAAAATTGGTAACTTACTAATCAATTGAACTAAATATGTAATGTATCAATTAAATGAATTTTATTATAAAAGTTTATTAGTTGAGTGCTAAAACATTTGGATTTATAAATGTATTGATTATTTAATTGTATTTTACTAACAAAATAATAAAAATATTTTAATTATAGTTAGAAAAAAAGAATTTAATTCAAATTATTTAAATAATTAAACACTTTAAAAATATTTCATTAATCTCATAATAAAAAGAAATTGATTTTAAGAACAAACCTTTTTGATGCGTAGAAAAACATTAAATTAATTCATCTAATAAGAATTATTTTTGTACTTTTTTAACTTGTAACGTTTAAGGCTTAACAATAGTGAATGACGAAAATTTGGTACATGTTCTTTAAAAATATGCATGCAAAGCAGAGGTATTCCTTTTAAAAATATAATATAAATTGTACGTGATCTTTTAAAAAAAATTTACATACTCATTTATAAATATTCATATAAAATTTACATATTCTTTCATAAATTATTAATTATATGCTTTATTTGTTGTATTTAGATAAAATTGATAATTTTAACAAATTTATTCTATTTAAATAAAAAATTAACTATTATAATTTAGTGGTAAAAAAATTTATTTACTTAAAAATAAAATAATTGTAAAATTTATTAAAAACGACCAAGTGAATGACGAAATTAATGTGAAAAATTGGATAAAAACAATATTTAAAAGAGAGAATATTGCTTTAGCACATCGTCTTCTTCCCTAGGGATTTATTTTCTTTCTCCACCTCTTCCCCTCCTCATTCTCTCTCTCTTGTTTCTGGAACAGAAACTTATCATTATCTTCTAAATCTTAAGTTCCCAATTGCAATCTCCTATCATTCGCTCAATTTCTCATTAACTCTTCCTGTTTTTCATCACAATAATTTTATTTTCCATAAAGAAATCACTACAGGTCCACATCAATGAAAATTCCTTTCCTTGAACTTTTCCCAAAAAAAGAAAAAAAATATCCCTTCTACACATTCATCAAAATTACAACAGGTTAGATGTACAATATATGTAAATGATTGTTGCAAGATCTTACGTATTAACCGACGATAACTCTTAATCACGTAGAAAAATATAATTAAATTGATTGCTTTGATTCACTCGTAAGTGCATCAATATTACTTATATTTTTGTGCTTTGGTTAACTTTAACAAATATTTTTAATTGAATTTATGTTTTAAGTATTTAAGAACATTTATTTATCTAATAAATTTTTAGCTCATTGATGACTAGCTCCTTGGACAAATGTATCACACATGCAGCTGTTAGAGTGCACATAACCACTAATATTACAAGAAGGAATGAATGATTATGTTAAAGATTAATAATGGTTTTAATAGTTTAGTTATCATATTTTTAAATCTTAATGTAATTAATAAATTAAATTTAATAGTATGTCTATATGGTTCAAGATTTAGCTTGATTAATGATCATATCATTAATTAATTATACGGTAATAAAATATGAAAAAAATTAAAAAAGATAAGGGGAAAATCTCAAAGTAATTAGAGAGATTGTGGGATATTGAGATCTGAATATTCATTATGTATCTTTTTTCATTTGAATACAGGATTCAAACATGTAGGCATTTATTTACGTTATCTATTGTGAGGAGTAATAAGAAAATAAATATATTTAGTTGGCTACTCCTAGTCTATAACTAAAATTTTGTATATTCAAGTAGAAAGGTATAAATTACCCAAAATTGTTTAATTTTGAGTTAGATTCCATTTTTCATGAAAATAATTTTGAGGTTACACTTACTATTATTATAGTAAGGTATTGTCTTATTGTGATAACTCGTAAGTCTTACCATAATACTGAATAATGTTTTCTCAATATCTTTTCACGCGAAGCCAAAGCCTTCTTAAACTCACCGAAAAGTTTGTTGGAGGTTGTTGGAGGCCAATAATGATCACTAGAGCTTCGTTCATCACTACTAGTCTAGTAACACTTGAAGAAATCACTTTAAGATTGGATCTTTCTTTGCTATTTTATATGTTCTCTTGGATCTTGATAGAGTGAATGTAGAACACATTAAGTCATCAACTCGTATATTTAGTACAAACCATAACATTCCCGTGTGATTGCCTACAAAGTAATCATTCATAGATTTAAAAGAAGTGCTTATCCTTTTTTGTTTTTCTCAGAAGAAATAGAAGCAATTTCTTAAAAAGTCATTGCATTAGAACTTCTTTGTGTCTCATTTTAACAATCTGATCCAGATACTTAATTTTACACTCCACCTCAACCAAAATATTTAGGCCAATTTGATTAAAGGTAAATTTTAAAGAGGTTTCGTATTTTATTTCAGATATTCAGTTAATTTAAAAAAACTATTAAAAATGGATGAATTTGTTGTTATAGCCTTTAGACATCCACCAACATTCTACCCCATAGGAGGTTCAATAAGACCTATAGAACTTATAGGTGATTTGCATACTAAATTATAAGATAAAATTGTTCTAGCTTAATGTTGGCTCAATTGTTTTTGAGATTTTCCTACTCTTTTATATCTTTGATATACATATCTTTTATTTTTAGTGTTACGAGTTTTTGAAGATCAAAATATTAAGATTTGTATTGATAAGTAGTGAAATGGAGGAAGAGATATTAAATTTGAGATGATGAACAAGAAATGAGATTTATTGAACGGAGTGTAAGGACTATGAGTGTTGACTATTTTCGTGGACAAAATATTTACTTGTAAACTAGTTTGTATGCTTGTTATCAAGTCTATCAAGAAAAGCCCAACAAATACTCGAGTTTCAGATAATCGTATTTCAGGTATATCTTTTATAACTACGACACATAGAATTTCATTTATACATTTAATAGTATATGTTCATAAATCTAAAATTATTTTTGGTGCTTAAATATTTTTTATGTGTCTTAATATTTTTTAAGATATGATCTAAAAGTATTTTTTAAGATATGATCTAAAAATATTTTTTTAAGGCTTTGAATGGGCTTTGAAAAAGTAAGTCTAAAATGCATTTAAACCTAATACTATTAGGTATTATTATTATCTATAAATATAGAGACATTAGGGTTGATGCATAAGGCGAGAGAATAGAAAAAGCTGCCGTAAAAAAAATATTGAAGTTTCTGATCTGCCTCCCAAGTGTTATTTTCTACTGAAAAGAAAAGAAAATATCAGGAAAGGTGAACATGAGAAAGAAGGAAACAAGTATTTATATATAATTGAAATTGAGAGTAATATAATCAATATATATGTATAGGAGATTGACGGCTTGACGCCGGAGACAGTAGAAGTAACTTTCAAGTAATATATATATATATATATATATATATATATATATATAATATAAAGGAATTAGAATAATGGGATCACGCAGTAAAGATGTTAATATATATAAGTAATATGCTTAATTAAGTAATATATATTAATTTATAAGGTGTTAATAAAAGAGTTTGATATTTAGTTTCTTCTTTAATTTTATTCTTAAATTATTAGATCAAATAATTGTTTTTGTCATATCATAATTATTTGATTTGATTATTAATCTTTAAAGAAATCATTTTTATAGAACTTGTGCTGAATCTTTTTGCTCTAGAATTTACTAATTGATTTGATTTAAGTGACATATGTTTTTAATCGTCTATTTAGGATTATTCATTGTTAAATCCGCTCTAGAACACACACATGCACTTGTGTTTCTTTTTGTTCTAACATTTTTGTAGTTCATTTGTGAACGATCTGATTGACAGAGAGTTTATTGGAACGTTGGTCTGAAAACCGCTCATGTTAATATTAAAAACTGTGAAAAAAGAGCAGGGGCTCGTAAGTAAAGTACATTGTAGCAATATCCTAGGGAGGGTAGCATAAGACCGAGTTTGTACTTGAACATTTGATTTTCATAGTAGAAAGTTAGGTGGTCTGGTGGACCGATAGTTTTTCTCTTAGGTCATGGTTGTGACCTAGGTTGTTTCCACATAAAAATAGCGTGTGTTATTCTTTTATTTCCGTACTTGTTTTTACATACGATTACATACCTAGTTGTTTTGTTTAAGTTATTAAATTATAAATTGATAAAAATTAAAAATAACTTATTCACCCTCTAGGTTAATCATGTCGATATTTTATAAACTTTTACGGAGAATTTTTTGTATGAGAGGAAAAATGGTTTAGAAAAAAGTGATGGGATTTATTTACTACGTTAAAATATATAAAGGTAAAATAATTATTTTATTATAATTTTAATTGATTAAAAATATTTTATAATTAACAGACACTTGTAATAGATTTTGGGATGTTTTTAGAGTTTCTCGTGATCAAATGATCATGTATTTTAAATTGAAAATTTGAATACGCGAGTGATCTGATCTATACTAAGTTTATTGGAATAATTGCTTGTTTCAATATGCAGCAAATTATCAGAGTTCCTCCACAAGGAACACAACTCTAAGATTATTGGAAGAATCGCTTTATAAATAAAAATTTCATTAGTAAATGATTTTTTTTATAGAATTATTGTTATATATTTCTCCTTAGTGAGAAAATTAGAAAAGTCCCACATTGGTTAGGAATGAAGATGGGTGTTGGATTTAGGGCTATAAATAAAGCCCTCCTTCACCATTTGTAAACATCCCAAAATTTGTAAATCTTCCTCTTTTTTGTAAGGGTAATTGATTAGCTCAATTTTGCCCAATTAGTTGTAATTTTGAAGTTCATTCATTTGAAGATAGTGGAAAGTTAACGACGCCGAGGACTTTAGGTAACATTTATACGAACCTCGTTAAATTTAAGTGTTATTATTTTTCTGCTTTAATATTTCTGTTTCAATATCTGTTTTAGTTTATTTTAGCATTATATTTCCAATAGCATTATTTTGTCGGGTTAGTTTGAGTTCTATTCATTTAAATCATAAGTGAATAGTAACTACTTAGAATAGTGAAAATATACCCGATTTTCCCAACAATTGGTATCAGAGCCGAAGGTTTTCTACCTAGGAATTTGTTTGTATTCAGTTTGTTTGCTATTGGAATATAGTTGCTAGTTGTTGTAATTTGAAGAAATGGCGGAACAAAAATTTCTTTTAAACAAAGGCCGCCTATCCACGCTGCGGAGAACTGGTGATGAACGCAAGGTTCGAGTGGGAGAAGTTTGATGGAACCTGGCCATTTCGGTACGTGGCAAGGCGAGTTCTAGATGCTCGTTTCAACAAGGTCTAGACATCGCCATTGAAGAGAAACCATGAAGTAGAGGAAAAATATCAACCGATTGGCGTGTGGTACAATCCGTTCGTGTCTCTCAAGAGAACAAAAGTACACGTTCGCTGAAGGAGACATCCGCAAGTAAGTTTGTGGAAGGCGTTGGAGAACAAGTTCATGAAAAGAGTGGACAAAATCGGCTCTATTTGAAGAAGAAGTTGTTCGGCTTGAATACCTTCCAGTACTACAATAAACGACTACATTACTGCTTTTAATCAATTAGTATGCAAGATTTGTTAAATATGGATGAAACTTTTAAAGATGAAGATTTAGCCTTGATGTTGTTAGCCTCCTTCCCGATGAGTTTGATCATCTTATTACGAGCTTACACTGGGAAGGATAAAGTTGTCTTTGAGGAAGTTTGTAATTGCGCTTTGTATAGTTATGAAATTAGAAAGAAAGATAAAAGAGAAAGCAGAATGAAGCGCAGAGGCATTGTTCCGTAAAGAGGACGTCCGCAAACACAACATAAAGGAAGCGAGAGGTAGATCTCTATCAAAAGGAAGACTTGGTAAATATTAATATGCCTTTTGTCGAGAAGGCCATTGGAAGAAAAATTGTCGAAGTTGCAAAAGAAAGGAAAAGTCGTGCAACTGATGCATACGTGTAGTCGAAAGCAATTCAGATTCAGATTTTGCATTGGTTGGTTCGTCAACATCATCTCATCCTCGGTGATTGGATTTTGATTCAAAGATGTACTTTCCATATATGTCTCCTAACAAGGAGTTGGTTCTTTAACTTTGAAGAACTAGACGGTGGAGTTGTTTTCATGGGTAATGATTATCCATGCAAAGTTTTGGGAATCGGTACACCAATTGCTTTGAAGAATCAAGATGGTTCAACCAGGGTCTTGACAGATGTTCATTATGTTCCAGATGGCATGAAGTTAAGAATCTCATTCTTTGTGACGCGAGTCTTAGAATCAAAAGGCTTCCACCGTGACCATACAAAATGGGGCATCAAGGTTACTCGGAGCATTTCCTGTGGCGATGAAAGGTGTTCGAAGAATAACACATCGTACTACTACCTTGGTAGTACGGTTATCGACAAAGATCACAGTTAGCTTTCAGATGAAGAAAGAGATTTAGAAACTACCAAGTTGTGGCATATGCGTTTGGGACATACGGTGAAAAAGCTTTACAAATTCTAGTAAAGCAAGGCACGTTAAAAGGCGAAGCCCGCAAGTTGGAATTTCGCGTGAGCATTGTGTATTGGGAAGCGAGAAAAGAGTAAGCTTTGCATCGCTCTTCATAATACAAAGCGGCATTTTTGATTACATCCATACTAATGGGGCCAACAAAGAACTCCATCCATGAGTGGCAAACATTATTATGTCACTTTCGTTGATGACTTCTCCGGAAGAGTTTGGGTGTATCTCATGAAGAAAAAGGATGAAGTGTTAGGTATTTTTCTCAAGTGGAAGAAGATGATCGAGACTCAGACCTGCAAAAAGACTGCCGCCCCAGGTCCGATAATGGTAATCGGTACACAAATGATCCATTTATGAAAGTTTGTGAAGAAGAAGGAATAGTGCGACACTTCACTATTCAAAAACACCACAACAAAACGGAGTTGCGAACGTATGAACCGTGCGGCTGAAAAGGTTCGGTGTATGTTGTCAAATCTTTGGTTTAGGCAAGCAAAGATCGGTCAGGGCATGACATACATGTCATCTCACAACCGCCTACCATCGCTCTTGAAGGCAAAACGCATGGAGGTATGGTCTGAAAACTCGCTAGAGATTACGATTTCTTACATGTGTTTGGTTCAATTGCATACTACCATGTAACATAATCAAAGTTAGACCCAAGAGCCAAGAAAGCCATCTTTTTGGGATCCCTTCTCGGTTCTAAGGGATATCGACCATGGTGCCTTGAAACGAAAAAGATAATCTTTAGCAAAGATGTTACCTTTGATGAATCTGCATTGAGAAAGGTAACTAAGAAGATTGATGGCACTTTAGAGCCGGTGGAGCAAACTCCGAAACAAGTGGAGTTTGAAAGCAAAATTGTTAATCCAGCTTAGTGAAGATAAGATGTTTCGATCCTCCATCGATGTAATATGAATCGTATGAAGAGGTTTTAACCCAAGAACCTCCACAAAGAACAAAAAGAAACTCAGCTTGATAGGCCAACGACAAAATGTCAAGGTACACTCGATACAAGTATTTTGAAGACCTACCTCGCTCGGGCCAAGCACTGGTGGCCTCGTGCACTTTCAACAGTGCATGATGATGTTCCTTCCATATATAAAGAAGCAATCGAAGCCCGAAGTTGAAAGATGGAAGGAAGCCACGGATGGATGAAGAACTTTTGTCCCTTCAGAAGAATAAAACATGGAAGTTGACACAACTACCTAAAGGCAAGAAGGCAATTGGATGCAAACGGGTGTATGCAAAGAAAGATGGATTTCCTAACAAAGTTGGTATTTGCTACAAGGCAGTTGGTGGCCAAGGGCTACGCCTCGGCGAGGGAATCGATTATAATGAGGTATTTTCTCGATGTGAAACATTCTTCTATTAGAATTTTGTTGGCCTTGGTAGCACAATTTGATTTGGAACTAGTTCAACTTGATGTGAAAAACCGCGTTTTTACGGTGACTTAGAAGAGGAAATCTATATGTCTCAAATTTTGTATGGTTTATTGTCATTGCAAAGAGAATTGGGTTTGTAGTCTAACAAATCATTGTATGGATTGAAGCAACTCAAGGCAAAGATGGTACAAACGATTTGATCGGATTTATGTTGCAAACAAAAGTATACCGAAGCACACACGATCATTGTGTGTATTTTATGCGCTACAAAACGAGTCTTCGTCTATCTCCTATCAGACGTCGATGATATGTTGATCGCATCGAAGAGCTAAGCAGAAATTGAAAAGTTGAAGGCTCAACTAAGTCGAGTTCGAGATGAAAGATTTGGGAGAAGGCCAAGAAGATTCTCAGTATGGAGATAAGTAGACAAGGAAGAAGGAAGCTTAGTTTGACCTGCAGTCAATATTTGAAGCGGATACTACAACGTTTTTGGTATGAATGAACAGGACAAAACCCGTAAGTACTCCGCTAGTTCCTCAATTTAAGCTTAGTGCTCAATTATCTCCCTCGAATGATGCGTAACGAGAATATATGGCAAAAGTACCATATGCAAATGCAGCTTGGTAGCTTGATGTATGCAATGGCGTGTACTGAGACCTAACATTTCACACGCGGTTGGTGTTGTAAGCAGTACATGCATGATCCTGGTAAAGGACATTGGTTAGGTCGTGAAATGGATTCTACGATATTATAAATGCCATCAGTAAATGTTGGTTTAGTATTTCAAATAGGATAATACCATCGTCAATGCAATGGATATTGTGATTGACTATACGCAGAGATTTAGATAAGCGCTGGCCAACTACCGGTTATGTGTTTATTTCTGCGAGAGCACCGGTCGGTTGAAGTCTACCTTGTAGTCCACGCTGTTGCTTTGTCTACTACAGGGCAGAGTATATAGCGACAGAGGTGAAGGAAGCTATCTCCGTTACGAGGTTTGCTTCTCAAGACTTAGGAGTTGGTCAAAAACATATCAAGGTGTTTGTGATAGTCGTAGTGCTATTCATTTAGCAAAGAACCAAGTCTACCATGCACGTACAAAGCACATTGACGTTCGTTATCATTTCGTGCGAGAGATTATTGAAGAAGGTGGACACTAGTTCGTAAGATTAGTAATGCATGCAGAATCCCGCAGATATGAATGACGATCAAGGTGGTAACATCAATCAAGTTCAAACATTGTTCCGGACTTGATTAACATCCTACAAATCTGAATTGGCGCGGCGCTGTCTGATCTAGCAATTGAAGAAATCATTTAAAACCACTAAGTCGCTAAGGTGGAGATTTGTTATATATTGCTCCTTAGTGAGAAAATTAGAAAAGTTCCACATTGGTTAGGAATGAAGATGGGTGTTGGATTTGGGGTTATAAATAAAGCACTCCTTCACCATTTGGAAACATCCCAAAATTTGTAAATCTTCCTCTCTTTTGTAAGGATAATTGATTAGCTCAATTTTGCCAAATTAGTTGTAATTTTGAAGTTCATTCATTTGAAGATAGTGAAGTGGTCAACGACGCCCGAGGACCTAGGTAACATTTATACCGAACCTCGTTAAATTTCTGGTGTTATTATTTTTCTGCTTTAATATTTCTGTTTCCATATCTGTTTTAGTTTATTTTAGCATTATATTTCCAATAGCATTATTTTGTCGGGTTAGTTTGAGTTCTATTCATTTAAATCATAAGTGAATAGTAACTACTTAGAATAGGGAAAATATACCTGATTTTCCCAACAATTATATTATATATTTTTACATAATAAGGCATTTGGTGCGTATATCATTCTAAAAATAGAGTTAATGATAAAAGACTAAAAAAGAACAACACCAGCCGCCATTTGATAGTAGATAAAACAATACTATAAAATGTATATTTCATCCTAATATTGATTACATATTAATATCATCGTTAGTTTTAAATAAAATTATTATTAATAAAATATTTATTTAACTAATTTTCACGTATCAATGGTGAAAAGTACAAACTTCACACCCTTGTGCTTAGTAATTGAAAAAAATGAATGATTATACAAATATAAAATTCTTGTTTAAAAATACTAAAATATGCTTAAAATATAAAATTCTATTAATATTAAAAAAAAATCAATAAATGTCTTACTAATTCTCAATTCTTAATTCCTGAAATTCTCTTATTGATGTCATTTATATTAAATATTGGCAACTTTACATTTTTATGAGTGAATTATGTTTATTGTGGAGTTACTCATATATTCCTTGATGTTATAGGCATAAATGTCACATATTTAACTCAAATTACACATTTTTTTTTAAATATGTGCCTTGATTTACAATAGTTTTGATGTAATTTCTAATAATAAGTTACAATAGACTATTTAATCAATGCAAATGTGTGTAACACGATTGTTGTATGCACCAAAAACAAAGATTAATAATGATACTTTACCCTAAAATTAGTACCAAATATTATAATCTCATCTAAAATTATTTAAAAAATAGAAAAAATTGTTGAAAAAACAAGAAATAATTCTATACAAAGAATAACTTTACACAAAAGAGTTCTCAAGTTTGTATTATTCTCTTCTTGTTTTCATTACAATTGTATAACTATATATAAGGAAATTTCTCCTTCAATTACCCTTTAAATTAAGCATTCTTTGATTTACTCCTTGAATTAAGGATTCCTTGTATTAAGGATTCCTTGTTTTACTCCTTGAATTAATGATTCATTGTTTTACTCCTTGAATTAAGGTTCTTGTTTCATTCCTTAAATTAAGATCCTTGTGTTTATTCCTCGAATTAAGGACTAATATCCAATACTCTCCCTCAAGCTGGATCCAGAAGGTTTATGGATCCAAGCTTGGACAGAAGTCATTGAAACTGATGAGAAGCCAAGGGCTTGGTGAAGATGTCCACCAATTGGTCGAAATTTCTTGTATAATGTGCCTGAATCCCCTGTGATTGAACTTGTTCACGAACGTAATGACAATCAACTTCAATGTGTTTTGTCCTCTCGTGAAACACTGGGTTTGATGCTATATGCATGGCTACCTGATTGTCACAAAATAAGGACATATGAAGAGTTGTAGGAACACCTAAATCATACAGAAGACCTTTAAGCCATATCAACTCACACGCAGTTGAAGCCATTGCATGATACTCATCTTCAGCACTTGATCTCGTGATGACAGTTTGCTTCTTACTCTTCCATGTGACCAAGTTTCCACCGACAAATGTACAGTAGCCAATGGTGGACTTGCGATCGATTGCATTCCCTGCCCAATCAGCATCACAATACCCCATGGTTTGTGTGTTGTCATTCTTCTTCATGATGATACCACGACCCACTGATCCTTTTAAGTAGCATAAGATCCTTTTAACAAGGGTCAAATACTCAAGTGTCGGTGAGTGCATGAATTGGCTCACAATACTTACAGAATATGTGATGTCAGTTCTGGTGATTGTTAGGTAGATCAACTTACCAACCAGTCACTGGTAATAACTTATATCCGTGAGAGGCGTCCCCTTCAAGCTAGGTTTGAGCTTGTTGTCAAGATGGGTAATGGCTGGTTTAGCATCACTCATGTTATCTTCCTTAAGAAAATCCAGGACATATTTCCTTTGGTTAAGAAAGAATCCCTTGTGCGAGGTTTCCATTTCTATAACAAGAAAGTACTTCAATATCCGAAGGTCTTTAATTGCAAACCTTTGTTTGAGGGACTGTTTGAGGTTGAAAATCTCGTCAGCATTATCACTCGTAATTATCAGATCATCTATATAAATCAGTACAACCAATTTGCCCATAGCTCCTGTGCGAACAAATAGTGAGGAATCAGCATTGCTGCTTTTGAAACCAACACTAGTGAGAACTGAGCTTAGCTTGGCATACCAAGCTCGTGGGGACTGTTTCAGGCTATAAATGGATTTGTGCAATTTGCACACTAAATCCAGTTCATTGCACACTAAATCCACCTCGAATGTTTGAGTGCATCCCCGAGCCACCAATCTTGCTTTATATCTCTCAATTGATCCATCTGACTTGAATTTGAGCTTATAGATCCATTTGCAACCCATAAATTTCTTGCCTTTTGGAAGTTTAGTGATGCTCTATGTGTTGTGTTGATCTAGGGTTTTAAGTTCTTCTTGCATGGCTTCCTTCCACACCTCTTGGTTGTTGGCCTCATGAAAGTTTTGAGGCTTACTATAACTCGATATAGTGCTGAGGAATGCGGCATAGGCTGGTGTCACTCTCTTATATGACATATAATTTGAGATGGGATATGTAGATTTGTAGGTGACAAAGTCTTAAATTCTTGTGGGAGGTTGCCTAACACACATTGGATTACGTCGTGGAACAGGAGGAGTTATCTCACACTCATTCACATCTTGTACCATATTGTGAGGATCATCTTAATTGTCATCATCTTCATGTAGTGTACCATCAAGACGAGACCCTTCATTGTTACTTTCACTGAGAGATGTATCAATGTTGACATGGCTGGGATCTTATTGTTGTGGAGCCTTAAGTTCGATTCTTGGTAATGGAAACACATCCAAGATGCCATCCCCTTGACTTGTGATTTCACGTGACTTGCTGAAAAAAGGGTTAGTTTCATACAATCGAACATATTTAGACACAATTAATCTCCTAAGTTGGGGATCATAACACTTATATCCCTTTTGGGTAGATGAATAACCAAGAAAATACATTTAACGGCTCTAAGATCCAATTTATCTCGATGATGAGATTGAATATGTACAAAATAGATGCAACCAAAGACTTAAGGTGTGAGAGGTTAATTTTCCTTCCTTTCATGACCTCTAGGAGAGACTTGAAATCCAAGACTCGGTTGGGTAATCTATTGATGATGTATGTAGCTGCCATAACTCCTTGGGACCAGAATCTCTTTGGTACATTCATTTGTAGCATTAATGCTCTAGTTTTTTCAAGTAAGTCTCGGTTTTTGCGTTCAACTACACCACTTGGTTGAGACGTGCCAACACAACTTGTTTGATGCATAATGCCATGAATGCTCAAATATTGTTTCATGATATGGGACATGTATTTGGTGCCATTGTCAGATCTTAAGGTTTGAATTTTAGAGGATAAGTGATTTTTAACAAGGTTATGAAAGTCCTTAAATACTTCCATAACTTCATTCTTAGACTTTAAAAGATATAACCATATGACTCGAGAGAAATCATCAACAAAAATCACAAAATACTTATAACCATCAAAAGATTCATTAGTGGGTCCCCATACATCTGAATGAACTAGTTCAAAACACTTACTAGCCCTAGACAAAGAAGAATTAAAAGGCAATCTAGTGGCCTTAGACAAGTGGAAAGGGTGAGCTAAACGTTGATGCCACAATTGATTTATCTTGGATAGGGTTAAACATGGCTTGAAACCCTCTGGGATTTCTCTTGGATATGTAATAGAGAAAATCTAAGTAAAACCCTTCACCAATCGTCTTTTTGTTGACACAATCCTGAAAAAATGACATTGTGAGGAGAAAAAATGGCTAAGAAATTCAAGGTATTTGTGATTTTTCCTATAGACAGAAGTTGGAAGGGAAAGGAAGGTACATATAAAACCATCGACTCGATTTCATCTGACATTAATTTTATTTTCTCCTTTCCTAAAACCTTTACATTCTCACCATTTGCAATTGAAACTTGGATTTGCTAATTTTTCAAACTTATGAGACTTTGACACATGGTTGGTCATATGATCTGTGGCACCTGAATCTACAACCTAAAAATCATGCAACATATTTATTTTGAGATCAGTTTTAAAGGCTTTTATGATACCTTGCATGTCCTTTTATGGTATGAGTTTTGTATCTACCAAGAAACCCGCCAACTTGCCTAGCAATGATGTCGAGTTTCCTTCTTTTGTGCTATCCACATAGTCAATTCTAACTCCTTCTGTCTTGCTTTGAAGATACAACATAAACTCATTCATGAGTTCAACTAGATTTGCTATGAAGTTCTTGAATGGATCAGACCCATTAGAGGTAGAGGCAAAAGCATGATTTGCACGGTGTAAAGTACGATTCACTTTCTGTAAACCCTTATCCTTTATAAAATCAGGCTTTAATTCTGGATGTAGAATCCAACATGGCCCGTATAGTTGCAGTGTTGACACTTCAAGTTTGGATGCTTTCCTTTGTGCTTCCTCTCGTTGGTTAGATAGGCTCTTGCCTCAAGTGAACTAGCCATTGTACCCTTGTTCATGACTTTCCTCCTTACTTCTTCACATTGAATTGTCGTACATACACTAGTGAAGGAAGGAATTTCAGTATTCATGAGTATATGGCATCGTATATCTTCATATGTTGAATCGAGACTGGAAAAAAGTTGAAATATCTTATCTTCTTCTTCTCTCTTTCGTAGCAGAGCTACATCGGTTGTATGAGGATGATTTATTTCCAACTCATTCCACATGTTTTTCATGCTTCCTAAGAGTTATACAAAAGGTTTTTCATCTTGTTGTAGATCTAATATGACCTTCTTTCATTGAAAACTCGTACAACATTGTTTTGATTGCCATACATTTCCTTGACCGTCTCTCATAGTTGGTATGCGGATTCAGAATAATTGAATATTTCAGCTAATTTATGTTCCATGGAATTTAGGAGCCATGACATAACCAGCTGATCCTTACTAAGCCAGGATTCATAGGTTGGTGAGGAAACATCAGGTACTTCGATGCTTCCATTTATAAACTCTAACTTGGACCTTCCACCTAAAGTCAGAGACAATACTCTTGACCAAGACAAGTAATTAAAATCATTTAACAAGATTGAGCTTAATCTTTGATTTGGGTTGGCATCCACCCCATGCATATTCATGAAGGAAAGCACCGATGAACTTTCAGCTTCTAATCCTAACGGCTTTTCTTAAGTCATTTCAAAGATTGAAAATGCTAAGATAATAATAAAATAGAAGCAAGTTAATTTTCCTGCTCTGATACCATGTTGAAAAAACAAGAAATAACTCGACACAAAGAATAACTCTACACAAAAGAGCTCTCTAGTTTGTATTATTTTCTTCTTGTTTTCATTACAATTGTATAACTATATATAAGGAAATTTCTCCTTCAATTACTCTTTGTTTTACTCCTTGAATTAATGATTCTTTGTTTTACTCCTTAAATTAATGATTCTTTGTTTTACTCCTTGAATTAATGATTCTTTGTTTTACTCCTTCAATTAAGGATTCTTTGTTTTAATCCTTGAATTAAGGATTCTTTGTTTTAATCCTTGAATTAAAGATTGTGCTTATTCCTTGAATTAAAGACTAATATCCAATAGAAATCAAATTTGTAAGATATCAAAGTTGTATTTATTTTCAATTTTATTGTTAGTTATTTATTTAAAAATATATGAATCTATAGAAAATATACTTTATGTTAAAATCAATGCCAAATATTTTAATTTATTTAAGAATATTCGACCAAACATTAAATTAATCAATTAAAATGAAAGTTGTTTGCTATTATTAAATTTTATGAATATTTATTTAAAATATATAAATATAAAAAATGAAAAAAATTAGTGTAAATATATGAAAATATATAGTATGATTTATGAAATATATATGAAAATAAATCTTAAATATAAAATTAAAAAATGTCACAAAAATTCTTAAACTGTAATTTGTATCGTTTAATCTCTTAAAGTATTAGTTCTTTGACTTTAGAAAAAGAGGTTAATTAAGAACAAACAATATTATTTTCATATTTCTTATATTAAAGTATTAATTTTAAAATAATATTTTAATTAAAAATTATTAAAATGATTTTTTTGTCTTTAACAGACACATTTTTTTCAAACTAAATAATTAAATCATACCACTTATAATTTAAAATACGAAGGATACAGATTATCTAATTTAAAAAATACCTAAAAAATTTATTAACTCAACGAGATGAGTATATATGAAAACAAAGTATAATTAAGTAAAAGCAATAGGACGAAAACACAAAATAGAAATTATGCATTGATTTGTAGCAATTTCTCCTTAATATCTTTATCGCTAGGAAATGAAAAGAAAAGTATAGTTATGGCCCGTTATATAACTATTTCAATCGTCAATTCTAAATTTTGAATAAATTTGATAACTCTTTTTTGGGATTTTATTTTCTAAATTTTTAATTTTAATTTAAAATTTGGTTAAATTTTAAAATTTTAAAAAAATAATTTTAAAATTAATATATTATTATTTTATTTTTTAACGTTTATAATTAATAACTCACCCATATTTAATTTTACTTAATCTTACTCAAAATAATTAAAAAAATTAAAAATATAAATATAAATTATTAAAATTAAAATTTAATTTTAGGGCTTAACACGTTAGAAATTAAAAATTGATATTAAATATAGACGTACATCAAATACATAGAAATTCACACACTATTTATCATGTATCATGAAAATTATATAAAAAAGTAACTATTTGTATATTTTTCAATATAATTCTTACACATAGCATCCTATAACTTTTATATATATATATATATATATATTAGAGAATTATAAATGTTATAAGATTTTTAAAGAGAGGTTAGATATATAAAATTAGATATTTTATTAAAGAATGGGTTTGAGTATTGATGAATACTTAAAAAACACTTAAATTTTGTGATTTTATTGTATTTAAATGTGAATAAATAGGTTTGAATATGTATTTTTATATCATTATTTATACAAATTTATCTTTTCAAAATCATGAGTATTTTCTATTGCATTTGAAGTGCTTTTAGCTTTAAAAATATAAATTGATCAACACATGAAGCACAGAACCTGAAGCCTTAATTTGCAATTTGAAAGCTTAAAAGAATAATGTATGTAAGTTTTACATGTAAAACTAACTAGTATACATGAGGAGTGCAAAACAATAATTGAAGTTTTGAGAGCCGCGGTGAAGAAATAATGGATAGCGCTGCACTTCTTTCTGTGCCGCAACGTGACCTATTCGGGGTAACATTTGACGAACCTTTACATATCTCGAGTCACACTATGGGAAAATTTGGGTTGTGGCACACATTTAATTAATTTACTTGAAGCTCTCTGAATTTAGCTAACCTATAAATTAAATGTTTTGTTGTTTAGGTTAGTAGCTAGAGTAATCACATTTACATTATAAAGCTCAGGTGTGATTTAGACCGTCAGATCTGTTTCAGATTAAGGGTTACGATCAAAACAAGCAAAACTGACAGTTTTAGCAAATCACAACGCGCCATTTGGAAGGGGAAATTCATTGGGTGAATCAGGGAGCGACGCGTGGCAAGAGAGACCGGTCAGAGTCAATTCCCACTGAGTCAACAAAACATGATTAGCGAAAATGAATGGGGTGGCGCACAAGTGGAACATACGGAGCAATGGTGTAGGGACACGTGGCATGATGCGTTGACCAATTTTTGAACTCGAATTAAATGTTGTACTAACACAATGCGTTTCTTCCTCCACACACGCGGCGTAACGTGATTCCTTCTCCATGCTTGCGTCACATCCACGTGGCTTGCTCAGTCAGCTCATTTTCTTGCGTGGTATATCAAGTGACAACTTCTAATTAGTTCTACTTAAATAATACTCTTATTTTGAATTAAAAGGTGTATGAATTAGAGTTAAAAAAATATTATTTTTATCGTTAAAAATTTCAATTGTGTTAGTTTGATGGTTTTTTTTTTCAAAAAATTTCATTATTTGTATATTTATTTTAAATATACAAATGCAACATTATATGTAAATTTATTTTAAATAAGGTTTTATTTTGTTTAAGATGTAAGTAGGTGCATGTACCATTCAGAAGTAGGGTTTCTAATTGAAAATTTAATGTTTGACTAAGAACATAGTTTTATCAACTATGAATTTTAATATTTATATATTTAAAACAAATTTAACAGCAGTAGTAAATTAAATTTTTTAATGATTTTAAAATTGTTTTTGGATCCAAAGATATTCAATTGAGATTTTTAAATACTATAAAAATTCTTTAAAATTCCCATTTATTTAAAAAACCATAAACTTTTAAAATATTTTAAAATTCATAGATATTTAAGAATATGGATGGAATTTTTTGTTAAAAACACACATCCTAAAGAATTCACAATTTCTTTTCTTACATCATCAAAGTTTTATAAATTTATAAGAATTTTACTTTTTTCTCTCTCAAACATTTTCCCTCTTGCCTTTGTAAGTTCATAACTTTTTTAAAATTAAAGAAATTTATAACTCTTTAAAAATTTATTAAAATCTTTGTTTGAATAAAAGTTTTCACTATCGCAAGATATCCACGTGGGGCCTCTGATACGGGGGATCTTGTCCAACTCCTCACCAGGTTACACATGTTTCTTTCTCTCTTACCCAGCTTCGAACCTGTGACCTACCCTTAAGTATGTAGATTCATAGAAGCTATAACCATCGGAAAAGTACTCACTATCGCAAGATATCCATGTGGGGCCCCTGGTACGGGGGATCTTGTCCAGCACCTCACCAGGTTACACATGTTCCTTTCACTCTTACCTAACTTCGAACATGTGACCTACCTTATTAAGTACACCATCCTTATAAAATTTTACTTTTTTTTACACGTCACATTTCTTGTTTTGAATTTTTTATTTAGAATTATAAATTCCTTTTGTAATATAACCTCACATATCATAACTCTTTTAGTTTTTCATTTTAAATAATATTTTTTTATTTTTTCATTTATCTTGACTCCATTTGAGCTCAATGTATTGATAAATCCAAGAAAAAAGAGTTATTAAGGTTGTTTTGAACTCATATTTACTTTTTTATTAAATAAATATGGTATTTTGTGTTTTAAATACTAGATATAACTTTTATAGATTAAAAGAAAAATAATATGATTTTTTGGATTTTTTTGTAATTTATTAATCAGGTGGGTGAATATAAAATGCTAGTGGATATACAAAGAAATAATGTGGATGTACTTCAATGATTCTTGAACATATAATCATAATATGCCATATGTTAACACAGTATTCATTATGCAACTAGCTAATTAACACGTGCCAGCCAATTGTAGCCATCGCATTTCACTGGTCCTTTGATAACTGTATTTTATATATTTATTTTCACCTATTTTATTAATTGTAATTGCTATGTTCTTATTATTTTTAGTTAATTTTCGATGAATAAATTAGTATTTACTGTTTTTTTATATTTTTTATGAAAAGTAAATAAATTGTATCTAAAACGTACTTAATTGCAAGTTTTTGTCCAAAAATATAATTTCAAAATAAATGAGTATTTAATTGCAATTTATAAATGTTGAAAATATAAATTAAATTAAATTCGGGCTTAATTTTAATTATTAAAAGTTTAAAATTTAATTTAAATTACAAAAAGGGTTGTATTGCAATTAATCAAGTTTAAAATGTAATTTGAAATATATTTGTGGGTGAAAATATAATTAAGAAAAGTTTTAAATTCTGTGCAGGTGAGAAGAAGCCACGCGCCCTTATGCAAGCGCGCAACGTGGATCGTCCGTGGGCCCACCCGACCAACATGAGTGGATGCAGAATTCCCCTTCACGCGGCTCGGCGTGCCAGTGGGCCCACCCGCAGGCCAGCGTGCAAGGTGGGACCCATGTGTCCGTTGCACGTCTCCCAAGGGGTGTTGTTCTGTGCGGCTGAACCACGTGCAATCGTTCTTCCAGTGAATTAATGTCTTCCACGTGTCCCAATTTCCTCTTGAACGAATCATCAGAGGACGCGTGGCACATATTGGTGAATGCAAAAGCGCAGAATCTCGCCCTCGTTCCAACCGTTGCCTCACGTTTCACGCGCCCCAATTCCGTGCGACAAGTTCTGCGTGCGCCCATTCCCTTCAACGAATGAGATGCTGCCATGTGTCCTACTAATTGTTTCCGCGAATCATAACACGACACGTGGCAGCATGGAAGGAAAATAAAACAGAAACGCGCAGCATCTCCACTCACTTTTTCGATTCCATTTTCGATACAAATTTTGTTCCCCACACGTTTTCATTTATTATTTTCCTACACTTCATTGTCCCCCGCGTGTAGTAAATTTAAATATTTTTGATGTATTGTTTTAGCTATAAATAGGGGATAAGCTGATAGAGTTAAGAAGTTTTTTTTGGTTTAGAATTTTTGTGGTATTAGGGGTTGAACTGCAGAACACGCAGAAGCCATTTTTTGGCTTTTGTTGTGTTTTGCGTGTGCCAAATATTTTCGTAATTGATGTTACAATTTCCTTTCTGCTTCTTATAATTTTCTGTAGTTGTTGTTATTTTTATTTTAATTTAATGAAGTAATTTAATTTTTCTAGGGTTGCATTTGATTCAAATTTATGAAGCTTTGATTTTAATTATTTTTGATAGATTTATAAGACGTTTGATTTGTTCGTTTTATCTTACGCTTAATGCTTTTTGATTATTTACGAATTTTATCAAAACGATTTGTGGCATAAAAATAAACTTGAGAAAGGCATTTTTGTGTAAATTGCTCGTAGATAAAATGACATGTATGATGAAGGATAGGAATATACCCTAATTGTATGTGTGACCATTTGAGAACTTAGAACTTAATGAATCTTGGTGAATTTAATTCTCATAGAGATATAGTGAATTAATTTAACGAGGTGTGTTTATACGGAGCTCGGAAGGGATGTATGAATAAAAAAGAAGTTTTCGGTTGACAAATTAAATGTACTAAAAAATATAAATCAAAAGAAAATAACATGATTTGAGTGGATTAGTTTGGTGAAAAATTGCAATCCTAGAGTTCTCTTATTTTCTTATTAAACCTTTTTTTTAATTTTTTTCATATCAACGATTATTTTGGATAAAATTAGAGAGATACAATTTTAGTACTCAACAAACTATAGTAACAAATCCTCGTGGGAACAATAATTTACTTACAAATCTTTATTACTTGTGACCGTGTATGCTTGCACATTTTTATGATCTCTTTTTGAGACAACATCCTTCAACTTAGTTTAGGCAACAATTTTTCAAGAAGATCCTTTGACTCAAATGAGGACCATATGTCGCACACTTGTTAAGTATTCTACTCCAAAAAATTATCTCATTAGGTGGGTAAGATATCACTAATCACAAATTTAGTATAAGTTTCTTATATATTACAAATATAATGGGTTTAGTATTTTCTTGATCGAGTTGACTAAATTTATATTAACCAGAGTTAATTGGTGTTGAAACAAGTACGTGAAAACAATGTAGGAACAATATTACCGATAATCTAAAATGAACTACTTGGATTGAGTCGTGGACTAGGTCGTTCTCTTTAAGACGTTTTGCAGCTTTGTCCAAAATTGTGCAAGCAAACACAACCCCATCTTTCCCCTGATAAAATAGCCCAGAATCTTTGTTGTCTGTCTCGAAACTTCATTCCACTGATGAAGACATGAATGCTACACCTATGAAATTTCGTTGCTCAGAAAACTCAAAAAAATTTAGGATCTTTTTCTTTTACTTTCTGAGAGCTTTTTCTTAGTAAGAGATGTTTGGAAATTGTTGTAATGAAACTGAGAGCTGAGGCCCTCTATGTATAGGTTTGAGAAAACTTGTGGCCATTATGACAATAACGGTCATGTCTAAGTAAAGAAAAGTATCGGTCATTTTCAGAGTAAAGAAAAGTAACAGTCATTTTTTTGAGTAAAGAACAATAACGACCATTTAATGGATATTTCTAAATAAAGAAAAAATAACGGTCATTTTCTGAGTAAAGAAAAAGAACGACAATTTTCTAAGTAAAGAAAATAATGGCTATTTTCTGAGTGAAAAAATATTTAAAAAAACATTTCCTAGGTCATCTCCCCTTCCACAAAAGTGGGTGCCCCTTGGGGCCCAAACGTAATAGCCAATCCTTTTCTATTTATACATCTCTAAAGCGATGTAAAATAGAAATGTAGGACAATGAAAAAAATTGGCATCATTTGTTTTATAAAAATTTACCTTTTTTTCAACAATTCTTCACTTGAATTTTATATAAAAATAGTTTTTTATCGAGCAACCAATCAATTAACAATATAAGATTATGCATAAGTAAAAGGTGTCTATCGACTTGAACCTTTGCATAGTGTTGATGCTTTAGAATATACTAGAGTAACTCGTAGTTTTGAACTCTATCTCTAATAACATTACACACACAACCTTTCCAAGGTGTAGTTCAAAACTTTTGTGCTTTACGACCATGCACATGTATCCCAGTATAGTGAATGCTCTAGTAAAGTTTTCTCAAGAAATTTTCATAAGAAGCAGCCACACTTCCACATTCACATAGGTGAGTCTATTAAGAGCACTCCAGTAGCTATGTACTCCACTCCACATAGAGTATAGAAATCATTAAGAGTTTAATAATTAACTCATCCTTTTCTATCACTTAAGGACTTCATACTTCTAAGAATATAGAATGGGACTTCAAAATAACATGATTCTTCTCATATCACTTCATGACTTGTTATTACCCATTGAACTTATTTCTTGGGATCTCCAATCTATAAGTTGGGATACCATCTTGAGTGACTCTTCATTCTATGGGTATTAGTCTCATTCCTTTCGAGGTTTTGAAAACCTTCTCTCTCGGTAATCCTTTCGTCATAAGATCAACCAAATTTTCATCAGAACGTACATGATCCACTCTTACAGCTCCTCTAGAGAGAAATTCTCTAACAATAGTATATTTATGACCTATTTGTCATCTCTTGTTATTGTAGTAATGGTTCTGAATGTTTGTAATAGACGCGGTACTATCGCAGTGGATCAGGACAGTTGGTATTAGTCTTTCCCATAAAAGGATCTCAGCTAACAGACTTCTTAACCAGCCTACTTCTTCAATAGCAGTAGCTAGTGCTATCATTTCATACTCTATTGTAGATTGAGCCAATATTGTCTATTTTTTAGACTCCCAAGAAATGGCTCAACCAACTATGCTAAATATATAACCGCTAGTTACTTTAGAGTCTTCGGATAAAGTGTTCCAATCAGCATCGCTGTATCCTTCTAGAACATTGGGAACCTTTCTATAATCTAATCTAAGGTTCATATTTCTCTTAATTTATCTCATAACCCTTTCAATAGCATTCCAATTCTCTATACTAGGTCTACTGGTAAACCTACATAGTAGTCCCATAACATAAGTTATGTCTGATCTAGTGCAGTTAGTAGCATAATGTAAGCTACCAATGATGATGGCATACTCAGTTTGTTTAACACCTTCTTCGATGTTTTTGAACAACTTTACACTAGGATCATAAGGAGTACATGCAAGTTTGCAGTTAAAGTAATTATATTTCTTTAAGATCTTCTCAATGTAATGACATTGACCTAGAGAAATTCCTTTTCAGACCTAGTAATCTTTATATCAATGATTACATTCACTTCTCCTAGATCTTTCATATCAAAGTTAGCACTTAACAAAGTTTTCACATTATCCACAACATGAATATTTTATCCAAAAAATAAGCATGTCATCCACATATAAACATATAATAGTGTAAATGTCATTTTCTAATTTATATTAAATGCATTTGTCACTTTCGTTTATTTCGAATCCATGTGAGATAACTAGTTTATCAAATTTTTCGTGCCATTACTTAGGTTCTTATTTTAGACCATAAAGAGATTTATCTAGTTTACAAACTTTATTTTCTTGACCTAGGACAACAAAACCTTTAGGTTGGTCCATATAAATTTCTTCTTCTAGGTCACCATTTAAAAATGTAGTTTTGACATCCATTTGGTGCACTACTAAATCATAGATAGCAACAAGATAGAAAATTATACGTATGGAAGTTATTGATGTGATTGGTGAAAAGGTATCAAAGAAATTACATTTTCTCTTTAACTATACCCTTTGACTATAAGACGAGCTTTGTATTTTTCAATAGTACCATCGGGTTTTAATTTCTTCTTTAATATCCATTTACATCCTATGGTTTTGCAACCAGGAGGTAAGTTAACTAAATGCCAAGTTCTATTATACTCAAAGGAGTCCATTTCATCATTTATGGCTTCTTCCCATAAGTTGGCATCTAAAAAGGATAATGCTTCTTTAATAGTTTGGGGATCTTCCTCTAAGGTATAAGCATAAAAATCAGACCCAAAATTCTTAAAGGTTCAAGCTCGTTTACTTCTCCTGATTTTAGTGTTTAATTCCTTATTTTGTTCACTAGTTCTAGTTATGGGTAAACTACTAGAAGACGAGCCCTCACTATTTTTGAATTTAAAGGGAAACCTATGTTCATAGAAGTCAGCATCATTTGATTCTATAACTACATGATCATTTAAGTCATAGAATTTATAAGCTTTACTATTCACAACATATCCTATGAATACACATTTATATGCTCTACTAGCAAGTTTATTTCTTTTAAGATCAGGAACCTAATATAGGCTAAACAACCCCAAGTTTTAAAATAAGTTAGGTTTCTTGTTTTTCAAAATTTCATATGATGAAATTTTACTAGTATATTTAGGCACTCTATTTATCACATAGCAAACAGCTAATAAAATTTCTCCCCACCAAAGGGAAGTAGCACCAGAGTTTAATAAAATTGCAACAACTGATTTATGCACTTGCGAGCTTTTTATAAATTTATAAAATTTGACCATCAAGTTTTTATGTATTAGGTATATATAGATACATAACTACACATGTGTTAGTATTATATTAGATAGCAACTTACCCGAGGTATATGCTACAACATATCTACTTATAAGACATATTACTATTTAATTTCTTAGGCGACTATAATAGGTCATATGGGACTAAGGAGAGCACAATCAACTCATGTATCAAGTTGTGACAACCGTCCCATCTATGAGTAGCTTATATCAGGTTGTCAATGGAACTCATTTATTTCAAGTACTTGCATAAATAAAGCATTCTAATAGTCAATTTGTATGTCTTAGGTACTTATTGTTTACTTTGTATGAATCACCATTACTCTTCTCTAATCACCATACTAAGTTAGATCGTAAAGGAGAACAAGCATGTACAAGCCAGGATTAATATTATGTTTACAACAAAGTGTCTCATGTCACTTGGGTCGTCACCTTGCCATATGAATGAAACCAAAAATTGGCTCCTCTATTCTTATAGCTTTGAAGAATGTGAGAGCATACAAGTAAAGAGTGGTTCCATAACTTCCCTCAAAACTTTTCAACTTCTAGCTTTTACCATATTATAAATAGTAAAACTAAATTTGACTCTTATTCACCATACCAAATTTTACACTTATATTCAAAATCCATCCAGAAAAGATTAGTATGAGAATTAGTTTGTTCAAGTGAATTTCAACTCATAAGGTTCTTGTGAGTAATCTTTTCAAACTATTATCATAGTTTTTTCATTTTGTTTGAAGGTAATATATCTTCTAAGTCTTACATTCCCTTATTTTCTTTTGACATAGGAATTTGTAAAACATTGTGGTAGACGAGAAAGACTTTATACCTCTGGCAACAAATCCTCTAGCTCCAAATACAGGTTGCATTAAGATGATTCTAATTCCTTCCCAAACTAAGGGAACTTCTCGTGTATAATCACATGAGTCCATTGTTAAGTTTCCTTTAGTCTCACATCGGCCAAGAGTTTGGAAACATTGCTTCTTATAAGCTTGGACAACCTTTAACTCAATGAGATCTTATAGGGTTGAGTTAGCCTGGGTTTCTAACATGGTATCAAAGTTGGGCCTGGCTTGATTGGTGACTTGGTCTTTGTCCTTAATAGTCTCATAGTGGCTTTATGAGACCACCTCTATCCATGTAGAGGGCTTCAGTCCCACATCAGCCAGGAGTTTGGTATTTATGCTACTTATAAGCTTGGATAACCCTTAACTCAATGAGATCTTATTGGGTTGAGTTAGACCTGGCTTTCTAACATGGTATCAGAGGTGGTCTCACAAAGTCACGATGAGACTGTTAAAGACAAAATCCAAGTCACTGATCAAGATAGGCCTAGCTTTGATACCATGTTAGAAACCCAGGCCTAACTCAACCCAATAAGATCTCATCTATTAAGTTTCCTTCAATCCTATATCAGCCAGGAGATCGGTAATAGTGTTGCTTATAAGCTTGGGCAACCCTTAACTCAATAGATCTTATTGGGTTGAGTTAGGCCTGAGTTTCTACCATGATATCAAAGTTGGGTCTAGCTTGATCGATGACTTGGGTTTTTTCCTTAACAGTCTCACTGTGGCTTTGTGAGACCACCTCTGTTTGTGTAGAGAATGGTTGTTAAGCTTCCTTCAGTTTCACATCAGCTAGGAGTTCGACAATAGTGCTACTTATAAGCTTGGGAAACCCTTAACTCAATGAGATCTTATTGGGTTGAGTTAGGCCTAGGTTTCTAACATCCACAAATCTACAAAATAGATCATGTTAGGGAACTAAATACCAAAAAAGAAGCCATTTGTTCTTCATATTAACTCTTTCCATTTCTACGATCTCTTAATTCCTTTGATACTCTGTCCATATCAGGCCATGGTACTCGTGATATAAAATCACAGGGTCTCATGCATGTTATCCGAATCCCCGCTCGTCCATATTCATAGGAAAAAGAAAAAATGAAACACTAAAGGTGAGCTAACAAAACAAAATAAGGCTAATCTTCAAATTTAAAAAATGCCTAGTGAACTGGGTGTAGATGATATGGGTCTTTTAACAAAAGACTATAACGTTCCATATAGGATTTTTTTTTATACCTATCCCAAGTCACCTTCGTGATGTCGACGACTTACTGATAGGGTGGTACATAATTCACTTTAAGATGTTCGAAATAGGTCTTTGATTCCCAGCTCCATTCATAATAGCCTATGTGCTTAATCTTTTTCGACATTTGTCCTGCACAAATTAATGTAGTGAACTCTTTTGTGTCTTTCGATTATGAATGGAGAGTTAAGGATATAACACAATGACAAAGAGATTAAAGCTATGTACTTGTTGAAGAGAAATTGGTCATATAAAGGAAGGGCACACATCTCAAACTGTTTAATTATGGGCTAGTTTTAAAACTCCTTGAGATATAAGGAAATTGAAAAAACATTAAGGGTATCTCTATGACATTTAAAGCTCTCTAAGATGTTCATATTGAGATTATGCCTCCGACATACTGCTAAGAGGGGATTTTTGGATAACCTAATCTCCAATATCATCTTTACAATCATTATGGAACTGATATGGAGCGAGCCAAAGTGAAAAGGTGATGAGATATTATCTCCTTAAGGTTCTCATTATTTACTATTATTATTATTATTATTATTATTATTATTATTATTATTATTATTATTATTATTATTATTATTATTATTATTATTATTATTATTATTACATAATGGTGTTACTCTTTATAACATCGAACAATAACAATGAATTGATTTTTTTATGGAATTATTCATTTCAGTAGCGAGGGACTGCAAGTTGTCGCATAGGGTGTAGAAATGTGAGGTACAAGAAGGTCATTTACTCCTAGTCCAATATCAAAAGGCTATTAAAGATAAAGATCCTTTGTTTCTAAATGAGGCTAGAATCTTACATCTTTAAGGTCATGTTCTTGATAAATTTAAGAAATTAAAAAAGGAAGATGCCTACAACATTGAGAAAGTGTTGTAACAAGTATGTGAAAAGAACATACGAATAATATTATTGATATATTGAAATATACTATTTAGGTTGAGTCATGGACGAGGTTGTTCTCTTTAAGACGTTTCGCAACTCTGCCAAAATTTGTGCAAGCAAACACAACCTCGTTGCCCCCGGGATAAAACTACCCAAATTTTTGTTCTATCTCGGAGCTTCACTGCACTGATGAAGTTCAGAATGCTACACCTCTAAAATATTTATATTGCTCGGAAACAAGTCTAAATTTTCTTTTCTTTGGTTTTACCACGAAGAATCGTAGAACTGGTTTTGAGTTTATAAGTTATTTTCTACTAAAAATGAGAGTTATTTCCCTTTTATTTATAGTTGAAAAAAGATGTGCAATGTTCACACAATTATGAAAATAACGTTCATATAATTTAGCATTTTTCTTATAAATTTCTTTTTATTTAAATTCACACTATTTCTAACAGAATGAAGTTAGGGTGGCTTGCTAAAGGAACAATTGAAGAAGGCTCAATCTAAGGTGGGAGAAGTTAGAGCTACAATAGACTCACTAAATAACAAATGATTTTACTTACTGAGTTGGTTAAAATGTTTAAAGTGGAGTGTACTAAAGCATACTAGAATGGTGTGTCTTTTATAATTAGCAGTCCAAAAGATAAGGTAGAGAAATTAGACTTGATGAATCCCTTCCTTAGCATTTTGAGAGCTTTCCAAAACAAGAAAGGGTAAGGCACTTCATCTAGAACTCCGGTATCCTTACCTCCCCCCAACAAAAAAACCAACATTGGTCACCAAGAGGGTCAAGTTGAAGAAGTCACTCTGTAATTATGTATTAAAGGATCTTTTTATTTTGTGGTGACTTATTTTTGTAAAATGAAAATTTGTACTCTTGAAATTCATGGAAATGTACAACTGTCATTTTTTATTGAACCTGTAATAGATATTTTGAATTATTATTTAAATTAATGCAACATTGTAGTTGGTGATGCTTTTATTTGTGTTAAATGTGTATTGTCTATAATTTCCAATTTTTGATTTCATTTCAATCTTTGTTGAAGAATCTTCAGTAGCTATTATTTGAGCTTTTCAGACCATTGATGGTATTTAGTTTGCTGGTTACTTGAGTGATTTTGGGTCCTTATAAAAATCTATTTTGTTTGTCAATATGAACTATTCATAGGTTAAATTGGATGTTTTGATGGACATGGGACTTCATTGTCTCTTCTTCCCCATACCCTATTGAAACGAAAGCATCATGATAAGATGTCAAATAGTGATGAGGTGAATCAAGAACCTATAGTTGTCACATCCTCTAACAAAGTAGAGGTCGATGATAAAATAGTTAACTCCAAAATTATGAAGGTCGTTACACATAATGGAAGTGTTACTTTAAAAGAGCCCATTAGAGCACACTTTTCTTTAAGGGGTACACTTTTATTTGAGGGGATGACATGGTGGCCTTCCATGCTTATTTAAGGAATGAATGTTTGGTAATCCTTCAGCTCTAGATGAGCTATACCAACGCTTTGTGGTGCCTGCAAATCATTGTACCATTTATAAGGCTCAAAATAAAGAAAAGGGAACATTTGGCCCTTAATGGAAAAAAGTATTTTTAACATAAGTTTTTTTACATATTTGTAGCATATGGTCATCCTACTATCAATTGTTTTGACACTATTGTATAATTAGGTAGTCTTCCTCCTCGCCGTTAATTTTGATTATAAGGATGAAAATTTTCGTGAAGCTATTGGTTATGTGGACCAAGAACTTTATAGGACCACTACTCGGTTTTAAACTATGGAGTGTGACCTCAAAATTACAAAGGGAACTTGCTCAAGATGTGCTCTTAAATGAACAAATACAAAGAAGAAAGAGATGATCTATATACTCTAGTGGATTATTGGAAGCAAAGAGCTCTTGAGAAAGGTGTTGCTTGCAATGTCACAAATTTAGAAAGTACCAGTTCACATTCACTAAGCTAAACATATTTGAATCTTTGTAATGAGTATTATTATGCAAAAAGGTGTTGAGTAGTTTGTATTTCTCTTGAACATTTTTATAATAAAATCAATGTTTATTTAATTTGTACCTCTAATTTTCAAATGATATTTCCATGTAATCTTCAGATGTGTCATTATTGAGGGGTATGCTTCTTATAGCTACTATCTTATTCGAGCAACTTGAGAAATATTTTCACTTGTTCATTCCAAAGAAGAGGTTTACTTTTATGAATTCACAACCCTTTCTTAGGATGAGCATCACGCCTCTTACATATGCATCCCAAGTGTAGGACCATTGAGCCTCTTCACTCCTTATTTGGGGGTTATCATGTTATTTTATTCTCAAGGCATGAGATAGAAACAAGTCAAAAATGAAATTCTTTACTTATCTTGTTCATCCCAAAGAGTAGGTTCATTTTTTGAACTCACGACCCTTTCTAAGGATGTGCGTCATGCCTCTTACACGCACATCATAAGTTAAGGGATTGTTTAGTCTCCTTACTCTTAACTTGAGGCTTATCGCATTTTTTTTATTATCGAGACAGGAGACAAAGACAAGTTAGAAATGAAATTCTTCACTTGTGTTGTTCATCCCAAAGATGAGGTTCAATTTTGTGTACTAACAACCCTTTCTTAGAATGGGTATTATGGCTCTTACAACAACATGCCAAGTGAGGGGCCATTTGGTTTCTTCAACCCTTACTTAAGGGTTATCGTGTTATCTTATTCATGAGACAGAAGGTAGAGAAAAGTCATAAATGAAATTCTTTGCTTGTAATATTTCTAGAAAGTTCTCGCATTCATTCATATTTCTAGTTCAATGTACATAATATTCCACTTAAAAGTAGTATTTCTTCAAAAAAAAAATCTATTCTAGTTCAAATCTTCTTTATTTTCATTGCTTTCTATTCTATAAGATCATATGGGATAATCTCATAAATGACATAAGGGCCTTCCCATATTGTTGTAAATTTGCCAAAAGTAGTTTCTATTTTTTTTTGGCTGAATGCCTTGCACATGATCCAGTCCTCTAAACTAAAATTTTTAGATTTGGTGGATTTTTTTTAGGATCTTTGGATTGTTCTTTTTTGTGTTTCTTTCTCGGGATCATCATTATTGTCTTAAGTTATACTGGAACACAAGGTCAATTCTTGCATTTCAGAGGGAATGACCATTTTTCGTACCATATACTCATGAAAATATACTATCTCAATTAGCCATTCTTGAAGTTGTTCTTGTTAACCAAAAAACTCTGAGAAATTCATCTACTTACTTTCCTTTTGCCCCTTCCAATTGCTTTCACAAAATATTAATAAGTGTTTTATTTGAGGACTCTGCTTGGAAATTGGCAATCATTTTATATAAGGTGAAAGGTGATAGTTTAATGACCAACTCTTGACAAAAGGAAACCAGACCTCGGCATATGAACTACCATTCATTATCCATCACTAGCTTGCAAGGTAAGGAAAACTTATATATAATGTTACACCAAATAAATTTTTGAACGTTAGTCCCTTGTATTCTCGCCAATGGCTTTGCCTTAATTAACTTAGAAAAATAATAGGTGGCCACAATGAGGAATTTCCTTTGATTAGGAGCAGGAAGTAGTGGGCTTACTATGTCCAAATCCCAATTTTGGAAAGGCCAAAGGCTAATTATGGCATCTATCTCACTTGAAAGCTGGTGTGGGATGTTGTCATATCTTTGGAATCAATCACATTTTTCGACATGGTCAATGCAATCCTTTTAAAGTGTAGGCCAATAGTAACATTGTCGTATTATTCTCTGCAAAAGAGCCCTCCCTCCAAAATATGCACCACATTGTCCTTCATATAACTCCTTTAGTATATTTTAAGCTTCCTAAATAGGAAATAAGTTTAGCCATGGTTCACCATAATTCTTCATGTACAAGAGCCCTTGCATATTTTTTACTTAAGAGAAGTGTCCATTGGATGAGATACTTTAAGTAGGGTGTTAAACATGAAGAATTTATTGTCATGTTGGTGAGTTTTTGGCCAATTGGTTTCTTGATACCTTCAATAATGCTTGGACTAGATAGGCATGATATAGGGATCATCCTTTTCAACTTGGTATCAACAGCTGATTTCTATACTAGCTAGATAATCGATATATACATTCCACTATTGGTACTTGTTTAATCTCAAATTCTTTAAAGCCAAAAATATCTTTTTTTCATTTCCTCCAAGTAATTTTTCATTGTTTCTTCTTTAGCCTAGAAAGTATTGTTGACCTGGTTGAATACTATCCATGAATCACTACATATTACAACTTTATTTACTTGTAATAATTGTAACTAGTGTAGTGCCAATAAAAGCACCTCATATTCTACAACACTATTTATAGCTTGGAAAGTGATATGGATAAATTTCTCTATTAATCCTCCAAATAGGTTTAATATGATTAGCACTATTCTTGATCCTCTAGATTTGCAAGCTTCATCAAACAAGGGGTTGGGTCAACTATTCAATCAAATGAAATTGGGCATGTTTCACATCCTTTCTTGAGAAACAAGTGGGTATTTTGTTTGCAAAATTTTGCTTAATTTCATATGTGGCCAAGAACTCTTATTCAATTAGGGGACCAAAAGCTCTACCCTTCCATTCTATCTATCCAAGGGATGGAAGTGCAGAGGCCTTTGTTGTGAATATAGACAATCTTTTCTAGTATTTCAAAAAAAGTTGACAAATTAAGGGTACATAAAATATATTCTTTCTTTTCCATTACTTTGATGTATATAAAAAATATTGTGACATTTTTCTTCTTAAAGAGTTTTCAAATTGATTATTTTTTATATACCATAAAGGTCAATTCTATAGTTTATAGTAAAAACAAATTGTCCATAAGTCTTCAACTGGTATCTCCACAGTTACAACTTCCATCTTTGTCTCACCTAGTTCACCTATGGGTTCTATTTCAGTCCATTCTTCGATGAACTCTGCTTGAGCCTACCCTTTAATAGCTTAATATGGTTTATCTTGCATCTTGAATTCATTCAATTTAATAGCTATTTGAGAAAGATGGGCTAGTCATTTTGGTTTGCCCAAAATAATCTTCAAAAGATGAGAAGTCTATACTACTATCTTATGAGCGCTAAAATAATGCCTTAACTTTCTAGAGGCTATTATTATGGTAAATACAGCTTTGTTGAGTGGTGGGTATCTTTGTCGCATTCCAATTTAGGAATGGCTCATATAATAAACCGATTGTTGTTTTTCCTCTCTATTTACCATGAAGATAGCATTGGGATTGAAGTGCTTTTCATAACATCATATTATAAAGATGAATTCTTCAAGATCAGAGACATTGTCCCTCGCTATTTTTTTCTTGACCATCATATCATCAACATAGACTTCCATATTCCTTCCTATTTTGCTTTTAACATTTTGTTCACCAACCTTTGATAAGTGGCTCCCGCATTTTTAACCCAAAAGGCATTACGGTATAACAAAAAGTCCTTTCCTTGATAAAGATGATGTATTTTCTTCATCTCTTAGGTGCATTCAAATCTTATGGTATTTTGAGTATGCATCCATGAAACTTATTACCTCAAATCCCATGGTGGTATTTACCAATTAGTGGATGTTTATTAAGGGAAAATAATCACTTGGAATGACTATATTAACATCTGTGGAATTGATCCAAATGCAATGATCACTTCTAGCTTTGTCTGTTGAGAACAGATTCAAGAGCCATGTCAAGTAATCCACCTCTCAAACCCAACCTGCTTGTTTGGGGGAATTCATCTTACTCTTAATGATGTTGTTTTCCCCCTCATAGATTTCCTCTTTCTTAATTAGACTGGTTTTCTAGTTGAATCGACATTCAACTCTTATTCAATTATCTCAAATTTAATGCCCGAAACATCTTCTAGCTTCCAAGTAAAATTTTCCAAATTTTAGGAATTCTACCAATGACCCTCTAGTTTCAATAAGCAGCTTTAAACTAATTATCAAGAACTTTCTTCTTCAGATGTCCCCAATAAAACTATATCATAGTCCTCAGGAGCCATTATTATCACTTAACTATTTATAAAGTGTGTCATGGTTGGGCCTTCATACTGCCCATCTTTTGGTTGCTATCTTAAACTAGAGAAAGGTACAACATTTTTCATAATCATATTATAACATATTCTTGCTCTCTTCTGATCACCCTTTATTTCTTTCCCTCCATCGGTCGTTGGATACTTGATAAATTAATAATAGGTCAATTATACTACTCTCATCTTGTGAATTCAAGTTCTTTCTTAGATTACATTATAAGAAGTAGAAGTATTCAGGATGATGAAGTTGGTAAGCACTATGGCTCTTTCCATTTAGATAAAGATTCTAATGGTGCCAACCAATATAGTAACGCTACTATTGAAGCCCATTAATGGTATTTTTTTTGGGTTATCGTTTTCAGGTCTATCCCCATATCTAGAAATGCTAACAAGTATTGCATATCAAAAGATCTTCACTTATCCACTATCACCCTTCGCACTTCACAATGCGCAATTTTGATTATAATTACCAAAGAATTGTCATATGGAAGAAGGACCTCCCTACTTTCAAAAATAATAGGGAAAACATGTCCTTCCTATCTCAATGAATAAATGGGTTGGTGTGTATTCCAACCTTTTTGGGTTTAACTCTTCCATTCGTTATGGGTGATCTAGCAAGGTCGGACCCCAATGAATGGTGTGAATCATATGGATATCCCTTTGTGATGGTTAATTCGGTCTATTTTATTTCATTTGAGGAAGATTACGAGGAGCTACCTACCTTGCTATCTTGTCTATAATCTCTATTTGCTTCCATCATGTCTCCCAAGTGACCATTATAAAAAAGTTGCTCCAATTCCCACTTGAGGTGTCAACAACCTTTTGTCCAATGTCTTGTATCTTTATGGAAAACACAATATCTATTAAAGTCTCTTTGGAGGGCTTTCATAGGTTATGACCATCTTACTTGCTCCATTATTTCCATTCGTTATACTGCTTTAGTAAGAGACACATATAGAAGTGGTCCTCATAATGGAGATAATGCTCTTCCTCATGTCTTATGCCTTCCTCTAGTAGCCACACCTGGCTTAAAGCATTAAAGGTTCGAACGTTTATCAATAAAGGGTCTTTTATCCACAAAATCCATGTTCCCTATATAACTAGATCTCTCCAAAGGCTTATCTATATATTTTCTTGAAGAAGACTTCAACTTCCCTTGAACATTGACAAACTTTTGGGCTTCTTCATACACCGTATCAAGTAAGCAAGGGTTTTTTTTGTCAATTGAATGAATAAACCTATGTCTCTTTTAATACCCTTCTCGAATACCTCGATGGTAATGGAGTTGGGATATTTTGATATTTACATCTTCTCCATCTTGAATCTCTTTATATAGCTCATTATAGTTTCACTATTTTCCTGGATAATGGAGAAAAAATTGTATGAATCTTTTCTAATGGTTTAGAAGGAAAATTAATAAACAATTTCTGAGTAGTATTCTGAAGAATGGAGACAAATATCTTGCAAAACATGGCGACCCTCTTCTCTCCTAGTATGCACACAAGAGCCATTTCCATTTTGAAATGCATGCCATGTGCTATAGGGTCTTTGGATCCCTTATAGGCTGGAAATTTTGGGGTAGAGAACTTGGCGATGGAACCATGAGCTCTATATCGTCGGAGAAGGGTGACATAGCCAACTAATCATACACCACTTCAATATCCTTCATAAGTGCTCTTTTCCTTAATTGTTTAGCCATTTTTTCCCTCTATTTTATTCTCATTTTTTTAAATCTATAATCCTAAGCGCTGAATGATTATTCATCTTATGCTTGTAATCTCTTTTGTAGAAAAGTTTCAAGTACAAGTGGCTTTAGTTGGCAAGGTTATGAAGTGGTCTGATTAGGGTAGTATAAGTTATACATTGATCATTGTGATTGATCTGTTGGTCCTTACTACTCATGAACATTTCTACACTGATATTGGTTATTACAAGTTTTAGGTTCCTTACACACTTAGATGGTTTTTCATGATGAGATGGTTTAGGTGAGGCATCTACGTTTGGAATGAGCTTTCAACTTCTTTAGAAAACTCTATTGAAGTAAACGTGACCTTAACTCTTTGTTGTCATTTTACGATTTAACTCAAGCTTGTTGTAACTTCACTATTCTTGTTAAACTCTCTCTATTCTAGCATCTCTTTTGAAAATTATGTCCTCACACCTTTGATTGATTGAATTGGCTAGGCAAGGTACCATCCTCATAGTCTCGGGATCTCTACTTTATTACTAAAAGAAGGCTCATGTAGTGTCATAACTTAATCTCTAATGGGATATGAAGTGATCTAGAAAATGAGGTATATAGTTGTTAAGGTCAAATTTTAGGGTAAGATGGGCTAGATTGCTTTTGGGGTGATTTCTTCTTGGCCCTGAGTTAGAATGATGACTGATCATTTTGATTGGAGTAAATTTCCCTATGGCATAAAGTATAAATATCTTGTTTTAAAATGAAGGGTATTAAATTCTTATAACGGATTAGAAAAACTTAAGACCCATGTGGACTCCAATTGTTTGGAGAATTATAAGTGCTAAAGGAATTCTATAGAGATGTCATACACATAAATCATAATGTTTATTACTGAGGATTAAGGTATATATATAGATACATAACTATACAAGTGTCAATATTATATTGGAGGGTGCCTTATCTAAGGTGTGGTAGATTAGGTCTACTTATAAGACATATTATTATTGACTTTCCCACGATGCTACTAATAGGTCATGGACTAGGAAGAACATAAACTTATATATTAGGTAGTGATAATTGTCCTATATATGGCTCCCTTATATCAAGTTGTTAGTGGAGCTCTTTTATTTTAGGTACCTGTATAAATAAAGGTTGTTAATAGTTAATCTGTATGTCTTAGATACTCATTTTTTACCTTGCATGAATCACTCGAACTCCTCTATGATCATCCCGTTAAGTTAGCCCATAAAGGAGAATACGCATGGATAAGGTGTAACTAATATTATGTTTATAGCAAAGTGTCTCATATCACTTGGTTCATTACCTTGCCACCTTGAAGATACTAAACACATAGCATTTCTAAAAAAAAAAGGAAGAAAAAAATAATGCATGTTTGGTTGGAAGTAATTGGATTGAGAATGAAAAATATTACCAAAACAAAATTAAAGTGCCAACGGTATGGAACACATTTGAACATTTTAAATATCTAAAAAGAAAAGTATTTCCATCCTTCCACTAATGGAATGTATTTTCCATTCCATATGTTATCACTAATATGTAATGAATAAGGTATGACCTACCATTCTTCACATATATTTTCTTTTCTCTCCTTGTATGTTTTTCCCCTCTAACTATAACTTATAAAAAGATAAAAGGGAGACATAGATGATCGTAATTTAGTGCTATAAAATATTATAAATTTATTTACAATCTTTTATCTCAACGTTTGATATTTTAAAAATAAAATTTTATCTCTCTATTTTCTTATAAATCTGTTAAGATAATAATGTGTAAAATTTGTGTAAAAAGTGGTTAATTTTAGTTTTTCTTTTCTTCTTTTAATATAGTTAAGTGAAATTATGAAGCTCAATAGTTATTGAAATATTTTATTCAAACAATACTTAATATGATTCAAACATGTGACTTGAACCAATAATGATTGAGTCTTATCACAAGAAATAGGTGATCCACATTCAATATATTAGTTCATCGTACCTATAATTACTATATTTATTTTATTTATTCTAAGAATAACAAAATGATAAAATAATAATCGAATAACATTATTTAAATTTCATTAAACTTATGGGTTATTATTGTATTAATAATTAATTATTTAATTAATTCAAAAAATTAATTACATTTATTATTGCATTAAGAAATTAATTATTTAATTCATTTATGAAACGATGCAAAATTATAGTAATAGTGTTTCATTTCTATTCAATTATATTATATTATTGACATATTATTAGGATGAACTAATTACGATAAAAGTTCATTAACTTTTTACTATGGCATTACAACTTTACTAAGTATGAAAAATATACCAAAAATAAAAAAATAAAAAAAATGTCATAAATAAAACATGTAAATACACATATTATTTTGTGTTCTTAAATCAATTGCTATGTATTCAAATCTATCAAAATTCATATTTTTTGAGTTACAATTGATTTATGGAACATATATCAACTTAAAAAATATACACATATTTGTTCACATACTATATTTATGAAATTTTTTGAAGTTTTGGATTTTCTAATATATTTTCTCATAGTTAATGGACTTATAATACCCCCACTTAAAAGTTATTAGACTTTTTTTTTACTTTTATCATAGTTAATATATTGTTACCCTTCATCCTTATTTATTATTCTAAAAATAAGTCATTTTTGTATTCAAAGGTAGATCTATTAAGAGTTTAAAAAGGGTGCATGTCCCTCTCATTTCTTAAAAAATAAAGGCCAATGTGTCATATCTATAAAATTATAGATAAGTTCGTGTATATTATTGACCTGTGTTTCTATAAATTTTAAATTTTAGGCTTTTAATATTTAAAAACTTATTATAAATTTTGATAATTTAAACATATTTATACTCAAATATCATACATATAGTATATTTATTAAACAAAAGAAAAGTACAAATTGAAAAATAAGTACCACAATTTTTTCTTATTTTCATAGTGTCAATTCTAATCATAAATGTCCCACAAGTTTTATTGTCATCCATCACGTTAATTTTTTAAATCAATTGTTGGGTAATTGTATTTATTTAAAAATAATAATTACATTAATTCTATATTTATTGACATGTAGTACCGTATTATCACTTAATAATTTATCTATCATACCATTGGGAATTGCTATTTCTCTTATAGTAGGGCTAGTCTTACCATTAAGGCATATATAGATGTCAAATTAACTAATTAGTTCAGTTGAGTTTATTTAAGGTTGGTCGATTGAGCTTATGAGTTGAACAAAATTAAGTTCACTTAGCTCACGAATTTAAATAAACAGATCACTTGAATTTATGAGCAACTAAGTAATTCATTTGATAATTAAATTTTTTTTGTCTTAACATATTTTTTTAACATTTTTTTGGCTAAATATATATTTTGATTGAACACTTTTTTTTTACTAAACAATTATTTTTTTTTAACAAACTTAAACCATCAAATTTTATTATTTACCTAATCACATTATATATTACATCATTATCCTACATAAAATATCATAAGCCTTTTTAACATCTATAAACATGTAAAATATAATTAATGTTAGATGAAAATTATAAATTACATCCATGATAGTATCACTACTATCAATAAAAAATGAGATATAATTAACATATATGTCAATATAAAATTTTCCATGATAATTTAGTTCGTTTAAAAGATTTTATTTTCATTTTTGGAAAGTTTTATTACATAATTTTGTTGTTTACATAATTTATGAGCAAATATAAATTAATTTTTATTACTTTTATGAAATAAAAATTAATCGTAATACACATTTGATATATTATTTTGTAATTTTTGAAGACTCTCGTTATTAACCATGTCAATTAAAAATATTTGGTTGTAAAAATAATAAAAGTAAAATTTGAAAATAAGATTTTATTTTTTATTTGATAACCATTTTAATTTATAGATTATCAATTTTAATTTTTAAAATTTGAAATTCAATTATGTAATTTGTTCAAATTCTAAAATTTAAAAAACATTAGTTTAGGAAATTAATTTCTATTTTTTATATCTTGACATTAAAAATTAATAACTTAATCATACTCAATTATAATCAAATTTATTAAAGAGTTAAATTTGATAAATATTAATAGAAAATAATTTTGAAGTTGAATTTTAGAGCTAAAAAAGTTAAAAATTAAAAATTAGTTATCATACAAGCAATATCCAGATTTTAGTTTCTACTTTTCAAAATTGAAACTAGGTATTGGTTATCAAATAATTTTTTTTTTCAAAATATTTTAAAGTTAAAAATTTAATTCCAAAACTAAAGAATTAAAAATTAAAAATTTAAATAATTTAAATGAGTTCAATAAAATAATTAATTAGTTGTACATAAGGTGCCTATATAAGCTATAACTCACTTAGATAAGTTGAGCTTTAGCAAGTTGAGTCAACTAGCATCTTAGATACATCTAAGCATATATAAGAATCTCCATTTATTTGTTAGTTTTCATTGGACACAATTTTATAAGCACGAGTCTATTTAATAACATCACATGGGATACATATAAAATTTAAAGATAAAGTGTCGTAAAAGTCTCTTAGATTAAATCATTTGTGTTATTTAGTTTCATATATTGAAAAGTATCATTTGGTTACTTGAACTTGTAAAAAATGCTAATTAAAGAAAAATTATGTTATTTTAATAATTTTTATTTAAAATATTATAATTTATTATCAAGTAATTAAAATGAAATTAAAGTAAATGTCTTTAACAAGATAAAAGTAAAATTTAAAATAAAATAAATAATAATAAAATTCAAACAAAAAATTATTTAAATATATATTTTAATTTTTAATAAATTATTAAAATGAAGCAGTGATAATTACTAAATATTAAAACATAAATATTTTCTATTTTTCATATTAATTGTCACTTTATTATTATTAAAGACATAATTTAATTATGTTTAATGAATTGATAAAAAATAATAATATTTTAATAAAAATTATAAAATTAATATGATTTTTCTTTTAATTGATATTTTTATAAAATTAAATATCGTTTTTAACTTAATTAATTAAACTATATAATATAAGGAATTATTTTTCTCTAAATTTAATATACGTAACATTTTCCTTCCCGTTGAAGAAGTTCAGGTCATCCAAACTTCAATAAATTAACAACTTACATGTGCAAATTTGACAGCTTGGATGAGAAAAGTGATTCCAATAGCTTTATCCAATTAAATATATATGTCACATAACAACCAATACCAAATTTATTTCTTACCGTTACCGTTATTGTTACTTGAACCAAACTAGCCAATCACGTCAATGAACCAATCAATCGCGTCAATGAACCAACCAATCACGTCAATGAACCAATCGCGTCAATGAACCAACCAATCGCGTCAATGAACCAATCACGTCAATGAACCAATCACATAATATTAATAAAAACAATCACTAAATAATCAACCGCTAAAAGCTCTCCTGTGCATTACGCTAAAAGTCAAATTTATTAAATACAATAAAAATAATATTTTTAAATTTTATAATTATAAAAATAATATTTTTAAATTTATTTAATATATATTTTTTAATTAAAATATATAACATATAATTTTATTTTAAATATTTTCTAATTAAATATCATTTAATATAATTAAAATAATATTTTTGATATTATAAATTTAAAAGATATCATGTTTAAATTTTTTTCATGTTATTTATTAGTATAAAAAAATATTTATAAATTTATAATTAGTTTTTTATAGGTAGAGATACACGTACTTAAATTTAATAAATATATAATAATAATAATAATAATTAAATTTTTTATTTTATAAAATAAAAGAAAAAAATAAGTCTTTAAGCATAAATTTTTAAATTATTTTTATTATAATTGAAAAAAATTATTAAAACATTTTATAAAATTATTTTTAAAAATACTTTTAAAATAAATAGATAATTAATTTGCAGTAATGAATAAGTATATAATAAAAATAATTATTTTATGAATTATAAAACTTAAATACAATATAAATATCGATGATTTAAAGTAAATGGATAAAAATTAGATAATTTTATTTAATAAATAAATTAAATATAATATAATGACATATAGTTTATTTAATTAATATTTTTACTATTTAAGATGTTAATATTACATGAATGATAAAAATAACTTAATTGAATTTAATAAACATTTTTTACTTAAAAATAATTTATATTAGTTGATTATTATTTTTAATTGATATGAGATATGATATAATCTAACATAAAAATTATTAATTTATCAAAAATATGATCTGTTCATAAATGAATTGATCAAACAGCCATTAAATGGCAAATAATTAACTGTATGAATAATAAATGATATTATTTAAACTTTATTAAATGAAAAGATATTAATATAATATACAGTGTTTTTCATTTCATTGCAGTTTTAAACCAAACACTATAATACTAATTATTTCTTTGATTCCAATGGTCAAACAAAAAAAAACTGTTTTCATTCCATTCTCATTCTCATTCCGATTTCGATTCTATTATATAAATCAAATGTCATCTTAATGTAATAAAAATAATTACATTATATAAAATAACTATTCAAAAAATTATTTATTATATGAACATTTTGGTATTTATTAGTATAAAAAACTAACAAAAAAGTATAAAGTATGTATTTATTATATAAATATTTTGATATTTATTAACAAAAAAAGCGCAATAAATGAGCAAACATTATGAGTTTAAAATATAAATTTTGAAAAATTAGCTAACTTGATTTGTTGTATTATTTTTATTTTAAGATGATTTTATATGTATAAAAATAAAAATATAGTATTTATATTATAATAAAATTAGTGAAAAAATTATGTAACTTTATTTCTCCTTTCTTTTACCCATTATCGTATTCATGTTTGTGATATTTACTAGGTGATAATTTGTGTAGGGTATACGTGTTCGAGTTATATGTTGCATGATTTGTATTCATGTTTTTTAAACTAAATTCAGATTTTTTTAATATTATAAAAAATTGAAATAACTTTTAATTAATTTATTTATTGGAAAAAGGTTCTAAATATTCACCAAATAAGGATATTAATCCCATTATTATTAGATCAGACATCAAAAATCCTGTAATTTTTCAAAATAAATATTTTAGTACTGTAATTTATGAGTTAGGTATAAACAATCGTATTATTATGATAAGTAAATACTTTTATTTGTATAATTTATTAAAATGAGCATTTTTAATCTATCAAAAATATTAAAAGTGAGTATTTATAGTGTCTAACTTTCATAAATTATAGGATTGTAGATGCCTAATTCAAAAATTGTAGGACTAAATTTCTCATTTGTACATAATAACGGAACTATGGTAACATTTTTCAAAAATTATGAGACCTCTGGTGCTCAATGCAATAATTATGGGACTAAACTACTTTTTCAATAAAAGGTTGTAGTTTATGAACATCAGAGGTGCACCAAGACATCCCAACTAGGTTGACACATTCGTAGCACCTTTCTTCATCTAGCCCATCAACTATGAGTATTATTAAAATGACAAAAAATGGATAATATAAATCATTATTTAGGAAAACCTATAATTAGCAAATGATGGGGCATCCCACCACTATGTCGAAGTACAGATACTAGGTTCCCTATAGGCTATATATCAACAACAAAATTGCCCTCTTTAAAAATATGATAGTAGTGAAAATCCATGTAGGTAATCTTTTATAAGTAGTCAACACAAGTAGAGTACCATCTCTATGGCACTGATGATGATTTAGTGCAAAAAAGAGTCAACACATAAGCTAAGTCTGAGTCTAACCAAAGCCTTTGCCACCTAAAAGTGGCAACATACAATACTGCATAAATAACTACTACCAGCTTTGCCTCAAAAGAAAATTGAATCCTAAGTGGAATATAGAAACAACCTTTAATAAAGGATCTTGATGTTTGAAATACCTCTATACAACATACTAGATCAGGTGATCCAAAAGTGGCACAATCAATGTTGACCTTTATCCACCCTGAAGACAGAGGTCTCTAAATTACTTTTACAATCTGTGGTGCTAGTTATAGAATTCCTTGCACTTGAAATCTTTAGAGGATCGTAAGATCCTCCATTATATTTCACATGCACCTATGTTGTGATAGGACTGCTTCATGAATAAAATGCCAAATTGTGGCAAATATAGAGCTCATAAAAATGCGTCTATCCTTGAAGCAAGCATCATTCCTAGCTTTTTATATAACCCAAATGACTGAAAATTATACCTAATTTTCATAGATCATCGAGTTATGACTCAAGGTTAAGTGACACTACATATGTCCATAAATCTAGGATGGAAGAATCTGTATGAAGTTTCCTACCAAAGAAGGAGTATAATAGATCACATAGTGCGCTTGCAAAATGAAAACTCAAAAAAAGATGATAAATATTCTCCTTAGATGACCCATACAAGGAGTGATAAGACATAATAGAATGACCCATCCTCTTTGCCTGATAATTAGTGGGAAGCTTGATATGTATACCTTGTTAGAATAGAATGGATCATGATGATGGTATAAAAGAGGCCTATATCATCCATTTCCAATTCTTATATTCCTCTACCATACGTAGGGAGTCTTAAGCTTCGCTAGTTATGACTCCTCCTTTGATCAAACACATCCAAATTTTAGTATTGTACCTTTTTGGGTACTACCAAATGGACTTTTAAGGAAATATCAGGGTAAAAGTTCTCAAAAGATTAAGGCAGGTACCACTCATCAACTTGCAAATAGTCGCCTGCTAACGATTGTAATGATGGATCCACAGAAGGGTGTTTGATGAATGCTTAAAAAGCACTAAAATTACCATGATTTTATGTACTTTAATTGATTAAAAAGATTTATATTTATATGATTTTATCATATTTTTATATAAATTTTTCTTTTCGGAATCGTGGGTATTTTTATTGTTTTTTAGGTATTTTCGCTTTAAAAAAAATAACTTAAAGACTTGAAGAAAAATATTGGAGGTAATATATCACAAATATATTGAGATATTAAATAAGGATAAGTAAAAAAGATGGAAAATTGAACAAAATAGGTCAAAAAAGCCAAAATTGCTCGTGTAGCGTGCCATACCACGCCAAGCACCACATGGGCATCTACGCCCATCTGCACGCATCCGCTCAAACAATGTTGAACCTGTGCACACATCTACGCTTATTTGCCCAAATAATGTCGAACTCGAGCGTGCCTTTGCCCCCAATTGTGCCCCATATGCCGAATTCACGTGCGCCACTACCTATGTCAGCACCTGTCCATTATGCATCAATGATGATATCATCATCCACCTATTACACGTTTTCTCAATTTTTATCATTTTTTTTACCCTTTTCCTCACCTATAAATACTTCATCTCCTCCATTACACAATACACCAAAAATACCTCAATAAATAAGTTTCTTAGCTCATTCTCTCTATTTCTTAGTTTTTTTAGTTTTAAATTTCTTCTCTTTTTGAGAAGAACTAGTTATGTTTTTGTAAATTTTTAGCTTTTTTATTCAATAAATGGAAATGCAAATCATTTGGAGATTTTTCAACAACAAAATTAGCATCAAAGTATTGTAAGGATTCTATTTTCTTTACAATTTTTTTTATATTTTTTTATATGTTATATTTAATTTGTCTGTGATTAAATTTAACACGACTTACTGTTTGTAAACACGATATAATAATAACATTGTTATGCTTATGAAATATTAAATTGGTAAAAATCTCTAAAATGAATTGATTTTGTTTTTATTCAAGATTTTATATTAAGAATGTTAGAGAGAAATATATTATTTTTCATTACAAACTTAAATTTGAAAATTAGATTTTAAGGTTTAGTTATCCGGTCTGATTTAGAGTAGTACTTTTTTATTTGTCAGTATAATCGTCCGGTAGTTAGAGTGAAGCTCTATTTCAAAAAAAATTAATTTGGACACCTTGAATAAAGTTTAAACTGTTTAACCCTACCAAATGTGGTATTTAAACGGTTCATTTTCAATCTCTTAGAAAAAAAAGAATTAATTTAATTAATCAAATTAGTTATCGACTCCACCCATAGGTGTTAATTGATTTATTTAATTAATAAAGAATATCTAACACTACCAAAGGTAGTATTCATATAAAAGAGAGAGAATCAATAAATAATAATTTATATATTTAATAACCTAAATAATATGAGAAAACATAATTAATTTAGTTATTATATCCATAATACTCCACTATTATAAATGATAAAATTTTCATAAATTTTTATTGAATCCATATCTATGTTATTTTTATATTATTAGATTAGAACAACACAATATTAGTGAGGACCGTACCGTGGTAGGCAAGAAATTAAAGGAGGTATGGACATGGTGTGCAAAAATGTAGATTCTGTATGAATAGATTTCATGGTAGATTTGAATGATGATCCTTATTTCCTATTTTTAATCCTATTAGGATTTGACCTAATAGTCCATATTAGGTTGCTTCTCTTATTAATTAACCTCAACGAGGCATAGATCAAGCACAATTAAGAATCACAAAACCCTACACCAACTGCAAAGAAGAGAGAAAAGAGAGAAAAAGTTAAAGAGAAGATGAAAGTTGACACTATTTTATGAAGAATTAAGAGAATATTTGTGCTACAAATTAGAGATTGAGTGTATCACTTCTTCTTTTCCTTTTTTTATCTTTCTTTATGAAAAATTTGATCTTAATTATGTCTAGTTAATTTATTAATCTATGGTTCTTATGAACCCAATTTTTTCATATATTTATCTAATATTTTCCCCAATTCTGATTGCAATTCCATTATATTATTTAATATAAGTTTTATGCTATTAATTTTCTAGCCAACAATTGATCTGTATAAGAAATTAAATAGATTTATGAGAATTATTTAATTATTTATCTTGATTAAATAACATGCATAGTTTCTATACATAGTTGTATGATTCTTATATGTGTGATCTATAATTGATGGACTTAAGGAGTACTATGCAATCTAATTGTTATGAGAGTGTGATTATATTAATTATTATATGGTGTGTAATTTATTTGAGAGATGAATGCATGCTAGGTTAGATTTAGTTGATCATGTAGTTGGTTAATAATTATTTTGGGAAATTTTTTAGTGATTCACATACTTAGAAAATTGGGGAATTAAGGTTCCTAGGTCGGTTTCTTATACATTTTCGTAGTTGTTGAGTTTTAACTTAAGTAATTAGTTTTCATTTATTTTGTATTTTATAATTTTTTATTGTCCAAATAGTATTCATAATAATTATATTGGTACTCAGTTATATGTTACACAACTCCTTGTGGGATCGACATACTTAGGTACATTATATTACTCGCATGTCCCGTATACTTATGATTAGTGTATTAAGTTTTTGGCACTATTGTTGGAGAGTTAATTACTTGTTACGGACATCAATAACCATTATTACCATACTAGTTTGGGCCTTTTAATTTATGTTTTAGTGTTTCTATTATATGTCAACGTTGATAGGTGAAAATATTTGTGCCTTATGACCCTAAATTAGAGAAAACCTTACTCTGCTTAAGAAGGGAATGGTTAACACAACATCAATCAGGAGTAGAACAAGGGGATCAATGAGCTATAGTGGTCCCTAAACCTTTAAGAGGTCTTACAGGGCCACAAGTAGATGGAACCTAATCATCTATTAATAGATTGGGCATCAACTCTAATAATTTCAAACTCAAGTCCGGTGTCATTCAGATGGTACAAGAAAACCAATTTGGAAGGTTAGTCAACGATGACCTAAATCTTCACTTGGCTTCATTCTTTGAAATCTATGACACCTTTAAGATGAATAGTATCTCTAATGATGCAATTTTCCTTTGCTTGTTTCCTTTATCACTGAGGGAAAAGGTTAAGACTTGATTACAATAACTACTTGCTGGGTCAATCATTACATAGGATTAATTGGCTTAGAAATTCTTAGCAAAGTCCTTCCCGCCTTTAAAGGCAACTAAGCTCAGAAATGAAAACATGTCTTTACAAAAATTTAAAGGGGAATCATTTCATGAAGTTTGGGAATGCTTTAAGGAGTTTTTAAGAAAATGCCCACACTATAGTCTTCATACTTGGTGGTAAGTACAAACGTTCTATAATGGGTTAATGGGGTATCCAATGACCATAATTGATGCTATAGCTGGGGACCTTTAATGAGTAAAATAGAAGAAAACGAACTTACACTACTTGATAAGATGGAATCCAACAATTTCTAATTACACGTACAGAGAGTGACTGGAGCACTAGATGTTGACACTATAGTAGCATTGTAAGCTCAAGCAAATGCTTTGCTGTTGCGTTTAACTAGGAAGTTGGATAATGGCCCTGTGGTGGTAAATAGTATACAAAGTTCATTTATGGTGTGTGATTATTGCAATGAAACTTATTCTACTAAGGTAAATAGGAATCTTTAGGAAGTGGTAAACTATGTCAATAACCAAAAACAACTAAGCAAACCCATACTCAAACATATATAACCCAGGATAGAAAAACCACCCAGATTTATCTTGGAATAATAACAATAATCAAGGTGATAATAAATTTAACCGTCAACCCTTCTAACCATCAGGTTTTCAACAACCATAACCCCAAGAGAAGAAACCATCTGGCGAACAACATAAATGCCCTAATGGAGATGATGAAGACTTCATCCATTCAGTAAATACAAAAGTGGATCGCATAGAATCCACTTATAGGGCTTCTATCTAGAATTGAGATATCCAAATGGGAAAATTTTCCCAAGCCATAAGTCAAAGGTCCCAAGGTAACCTTTCCTAGTGACAAAGTGGTGGGCCTTAAAAGAAAAGGCAAGGAACATTGTAAAACAATAGCCTTAAAAAGTGGTAAAGTTTTAGAGGAGACATAAGAATCTCAAAAGGATGAAGAGGAAAAAATGGACAAAAGAGTACTAAAAATGAAGTAATTCAACTAAAGAAAAGTAATCTCTACATACCCACTATACCTTTCCCTCAAAGGCTATAAAAACAAAAGTTTAACAAGTAGTTTTCAAAAACCTTGAAAATTTTCAAGAAGCTACACATTAACATATTATTTGTAGATGCACTTGAATAAATGCATTCTTATGCCAAATTCATTAAGGTTTGGAGATCATGAGAATAACCTTAACTAAAGATTGTAGTGTCATGATTGATAGAAAAGTACCACACAAAATAAAAGGTTCAGGAAGCTTTAACATCCCTTGCATTATTGGGAACATACACTTTGGCAAGGCACTATGTGACTTGAATGCCTGCACTAACCTCATGCCATTATTGGTTTTCAAGAGATTGGGGGTTGGTGAAGCCAAACTTATGCCAGTAACATTGCAAATGGAAGATAGGTCAATCAAGCGACCCCGAGTAGTGGTAAAATATGTGTTGGTGAAAGTAGACAAATTCATCTTTCAAGTAGACTTTATTGTACTAGATATGGAGAAAGGCTGTAACATTTCTATTATATTTGATCGTCTATTCTTATCAACTGAAAAAACACTTATTGATGTACAAAAAAGTGAACTTACAATAAGAGTGCAAAATGAACATGTAACATTTAATGTTTTAAAAGCAATTAAATTTTATGATACTGATAAGTGAGTGATTGCTTTAGGATAGATGTCAATGATGAACTAGCCACTGATGTGCATTATAGCATATGCCCTAACGATGCTTTAGAACATGTGCTTGTTAAGTTTATAAACACATATGTTGATGAATACCATGACACTTACTTAATCACATATATCATGCTAATAACACAACAAAATCTATTAAATCACCCTCACTTATGACTTTGACACATGATGAACCACCTTCACTTATGACTTTGACATATGATGAGCCACTCTCACTTATGATTTTGACACATGATGCAATGAACAACAAAATAAATTCACTAAAAAATAACTCACCTTGTTTTAATTCTAAAACTATGAATATGTGATGCAAGTTGATATTGTTGATTTTGTGAACTTTTTAGAGGCTAAGCCTTCCATGCGTGTATCAAATGCGGTTACGGAGTGTCTTGAGACATGTTATAGGCTCAAACCATCTATTGAGACCATCTAAGTTAGAGCTCAAATATGTACCAAACCATCTCTGTAATGCATTTATAGGTGAGAATGAGACAATTTCAGTCATAATCCCTACCATTCTAAGTATGAAACAAGATGAGTCGCTACTATAGATGCTCAATAAATTCAAAAGAACTATGGGTTTGTCTATAGCCAAGAATTAAAGGCATAAATCCATCCATATGTATGCACAAAATCTTGCTAGAAGATAGACATAAACCTACCAAGGATGCACAACATCGATTAAACCCCATTATAAAAGAGGTGGTGAAGAAAGAAATTGTTTAATGGTTGGACATGAGCATCATTTACCTAATATCATATATAGAATGGGTAAGCCCAGATTAATATGTACCAAAAAATGAGGAATAATTGTGGTGGCAAATGAGTCAAGTGAGTTAATACCTACTAGAATTATCACGTGATGGTGAATATGTATGGATTTTTGCAAAGTGAATAAAGCTAAAAGGAAGGACCATTTTCCTCTCCAATTCATGGATCAAATGCTTGACAAATTAGTTGGAAATTCTTTCTTTTTCCTTCTAGATAGATTCTCTAGCTATAACCAGCTTGCCAAAGCACCAAAAGATCAAGAAAATACCATATTCACATATCCACATAGAAATTTCGCTTTCAGGAGAATTCCATTTGAGTTATGCAATGCACCTGTAACATTTCAACGTTGTATGATAACTATTTTTTCAAACATGGTGGAGAAGGAATTAGAGATCTTCATAAATGACTTTTCGGTCTTTAGGTACACATTTTATAAATGTTTCACTATCTCGCCTAGTGCTATAAAGATGTGATGAAACCAACTTGGTTTTAAACTATGAGAAGTGTCACTTCATAGTATATGAGGGTATCATTTTGGGGAATAAAGTCTCGGCTAAGAGTATTGAGATGGAAAGTGCTAAGATTGAAATGATTGCAAAGATACCACCACCTACTAGTGTATAAGGAGTAACAAGTTTTCTTGGGCATGTAGGCTTTTATCATAGATTCATCAAAGATATTTCCCAAGTTTCCAAACCCTTGTGAAATATATTGGAGAATGATGTTCCTTTTAGATTTCATGATAAATATTTGGAGGCATTTCAAGTACTTAAAGAGAAATTAATATTAGTACCAATTATAGTAGCACCAAATTAGAGTAATCCCTTTGAGTTGATTTGTGATGCAAATGACTTTGCTATTGAGGTAATTTTGGGGCAACGAAGAGACAAGACATTCCATGCCATATATTGTGTAAGCAAAACACTCAATAATTCTCAAATGAATTATGCGACTACAGAAAAGGAGAAGGAGCCTTAATCATTGTGTATGCCTTTGAGAAATTTAGATCTCATTTGGTTGGAACCAAAGTGACTGTCTATATGGACTATTCTGTAATAAAGTACCTAATGAAAAAGAAAGATGCCAAATCAATACTGATAAGATGGGTTCTTCTTCTACGAGTGTTTGAATTGAAAATTTGTGATAAAAAGGGATAGAAAATCATATGGTAGACCATCTCTCTAGATTGGAGAGAGAAGCTAATACAAATGACAAGATAAAGATTGAGGAATCCTTCCCATATTAATAAATTTTTTCAGTAGCTGAAATTGACATCCCATAGTATGCAGACATCACAAACTTTCTAGTAGTAGACATCATTTTGCCTGACCTCATATGGAAGTAGAAGAAGAAATTCTTCCATTATGTTAAATAGTACTTTTATTTTAACCCTTACCTTTATAAAGAATATAGTGATAGTATTTTAAAAAGGTGTATCCCTTATGATAAAGTTGGAAGTATTCTTGGCCATTGTCATGGCTCAGACTATGAAGCCCATTTTAAGAGCACAAAAATAGTAGCTAATGTACTTCAATATGGTTACTTTTGACCTAAATTGCTAATTTATGCCTACCTTTATGTAAAAGCATGTGATAGATGTCAAAGAATATTTAATATTTCTAAAAGAGATGAGATGCCTTTGAACAACATACTTGAAGTAGAATTGTTTGATGTTAAAGGCATTGATTTTATGGGACCATTTTCTTCACCCTTTGGTAACCAATACATACTAGTAAGTATGAATTATATGTCGAAGTGGGTAGAATCCATAGCCAGTAATAAATATGGTATCAAAGTTTTCATGAAATTTCTAAAGAAAAATAGTTTCACTGGATTTGAAATTCCTACAATCATTGTTAGTGATAGAAGTAGTCATTTTTGCAATAGAGCTTTTAATTCTTTATTATCTAAGTATAAGATTAGGCATAAGGTATTCACCTCCTAGCATCCCTAGATAAGCAAGTAAGCGGAGGTGTCCAATAGAGAGGTTAAAAGAATTTTGGAGAAAATAATGAATAATTCTTGAAAGGATTATGCATCTAAGTTAGATGATGCTTTATGGGTGTACTAAGAAGAATTTGAAACACCAATTGGTACCACTTTATATAGGCTAGTCTATGGAAAAACATGTCACATATTGGTGAAATTAGAGCACAAATCATATTAGGCATTGAAAAATTCAAATATGTCCATGGATGCAACTGGTGAGAAAAGAATGTTGCAAATATATGAATCATATGAGCTACGGTAGAGTGCTTATAAGAATTCCAAGCTTTACAAATAAAAAAAATATGGCATGACAAGAGAATTGTGTATAGTACTTTTACGTCAGACCTAAAAGTATTACTATACAACTCAAGAGTCAATTCATTTTTGGGAAAACTCAAAAATAGATGGTCAGTTCCATTCAGCATCACTAAGTTAACCAACTATGGAGCCATTTAATTAGAGAATAAAAATAAAGAACAATTCATGGTTGATGGACACATAGTGAAAGCATTATTGTGGAGACTAATTACCAAAGGGAACATCTATGATATCCTTAGTGGATGCACTATAAGAGTTGATATGATCGTCTAGCCAAGAACGTCAAATGTGGTACTTATTAGGAGGTAACCCAACGTTATTTTACCTATATTTTTGGATTTTGTAAGTGAATAAATGTGGAGGGAAATGACATAATAAGATTAAGCAGTTTCAGCAACATATGTGGTGTGTTAAGGGTGGGGGAGTTTCTTTCCTTTCACTTTTTTATATTCATATGTGTCCATTAAGGATATTGTGCAATTTAAGTGTGAGGGGCTTCTTTCTCTACTTTAGTGTTTACTATGTTTTTTCTTTTTTTTATAGGATGCTTTTCCTTTTCATGATGTTTTTAATCATAATTTTGGTAAAAATTGATGAGTACATGGAAACCATATGCATGCATATTTGATTTGAAATATATGAATCCAATGATAGAATTGGTTATTATGACTAGGATAAGGAATTTAACATACTCATTAAGATACTTACATTAATCATGTGATGTACTTGAAAGTTTTAATTAGATTGATTCAAATTTTATGCACATAATCATGATTGATTTGGGTGTTCTAATTGGGAGAAAATTTGGGATGAGTTATGCGAGTTGATAAGACCTACCATGTTTTAGAATCCATTTGATCATCCTTTGAGAGGAAATCCTAAATAGTATTTAGCATGAGAATTGATTTAGGCTTTAATTGTATTACTTGATTCTTTCAAGCTAACCATTATTTATATCCTTGATCACCCTTTTCAATCTAACTAAGAACCATTCATATCTTTAAGACACATGTTAAGCCTAATCAATAATCATTAACTTTACCCTTTCACTTTTAACTTGAATGAAAAACCCAATCATGTATTATGCTATAGAGTGACGTTAAATCTAATGCACCCTATTTCAAAAAAAAAAAAAACTCACAACATGATTACCACTCTAAATAAAAAGAATAAAACCAAAGATAAGTTTGGGGTATTGTGAAGTTATAAAAAAAGATATGGAATAAAAGAATGATAAGAATGATAAGATAAGGTGCACTAGAACATCAAGTGAAAGCTCAATTATAGTTAAACATTACATGATGAATAAAAAGAAAGCCAAGGTGTGAAAAGCTTAAATATCTCTATTTATCTACCTTGGCCTAAGCCTTACATTACAAGCACCTAAAGATTTTTTGAGATTTAGCTAAATGCATATTTAAATTAGTTGAGAGGGGATGTGAAAATAAACGTATGAAACTTGTTCTAAGACTTAGTTGATTAGCATGCTAATATAAGTTGATTTTATGAATGTATTGGATGACATCATGTGCAACACAAGTACGAATCAATTCATCAAAAACCTTGTATATCCTTATATTAATATAATGTTGATTGATAGATATGTGAACCTCATTGTCATAGAATTGTACAACTTTTGATGGGGATAATTTTCGCTAACATATATATATAATTATGAATGTGTTGCCCATATCATTTTAGTTAAATAGATTTGTCTTTTCTTGATGGAAAGCAAAGATTTAAATTTGGGGATGTGATAACTGTACAAAAGTAGACTTATTTAGCTACTTTCTGATGAGTGCTCAAAAAGCACTAAAATTACCATGATTTTATGCACATTAATTGATTAAAAATATATATATTTATATGTTTTATCATATATTTATATAAATTTGTCTTTTTCAGAATCACGGGTATTTTTATTGTTTTTCAGGTATTTTCGCTTAAAAACGTCACTTAAAGACTCAAATAGGAATACTGGAAGCAATACATCACAAATATATTAATAAATACATCACTAAGAAATGGTCTACCAAGACGCTGGTATCGCTCTTCGCGCATCCGCGCACATTGCTACCGGTATCGCTCATCCGCTGCAAATTGCCGCGTCTGATCGTTTCATCCGCTGAAAGGCGCATACCGGTATCGTCATCCGCTGCCGACGCCATTTCGCCCCATTTTTCACGTGCAGCCACCCCCATGATGTCATGCTAACGTCATCAATGACCTCACCATTTACACTACGCATTTTCACCATTTTTTCACCCACTTTTTCTCTCCATTCTCACCTATAAATACTCCCTTCTCTTCACTTCATACCACACCTCAAAACACACTTCTCTCTTCTTTCTTTCTCTCCATTTCTTAGTTTTTAGTTTTTTTAGTTTTTCTTAGTTTTTAATTAGTTTTTCTTAGTTTTAGTGTTCTTCCTTTTTGGGAAGAACTAGTTATGTTTTTGTAATTTATTAGCTTTTTGATTCAATAAACGGGGAGTGCAAATTCGCTTCGAGGTTTTCTAGCAACTAGAAATGGCATCAAGAGTGTAAGGATTTTATTTTCTTTGCAGCTTATTTTTTATGCTTTATTCTTACATGTTATATTTAATTTGTCCGTGATTAAATTTAAATGTACTAGCCGCTTGTAAAAAATGATATAATAATAACGTTTAAGTATTACAAATATTAAATAGTTAAAAATCTCTAAAATGAATTGATTTTATTTTTATTCAAGATTTTATATTAAGAATGTTAGAGAGAAATATATTATTTTTCATTACAAACTTAAATCGAAAATTAGATTTTAAGGTTTAGTTATCCCACAAATTTAGAGTAAGGTTTCTTTATTTGTTGCATAATCACAAATAGTTAGAGTTGTATAAGCTCTATTTCAAAAGTTTTTATAAGAATTATTATCTCGAAAATGTATTAACAACATGTTTTTAGTAGTAGTTTTAAAACTTTAAAGTTAGACTTGGATAACTAAATTCTTAGGTTTAATTTGACACCTTGAATAAAGTTTAAAATGTCTAACCCCACCAAGGTGGATTTAAATTCGTTCATTTTCAATCTCTTAGAAAAGGAATTAATTTAATTAACCAAATTAGTTATCAACCCCACCCATAGGTGTTAATTGATTTGTTTAGTTAACAAAGAATATCTAACCCCACCAAAGGTGCAGATTCATACAAAAAGGGAGAATAAATAAATATCAATTCATATCTTTAATAACCTAAATAATACGAAGCAAGCATAATTAACTTAGTTATTATATCCATAAATACTCCACTATTTATAAAAGATAAAATTTGCATTAATGTTTATCAATCTATGTTTAATTTTCTCAGTAATTAGATTAAAAACACAAAACCCCAAAATATCGTGACAGGACGCTTAGGATTTAATTTCGCTTTTTAAAAGTTTGAATAATAAATTAAAAACCACATACATTCCTTCCTTAGATCGACCATGTAGTATACTTATCATTTTCTACTTAAATGATCTGCACTTCATGTGTAGTTTTATAAATATAAAACCAAAGTATTGGCAGGATCAGCGATTCTGATTTTCGTTCATCAAGTTTTTGGCAATCCCGATTCTGCTCATTAATTTATTTATCAAAATTTTAAAAATATTTTTGTGTTGTAAATAATTGTGATTTTTTTTTTGTTTTTGTAAAAAAATAATAAAAAATAAAACATTTAATCAAATTTCATAAGAAATAATAAAAAAAAAATTTAAAAATTAAAAAAAAATTAAAAAAAATTTAAAAAAATTTAAAAAATTTAAAAAATTTAAAAAATTTTAAAAATTGAAAACGAAAATTAAAAATAAAAAAAATTGTAGCGTGAATAGTACAATAATTTAGAAATTTGAAATTTGAAGTAAAAAGTTTTTACCGTTAATGAATAGTAAAAATAAAAAAAAATTAAATAAAAATTGTAGCGTGAATAATAAAATAATTTAGAAATTTAAAATTTGAATTAAAAAATTTTTTTTTACCGTTCATGAATAGGAAAAGAAAAATTAAAAAAAAAACATTTCAAAAATTTTAAGTTAAAAAATAAAATAAATAAATAAATAAAAAATAAAGACAAAAAAAAATAAAAAAAACCAAAATTTTAATTTTTTAAGTTTAATTTTTTTTATTTTATTTATTTTAAATCATAATTTTAATTTTTCTTTTCTTTTTTTTAAATTATTTTATTTTCTTTTACCTTTTTCAATTTTATTTTATTTTATTATTTTATTATTTTTCTTTCTTTAGCTATTTTTTTTTCTTCTTGATTTTTATTTAACTTACTTAACTTAGTTTTTTTTATTAACTTAATTAACTTAGATTATTTTTAACATTAACTTAGGTTTTTACTTAAATTTTCATTAACTTAATTAACTTTTTTTTTACTTCACTTAACTTAATTAACTTAGATTTTTTTACTTCACTTAACTTAATTAACTTAGATTTTTTTTTTACTTCACTTAGCTTAATTAACTTTTTTTTTTACTAACTTAATTAACTTAGATTTTTTTTAACTTAACTTAATTAACTTAGATTTTTTTAATTCACTTAACTTAATTAACCTTTTCTTTAAACTTAATTAACTTAGATTTTCATTAACTTAAATTTTTTATTTAACTTAACTTAATAACATGAAAAGCAAAGATCTAAGGGAGTTCGTCTGTGAGACTAGTTCTTGGAAGCTCTTGCCCATTAGTTCTTCTCGGGAACGTTGTTGCTCGCTCAGAGGATAGTTTTTAAGAAGCCTTTGCACCACCATTCTTTCCTGGGAGCACTTTTGCTAATACATCGATTATGTTATTTTTTTTCTTAAAAAAAACAAAAAAAAACATAAATTCCTCAAACTACCTCCAAAATTTTAAAGTTTTAATTATAATCTAAGCGAGTTAGTTTCTTTTTTTTTTAATCTAGGTACAATTGTGTTTTTATGCCTTAATTATTTGATTTGTACCTAGACGTGGGTTATCTAAAACTCAAAGTATGCCTCTAGTTTTAAGTACGTAAAGAAATTTGAAAATCAATAGGCATGATCAAAAGCATAGGTAGACAACCTCGTCTTTACCTGGTTTGATTGACTCAATGATGAGTGGGACATTGAGTTTACTTAAAATGTAATCTCAAGTTACGTCTTGCTAAGACGTTATACTGTTACTGACGGAGGCAACCCATCATTTTAGGTAATTTTCTTTATTTCTTTTTATTTACTTAATTATTTCATTTTAATTACATGTGAATAATTTTTAAATTGTTAAAACTAAAAATATTTGTTGAGATGTTAGAAGTTCACAACGATTTTTCTCGTATACACTTTAATGATGAATATGATGGACGCACCGCATTTTCCATTACTACTTGCAGACATTCTCAAGAAATAGGTAATCTTTCTTCTCTTTTATCTTTATCTTTAATTTACAGTTGTTACATTGAGGACAATGTAAGTTCTAGGTTGGGGGTGGTGAAAAGTTACCACGCTTAATTAAAAAAAAAGTTTTAACAATTTAAAAATAAAAAAATAAAAAATATACTTTTTTATTTTTTGTGTGTTTTGTTTTATTTCTATTTTGTGTGATTTAGTAATTTTTGAATTAAAAAAAAATCTTTTTCACAAAAATTTATCATTTCTTTAAATCAAATTTAAGTAAATAGTTAAGTCTTTTGTACTGTTAGATTAATTTATGAAAACATATCATGAAATATTTTGTAATTATTTTTTGATAATTAGTTAGTTTTTGTCATAACTATTATTTCTTGATAAGATGTAGAAATTATATTAAACCCAAAATCGGTGTTTATGAATTTTTTTTAGTGGAGACTACCTTTGTGAGATATAATTTGAGCCTAATTTTCTTTATTCAGAGTGAAATATATATTTTTCTACTCCAAACACATTTCTTATTTCTTCAAATTTTTAGATGATCTCTATAGGTATTAGCATTGAATGTATGAATTTTTTCTCATCTTAATAGAGTATCATATATTTTTTATTATTATTTTTGCTTAGATTAAATGATTTGAGTAGAAATTGATAAGATATGCTTATATCAATGCGTTCATGCAATGATCGCTACAAAAAAAAGAGACATATCCGGGGTTACCTAAACCAAGATCAAACAAAAGCCACAAAATTAAACACTCACCAAAATCCAAAAAAACAAAAATGTACAATCATACATGGGTTGACTCTCTAAAATACATATATTGAGAAATATCTTCTTAAAAAAAAATAGAGAGATAAAGAATATATAGTATAATCTACATACTATAACCCACATTGCCTACAAAGTCAGGAGTAAAAGTTAATTACAAAAGAAAGATATAGAAATAATTCCCTAAAAAGTCATTGACTCTCTTCATTTGTAAAAGGCATATATCTTGAAATTCTTTCTTAATGAGTTTGATTTATGCTTGAAAATAATTTTTATATATGATATCTTTATAATTTATACATTTGATTCCTTTCATGAGATCAATGTTAAAATAACACTTTGAGCCTTTTATTCTTTATACATATGCGAACATATTAGTTCATTTCTATACATCAACTCTTTCGCATATAAATTAGTATTTAGTGTTTGAACTCAGGATTCAAGTTGTTTTGAGAGTATTGACTTGTGAGGAATAGTAGTCTAAGCGAATTGATTCATGACACTAAAATTGGGTGAAATTAAATTGATACATTTTTGACATGAAATATGAAAATAATTTTTCACTAATTATTATAATAAATCATGATTGTTTAAAGAGATTAAAATAACTTTATGCTTCGAGATTTTAATTATGATCTTAAAGGAGATTAAAAAGTATGAGACATTTTTGTGAGATGTTGTTAATTTGTGATTTTGTTGTAAATTTAATTTTTAAGTTTTTTTTTATTATTTCTTTTGATTTTTACATTTAGTTCCACGTTTGCTGGTATCATTACCGAAAACCCTCACGAGACTCAAACTCGCCCACCAGTGGCAACCTGTGGGTTTAAAGGCTTGTTGCATAGGCTAAATGCAACCGTGTCAATCAACTAAGTGATTTAGGATAGCAAGAAGTTGGTCGGGTTGTGACGTGAGTGCTCAAAAAGCACTAAAATTACCATGATTTTACGTAATATTAATTGATTAAAAATATATATATTTATATGTTTTATCATATATTTATATAAATTTTTCTTTTTTCAAATCACGTGTATTTTTATTGTTTTTCGGTATTTTCGCTTAAAAACGCTACTTAAAGACTCAAATAGGAATACCGGAAGCAATACATCACAAATATATTAATAAATAAATGAGGAAAGGTCAACAAATATGAAAAAATTGGACAAGATGGATCAAAAAGGTCAAAAATGTCAAAAAAGAGAAGATCGCGGCCGCCGCCGCGCCCGCCCGCCTACAAGGCCGCTAATCGTTCATCCACGCAAATCTGCGCGTTCAGCATCGTTTCATCCGTGGAAATCTGCGCGTTAAGATCGTTCATCCGCGAAAGCCGCCAGATCGTTCATCCGCGCGCCTAATCGCTCCGCGCATGACGCCTACGTTTCGCCTCATTTTTCACGTGCAGTACCACTTCCCGCCATGCTGCCATCATCAAATGGCGTGAGCAATCACTAATCCGCGTTTTTACATTTTTTTCTCTACTTTTTCTCTCCATCCTCACCTATAAATACCCCACTTCTCTTCACTTCTAAACACACCTAAAAACACACTTCTCTCTTCTTTCTTTCTCTCCATTTCTTAGTTTTTAGTTTTTTTTAGTTTTTCTTATGTTTTAGCTAGTTTCTCTTAATTTTAGAGTTCTTCCCTTTTTGGGAAGAACTAGTTATGTTTTTGTAATTTATTAGCTTTTTGATTCAATAAATGGGAGTGCAAATTCCGTTTGTAGGTTTTCTAGCAACGGGAATGGCATCGAAGTACTGTAAGGATTTTATTTTCTTTTAGTTATTTTTTATGCTTTATTCTTACATGTTATATTTAATTTGTCTGTGATTAAATTTAACTGTGCTAGCTATTTGTAAAAATGATATAATAATAACGTTGTTATGCCATAAATATTAAATAGGTAAAAATCTCTAAAATGAATCGATTTTATTTTTATTCAAGATTTTATATTAAGAATGTTGAGAGAAATATATTATTTTTCATTACAAAAAATCCGGGAAATTAGATTTTAAGGTTTAGTTATCCTATTTAATTTAGAAATAGTGCTCTTTTATTTGTTGGACATAATCACCAAAGTAGTTAGAGTGAAGCTCTATTTCAAAAGTTTTTATAAGAATTATTATCTGAAAATGTATTAACAACATGTTTTTAGTAGTAGTTTTAAAACTTTAAAGTTAGTACTCGAATAACTAAATTCTTAGGTTTAATTTGGACACCTTGAATAAAGTTTAAAATGTCTAACCCCACCAAAGGTGGCATTTAAATGGTTCATTTTAAATCTCTTAGAAAAAGGAATTAATTTAATTAACCAAATTAGTTATCAACCCCACCCATAGGTGTTAATTGATTTGTTTAGTTAACAAAGAATATCTAACCCCACCAAAGGTGGTATTCATACAAAAAAGGGAGAATCAATAAATATCAATTCATATCTTTAATAACCTAAATAATACGAGCAAGCATAATTAACTTAGTTATTATATCCATAAATACTCCACTATTTATAAAAGATAAAATTTGCATGAATGTTTATTGAATCTATGTTTAATTTTCTGTAATTAGATTAAAAACACAAAAAACTCAAAATATCGTGACAGGATGTTTAGGATTTAATTTCGTTTTTAAAAGTTTGAATAATAAATTAAAAACCACATACATTCCTTCCTTAGATCGACCTTGGGAGTATACTTATCATTTTCTACGAAATGATTCGTGCACTTGCGAGAGTTTTATAAATATAAAACCAAAGTATTGGCAAGATCGGCGATGCCGGTTTTCGCTCATCACTTTCGAACCAATTATTTGTCTTGTTAAGTGATAAATATCATGAAAAAAATTAATTTGTGTTGAATTATGTCAATGTAGGTGGAACGACAGAAAAAGGTAGGAAAATGAGTTAAAAAAAAGGAAAAGTCGCTCAAGCTGTGGTGGGGAATAAAATGGTGTCTCGACTCGCATAGAGAAGATGCAAAAATCAGTGAGGACCATACCACAACAGGTGAGAAATGGCACTACGGTGTGCATATGGTGACTGGAAATCAGAGAAGGCATGGTCATGGCGAGTAAAAATATGGTCACTATATGCATAGATTTTAGGTTAGATTTAGTTGATGGTCCTTATCTCCCATTTTTAATCTCAACCCTTGGATCTTTTAGGGTTTGATCTAATGGCCATATTAAGTCATTTTTATATTAATTAATCCTAATGAGGCATAAATCAAGCACAATTAAAAATCGCAAAACCCTACAACAGTTGTCAAGAAGAGAAAAAGGAAGAAAAAGTTCAAGAAAAGATTAAAGAAGACACATTTTTATGAATAATTTAAGAGAACATTAGTACTACAAATCAAGAGATTGAGTGTATCTATTTAATTTATTAATCTAAGGGTCTTATGAACCCAATTTTCTTCATGTATTGATATAATATTTTATCCCAATTATAATTGAAATTCAATTATACTATTTAATTCAATTTTTAAGCTATTAATTATATGGCCAACAATTGAGCTATAAAGGTAATTAAATAGATTTGAGTGAATTATTTAATGTTTTGTCATGATTAAATAACATGCATAGTTTTTAGACAAAGATATATGATTTTTATATATCTGATCTATAATTGATGGACTTGATGAATAGCATGCAATCTAATTTACATAAGAGTGTGATTAGATTAAATATTATATGGTGTGTAGTTTATTTGAGAAAGAAATGTATGCTAGGTTAGATTCAATTTTTCGTGTAGTTGATTGGTAATTATTTTGGAGGAAATTTTTGCGATTAACATGCTTAGAAATATGAGAGATTAAGATTCCTAGCTAAGTTATTTTTTTCCATATATTTTTGTAGTCACTATGATAAAATGGAGCTTTTAACTTAAAATTTGTTTAAAGTCGGTTCAGTGCGTGAATCGACTTTAAATTCTTTATTTTGTTTTACATATTTTACTAATTTTCTGCTATTCTCACAACCTATATTCGATCACGTAATAACAGATTCTTGAATAATCCACATCACTTCTGCTTCTATTATAACAAAGGATTCTCTTTTTTATGTGGAAAAAGCTCATATCAAGAATTATGATTTTACGTATGGACAATTCCTCAATATCTTATTCATTCGCAACAAAATATTTTCTTTACACGACGGTAAAAAAATGATTTTGGGGGAAGAGATACTATTTCACCAATCGAGTTACAGATGTCTAACATATTCATACCTAATGATTTTCCACAAAATGGTGACGAAAGGTATAACTTGTACAAATATTTGCATTTTCTAATTCGATCTGATCCGTTTGTTCGTAGAGCTATTTACTCGATCATAGAAATTTCTGGAAAATAAACATTAATTAATTACTTGACAATTAAATTTATTACAAAAAAAATATTTTATATACAATATATATATATATATATTTAACTTAAATTACAAATAAAATAATGTCGCCTCTTTTGTCATGGAATTTGTGATATTGAATTCCCACTTTATTTTAAGTAGAGGAAGCTTGGTTTGCTTAGATTCACCAGCAATGTCCCATTTATAGTGACCAGGGAACTAGGCAAGAGAGATGAGATGTAGTTTGGGCAGAAAAATAGGTCCATACAACAATTCATTTCTCTAAATACATGATTTGCAATGCTCCTACTCTTGTTCTACAGCTTCCATGTCCTATCATAGTTTAAAACGGTTAATCTTTTATTAAATATTACAAAGAATAATAGAAGAAAAATAACTAGCTATAACTCTTACATTTCAACAATTACTTTTGTATCTTTATTCAATTCTATGGAAGCTAAGTTACAGTACCAAACATAATTGTCATATAACATATAATGATCTTGGCCTTGTTCACACTTTAGTGGCCAATGAATTATCAACTTCTAATTTATGTTAAATGTTAATGCCCTATCACATATTTGTTTAGCTTTGATGCTAACATCCTTCTCTTGATATTGATTAACAAATGATGAATCATATAACATTTTTAAATGTAATAAGTGGTTAGCTTGAAGTTGATTATAGCATGCTCTATATAAAAGAAATATATATAAATAATTAGATAATATAAATATAATTATATGTTCTACATAAATGAAAGTTATTTACTGATTGAGGACTCACCTTTTCCACGCTTGAATTATACTTAAAACGATTATTTGAAATTCAAACAGTTACAATATGTACTCGATCAATATATATGTTTGCCAAATGTCTATGCCAAAAATTTCTCTAGGAAGTGGCATAGTCCATCCATAATTTATACTAGTCTTGCTCACAACAATAGTCATCAAAGAGCCAAAATTTCTACTAAAGTTTATAGCATATTCATAACTATACTTTTTCCATGACTCTTCTTGAATGACTTAGTGCGTGATGATTTCCCACTAGACATAGATTTACCATGAGATACTAGCTTTGTGTCTCTTAAATGTATCGTACTTATTAATTCTGGTATAATAGATTAAAGAATAGGTATTATATATGTTAGTAACAATAAAAGAATAATAATATAATATAAGTAGTAAAAAATAATACCATGTCAAAATTTATCACAACTTGACTCGACGGCCAAGCCACATACTGTCGAACCATTTCTTGGACTATGGTATCATCAGAAGGCACATGTAGTGGACAAACATGGAGTAATGATTGATCAATTACTATTCACCAATAATTTGACAAATATTGATTATTAATCATTCGATCATCACTCAATTGTTGTATCATTCCAATAGCAACACAATTCATAGATGATGGATGTTTCAACAAACATTTCATATTCTGTAAAGAATTTAAACGTTATATATAATAAATAAAATATATAATAAAAAATATAAATAATAAACTATCTATATAAGCTTTAATTCTTACCATAAATGATTCATCAAATGGAGAAGGACTCCTATGTGGGGTAGCTATTGGAAGGACATTCTCATAAAAACATTCAACATGTGATGGATGGTAAGATTGCATAGATTGCATTGGAGATATTAAACCACTACCTAATTGCATCTACATTCCTGGCATAAAGAGAGGACCAATAGGATGATTATATCCATTGAGGATATAGGTTGGGTGTCATGAGATTACATGGGTGGTGGCATGATTGCATGGATGGTGGCATGCCTAGCATAGATGGTTGCATGCTTGGCCAATAGGGTATGCCCTGATTATAGTATGGTGTCATACCTGACATGTGTTGTGATTGATATTCCTTTAAAGTGGCAATCTCACTTAACACTGAGGCCTTAAAGGAGCTAAATTCTTCTTCAATTTTATAATAGTTCTCCTTATTGACCATCTGAGGCTTTTGATTTGGAATATTAAAAAATTTCATATAACCATTATATTGGCTTCCTCACCTAACACGACCAGGATCCTCGCGTCTAGATGCATGATATATTACATCTCTCCCTAGCGGTTTGATTATTTCACCCCTAGCTATTTGTTCTTGAACAACTCTATACAAATAATAAAGCAAAAAAACATATCATATATTATTACATTAATATGCAAAAATCATAAGGACTTTACATCAAGTTAAATTACTAACCAACTTATTAAGTTATTCTTCTCCTCATTTAGTTATCAATCTTGACTTCTTCATTTTGGGGGTCTTTGTTTCTATATACAATTCAGATCTGGTAACTGGTCTACCTAATTTAACTTCCTATACAAATTAAATAAATTTATTAACCATGACATTAACTTAAATTTGAGAAAAATAAATATAAGGACTTTACATCAACTTAAATTTACTAACCAACTCTTTTGTGGAGGCATTAACACAATAGACCATCTTGTGTCAATTTGATCGCTCACGTAAAATACTTGTTTTGCATGAAGTTCTAATGTGAAAGGATCATCAGTGTAACTTATCTTGGATAAATTTATAAGGGTAAATCCAAAATCATCTATTTTATATCCAACATTGATAACATCTTCGACACAATCACAAAAGAATATTGTTTCATGAAAGACCTTATAATCAAGTTCCCAAATTTCTTGAATTATACCATTATATGTTCTATTAGAAAGTATAGGATTACCATCTATTGAACTGAGAAATTTCCTATTTTGTGCAACTATCTTCACACCACTATTTTGATTTACTCGAACTTTGTCCCTTGCTTGAGTCGTAAAACACGATCCATTAATTTTGAAACTAGAATATAATTTGACATTGAATTTTGGACCATGTGCAAGCCATTCTAAACTTTCTATTATTTTATGATTGGGTTTATTGAGTTCAACTCCAATCTATGCATATAAAAACATAAAATGTGTTTAAAATAAAGTTTTAAAACATTATATAGAAGTACTAATGAATTTTTGAATGTGACACTTATATGGTTGCAAAACCAATTAATAAGCTCTCGCTTATGTTCATCATACAACCATTTTTCTCCACTTTTTTTTATAACAATGATCGATCTTCAGTAAGTTTAAATGCATTCTATAGTGTTATTTAAGATATATCAATTAGGTATCATTAATAGTTAAATAAAATATATATATATTTTAAATGAAAAGGTTGAACCTGTTATCACTTACTTTATATACGATTGGGCCTCATTATTATTTACCAAAATGATTCAGTGTACTTTTTCCCATCGAGTAGGATTAATAAACAATTTCTTACTTCCATTAAGCATATGGTTACCTACTTGGATCATGTGATGTTTTAAGAATAACTTGTGCGTAGGATTCCCAATTTTAGTGCTACCATTAAAGTATTCAGAACAAAACTCAATGGCCTCTTCAACAATGTAACGTTCCACCATGCATTCTTCAGGACGATTTCTATTATTTATATATCTTTTAAGGACTTGCATGTATATCTCAAAAGGATACATCCACCTTAAGTAAGTAGGATCACACAATTGAACCTCTCAAATTAAATGAAAACACAAGTGAATCATTATATCGAAAAAAGGAGAAAAATATTTTTCAAGTAGACATAAATTCTCCACAACATCTTTCTATAAAGAGTTTAACTCACCAATTGATATAGATTTCTTGCATATTGTATTGAAGAATGAACAAAGATGAATTATTGATAATCGAACGTGTTTTGGAAGAATTGACCTAATAGCAACTGGTAATAACTGTTGTATTAAGATATGACAGTTATGTGATTTTAATTCATTTTTCCAGGTATATTAAGTAATGTATCAATCAAGCTCTCATATACCTTATTGGAAAGATCTACACATTCGTCATATCTTAGATATCTTACACATTGAGAAAAATGTATGTGAGAGCTTGATTGATACATTACTTAATATACATAGAAAAACGAATGATGCAATTAAAGCAAGAATGAATTTAAAGAAACTGGGCATACGATTTGAATTGGCACGAAGGGTGGAAAATGATAAGAATCGAAAGTACTTGCCACCAGCATCATATACAATGTCAATAAAAGGATCATGATCTTCTTCACCATCAAACAATTTCTTTTGGTATCTAAACTTGTGTCCAGATGGAAAAAATCTTCTATGTCTTCTATAAGACATCTTTCTTCCGTGAACAATATAAGTTGCAGAAGTGTCATCACCACAAATAGGGAATCACATATAACATTTTGTTATATGTCCTTATAAGTTCCAGAAAATCATTAATTGTCCATAAAAATATGCCCATCAAGTTAAAGTATTCTTCTTTATGTGCATCGTAAAAATTTACATCATCATCCCATAACATCTTTAAATCATCTATCAGAGGCTGCAAATATACATCAATATCAAATCAGGGCTATTTTGATCCTAAGATCAATAATGTTAACATTATGAATTTTCTTTTCATACACAACTAGGGAGGAAAGTTATATGTTACCATAATTACTGGCCAACAACTACATCTACTACTAAGGGAATTATGTTGATTAATTTCATCAACAAAAATGGCAAGACGAAGATTGTGCGAACCAAATGTACATTGAGGAGATAAATTATCTACTACTTTCCAATTTGGAGAATAACAATGATGACGTAGCATCCCATCATCAAATCGATTATGTGAATGTCAAGTTAATATCTTTGATGTCTCTTTAATTTTAAACAACCTTTGAAAGCGAGGAATCAGAGGAAAGTACCAGAGAACCTTTGTGGGCAAACCTTTCTTAGGTGTTGTCTCATTTGTAGCATGCTTTCATTTCGATTCTTTACACATCGGACAATCATCTAATATCTTATATTCTTTTCTATAAAGAATGCAATCATTTGGACAAGCACGAATCTTATGATACTCCATATCAAATCGACTAAGAGATTTCTTCACTTCATACATCGAAGATGACAATTTAATACCCTTAGGAAACATATATATTAGTACATTTAGTAATTCTATGAATCCTTTGTTAGAAAAACCATTTTTTTCCTTCACATTGTACAAATGAACCAATCATGACATTTTAGTATATTTCTTGCACACTGAATACAATGGTTTTTTGGCCTCTTCTAGAAGTTTTTTAAAGGTTTCGGGATCATCCTCATGTAGTTCATCTTCAACAGCATGGAACATATTTTATATATGTATATTATGATAAGATGTATATAATTCACTAACATTCTTATTTATCTCTTCTCAATGAGTATTATCAATATATTCTAAAAATAAAACTTGTCTATAATAACAATAATTATTACTTTAAAAATACACGTAGCAAAATATAAAACATAATAATAAGTTAAGAATTTGAATGAATCTTGAATTTACAAAAAAAAATTGAAAAATTATAAATATAATACTCTTAAAACTTATAACAATAAAAGTAGCATCCCATAAATATTAAACAATGTTTATTTGAACAACGTTCAATATTAAACATAACAAAATAATAGTAGTTCAATTTGAACGACGTTTAATATGAAATAATATACTATATTTTTTAAAATAATGAAAAATGTATAAATTGAAAATATAAAATGTTATTTTTGTGATTATAAATTTTAAAAGTGTTATTTTTTTTCCAAAAATATTTAGATTAATTATATGACATAATTTTTTTATATATAGAGTTTTATTTTTAATTTAAATAAAAATATTTATATATTTTTTAAAAATATAAATAAATATATATTTTTTAAAGTAATAAAATAATAAAAAAAATATTTTTATTAAATAAAATTAACTAAATAATGAAATTATTTATATACTTTAACAATATATATATACTTTTCGATTTTAAACTAAAATGACACCGAGTATATTGATAAAATCCCGATGAACATGTCCCATCTTAAACCACCGTACGAAATGTAATTTGTATAAAAGAAATGCCCTTTTTTATAATTATATTATTCAATATTATTTAATTGTAAAATTTTTACAAATTCTTTTACCTTCAATTAATTTCACTCGAGATAGTACATTGTACACTTACGGTGTCGTTTTGGTCAGGGAATGTAATTGAAATGAGAATGAGAACAACAATGGAATGGAATGAAAATGAAATAATACTGTTTGGTTTGACCACTAAATTCAAAAAAAGAATTAGTATTATAGTATTTTGTTTACAACTAGAATGAAAAACACTGTATATTACCTTAATATTCATATATTTAGTAAAGTTTAAATAATATCATTTAATTATTATTTTTTCATCAGATAAAATACATTATTGGAATAATAATTTTCCAAAATAATTATAATTTAAAAATAAAATATATTATTAAAATTATTATTTTCTAAATAGGATTTAGGGTTTAGGTTTGGAGTTTTGGGTTGAAATTATTATTTTTCTAAATAGGGTTTAGGATTTAGAGTTTTAGGTTTTTGGATTTAGAATATAGAGTATAAATCATAATGTGTAGGGTTTAAGGTTATATTTATGGGATATGATTTATGATTATATTTATGGGTTAATATTCATAGTTAAAATTATTGTTTTTTAAATAGGATTTAGGGTTATATTTGTATGTTAAGGTTTATAATTAAAATTAATATTTTTCTAAATAAGGTTTAGGATTTGTAATTTAAGATTTAGGGTTAAAGGTTTAAGGTATAAGATATAGGGTTTATGGCTTAGAATTTAAAGTTTATGGTTACATTTAGGGTTAGGGTAAAATTAGAACAAAAATTTAAGATGAAAATGAAATCACGATTTCTTAAGTTTGCGTTTGGTTCACGGAATAGAATCTGAATAAGAATGAAATGTAAATGAAAAAGTTTTGTTTGGTTTGACCGCTATAATAAAAAAAGAAATCAATATTATAGTGTTTTGTTTACAACACGAATGAAATAGAAAATACTACATATTACCTTAATACCCTTATATTCAGTAAAGTTAGATAATATCATTTAATTATTATTTTTTCATAAGACAAAATACATTATTAAAATCATTATTTTTCTAAATAATTATTACTTAAAAATAAAATATATTATTAAAATTATTATTTTTTTAAGTAGGGTTTAGGGTTTTGAGGTTTGTGATTTGGTGTTTTGGGTTTTGGGATTTAGGATTTAGGGTTATATTTGTGGGTTAAGTTTTAAGGTTAAAATTATTATTTTCCTAAATAGCGTTTAAGATTTTAAGATTTAAGATTTGAAGTTTATGGTTATATTCGTGGATTAAGATTTAGGATTAAAATTATTATTTTTCTAAATAAGATTTAGGGTTTTCAGATTTAGGGTTAAAATTATTATTTTTTAAAATAAAATTTAGGATTTTGAGATTTGAGATTTGAGATTTAGGGTTAAAATTATTATTTTTTAAAATATGATTTAAGGTTATATTTAAAGTTAGGATAAAATAAAAAAAAATGAAAATAAATCATATTACCGGAATTAATTCCAATTCATTTTTTTGAGTTAACCGGATAAGTAAAAATGAATTCTCGTAGGAATTGATTTAATTATTAGAAAGAATCAATTCTCCGATCCAATCATAACGGTAGTCGTAGATATAACACCTGTGTTAATCAATAATCACCGCTGTTTATAACACTGCTCTACGTAGTCGTAGATATACAGCAAAAAACCAAATACCTCTCACCGATTCCACACCAACCTTCCCTGCTTTTCACTTCACCATCGTCTTCTTCCTTTCATCCCATTTCAATGGCCGATTATGATATTGCCTCACCTCTCCTCCGAGCTTCTGATCACCCCGACTTAGTTCTAGAAGTCGTCGAAGATGACCATCCACAACTAGAACCAACCCATCAGCGATCTTCAACCCAAACCCAAACTCACAATCACAATCAAGTTCCTTATAATGGAGATGCCCCTCTGAATTCTCGGAACCCATTTGAGTTTCTTGGATCAGATTGGCCGGATGTGCCTGGCCCGAGCACGGTGGATCCATTTCTCAATCATACGGCGAAAATTGAGGGACTGTACGAGTTGGTGAAGATTGTGATTTGCTTACCCATTGCGTTGGCAAGACTTATTCTTTTTGGAGTTTGTCTGTCGATTGGGTTTCTAGCTACCAAATTGGCTCTTCTAGGTTGGAAGGATAGAGAGAGTCCAATGCCTAAATGGAGGTGTAGGATTATGTGGGTCACTAGGATTTCTTCTCGCTGTATACTATTTTCTTTTGGGTAAGCTCCCTTCTTTATTTATATTTTATGTTTTTATATTGTCTGAATCTAGTTCAGATAATTTTGTTTAGTGAGAAAATGAGAATCATTGATGACCTGAGAATCGAGTATCTTCTCACTGGATGACTTGTTTTAGTTGTTTACTTGCACGAGGCCAAGTTATGAGGAAGCATCCACATGCACTTGTTATGGCGATTAAAACATTTATTTCGTGGCCCTTTCCTTCTAGTAATTTTTATTTATATTTTTCTTTTCTTCTCTTACTTTATTTTTTGAGAAAGTTGATTTCAGTTATTTAATTTTGTGAACTTGATGTATAGCATGTTTAGCTGCTTAGAAGTCCAAGGAAAACTAGGAATATGACTTGAAAAACTGATGTCAAGATTGACTCGTTTGGTCATGCGGATCCTAGAAGCCAGTGCTGTGTTCTGTTTTGTTGACTGATCATGGGAAAGAAAAAGTTGAGATATGTTTATTAAAATTTATTGAAGTAGAATTTAGAACACTTTTATATATCATCACTATATCATAGTCACAACTGACACGACAGTTTCTCATTAGATACAGGTATGTAAGTCTTACGTCATATATTTGTGATAAATAGACTTTTCTTAGAATTTATCACATTCAATTAGCTTTATTGATGTCATTAGAGTGAAAAAGTAATTAGGTCTGACATGCGCTGCTGGAAATTTTGGCAACTTATTATTATTATTATTTTTTTTCCGTTCATCACTTGTGCTGTGGAACATTTCTTGTTTTTTTGTCTGGTTGATTTGAATTTATTCTCAAGTTTTTAATATTCCTGGTTATGGTTTCCTTCCTCAGTGTAGCTTTCCTTTTCTGTCCCATTTGCAGCTACCATTGGATTAAGCGGAAAGGGAAACCTGCTCCAAGGGAGATGGCTCCAATTGTTGTGTCTAATCATGTATCATACATCGAACCTATTTTCTATTTCTATGAATTATTTCCAACCATGGTAGCATCCGAATCCCATGATGCCATACCTTTTGTTGGAACCATCATCAGGGCAATGCAGGTGACTTAGTGCTTCTTAACTTGGAAATCAAATTTTTCTAATTAATAGCTTGCTTTAACTTCTTTAGTTATTGAGGTTTGTGTTCATTTTCTCATGCTTGTTCATTATTAACTGTTCTCAGGTGATATATGTTAATAGATTCTTGCCATCATCAAGGAAGCTTGCTGTTAAAGAAATAAAGGTAGAAGGTTTCTGTAGAATCTCTCTGATATATTTGTATAAATGTCATCAGGTGATTTCGTGTTTTCAGTTTCTTTTACAACTCCAGTAAAACATGCTCTAAAACTACTACTGCAATAAGATTTTAAGATAAACAATTAAGTTATTAAACTTATATATGTTTCTACCATAAATCTACTATGCCGTTTGAGACAGCTGACATAATCTGAACTGTATGTAGCTCTTTGTCTGAAAAAGTTAATCTATGTGCACTGACTCTGTGACTTGTACATGGGTTTCTTACTTGCTGGTTTATTTACTTGGACATTCTCTGCTTGGAAGTTGATTTACATTTCTAGTTTATTGCAACAAATAACTGTTTTCTTAATGTTAAAGATGATTTATGAGTGTGTGTATTAGGTATCTAATACTAGGTGTCTTAGTGGTGTGAGTTGTGTATTAGGTGTCTTAGTGGTGTATTAGGTGTATGTCACCTAAGATTGTTTCTATCTTTGTATATAAATAGGTAGTGTCTTTGAATGATAATAATAAGAAAGAATTCTGATTTTACATGGTATCAGAGCATTTGGGTTACAAAATTTGAGAAATTTTTTTTCCCGTTCAAATTTGGGGCAGATTTTGGGTAAACACAAATTAGGATTTGGTGCATTTTTGAGTTCCAACTCGGAACACCCTTTTGGAGTGCACATTTTTTCTCACTGCCGGCACAGGGAGGAAGAACAGCCGCAGGCCAGCCAAACCCCGACGTCCGGCCACCATACTAGTCGCGAGTGGGCCACACGTGCCACCGCGACTTTCTGTCAAAATTTCCACGCGTCTCACCGCCGGCACAGGGGGGAAGAACAGCTGCCGACCGACCAAACCCCAAAGTCCGGTCACCAGACGAGCCGCGAGTGGGCCACACGCGCCATCGCGACTTTCTGTCAAATTCCATGCGCCGGCGCGTGACAGCGCGTCTGTGTAGAATTCTTCTCCGGAAGACATTGTGCCGCTCTCCTTCGTCCCCCTGCGTCATCTGTGGTGGTTTGGCACTCATCGCTTGTGATTGTTCAGGTTTGCGTTTTTCTAATTTTGTGTTCTTGTTCGCTGCGTGTTTGGTTGCTGCTGTTGTTGGATTTTGTTTATTTGTTTGCTCGCTGTCTTGTGGTTTGTAAGAGTTATGGCTGAAAAGAAATCTAATGTTGTAACGGATATGGTGCCTGTGATGTCTAAAATCACGGACCATAAGCTCAATGGCTCGAATTATTTGGCTTGGAGCAAGACTATTCGAATTTATTTGAGAAGTATCGAAAAAGATACTCATTTGACTAATGATCCTCCTAAAGATGATTCAAAGCAGACATGGCTTAGAGACGATGCTCGCTATTTCGCATTCGAATTCTATTGAAAGCAATGTAATTGACTTGATCAATCACTGTGAATTCGTTAAGGAATTAATGGATTATTTGGATTTCTTATATTCTGGTAAGGGAAATCTTTCTCGCATATATGAGTTATGCAAAGCATTTTACCGTGCAGACAAACAAGATCAGTCACTCACAAATTATTTTATGGAATTTAAAAGGACTTATGAGGAGCTCAATAGTTTGATGCCTTTTAGCCCTGATGTCAAGGTTCAACAAAGTCAACGGGAACAAATGGCGATCATGAGTTTTCTTGCCGATCTTCCCTCTACTTTTGAGACTGCTAAGTCCCAGGTTCTTTCTGGTTCTGAGATCTCCTCTTTACAAGAGGTGTTTAGTCGAGTACTTCGTACAGAAGGCACTCCACCTCCACCTGCTCAATTAAACGGTGCTTTGGTCAGCCGAAGTAATAATTATGAGCATGGACGGTCAACTTATATGAACAGAAATAAAGGAGGCGGCTCACACGGGTTTGAAATTCGACCACAGGACCTCGGGGGTATTGTATGTCACTATTGTCACAAACCAGGACATACGAAACATGAATGTAGAAAGCTTCAGTACAAATATCAGAAAGGTCACTCTACCATGTGCATCCACTTCTGATACTTCTGAAAAATCGGTTCTTATCTCTGTAGATGAATTTACCAAGTTCTCACAGTATCAAGAATCACTAAGGTCTTCATCACCATCTGTCACTGTTATTGCTGATTCAGGTAAATCAAATGCGTGTCTCATTTCTTCATCTTCCAAATGGGTTATTGATTCTAGTGCCACAGATCATATGACAGGTAATTCTAATCTCTTTTCTACTCTTCAGTCACACACTTCTACCTCTACTGTTACCTTAGCCGATGGGTCACCATCTCGTGTTCTTGGGTCTGGCACAATTACTCCCACTCCTTTGCTTCCTTTGTCGTCTGTCTTACATTTACCTAACTTATCCTTTAATTTGATCTCCGTAAGTCAACTTACTCGCAATCTTAACTGTTGCATCTCATTTTTTCCTGATCGTTGCTTATTTCAGGATCTTATGACAAAGAAGACTATTGGTAAAGGACATGAGTCTAGAGGCCTCTATATTCTTGACACACCGATACCGAAATCTGTCGCTTGCTTTAGTGTAACCTCTCCCTTCGAGGCACATTGTAGACTAAGTCATCCATCTCTTCCTTTATTGAAGAAACTTTGTCCTCAGTTTAGTAAGGTGTCTTCATTAGATTGTGAGTCTTGTCAATTTGCAAAACATCATCGTCTTAGTTCAAATCCAAGAGTTAATAAACGTGCTAGTGTTCCTTTTGAATTAGTTCATTCTGATGTTTGGGGTCCTTGTCCTATTTTGTCTAAACTTGGATTTAAGTATTTTGTTACTTTTGTGGATGATTATTCTCGTGTAACTTGGTTATATTTAATGAAGAGTCGTTCTGAATTGTTTTCTATTTTTTGTGCATTTTGTGTTGAGATTAAAACTCAATTTAATGTTTCAATTCGTACTTTACGAAGTGATAATGCCAAAGAATATACATCAGCTTTGTTTCAATCTTATATGGTTCAAAATGGCATGCTTCATGAAACTTCGTGTGTTGATACTCCATCTCAAAATGGAGTGGCCGAACGTAAGAACATATATCTTCTCGAAACTGCACATGCCTTATTATTTCAAATGAATGTTTCTAAACCTTTTTGGGCCGATGCAGTTTCAACCGCATGTTTTCTTATTAATTGCATGCCCTCATCTGTTCATGGTGAGATTCCTTACAAAATTTTGTTTCCTAATAAGTCACTATTTCCGATTGACCCTAGTATATTTGGTAGCATTTGCTTTGTTCAGTATGTTCGTCCACATGTTACTAAATTAGATCCCAAGTCTTTGAAGTGTATCTTCCTTGGTTATTCTCGTCTCCTAAAAGGTTATAGATGTTATTGTCCTAGTCTTAACAAATATCTTGTCTCCATTGATGTTACCTTCATGGAAGACATACCCTATTTTTCGTCTTCTCCTCCTCCTGCATGTCAGGGGGAGGATGACGATTTGTTAGTCTATTCTATCACATCATCTGAGCCTGTCTCTGATCCAGTTCCTGTTAGGCCTCCTATAACTCAAGTCTACTCCAAACATAGACCTTCTAATTCATGTCCTGCACCTACTCCTTCGTCATCAGATCCTGTCCTGAACGATGATCTTCCTATTGCATTACGCAAAGGTAAACGTCAATGTACTTATCCTATTTCTTCTTTTGTTTCATATAATTGCTTGTCGTCTTCCTCTTGCTCTTTTATTGCTTCTCTTGATTCTATTTCTATCCCTAAAACTGTTCATGAAACCATATCTCATCATGGTTGGCATAATGCAATGATCGAGGAAATGAATGCGTTGGATGATAATGGTACTTGGGACTTGGTTGATTTACCTTTAGGGAAACGGGCTATCGGATGCAAATGGGTGTTCACAGTTAAGGTCAATCTAGATGGGTCAGTTGCTCGATTAAAGGCCCGTCTTGTTGCTAAGGGATATGCTCAAACCTATGGAGTGGACTATTCTGACACTTTCTCTCCTATTGCTAAATTGACATCTGTTCGGTTGTTTATTTCTATGGCAGCTACTCACCATTGGCCTTTGGATCAACTAGATATCAAGAATGCTTTTCTTCATGGTGATCTTCAAGAGGAGGTGTTTATGGAGCAACCTCCTGGTTTTGTTGCTCAGGGGGAGTCTAGGCAAGTTTGTCGTCTCCGCAAATCTTTGTATGGTTTGAAACAAAGTCCTCGTGCTTGGTTTGGAAAATTTAGTCAAGCTATAGAAACGTTTGGTATGATGAAAGGCAAGTCTGACCATTCTGTGTTCTACAAACAATCAGAAGCTGGTATCATTCTTTTAGTTGTGTATGTAGATGACATTGTTATTACTGGAAGTGATATTACGGGAATTTCATCTCTTAAGTCTTTCCTACATACTCAATTTCACACGAAGGATTTGGGGATGCTAAAGTATTTCTTGGGTGTTGAAGTCACAAGGAGTAAAAAAGGTATATTTCTATCTCAAAGAAAATATGTCATGGACTTATTAACTGAGACAGGAAAATTAGGAGCAAAACTTTGTAGTGCTCCAATGACTCCGAACATCCACCTTACAGGAGATAGAGAACCTTTTAAAGATTTTGAGAGATATCGAAGAGTGGTTGGAAAGCTGAATTACCTTACCGTGACTCGTCCAGATATTGCATATTCAGTCAGTGTTGTTAGCCAATTTATGTCATTCCTAATAATTCATCATTGGGCAGCGTTAGAGCAAATTTTGTGTTACTTAAAAGGAGCATCTGGACGTGGCATCTTGTATGCAAATCATGGACATACTCATATTGAATGTTTTTCAGATGCAGATTGTGCAGGTTCCAAAGTGGATAGAAGATCCACATCAGACTATTGTATTTTCATTGGAGGAAATTTAGTCTCATGCAAAAGTAAGAAGCAGAATGTTGTATCACGATCGAGTGCAGAGTCAGAATATAGGGCTATGACACAATCTGCGTCTGAGATAATATGGATATATCAGCTCTTGGATGAAGTAGGTCTTAAAACTTCAGTACCAGCGAAATTGTGGTGTGATAACCAAGCTGCTCTTCATATTGATTCTAACCCTGTGTTTCATGAGCGAACTAAACACATTGAAATTGATTGTCATTTTGTTCGCGAGAAAATTCAACAAGGGTTGATCTCTACGGGATATATGAAGACCGGAGAACAACTAGGAGATATCTTCACGAAAGCTTTAAGTGGGGTTCGGGTTGATTATCTTTGTAACAAGTTGGGCATGATTAATATCTATGCTACAACTTGAGGGGGAGTGTTAAAGATGATTTATGAGTGTGTGTATTAGGTGTCTAACACTAGGTGTCTTAGTGGTGTGAGTTGTGTATTAGGTGTCTTAGTGGTGTATTAAGTGTATGTCACTTAAGATTGTTTCTATCTTTGTATATAAATAGGTAGTGTCTTTGAATGATGATAATAATAAGAGAGAATTCTGATTTTACACTTAAATTGAAGCTCTCTGACATACCCTTTTTACTTTATTTACTCTGTACTGGACAAACATTCAGCTGACTCTGTCGATGTGTCTTCCTTCCCACAGTTCATGCTGCAATATACGTTTTGCTAGCTAAAGCAATTTTCAATAGCATTGCTTAAGCCAGACATAAATAATATTCAAAACTATTTAGATCTTAATAGTGGATGCCGTTACTCATCAAATGTAACCAGAAGTTTTCTATATTACTTCTAAGAACCAAAAATAAATTATTTTTTTATCAATCTATAAGTCATTTGATACAGAAATCTCCTTTCAAGGATCTGAATACAGAGAAAGGCTTCTTGCGATGGATTTCCTCGAGTTCTTTTATTTCCCGAGGGAACAACAACAAATGGACGGTTCCTTATTTCATTCCAACTTGGTGCATTCATCCCCGGTTACCCAATCCAACCAGTAGTAGTTCGCTATCCCCATGTGCACTTTGATCAATCCTGGTAGGGCATCACTATATTAATGTGAAAATTTTATTTCATTGTATTTTATGGTATCATCTTTTTTAGCCTTATTTGTACTTTCACACTGCTCAGGGGTCACATTTCTTTAGCAAAGCTCATGCTCAGAATGTTCACACAATTTCACAATTTTATGGAGGTATGTTCTCTGGTTAGTTGTTGATTCCCTGATTTGGGTACTTCATGGCCATTCCCATGAATTACATATCTTTTAATTATTTGCTTAGTTTATTTTCTTCTAAATTTAACAGGTAGAGTACCTTCCTCTTGTCTCACCCCTTGATTATAAAACAGAAAATGCTGTTCATTTTGCCAAAAGGGTATGTTTCTGCATGTTATTGACTAGTAGATTTTAGTATTTTATATTTCAATGTAACAATTTTTCTACTTTTCAGTACATCATTGATAGGAATTTTTAATTATAAACTGTTGTAAGAAAATAAAATGAATGTCTTGTATATTATTATGAGTGAATCCCATGCTATCCATTAAATAAAATGCTCTAGACCAGAAAGTTTGACTTATTGTCTCTAGAGCTTTTTGCTGATAATTCTGATTTGCTCGAACCCCTATAAAAGTTGTTGGATAAGTTTGCTTACGTATTACGTTCTTATTTTGTGCTATATGTTTGGTAACAGTTTCAAATTACAAATATATGCAGACTAGCCATACTATAGCTACTGCTTTAAATGTTGTACAAACATCTCATTCATATGGGGACTTGATGCTGCTCACTAAAGCATCACAGTGCAAACAGGTATTTATATTAAATTTTTTGATTAGCATTATCATAGAATTAGCAATCTTTCCATGAAGACCCTTTGACCTGATCAATCCATATTTCACCATGCATGCATATGAAGGATGAATAAGTCATAAATAATTCCTTATCATTATCCAAGTAATAAATTAATAAATCCTTCAACTATGCTTTCTATATCATGAACGTATCCCTTATGTTTTATATTTATCTCTTTGTTGTGTTGGGCTGTTGGCATTTTAGAACCAGTACCATAATTACTTAAGTCAACATGCTGTGCAAGCACTTTTTTATTTTTTTTGGGTAAATAAATTTTTTTCCTGTTGAACTATTGTAGTTTTTACAAAGTACCACTAAACTTTCAAATGTTATAAAACTACTACCGAACCGAACTTAAGATGTTATATAAGTACCATTTTCATTAAAATTTGTCAAAAACTTTTTTCCGAAAAAAAATCACATAAGTACCATCACCGTTAAAATGATTTCATTAATTTTTTTGACAAACTAACGGCAATAGTATTTATGTAATAACAACTGAAGTTTGGTGGTAGTTTTTTAACAATTTATAGTTTAGTGGTACTTTTCCTACAATCAAGGTAGTTTGGTGGTAAAAAAAGATAAAAGATTTTTTTTGGTTAAATTGTATTTAAATGTTCACTTTTGATTGTGCTAGTTAATAAGTAGCTGATTTCTTGTTACCATGTTTTTGCAGGAGAAGCCCTCAGCTTATTTGGTTGAAATGGCTAAGGTGCAATCAGTAAATCCATGAACTTAAGTGCCACTGTACTGTTATTTTCTTATATTCTATAAGATGAGAATTTTATATTTGTGTTTCCTTGTTTTTGGAGTACCACTTTCTTGTATCAACCTTATTTTTCTGGTGAAGTATGTTTTGTTTTTAGTTCATGTACTTTGGCAACTCTAGAAATTATTATCTCAGCTCGTATCATCTGTCCTTACCCCTTAAATTTCTAATACATTCTCCCTAGGCTTTTCAACTATGCTTTAAAGATGTGCAAGTTTAATGTCTTATCTTAAAGATGGATGTGTGTGCATGTGTTTTTGCTTAATTGTGTATGTTTTCTATGTTCATGTGTGGTTAAGTTTGTCTTAGATATCCTAATGTTATGGTCAGCAAACAGCTTGTACTTGGGAAAAAAATGAAAACTAAATGAAATTTATATCACTTGCAAACTTTTTACCAGATGTTTCGAGTAATGACATAGCCACTTGGGAACAAATTACTTACTTTGATGTTCTAAATTTTTTGTAACATTTCACTTATTTGGAAAGTTATTTATCACCTAGTGTTCACGACCACTTTATGTTATGATGCATTTGCAATAATTTAATGTTACATATTCCTTCTGCCATTGCAATAATATCTAATAATATCTACAGTATTTTTGCTATTGAATGTTTGCCTTTTCTGTCGTATAAGGTTGAATAATTTCTTACCTAAGATAACACCTGGAAGTTAAATGTAGGTTTTCCTTTTTGAATTTTAGGTACGCCATATTAGCAGTTCCGAAGCTGTGGACTTACTAGAGAAGTTTCTCTCTATGAATCCTGATAAGAGGTATGATTGAGATGTTTTATAATCATTTTATAGGTTTCTATCTTTAGTTGTTAACCATTGCCCTTCTTTAGCTGTTTATTATTATTTTTATCCAACATTTCATTTCTTAGGGTGCTTTGGATGGTATTGAGTTCTATCTCTGCCTATTATGTGGCATGGTTGGTCATTTCATCCCTTTAGGTTTAAAGGACACAGAAGGCTTCTCGTAGTTTTTCCCTAGATATTTTTTTCCTCTAGTACAATTGCCACACTCTTGATAGACACACACATACAACCCAATCAATGGTTGAATAAATGCCTAATTACATTGCACATTACATACATACCTGAATTTTTGTTTACCACAATTAAAAAACCTACATGGATATGAATATGCGTTGAATTCGTACCTGAATTTTTGTTAGCATATTGTTAAGTTTTTTCACTTTTTTTTTATAAGAAGCATTATATTATATTAATATATAAAAATACAAAGTGAACAATTAATCCACTTGTTAAATAGAGCACCAAGCTATAACGAAAAATAGCTAAAAGCCATAATCCTTACAAAGTTCAACTACCTAACTAAGATATGCAAGTTTTCTTATTAAAACTCATAATAAATTCATAATAATCCTTTAATTCTTTAGAAACTGAAACCCATGAAGATGCCAAAAACAATTTTCTCCCACATAAATTGTGATTATTCTCAAACTGTAAAAAATTCTCTTATTCTTTTCCAACCACATGATCCAAAGAATTGCTCTTATCACATAATTCCATAACTCCTTTTCCTTCAAAGCCTTATTACTCTTCTAATACATGTAGAGTGATTCTAGAAATAAATATTGACATGATCCTGGAGTGGCCCTATGCAATCCCATATTCCATTGTAACTTGAACCAAAGAAAATATTTCATTGGACAATGTAAGAATGAATGATCTATCTTTAGAATTATTTTTGCAAAACACACACCAATTAAGAGAAAGGTAAGACTTGAAAAACTCTAATTGAATCTGATCATTAGTGTTAATCTTTTCAAGAGTAGTTAGCCACCTCAAAAACTTAACTCTGATTGGAGTTGGGCATGTCCATACTGAAGCAAAGTGATCAAAAATTTGTTTATTAGAATTATCTAAAAGAATCTCTAAATAAGATTTACTTGAGTAACATCTAAAAGAATCATTAGTCTATACCATGCTATCATTGCTATATGCTATTATCATAATTGCTCCCAACTCTAACATAATGCTCGAGAAATCTTTAACTTTCCAATTATTCAAGTTATCTAAATATGAAATTCCAACATTTGGGTGAGTACAACCTTGTGAGATGTATATTTTGCTCCAAATTTTATAATCTTGGAAATCTTGTTTAAAAAGAATCACCCTCTATCCAAAGATCTTTCCAAAAATATATTTTACTTCCATCTCCTACCATACATGTGAAGTTAGAAAAGAAGGAATCTGAGTCCTTTAGCAATTGTCATCCAAGGACTACAACATTCTTGAGGAAATCCATGAATTGCATCCCACCTATTTTCATCAACCTATATATACTTCTATGCCAAAGAGAGTCTTCCTTTGGTGGAAGTCTCCAAAGTCACTTTCCTAATAGTGCCTTATTTTTGTTGATTACGTTATAAATGGCTAGCCCCCTTTTTCTTCAATTTTTGAACAATTGCTTAATTAATTTGATGACTCTTTCTCCCTTCACTAACTTCTTATCACAAAAAGTCTTTCATTATTTTCTCTTATCTTTTAGCTACTCCCCCACGTACTTGCAAATTAAAAACTAAAAGGAAGACTTGGTAATCCTAAATTTATCAAACCTAATGGGCTTTTTCTAGAGAAAATGCGGTCTTTCATAATACCAATTTTCTTTCAAATCATTCAATTATTGGTGATCAAAATTCTGTTTTCCTTGGATTGCCACCTAAAAGGTAAACCTAAATATTTCAATAGTCATTTCCCAACTTTATAACTCGACGAGTTAACTAAAGTTATCACTTTATCTTCCGCACAATTAATACCTAAGATGTAACTTTTATGCAAATTAATTTTCAAACCTGACACGTAACATAATCATTCAATCACCTTAACCAAATTTACTAATTTCTCTTCAATGCCCAAGAAGAAAGTGGTATCATCTGTAAAATGAAGGTGTAAAACTTCAACACTATCTGTCCCAGCACAATGACAAGCTACAGTTATACCTCTTTGCTCTTTCTATGAATCGGCTCAATCCATCAAACAAAAGTGAAAAGAAAGGGAGAAAGCGGGTCTCCTTGCCTTAAATCTTTTGAAACCCCAAAGAATCCTTTTGGTCTTCCATAATAATTATTGTAAAATTCATAGAAAAACAACACTTGATTCATATGCTCTATCTTTTCCCAAACCCTTTATCTTTTAACACAAAATCCAAAAGTATCCAGTCAACATGGTTATAAGTTTTTCAAGTTCAACTTTGAAAATTAAAGTGTCTTCGTTGTTCCTCCTGTACTACTCTACAATTTCATTTGCTATTAGATCAGTATCTAAAATTTGTCTATCTTTTACAAATATTGCTTATTCAACTAAGATGGCAGACTTAAGTATTGTGTCGAAGACAAAATCATGGCAATGATCTTGTATAAATTGGTAACCAAGCTTGTTGGCCTAAAATCTATGACTCTCAAGGCATTGTTTTTGTTCAAAATTAAACAAATAAAAGTAGCATTAGTTTTTTAATAACTATGCTATCATTATATGATTCCCAAAACATCTCTAACAACTCATCTTTGATCATCTCCTAACACTTACGACGAAAAACAATGTTAAACTCATCTGGACTAGGGGCCTTATCTTTCGAGTCTCAAAGACTGCTTTTCTAATTTCTTTTTCATAAGGCCTTTTTAAGTAAATTATTTAACCTAAGATGCATCCCCAATCTAATCCTTGAAGAAGTTGTCTTGACCTATCAATATTAAAGTAAAGCTTCTTAAGGAACGCAATACTTCCTCTTCTATTAGATGATCTTCCTCCATTACACTTTCATCATCCTTTCCAATTTTTCCAATTGTTGAAGGATTATATTGTCCTACATCGACTAGGCGTTCGGCTATAGTGCAGTTTATAAGTGTGAGCAACCCTTAACTGAATGAGATCTTATTGGGTTGAGTTAGGCCTTGGGCTTATATAACACGATATCAAAGCTAGGTCCTGAGTTCATCGTAGTTTGTGGCATTCATTGCCCCTATCTGATGTGAGGGTGGGTGTGGAAGGATTATATTGTCCCACATCGACTAGGCGTTCGATTGTAGTGCAGTTTATAAGTGTGGGTAATCCTTAACTTAATGAGATCTTATTGAGTTGAGCTAGGCCTTGGACCGAGTTAGGCCTTGGGCTTATATAACACCAATTATGCTTATATTATTCCTTTTGTTTGCCATTTTATGAAAAAAAATTATGTTCACATCTCCTTGCTTAATCCATGTAGCTTGACTTTTGTCTCCAGAAGGATTCTTCATTTACAATTAGATCTTCCTTTTGAATTTTTAAGCCAATTAACTCTACTTTTAATGACTTATCAAAACTTCCATCTACTTGATACCTACCTATGAATGAAATCCTTTCCTCCAAAGATTTTATTCTTTCTTTCAAATCTCTGAATTTCTCCTTGTTGCATATTTTTTACTTTTCTTTAAGGTAGTCTAAACTTTTTTATAAACTTATAACCACGTCATTCCTAAAAGACGCTTATCCTCAGCATTGTTGCAATTTATGGATGCAATCTTTGTGATTAAGCCAAACATTTTCAAACTTACATAGAATTGGATAGTCATAAGAAATAACTCTCTAAAAACTCTTGTCTAATATTAGACCCAACCAATGTTTCCCACTGGTAAGAATAAAAATTTGTCAAGTTTACAACAAACATGATCGGATCTAAAGCTTGCAAATAAAACTACCGCTTGGATAAATATTTTCTTTTAACAGTCTTCTTTGTAAAAAAAAATTAAAATTCTTCATGCTTTTAGTTTCTCTCCCACAACTTAATTTTGGGAAATCTGACTACAAGAAAATCACGTCTTACACACCAATTAAGACTACAAAAACTGTATAGACCAACCAACTTCTCCAAAAAACATTCCTAGCCCTTCTTTTACAAGGATTAATAACTTCTGATAGCCACTAGTCTTGTCTCCTTCACTTGCTCTCCGGCGTTCTCCTGCGTCATCTGTGGTGGTTTAGTACTCATCGCTTGTGCTTGTTTAGGTTTGGGTCCTTCTGATTTTGTGTTCTTGTTCGCTGCGTGTTTGTTCGCTGATGTTGTTGGATTTTGTTTGTTCGTTTGTAGGAGTTATGGCTAAAAAAAATCTAATGTTGTGATGGATATGGTGCCTGTGATGTCTAAAATCACGGACCATAAGCTCAATGGCTCGAATTATTTGGCTTGGAGCAAGACCATTCGAATTTATTTGAGAAGTATCGACAAATACTCATTTGACTAATGATCCTCCTAAAGATGGCTTAGAGAAAATGTAGACATGGCTTAGAGAAAATGCCTGCTTATTTCTGCAGATTCGGAATTCTATTGAGAGAAGTGTAATTGACTTGATCAATCATTATGAATTCGTTAACAAATTGATGGATTATTTGGATTTCTTATATTCTGGTAAAGGAAATCTTTCTCGCATGTATGAGGTATACAAAACATTTTACCGTGTAGACAAACAAGATCAGTCATTCAGGAATTATTTTATGGAATTTAAAAGGACTTATGAGGATCTCAATAATTTGATGCCTTCTAGCCATGATGTAAAGGTTTAGCAAAGTCAACGGGAACAAATGGCGGTCATGAGTTTTCTGAAATCTCCTCTTTACAAGAGGTGTTTAGTCGAGTACTTCGTACAGAAGACACTCCACCTCCACCTGCTCAATTAAATCCAAGCTTCATAAATTTAGCAACACAGCAACCCTAGAAAAATTAAATTACTCCATAAATATAAATCAAGAGAGAGTAATATGATTCGAGTGGATTAATTTGATGAAACTCAAATCTTAGAATTTTCTTCTATTTTGTTATAAAACTCTTAGTTAGTTAAATTTCCATCAAAACTTTCGTTTGTTTTGGATAAAATCAGATTGAAATAATTTTAGTACTCTACAAACTGAAGCTGTTTTTATTTTACAGAAAAATTACTTCATTTATTTCTTAATATTAGATCCATTTATATATACATTTGTTATCCCTAATATACTGCTGGAAGTTATTAATATACAGCTGCAAATCACCTTAAAAATCAGGAAACTAACATCCAGAAAACAGGGGTTGGTTCCACCCTGGAAATCAGGAAACTGACCATACTCCTAGGTTGATTTCCTACACTCCCCCTCAAGCTAGGCGATATATGTTTTCCAAACCAAGTGCTACATTTAACTCTGTGAAATTAGGTCGAAACAATGCTTTGGTTAAGATATCTGCTACTTGTTGCCTAGATGGAACATAGTTGAGGGAGATCAGCTTGCCTTCAATTTTCTCACTGATGAAGTGTCTATCAATTTCCACATGTTTAGTCGATCATGGTGGACTGGATTTTTGACAATTGTAATTGCTGACTAGTTGTCACACATGATTCTAATAGATTCTGAATGTTCAACCTTGAGTTCGTATAGTAGTCGTTTTAGCCAAATTCCTTCATAGATGCCCAAAGCCAATGCACGAAACTCAGCCTCGGCACTGCTACGTGCTACCACTGCTTGCTTTTTGCTATGCCATGTCACCAAATTTCCCCAAATAAATGAGCAATATCCAGATGTGGATTTTCGGTTACTAGGAGATCTAGCCCAATCAGCGTCAGTATAAATTTCCAATCTTCTATTAATTGTTTTCTTAAACATGAGCCCCTTTCCAGGATCCTTCTTCAAGTATCTTAGAATACGGTTTACTGCCTCCACGTGATCTACTGATGGCTTGCCAAGAAACTGACTAACAACACTGACTGAAAAACTTATATCTGGACGTGTATGGGTCAAATAAATTAACTTACCTACCAAACGTTGATATTGCCTCTTGTCAGTTGCCAATTCATCAGTTCGAGGCATTAGTTTGGTGTTAGGGTCCATGGGTGTTTCAACAGGTTTACACCCACTCATGCCAGTCTCACGCAAAAGATCTAGAACATATTTGCGTTGAGAAACTGAGATTCCTTTTGGTACTACGTGCCACCTCCATCCCTAAGAAATATTTCAAATATCCCAAGTCTTTAATCTCGAATTCCTTGGATAATAGCATCTTAAGTCTCTTTATTTCTCCTACATGATTTCCTGTAAGAACTATATCATCAACATATACAATCAAAGTTGTGATTCTCCCATCTGCGAAGTGTTTGACAAATAAAGTGTGGTCTGCATGTGTTTGAGAGTATCCATCCTGTTTGAGGACCTTGGTGAATTTTTCGAACCATGCTCTAGGTGACTGTTTAAGTCCATATAGTGCCTTTCTCAACTTGCATACTTTTCCTTGTGTATCTTTAGTCTCAAAGCCAGGAGGCACATCCATGTAAACTTCTTCGATCAAATCTCCATTTAAGAATGCGTTCTTGACATCAAGTTGAAGTAGTGGCCAATCCTCATTAACTGTAATAGACAGCAAGACACGAACTGTGTTAAGTTTTGCTACAGGAGCAAAAGTCTCTTGATAATCAATTCCATATGATTGGGTGAACCCTTTAGCCACTAGTCGAGCTTTATATCTATCGATGTTTCCATCTGTCTTCTGTTTTATAGAGAATATCCATTTATAGCCTACTGTCTTCTTTCTAAGTGGTAGCTCTGTTAACATCCATGTATCATTCTTTTCAAGTGCATTATATTCTTCTAAGGTTGCCTTGTGCCATTCAGGAACTTTTAGAGCTTCGTTGACAGAATTAGGAATCTTGATGTTGTCTATGGATGTCACAAATGCCTGAAATTTTGGGGACAAATTTGCATAAGAAATGTAACTTTGAAGAGGATGTTGAGTGTATGATCGAACGCCTTTTCTTTGTGCAATAGGAAGATCTAACTCAGGGTCAGAACCAAGTTTTGGACTAGATTCTGCTTCATCTTGTAATCTTTCAGATTCAGTCTGGTTCAGGAGAGTTTCTTGGCTTTGCTGATTTCGTGTGGGCAAGTCAGGATTTCTCTTTCTTTCATAAACTTTTATGGCATCATTAGGAAGGAGAAGATGTCTAGGATAAACAATGGGAGATTGATCAGGTTTGGTTTTTGAAGGAGAATCTGGAATGAGTACCAGGTTGGAAGAGGACAAGGTTGTGGAGGGTAAATGAGATGATAAATTCGGTTCAATGAGTGATGACCAATCCCAATTCTGCAATTCATTAGTGTGATTCTCCCCTTGGATTGCAGAATTAGAATAGAATGGAGTTTCTTCGAAGAAAGTGACGTCCATGGAATGATAAAACTTACGAGTGATGGGAGAGAAATATTTGTAGCCTTTTTGATTGGCTGAGTAACCAACAAAGATGCATTTAATGGCACGTGCATCAAGTTTACCATGATATTGTGAATGAATATGGACAAAAACAGTGCAACCAAAAACCTTGAAAGGAATTGGTGACACAAGTTGTGAGATAGAATATTGACTCTGAAGCACTTGTAAAGGTGAATGAAAGTTGAGAACTCGAGAAGGTATTCGGTTGATCTAGTGTGTTGTAGTAAGAATGGCTTCACCCCAAAATTTTTTAGGAACATTGGTTTGAAAAAGTAAAGTTCGGGCAACCTCAAGTATGTAACGGTTTTTGCGTTCGGCTACACCGTTTTGTTGTGGTGTGTCAACGCAAGAGCTTTGTTGGACAATACCATGTGATTTGAGATATCTACTAAGATCGGAATTAAAGAAATGCTTAGCATTATCAGTTTTTAGGATTTGAATATTGGCATTGAATTGAGTTTGGATCATGGCATGAAAAAGTGGAAATATGTGCTTGGTTTCAGATTTGTCTTTCATAAGAAATGTCCAACATAATCGAGTATGATCATCAACTAACAGTAAGAACCATCGAGCACCAGTAATACTGGGAACGCGACATGGTCCCCAAATGTCATCGTGAATGAGGGAAAAAGGGTGACTTGGTTTGTGCGTGCGTGGTGAAAAAGTGTTTCGAGTATGTTTTGCCAACTGACAAACTTCACAATGAAATAAATTGGGATTTTTATTGATGAATAAGGATGGAAACAAACGTTTCAAATACGAAAAATTTGGATGACCTAGACGAAAATGCCACATCATGATTTCACTTTCCTTATTAGTATGACTATGAGACTTAAGATTATGACTCAATTGACATTGATGACTAACAGAATGGTTTGAAGGAGTGTTGATATCAAGAACATAGAGGCCCGCACGTAAATCAGCACCGCCAATCATTTTCCCCGAGCTCAGGTCCTGAAAAACACAAGATTTAGCCAAGAATTTAGTTTCACAGTTAAGGTCATGATTTAATTTACTAACTGATATGAGATTGCAGCAAAATCCAGGCACAAATAACACAGATTTGAGAATGAGGTTGTTTGAGAGGCAAATGGTCCCTATTCCGACTACTGTGGTGCGAGTACCATTGGCGACACACACTGTTTGAAGTCTGTTGCAAGGTGAATAGGTTGTGAAAAGTGATTGATCACTTGTCATGTGATTGGAGGCACCTGAGTCTACTATCCAAGATGAGGAGGGAAATTTTTCAGCATGCTTTGTTGAATTACTGGAAATATGTGTGGAGTTATTCCTGCTGCTACTAAATATGGTGTTGATATTTGCCTTTTGTATAAGTTGTTGGAGAAGTTCTAACTGTTCCTTAGTGAATGGGATAGGATTACCAGAAAATGCACTTGAGTTTGTAGAAATTTGAGTTTGTACTGATGGTTGGAGAGACTGGAACTGAAAAGATGCAGGCCGAAATAGCTCTCCTTGAGGACTGGTACTGTCAAAAGGAGAAGCAGAAACATTAATAGCTGCACTGTTAAATAGACCACCAAAAGGATTATGTTTAGGAGCAGGATCAAGAATGGATCCAAGCCCAAAGCTGCCTGAATTTCCCATATTGAATTCAGTTCTGTTACTTGTCTCTGGAACCTCTTCATCCATGTCATCTTCCAGTGTACTAAGTACATTTAAACTTTCAGTTTTTTCATAGCTCTCATGCCCAAAAGCTGAAACTTGAGTTGGAAACTGAAAAGGTGCATTCCTTGCTTGAGTATTTGACATCATACTAGGTGAACTTACAGAACTAGTTGAACAAGAGGCTAAGAGCAGCAGTTTATGAGCCTAAGGCTCTGATACCATGAAGCTGTTTTTATTTTACAGAAAAATTACTTCATTTATTTCTTAATATCAGATCCATTTATATATACATTTGTTATCCCTAATATACTGCTGGAAGTCATTAATATACAGCTGCAAATCACCCTAAAAATCAGGAAACTAACATCCAGAAAACAGGGGTTGGTTCCACCCTGGAAATCAGGAAACTGACCATACTCCTAGGTTGATTTCCTACACAAACTATAGTAACAAATTTCTGTGGGAACGATAACTTACTTATCAGATTTTATTACTTGTGATCGTGTATACTTGCACGTTTTCATGTTCTCCTAAAGAGAACACTTATGCATTTTTATCATTATTCGAATTTTATGGTTAAGCATTTTCATCTCATGGAAGTTTAATAACATTTTAATCTCACATGCAGTGGTCGAGTTAAATACTATGATTTTGTGAAGGTCCTGCGGCTCAAGCATTGTACTTTATCCGAAAAGGTTAGTCTGTTACTTAACAATAAACTGCTTTTCTAGACCTCGCTATGTATAAATTTCTACAAAAAAGATATATGCTTAATTAATCATTGTATTAGAAAATAATCCAAGTCATGCTGGTTTTAAACTAGAATCAAGTTTGTGGAATGTATGATCTTCAAAGTAGTTATTCATAACTTTCATTATACTAGTCAACTATACGAGCTTTGCACCTTTGCACCTGCGAGCTTAACTTGAAATATAGAAGAAAAGAAATACAATAAATTGTGATCACATATAAAATAAAATTAGGATGAGTGATCCCACAAATCCCTTAGTTATGTCAAAAAGAGCAGTTTAAGTCTTTGTATTATTAATTGTTTTTTGTAACAATTTAATCTTTTTGTTTTGAAAAAGTGATAGTATAAGGACAAATGACCAATTATTGTATTTAATTTTTATTTTTTCAATTGTTATTGAGATATCAATTTCATAGATTAACTTTAACTATGGATAATAATGATTAAAAATTGATAAAAAATAAAATAAAAATAAAGTTCTTAAATTTAACCATTTGTTCATTTTTCATAATAAAATGATTAAATTGCTACAAAAATAACAAAGAGACTAAACTATCCTAAGGGACTTTGGGTGTATTTGTCTCATAAAATTATATTATAAAAAATTATGTTAATGCTTTTTATTACGAAAATTTCTTAATGAAATGTTGAAATCAATAGATTTGAAATATACTTTCTCTAGATTGTGTATTTTATCATATAATTTTTGTCATTATGTGTAAATAAATTTGTAATGGAACTTTAATTAAGAAAAAATAAAATTCCTCCTAAAGAAACCTCACATTTGGGTAAACTTTATAATCTACTACCAAGCTTTATTCATTTGTATAAATCTAACACTCATATTTAGGTAAACTTTACAATCTACTATCAAGCTTTACTCATTTGTATAAATTTAACACTCTACTTTTGAAGTATCAAAATATACTACCGAAATTATATTAAGTTGCGAAAATACCGTTACTGTTAAAAACCTAACGAAACTTAACATGAAACATGTCACAGGAAAACCAGATTACTCTTGAAACCCCCAAATCCCCTCGATTAACCATAACCTACAATCCCTAACTCAAAATACTTTCAAAAACTTAATTGCATTTTGACAGATTTGACTCTAAACTCCAAAAATTCCCCTACAAATTACAATTCTGATACACCAATTAACATTTAACTAAACAAATAGAGGACACAGAAATTATAATCTTAGCAAATACAAAGCATCAGTTTTTAGCCAAGATCGAAGCCCAATCAATCTTAGATGGGTATTTCTCCAACATGAAGTTGTCTGAATTATTTTTATGCCATGGTGTCGGTGTGGTATCAGGGAAAGTGAGATCTGACAGTAGTGAAGACCTAACAGATCCATTGCTATCTGTTATCAGTTTGATAAAAATGGTGATGATTAGTTCACCTTGCAAACAATCTTTGAATCCTCCTTCAAACCCACTACTGCTTAGGGTGCTTAACATCTTAGATTATTATTGAGCCAGCTTGGGATTGAGAATGTGACCTTCTAGGCGAGCCACAAACTTCTCTATTTTCCTCTGTTTTTGATTATTTACCAGGATTTGACAAATAGCTTCAAGCTTAGCATCGACAGAGGAATGAATAGGCTTGGGATTTCTGATTTTGGATTATGGTTAATCAAGGGGATTTAGGGGTTTTAAGGGTACATCTGGTAACGTGAGTTGCACGTGATATATTTAAGATAAAATCCCATTAGGTTTTTAATGATAATGGTACATTCTTACAGCATAAAATAAGTTTGGTGGTTCATTTTGATACTTCAAAAGTTTGACTAGTAGATTTGTACAAATGGGTAAAGTTGTGGTAGATTGTGAAGTTTACAGCCTTGCATTTTTAATGAAAAAACAATAGCCTCCAAAAACGAAAGTTATCAACTTTTTGGGTGCAAAAAATCTGATCAGTCGATGAACCTAACATGAACCATTCCATTAAATTTTGAGTGGTTTTGAATCGATGATTGGATTAGATTGAAAAAATTCTCAATTTATGAAGTTCAGATTGGTTGGTGGATTGCATTGTCTACCATCTAATACAATACAATCCAATCCGGATCGATCAAAATTAAATAATGTTTATATTTTGCACATATCTCACTCTTTTAAAATTTATATTATACACAACTTTTTATTATACATTCTCAATTTGCTTAATATATAAATTGAGAGAATATCATTGTGTTCTCTCTTTATATTTTTGACTTAATTTTGCATTCATGTTTAGTTTAAGATTGTAATATTATTAAAATAATATTTGTATTGTTATCATGATATTTATGATATAATCAAAAACAACATAAAAAATGCATACAAGACATCATCCAAATTCAACAATTTCGAACTTATGAGCACCCTTAATCAACTTAAATCGATATAACTGGCAATTTTCACAAGTAGCATAATGAAAATGTAGCATAGAAGCTGGAATTTTAATCTAAGAAATCTCCCAGAAAAGGATAGAACTCGATGGTTCCAACCCAGAAATGACATAAAAATCAGAGAGAATTCCACTGGATACAAAACTTGCTCTACAAACAAAATTGGATCAAAACTACCTACCTCTCCTATTTTCATGAGAATCTGTTATGCAAGACGACACAATTGTATAAAAGAGAGACACCTCATCTAAGTGAGTAAAAGAACAATAAAATAAAAGCAAATAATACTTAAGACTTGCAGTGTAAAATAAACATGAAACGACAGTAAATAGAGAAACTTAGCCCCTGCATCACAAAGTACAAGAACAATCTAGATAATTTCATCATTTTTGATATTAAGACAATTTGGTATGAAATATTTTCATAATTCAAAGATTATATTCAAAGTATTATAAACTTTAGTGGTTAGATAAGTAAATAAAGTATATGCATAGTTTAAATTAACAATATGAGTTATAATTATATATGACATAATTAACTATTATATTGCAATATAAGTATATGCAGTGTAAATAAGTTATGAAATCATATAAAGTAAATAAAATAAGACAACGTGCATCATGTGCAACTGTGACATATATCAAATATGGGATAAAAATAAAATAATGAAAAATGACAATTAATCATAAATTTGAACAATGTGCAATAGCCTCCAAAAACAAAGCTATCAACTTTAAGGTTGCAAAAAATTTGATCATCCGATGAAGCCAACAGTTTCGAACCAATCCGTTAAATTTTGAGTGGTTTCGAATCATTGATTGGATTGGATTGGATTGAAAAGAATCCTCAATCTGTGAAGTTTAGATTGGTTGGTAGATTGTACTGTCTACATCTATTAAAATCCAATCCGAACCGATTAAAATTAAATAATCTTTATATTTTGTACATATTATGTACAACTTTTTATTATACACTCTCTTAGTTTGCTTAATATATAAATTGAGAGAATATCATTGAGTTCTCTCTTCTTATTTCTGACTTAATTTCGTATTCATGTTTAGTAAGATTGTAATATTAATAAAATAGTAGTTGCATTGTTTTCATGATATTTATGACTGTATTTTACGTCAAATATTTATATGTTGATGAAAAGTTAGGGTAAATAGTCAAAAGCAACATAAAAAGTGCATAGAAGACATTATCCAAACAGATTGAATGGAAATTATGCAATCTGATCAAATGCAGGATTGGTTTGGAGGAGCTCGAATTCAACAATTTTGAACTGTGAACACCCCTAAACAACTTAAATCAATATAGCTGGCAATTTTCAAAAGTAGTCTATTGTCAAAGTACTAGAACAACTTGACAATTTCCTAGTTCTTGATATTAAGATAATTTGGTATGAAATATTTTCATAAGTGGAAGCTTATAATCAAAATAATATAAATTTCAGTGGTTAGATTAGTAATTAAATTATATGTATAGTTTAAATTAACAATATGATATATAATTATATATGGCATAATTAACTATTGTATTGATCTAATATAAAATAAGTTTATGAAATCATATAAAGTAAATAAAATACGACAATGTGCATTGTGTGTCATTGTGACATATATGGAATATGGGATAAAAATAAAATAATGAAAAATGACAATTAATCATAAATTTGAACAACTTTGACATATACCAAATGTGTTGCTGATGAAAAATAAGCAATAAACACATCAGCCGTAATTCATTTTTTTCCTTAAAAAGTGGAGTGTTAATTGCATTAAGAAACGAATGTGTTCCAAGATGAAATGCTTATAAGGGCATGGTAATACACATTACCAGCAACATGAAGCATACAGTTAGAACTACTCACAACAATAGAAGTGATGCACAACTAGTCAACTAACTACACTATAAATCTAAGAGTTAAGTTAACAAAGCCTCCCTTACTGTAAGCAATTAACAACAATAATTAGTTCGTAGTACACTTGCTGCACGAACTTGAAAAATGAAAAACACCATTTGGTAATATCCATGCAAACAATTTGTGCGTACTTCATTAATTTGGTCCAAATGGCAGCATTAGTGTTCTATGGTAATGCCTCAAACGGTGAATTATCTTAATAGAGTAAAGAGTTTGGTCTAACATTTAGCCTCTATTATCCATTAGGAATGCAAAATACATTCACATAAAAATAAATACATAAATATGTGGATCACCAACTCTAATATCATGTTCAAGGTCACTAATCATCTAAATTTCCGGATCACTAATTACAATAAAATTCTTGCTTAAAAATGGAAGAAAAATAAGAAAATTATACAAGTTTGACATTTGACTAGTGAACAAATTGATATAGGAAAATAAAAGAAATTCGATATAGAATTATACATAGAGAAAACTGCAAAACTTTGAATACAAAATTTGTTTATATGAGACACGAATTAAAATCAAATGCAAATTATGCCATAACTTTGAAAGGAAAAAAAATGCAAATTAAAAAGAACAAACAAAATTGGCAGGAAATAAGGGAGAAATGGAAATAAAACCTTGTAGTTGAAAGCTTTTAAGGAGGTCCATGCTTAAATCAACTTAAATATGAAAATTTAAGATTTGACATCCCTTAAGTTAAGCAAGCACTAAACCTTGTGTTTCAGTGCGGTTATATTTGTTTGTATTTTGAATGCAAATGCAAGCATGTGCAGCATAAATTACCAAATTATAAAATACTAAACAATGCCCACGCTTAGCAAAACAAATGATTGCTAATTAATGTATGTGTTACACATCCCAATTTAATAATGGGAATTTAATGTCATTAATGATAGTTAAAGTTTCAAACAAAAACTTAATGCTAACGTAAGAAATTTAAATTATTGAGGCGTGTCCATAAAACCTTACATATCCCTAAACATGCATATTACAGTTATTTCAGCCAAAGCAAATAAATAACGCATAAAATGGAGCTTCCAATGATTTTTTTTCTTACTCACAAGTTTTTTCCCACTTTGCCGGAAATTTGGCATTTCCTAGAATTTGTGATACTTGATAATGTGTATAAGATTAACCTTAGGCTATACCAATCAAATTACTTCTTTTAAATTTAAACTTTTAATAAATAATATTTTGTCTTTCATCTCTATTTTTTGAATCTATGTTTTTTTTATCGAACATCTAAGAATTTTTTTGTATTTTAATTGTATCTCTTCATTTTGATTATATTTAAAATCAATTCGAAATTTATATATTTTTGTTTTACCATTTGAATGTATGACAATGTGTTAGACAATATACAAGTTTACCTCTAGGTAGGGAAAATGTGTTAGAGAATATTTAAGTTTATTCATACCTCTAGATAGGGCAGATGTTCAGTTAGTTACCCATGTTATGGGAAAATTTTCAATATATTAACTTGAAATATTTTTTTATTTTAATTGATTATTTATATTATTGAATGTTTTTCTATCAATTATTTTAATAAAAATTTGTCAATTTGATATGAAAATTTAAATTATGTGCATAGCACATGAATTTATAACTACATCATATTATTCACAACACTACTTCACGTATCGCGTAAGTGACTTGAATATTTTGATTAAATTAACCAATTTTTTTCAAAATAGTTGATTGAAAGACATTTCAATAATAAAAGTAGTAATTGAAACAAAAAATATTTAAAGTAGTAAATTGAATTATTTTTACATAACATTAGTAACTAAATGAACTTTTTTTATATGATAAGATAATATTGATGATTGATGAATGCCATGTCGTTTGGTATTTCAAATTATATGGTCCATGCTTATAGCTATAGGCAGTTTTTAATGATAGAGAAAAGTTAAATTTAAAAAGTTAATAATATTGTTACAATTACTTTTTTTATTGTCACAATAAAAGTATTTGAAATGTCTATTTAACTCATACAATTAATTATACTTTAGTACCACTATTATTAGATAAAGTTATCATTAATGAATTATTTTTGTGGCAATAATAATTTGAGTCGTGACAATATCGCCACTCATTCAGAATAGTCTTCTAAATTATTAAAATTGTAATTATATAACGGTTAGTTCTATTGTCAGATCTGTTTTTGCTAATATCAGAGCAAGGTTTCGATCTGTAGAAACACTAGAGTATTAAATTGTAAAGTAAAATTTTTAATTGCTGTGATATTAGTATTTTTTGATATGAAAATAATAATTCTCATATATAACAACACAACTAATTAATTTTATTTACATCTAAAGATACGATGTTTTATTAGAATGGTCTTTTAACGACCCCCCCTCTCTCTCTCCCAAAAACAAAATGCAAACTCACGCCTATATTTTTTTCCATCATAACTCACCTTAATATTATAATAGTTGTAAGAAAAAAAATGATTATTAATGTATTTGTTATACATTCCGAGTAAATAATAGGAATTTAATGTCAATAATGATAATTGAAGTTTTTAAAAAAGGTAATTATAACTGAAGAAATTTAAATTGTAGAGGTGTCAAAAAAACCTTACACATTCCTAAATACGAACATTACAGTTGCTTTTTTCAGCCAAATCAAAGAAATGAAGCATAAAACGGAGCTCCAAATAATTCTTTTTTCTTACACTTTTCTAATAAATTAACAAAAATCTCATGCTACTTTTATTATCAAATTTTCGTAAAGTTCTCTAGCTAGCAATTATATTACTTAAAAAATTATAAACTTTGAATATTGATTTTATTTAATAATTCCTCGGTCCATTGAGGGAGCATGTGATCAAGAGGGACACATGCCTCTTTTCCACTTTTTTGATTAAAAATTAATAATAATAATCTATGTTTCTTGGGTTTTCATTTCTCAAAATACCTTTGTCCAAGTGACGTAACATGGACATGGGTGTGGGTATTCAGACATTCCAATTTGGTATGAATTTTCAAAATATTTAAAAAAGGGACATGTTTGACACTCAGATACGTATCCCAAAATTTACAACTCTCGATGTTCTAAAAGAATTCGTGTAACAAAGTTAATAATAATTTGTAAAATTTGTCAAGTGCTCCCTTCAAAAATGTTTATATATTCATATTGATGTTTCAATTTTCTAAATTTGTCTAGTGCCCCTACAATCTATCACTTGACTATTGAGGAAGTTATTTTCCATTAGTTTTTAACTGTTAATTAAACGGATAAGAGATTTGTCTCACTAATTGTACTTTGGTAGTATTTTTGTTATCCAAAAAGTTAGATAGTAAGCTCGTAACTTTTTCAATAGTTCAGTGGTATCTTTGTTAGTTTACTCTTTGTTTTTGTCACGCTATGTGGTACACCATAATTAGTGAGTAAAAATTTATGTGCATTTAGCATCCCTTTTATAATAAGATAAAGATGATATTATTATTGATGAATGCCTAGTCTCTTAGTATTTCAAATTATTATGATACTAATAAAATATATGCCTAGGTGTTTAATAATACAACCTATTAATAATTATAGTGATACGAAAAAATCACCACTCGATGCTCTATTTTTTGTTACCAAAAATGAATGTGATTGCTTTGGAACCCTAATTGTTTTGTTTTTCCTAAATTTATTGAAAATAGGTGCATTACTAAAACAATTACATTTATAATTTGATTACAATTTGTATGTCAGAAAAATATAATGATGAATTGGAACACCCTCATTATTTATTGAAATTAAATTAGGTAAAAATGTAATTACATTTAGATTTTTAATTTCCAAAAGATTTAACATATAATTGATGAAACTTGATAGATGGACAAAAATGAATATGCAAAAGTAAGGACAATATATCACTTCCTTTTCAAATGGTAAGCTCCCTCTACAATAGATAATAGATAATAGATAGATAGGCTTAAACGGAGGATTTGGTAGATAAAGCTTGAATAAATGCTTTTAATCTATCATTTATGTTATAAGAAGTTTTTTTTGTTCTTCCGTCTTTTCTCTTTAAAATAGACATTTGTAGGCTTTTCATTGCTCACTGTTTCTTGTTTTGTTAAGAACAATAAATGGTCTTTTTAAATGTTGAAGAGCAGGTCATTTCATTCTATAGTTAGTAGACTTTTACATGTTTGAGAATAGTAGTATGGCGTCGAAAGTTAGGGTGCTGTGGAAGTGTGGGATTGGAGTTACTCTTTAGATCTTATGGATAGAGAGAAATAAGAGAATCTTTGAAGATAGTCAGAATGGTTTTGAATTTTTGTGGGAGAAAATTCTGTTTTTGGCATCCTCATGGGCTTCGGTTCTTAAGGAGTTAAGAGATTATTCTCAATTTCTCATAAACTTTAATTAGGGAACTTGTATATTCTAGTTAGGTTTTTGTGTTATGGCTCTTAGTTTCTATTCAATCTAGATTGGTGCTCTCTTTTGCAAGTGGATTACTGATCCACTTTGTAATTTTCTACCTATTACATATTTTAATATAATATCATGTTTATTATAAATAAAAAAAATAATTGTTGAAGAGACAGTCTCTTTCGCAATTTGATTTTCCACTGATATATATTTGCATGCCATATCTATATGCATATTTGATAAAATATATTTGTTCTATGCGACATTACCTTACAAATGGTTTAGATAAATTTTTTTGACTAATCATTTCTAGCCATGGATTTATGTTCATCTAATGGTGAATATATGTTTTGTTTGATTTGATATTTTTCTTGATTTTAGGAGTGATTTATTAAATTTAAATTTGAAAATATAATAGCATTCACATCATTGATTTAGATTATCTTATGCTTATTATGATTTGTTAATATCATTTTTTAAACTTATTTTGTCATCAGAATGGCCTGTATATCTTATTGATTCAATATATTCTCTGTTTGTAGTTCACAAATAATTTGTGTTGGGTTGCAGATATTTGCATTCCTTGATGTTGACAATAATGGATCAGTCACATTTAAGCAGGTAATTCAAATTCACTCAGTATATCTTTTATTTTATTAGGGTAATGGATATGATAGTGTTATGTTTTTGGAAATTAGTTTGCTTAAGTGCATGTGACTCTGCGACTGCGAGAGAGGAACTTCGTGTCAAATGAGTTTTACAATGACTTACATGTTTTATTTTTCTTTCCTTTACTTATATTAGAGAAAATCCATTTATTTTACAATTTGCGACTTACCCAGTTTTGCTCTGTAGACCTTTTGTGACGTGAATTTTCTTTCAGCACATGGGTCAAACCCTTTTTTTTGTTTTTTTTCTCAAGGACCATAGATAATTGCTCTATTGTGTTTCTTTCAGTTCTTATTTGGGGTATCGAATCTCATGAAGCAACCATTTTTCCGGCAAGCTTGTGAATTAGCCTTTGTCAGATGCAGTGCTGGAGAGAATCACTGCATTTCTGAGCAAGAAGTAAAGCCTACGTACACTGCAATTTTTTTGCTGGAATTCTTCTGTACAATTAAGTGCAAAAAGTTGACTTCCATGTTATTTTTTGTTTTTTGACCAGTTATCTTCATGCATCAGGCTCGCAATTGGAGACATGAATGAGAATGAGGTAAGGGCTACTCTGATCTGTGTTACTGAGCTCCCCCATACGTATAAACCTTCCATTTTGACTATTAAATCATGACTTTTTGTCACGTTGTGGTGCTACAGATACATGAGCTATTTGTTTTATTTGATATCGATAGGGACGGGAAAATCAGCAAGGATGAGTTTTTAACCTGTCTGCGGCAGAATCCTCTACTGATTGCACTTTTCTTTCCATGTTTTCGGCATGAGAATCGGTTAGAAAATGGTAAGAAGATGGAGGAGATTCTGTAGTGGGTGTTGCTTTGTAATGCTTTTGTGAGCTGTTGTTTATGTGATGAATAGATTTTGTTTCTAAGGAGAATAATAGTGTGGTTTACAATCATCTGATCTGGGGCATCTGATACTTTTTGAAGCTTGCCCTCAAAAGATGCCTGTCCAAGCTTCCATGAGAGAATGCCTTTTTGGTATATAATTCTTTTTAGCGTTACTTTCCTGCAATATTATCTATTTGAGCTCCAAGGCTTTTAATGTTGAGCATAGGGGACTAAATTATTATCGTTGAAATATAAAAATCCTAATTTAAAAGTGGAAATATACTTTCCTAAAAACATTGCATTATCGTAAAATATTTTGCCCGTCAATTGCTTTATGCACCTTTTTTGTTATTACTGTTTACTCGTTCTTGGTTGATTTAGTTGGGGTAAGCATTGTTTTATTTTTCATGTTAATTTTACCTTCGGTAGTTTTTGAAAAAATTAAGACCTTAGTTGACACAAACTCCTAAAAACCAACATTAAAATTGACTTATAAGTAAGGTTAGTTTGAGGGTTTAGTAATTATAGACCTATTATTTTTATCAAAAATTTCTTTACAAAAAGCATAACTTAAAATTAAGAAAAATTAGAAAAGAGGAGAAAACACTCAAAAGCTTGAAAAATACGATTAGCCTTCCTTGAAAATATATCAAATGCAAAAAGATAAACAAGAAAACAAGAATAAGCAAAAGATGAACATTAAAGAATAGGAGACAATATAAGAAACCACATATGACATACTGTAATAGGCTAGAAAATATAGTTTATATGATATAAGCAAGAATGACATAACTCTAAAAGAAGAATCATAATATTTCGATAATATATTATGAAATTATGTGATGTCATGCAATTGCAGAAGAAGAAGCGAGAAAGAAGTGAGCACGAAACAATACAAACTCACATGTAAAGCATGTCAAAGTAAGTAGATGAGAATACTAGAAAAAGATGAAATAAGCAACATGTAAAATGCTTAAAACAATATGCATGACAAGAAGCCATGAATATAAGATATATAATAAACGTATCTCACATGCTTCACAAAACGGCCACTTAGAAACCATCATCATCATACAATCATATATGCAATCTACATTCAATCTTAGAATGTCAATATGATTAATAAAATGCATACTTTTAGAGAGATGAACCAAAAAACTTAGATGATGCAATTAACACAATTTCATGGAGATAAACAACCTCATAGAAAAATAGTTCACTCCACTAAAGTAAAAGGGCACACACATACAAATGTGTGTGTGTCTAAATAGAGCTCTAGAATCGAACACCTAGGTGGTTAAGCTTAAACAGGGGTGATATGCTTTGAAACCAAATGAGAGTTTCATACGTCGAAATACTTGTACATATATGGGTTATACTTTTGATCCAAATATGTGTCTAAGACCTACGTGGATACACCAATCCATGAAATCTTTTCATGAGCTCTATTTCAACTCGATCAAGTAAGTCTAATAATGTGAATTAATCATATATCACATCGAAAATACAATAAAAATAATATGCTTAAATCAACATATCCTAAAGAAAACTAACATATAGTAAGAATACTAGTGACGGTGTGCTTCACAGGTTACCAACATGCATTATGGTGGCAAACAACACAGTATGTGACTTAGACAAACATATTAGAAAAGCTATAAAGGATTTTCAATCACTTTGATACTTCTTATATGGAAAATATTCAATAAATGGTAGTTGTAGTCTCACATGTATTGAGATAAATCCATATAGGATCTAACTCTTATATGATAACATCGTAGGGTTATTTAAGGAAACTACTTAGCAATAAGCAATTCACTAAAAACTAAATCTATAGTATATAATTTGATAAAATATAAATGCAAATACCTCTACCAATCGAAACACTTGCTCTAACTGTGCCTAAGCTGCTATCGCTAGCTCTCAACATAGCACCTGATCCATGTAGATCCAAGCTCTTCCACGAAGCTTTATCACAACTTGATGTGATCGACTAGTGATGGTTCTAGTGATGGTTCAAGCTCCTAACATACATACTTGTTGCAATCCCTCAACACCTAGTTGACACACACCAAACAAATACATATGCATCACGTTGCTACCTTGCAACATCCAGTCGACTGATGTACAAATTTTGTATTTTTAAAATAGCTTACAAATGTACGAATCACTTATAATAAGCAATAAATATACTTTCAAGGTCGATCTCAAGAGAAATTGTATGATTTTAGAAAATTCTTCAATTTTTTAAAATCTTAAATGAATAAGAAATAAAACCTAAACATCCTAAAAATTTCATACGTAGGAATAATTGTAGAAGGTCAATTGTTCTTTGAATCAAATAGGAAACCATGACCTAGTTGAGGGTTGGAAACACAAACCCATGAAACCTTTTTGCGAAATCTGTACAAATTCGACCAAGCAAGTCTCATAATCATGAATTAAGCAAGTTACACAACGGAAGCATAAAATAGCATGCTTAATAAAACACATAAAAAAACACTCAATAGATACAAAAACAACAATCTACAATAAGCACACTTCTATCCAGGTTAGAAACATGCATACATGGCAAACAACACACATCATGGGAAATAATCATGCATACTGAAAAGCTATAAAGGAGTTGTAATCATTTTAAGATCTCATATATGAGAACATATTCGGTAAATGATGTTTGTACTGTTAAACATAACATAGAAAACCACAATAAAAGAGTTTGACACATGGTACAATACTAGGATAATGAAATATTGATTCCTTAGAGACTCACACCAAGCTCCCATACAAATAAAATGCATCGGCAATATAAATTAAGAAGGAAACAGGCATATTAATTTACTATATTAAAACCAATAAACCGGGAGTTATAGGCACACTACATGTAAAAGAAAGAAAGCATGCAACTCCATAAAACAAATTATCTTTCTAATCAGAAACTATATCTAATATGTTTGCATATATATATGATAGAAACTTATATTATACTAACACAATAATCTAATCATGCAAAACAACATTGAAGGAGTCCAAGATCTGATACACAATTAGGTTAGGGAGATACTGACTCCTTAAGGACTTATTCCAAACACGTAAACAACCGAGAGATAAAAACTTGATAGACAATATTATATAGGAGATGCAAAATTTAATATTCAAAAATCTAACAATAAATGATAAAAGCTTTCTAATCAGAGTTTAAACTCCAATAGTAGAGACATACACAATTTAAACTCTGATTGTACTAGCCAAACAATAGAGCATGCATAATACAAGATATAATGAGGTAAACCCACATAAAAGCTCTATCTATGTGGTAAAATCCTCGGATTGGTTATAGCAACCACTCAGTAGTTAACAAATTCTCTAGGCAATAAAACATGCAATTACAATCCTAATAGAAATAAAACTCCTATTATCTCTATAAACCTGAAACTCTATTTGAACTTCCATTGTTGCCATTGCTTGCTGCCTCTGCAATAAACTAGTTTGACACACGAACTAGGGTCCCTTCCAAAGCCAGCACTAGCCAATGTGGTATGATAAAAAGCCATAGATCAATCAAGTGAAGAGTACATTACTATAACCCTTACAAACCACCCTCAGTCACGAGCCACCAACAATCACCAAGGAACATACACAATCCACCACAAATCTCAAATCATGTACGTGGATGTAGAGTTAATTCATGTATGCACATAACTAATGATTTCTCAACTCAATCTCATAGTCTTACACAGAAAACAAAATAGTCTTGAGCTCAACACTCAAGCATGCTATTTTCCCACAAAATTTAGCTCGTACATGGCTCACAGCCACACCAACTCCTCACATTATAAAAAGTTGCACAAAAGTAACTACCAGTCAACACATGACTCACAACTATATAGGCTTCTCACATAAGAAAAAGTTGCACCGGAGTAACTACCAGTCGAAACATGACTCATAGACATACAAGCTCCTCACAAAAATCCACTTGCAAACACTAAATCGAGTACTCATCACTCGAGCACATTTTTTCCACACCGTCACGAAGCACTAATATTGGAAAACACTTAAGGTAATATTGATCCACAAACAAAAAATGAGATGCCAATTTGACAAAGCTCCGCTACATATTTTTTGGATAAGAAACAAGAAGAGTGGGGGTATTTATAGAAGTTACCCAACGATCAAGACACAAGAAACAAGGTTGATGAGTGAGTGACACTCCACCTAGCATGCACACTACAAAAACAACCTTGTGGTGTGTGTAAGCTTGCTTTCAATCACAATGTTTCAAACTAAGTGAATGGTCGTATTACTAATATGCAATAACTAACCTTATATAGAGAAAGATTGAACACTAATTAAAATAAACAAACTTTGTGTTTTGCAAACGGAAAGCCAACACAGATATAAAGTACTATAGGACTTACATTTTTCCCTTTTGGATTTCTGTGTCAAAACACTACACAACTAAGTACAAACACACATCAATCATGAGATGATCATGAAGATGACCTAAATATGTTTGTTTCCATGAAGAAAACATTGAAACACACCCAACACCCAAAAACATACCTAGTCCAAGTGCATCCATCTGTGTGCTCCATCCATCTTCGTGAATTAACTCATCTACACTCTATCAGACTGAAACAAGAGGGCTTTAGCACAATTGCACACTACAACCCTAAAGCTCGATGACTTCGATCTACACTTGTAATATGCACACAAGAAATAAACACATATCTCGTGAACATATCATGTAAAAATAATGTAGTATATCCAAATACTATCATGTTATCCTTATATAGGTACTCATCGATAAGCTAAACATAGTCAACATGTAGCGCAAACAAATATAATGTACATGCAACATATATGCAAACTCCCATTGAACATAAGCAAAACTCCTCTTAAGTGTATACATATCAAGTAATCATGATGCAGTGTAACCTACACTCACCATTTCATACATAAAACTATGTAGGAAACATCATGGTAACAACTACACTGGCTTTTCACATCATAAAAAGTTGTACAAAGGTAACTACCATTCGACATATGGCTTAAAGTCACATAGGCTCCTTACATAAGAAAAATTTTCACGAGGGTAACTAAAAGCCGAAATATGACTCAACCATACTCAAGAGCATGGTTTTTTCCACACAATCACGAATCACTAATACCTAAAAACATTCATGGTAATAGTGACTCATAAACAAAAAAAATGAGATATCAATTTGACAAAGCTCTGCTACATATTTTATGGATAAGAAATAAGAAGAGAGAGAGGATATTTATAAAAGTTATCCAACGGCCAGACCACTTCTCCATAGTCTTTATCGTGGTCCTCACTAACTACGTTGCCATGGCCTTGTCAAGGGGTGTGGCGAGATGCAAAAAGAAAACATATTTTTCCCTTCCAAAAATTGCAAAGTAATTTTCATAAATAGCTACAATAAAACTAAGGAAGAAACATAAGCGAAAATGTCAGCGAGTGAGCGACACTCCACCTAGCATATATTCTATGAAAATAAAACATTAGCATCCTATCATAATAATTGGGTTTTGAAAATCCTAAATTAATGACAAAATATAGATTTGACCCAAACAAATTCAAGATAGATTTACACTTAATAATCAATAAAGAATTAATGAGAATATTTAGCATAATTAACTATACTTATATAGAAATATTTAGGTTAATTAAGTATAAATTCATATTATTGATTTTTCAATTTAAATGTGAAAAATGCCTTTGGTCGGGATCATTCTTCTTTGATAATCAAAACAATTAATGTCTTTGATCAGGATCATTAACTGAATGATTAAATTATGCCTAATGTCCAAGGATATAGTAAATCATTTAATTCAATGCCTTTGATTGGGTCCCTAATTTAAACTCCTATTCAAGTTGTCCAAATTCGATTTAGATGATATGTCTGAAACCTAATTCTCATATTTTTATCTATTATTAAAAACCTAATTCCTTCATTCCCAATCAAGAATCTACATTTTCCTTAATGTTTCAAATGTAAATCAAAGATAAAGAAGAAAAAGAAAAGAAAAGTTACCCATTTGTATTAGCTCAATGTGATTAAGTAGGTGATGTGGTTACTCATGGTGCATCCATCATCTAACTCAATTATATCACTCAGATAGAAACACTATATACTTCTTATAAATCACATATTATCAAAAAGTTATGAAATTTACATTCCTAAATAAAATAAACATTGTTCACACTAACAAAAAATATAAATAAAATGAAATAAAACAAATTACATCAATTATGAAACAACAAAAAACATAATAAAAGTAAAAAACAAAATAAAATAAAAAGAGTACATAAAAATAAAGCTGGAACAAAGGTTAGAGATCAGTCATTTATGTCATCCGGTCCTCTTTCATAACCATGTAGGGGTTTAGGTGGCCTAAAAAAATCATATCCAGGATTCTCGAGTACTCTCGCTTAACTAAAATCAATTCTTTCATGAGAGAGATGTAACCATTGCATCTCTTGGATAGGTTGCATGAATTAACCCAAAAAGAAAATTTGTCCACTTGTATATTCTGCATGTTGGGCATGATATTCTTGGACATAATTTTTCATATAATTAACCACTTCTCTTAACTATCAAACTTCATCTTCCATTGAATTTTTTGAAGAAGAGGCAGTATTTATCCCTTTGGGTGCCTTTTGTCCTAAAGTGAGTTCGCTCATGTAAGTGGCAATCAACAATTCAGCAAGTTGTATTAAAACCTCACCTTTTGAAAATTTAACCCCTCTTTAGAACAAAGAATTGTAATGAGTTGGAAGAAGAAATAAAACAAATGATGATTATTTGTAGAAAGTCTTATCCTTTGGTTAATTATTGCCCCAATATCCATGCTCTTGGTGGATGTTATTGCGAAGAGTAATATAGCTAGCTCTTTATCCAAACTACTATAATGTGTGGTGGGCATAAGTTTAGAACATATGAAATATTGCTAAATATAGGAGACCATGGATAAGTACTTGGCTTCGAAAGATTTGTTTCTCGTATTGGAAAACTCCCATTTAGCCCCTTCACCATCTTGGGTTTTTATTACCTCTTCATAATCCACATTATCCAAATAATTTTCATACTCCCTTGTCCAACTTCACTTAATCAATAAACCATATTGATATCATATGGGCTAAACGAGACTAGCACACCCCTAACCATTACCTATTATTTATAGCATCAGGTACACTGGCATAGAATTCCTGAGCTATTGACTTAACAATGGAGTTTGGGTTCTTAACGAACCATTTTCATTCGAGTGTTGCTATTTTGTCAGTAATTCCCTCGAAGGGATGTTGTTTAACCTCAAACTCCATTCCTCATTCTACTATAAATATTTTTTAACCTCAACAGCTTTGTTAAACTGTAGTTTACCCACTAGACTAACAAATTTAGCTCTATTATACTCTATGAGAACCTCATTTTCCTTTCCTGTATCACTATTCTTTCTTTGTGGAGCCATTTAAGTCAAATTATTTTTAAAAAATAGAAATACCCACAATATTCTAGAAATTATAGCAACAAAAATCTAGAAATTAATCCAAGAAAATATTTCTTAAAACTCTCTAGACTAATTTAGGGTTTTGGTTCACTTAAATAAAAAATTTCAAAAATAACTCACAAAAATTCACAAAATTAATTCCATGTAATTATTTTAGAAATTTTTGTTCACTTTTGATTTATGGAACCCTTTTTAAAGAAAATGAAGATTTGTGGATTAAAAAGATGAAAACTTGAAGAACATGAGCAAAAATGGCTTGAAATCACTAGGGGATGAAAAATATGGAAAGAAATTGGAAAGATTTTGTGAAAAGGATGTTATATTGGGGAGTTTTTTGTGTTTGGGGAGTGAGAAAATAGGATTTTGAGAGGTAGAAGAGAAAATGTGTATTTGATATGGTCTGGACACATTGATAGGGGATTTTAGTGTAAAAATTGATCATGATCTATGACGCAGTTTATTTCATGCAATGACACGAAAGGAAAAATGACCCAATGAAATGTCTTGTGACTAGTGTGCCGTGGTTCACAAGTATTTCATGTCACAACATAAAGTTATTTTCTTCACCCCTATTTTATCATGAAAGCCCCATGTCGCGGCTCATTAAAAGCCATGCTACGAACACTTTCAAATATATTTTTTAAAATTAAAATACTAAGTACTAAACAATAATAATAAGGTAAAAATAAAAATAAAAATAATATAACTATAGTTAAAAAATAAAAATAATAAATAAATTAAACAAAAGAAAAATAATTAAATGGGTTATCTTCTACTCAAGGCTTAGTTTAACATCTTAGTAAGATGTTACTTGGGAGACTTGTGATGAACAAAATCAGGGATAATAGTGATTTTGAAAATACTTATCCATTTTAAATTTTATTAATTCTTGCATATGTACGAATCATTTATAGAAATGATAAGTATACTCCCAAACTAGTTTAGAGATTTCGGTCATTATTTTCCCTTTTTAACTTTAAGTTCAATAAATCTGGAATATACTTAAAAAATGTTGGTTGGACTTCATATTAAGAAAAATTGATGGTTGTAAAGAAATAAATTCTACAAACCCAGGATAAAACAAAAATAACACCAAAGGTTTTTAGCGTGAAAAACCTTACAAAATGAAAGTAACAACCACGGGACCCATAGACCACTTAAAACTTCCACTATAATAAAATGGGATTACAAAATTCACATTTAGGTGGATCTCTCACAAGAATATGATGAGTGCTCAAAAAGCACTAAAATTACCATGATTTTATGCTCATTAATTGATTAAAAATATATATATTTATATGCTTTATCATATATTTATATAAATTTGTCTTTTTCGGAATCACGGGTATTTTTATTGTTTTTCAGGTATTTTGGCTTAAAAACGCAACTTAAAAAAAAGAGAAATACTAGAAGCAATACATCACAAATATATTAATAAATAAATGGGGAAAGGTCAACAAATAAGGAAAAATTGGACAAAATGGGCCAAAAGGACAAAAATGTCAGAAAAGGAGAAAATTTGGCCGTGCCGCCATGCCTTGACTTCACTGATTCAAGGCATCACTTCGTTCATCCGCGGTACGATTGTTCATACGCTGGCGTATTGTTCATCCGCTGATCTTGTTCATCCGCAGATGCTGGTACCGCTGATGCTTGTTCATCCGCGGCAATCCGTAGCCCTGTTACGTCTGACGTCATCAATGACGCCAAGAATCACTAAATCCGGGTTTTTACATTTTTTTAACATTTTTTTCTCTATTTTTTCTCTCCATCCTCACCTATAAATACCCCCCTTCCCTTCACCTTCAACACACCTCAAAACCACACTTCTCTCTTCTTTCTTTCTCTCCATTTCTTAGTTTTTAGTTTTTCTTAGTTTTTCTTATGTTTTAGCTAGTTTTTCTTATGTTTTAGCTAGTTTCTCTTAGTTTTAGAGTTCTTCCCTTTTAGGGAAGAACTAGTTATGTTTTTGTAATATTTTAGCTTTTTGATTCAATAAATGGGAGTGCAAATTCGCTTGGAGTTTTTCCAAGAACGGGAATAGCGTCAAGTTACGTAAGGATTTTATTTTCTTCTGAGTTATTTTTATGCTTTATTCTTACATGTTATATTTAATTTGTCGTGGTTAAATTTAACTGTCTGGCCGTTTAGTAAACATGATGTAATAATGACGTTGTTATGCTTAAATATTAAATAGGTAAAAATCTCCGAAATGAATTGATTTTATTTTTATTCATGATTTTATATTAAGAATGTTAGAGAGAAATATATTATTTTTCATTACAAACTTAAACACGAAAATTAGATTTTAAGGTTTAGTTATCGATCGATTTAGAGTAGTGCTCTTTTATTTGATGGTACAATCGCCTAGTTAGAGTGAAGCTCTATTTCAAAAGTTTTTATAAGAATTATTATCTGAAAATGTATTGACGACATGTTTTCAGTAGTGGTTTTAAAACTTGAAAGTTAGTACTCGGATAACTAAATTCTTAGGTTTAATTTGGACACCTTGAATAAAGTTTAAATTGTCTAACCCCACCAAAGGTGGCATTTAAATGGTTCATTTTCAATCTCTTAGAAAAAGGAATTAATTTAATTAACCAAATTAGTTATCAACCCCACCCATAGGTGTTAATTGATTTGTTTAGTTAACAAAGAATATCTAACCCCACCAAAGGTGGTATTCATACAAAAAAGGGAGAATCAATAAATATCAATTCATATCTTTAATAACCTAAATAATACGAGCAAGCATAATTAACTTAGTTATTATATCCATAAATACTCCACTATTTATAAAAGATAAAATTTGCATGAATGTTTATTGAATCTATGTTTAATTTTCTGTAATTAGATTAAAAACACAAAACCCAAAATATCGTGACAGGATGTTTAGGATTTAATTTCGTTTTTAAAAGTTTGAATAATAAATTAAAAACCACATACATTCCTTCCTTAGATCGACCTTGGGAGTATACTTATCATTTTCTACGAAATGATTCGTGCACTTGCGAGAGTTTTATAAATATAAAACCAAAGTATTGGCAGGATCGGCGATGCCGGTTTTCGCTCATCAAATACTTATCATTTTCTACGAAATGATTCGTGCACTTGCGAGAGTTTTACAAATATTAAAACCAAAGTATTTGCGAGAATTGGCGATGCCGGTTTTCGCTCATCAGAATACAATAACTATATATCTTCAATTTGTGGGTAAAACTTCATAAATTGGCTCTTAAATATTTCTTCTCAAAAAACTCTCTTACTAAGGCTATCTGTAATTTCTTTCTCTCACCTTGTTATTTTTCAAGATTGAGGCAAAGGCTCTATTTATAGAGCCAAAACTCTATTCCTTCCACCCTTCAAGATAAAAATTGAGGAGACAAATAGCCCACCAAAGTCCATAATCGGTGCAACCTCTCCTTCTCCTTTCACACCCATTTTTAACCTTTTTTTTTCTTTTCACCGCATGCTTAGCCTTCATTATTGAATGCTTTTTATTTTATTTTGTTTCTAGCCCACATGAGATGGACCAAAAAATCTCCCCCTCCACCTTATGTGGGATAGGGCTCCTCCACACCTACAATCTCTCTATGGATAGCAAAATTTTCTCTAGTCAGGGTCTTAGTCATCATATTTGCCCCATTATCATTGGTGTGGATCTTCTCAACTTGTAATATTTTATGTTCCAACACATCACTAATCCAATGATACCTTACGTCGATATGTTTGGACCTTGAGTGGAAGGTTGGGTTCTTACTAAGGTGAATTGCACTCTAACTATCACAATAAAGAACATAATTTTCTTGGTTATGATGCAATTCTTGTAGGAACTCCTTCAATGATTGTAATGTACTTTGCTTCTATGGTGCTTAAGGCAATACACTTTTGTAATCATGATTTCTATGAAATAGTTTCCTTTGTAAATGTTATTAGGTACCCAGATATAGAATTTCTCATATCCATGTTGCCATCCATATCTGAATCTATATATCCTTCTAATACAGGTTTATTACCAAAGCATTTACTACAAGTTCCTTTGAGATACATGAGTATCCATTTGACATCTGCCCAATGTTCCTTTCCATGATTTGATAGGAATTAGCTCACAATGCCAACAACATGTGCAATGTCTAATCTGGTGCATACCATAATGTACATTAGACTGCCAACCGCCGATGCATAAGGAACCTTACTCATCTCTGATTTCTCATCCTCGAAGGATGTGTGTTTTAAAAGTTATACTTTTTGATAAAGATTTATGTACTGTTCATGATTTTGAATATGATGTATTCTTGTTCCTTGAGATTAACATGTTATATTTTGGAAGTATTCAAGAAGATGCACTTGTTCTTGAACCATAGAACTCTTAAAATGAGAAACATGTACTCCTAAATATGTTCACAATTGTGGTAGTTAGGGAGGAACATTAATTACTGTGAAAAATTGTCGTGTCGATTAAAAGTACATTATAATTCTATAAATCTTGATAAGGGATTATCATTTAATGAAATGAGTATATAAAATGTGTACTTTATATATTGAACATGACCTAACTAGATGGAACATTATGTGAATTGTGTTTTGTGTCATTAATGTTTCCATTGTATCTTTAGAATCTTAGATATGATATGTGTAAGTTTTTCACATGAGAAGTATATAATGTGATTGCTATTTAAATACTATCTTATGATATGAATAAAATAGTAGTTCGTTGTATACAACCTGTGTGGGAGAAATCTATACGTTAATATTATCATTTTCCTTCAATTTTTAGTTATGATATTATTGGGCCCTTTGGTAAAGTAGAATTATATCGCATGCAATATAATTGATGTAGTTATAATTATAATTCACTTGAGAGACCAAGAAAACGAATATGTGACACGATCCTATTTTGCATATTATTCATAATATCATGTGACAAGGATAGACACAAAATTAGTGGATCTAGTAAATAATTACTGTGTCATTTGGAAAACTATAATGTAATAATAGAACCTCTTATAGTCAATAATATAAAGTTTTATATTATTTTCAAGATGATATAGATCCTCTATACGGTCACACCAACTGAAGAGAAACAACGAATATTTTACATTTAAAAATTATGTATAAGATAAAATACATGAGATGAAATGCTAAAATAAAATGTCATAATATGACATGCTTAGACCATAAATAAATTTGTGAAGTTATGCAAATATTATTTGGTATAATTTTTGAATGCATTATAAGAATAATAGAGATGTTGTATAATAGAATAATATGAATAATATTATTTGTTAATAAATTAATTTATTAAACCAATCACAAGTTGAGATTAAAGAGAGTATGAGATGGCTAAATAAGGCTAGTGGCATTTGTGTAATTGATTCAAACCTTACACAAATAGTTGCCTGATAACTGTATTTTATATAGTTCTTTTCGTCAATTTTATTAATGATAATTGCTATGTTATTGACATTTTTGTTTAATTTTAGTTAAATAAATTAATATTTACCTTTTTTTTGTTAAGAAATACATTTTTAATAAAATTAAACAATGTGAATCGAAATCCTACTTATTTTCCAATTTATGTCCACAAATATAATTTCAAATAATAGAGTTCTTAATTACAATTTATAAAAGTTGAAAATGTAATTTATATTAAATTTGGGCTTAATTTCAATAATTAAAAGTTTAAAATTTAATTTAAATTAGAAAATGGGCGTAATTGTAATTAAATAAAGTTTTTAAAATATAATTTGAATTAAATTTGTGGGTTAAAATGCAATTAAGGAAAGTTTTAAATTCTGCGCAGGTGAGAAGAATGCCACTCGCACCACTCCCGACGCCCATCATCCACTGTTCGATCATTCAATCAACGGTCCAGATTTGGTGAGTGTATTTCAAACGAGACAAAAGGGCATACCCGTATGTCATTGCATACAGCTCGGCAACCAGTGGAGCCCACCTGCCGCGCAGGCCGATGTGCAGAGTGGGACCCACATGTCGGCTGCGCAGAATTTCCCCCGAGGCGCATTGTTCACCGTTGGATTGGTTGAACTGTCTAAATTGAAGCGCGTGGAACCAAGCTGTCGCACACCGAACTGCTTGTTTAAAAATCATGTGCGACGCGGTTCATCCAAGCGGCGTGTGCACTCAAGTTTTACAGAATAAGAATAAGCCACGTGTCAACTTTTTCTTTAAGCCAATAATTTTATGCCACATGTCATATTACAATGAGCGTGAACGTGCAGGATCACGCCCGTGTTGTAGCGTTGTCTCCCGTGCGACAATCCTTCGCGCGCCCGTTTCTTGCAGCCAATGAAATGCTACCACGTGTCCGCATTAATCCTTGCAGCAAATCAGACGCTGACACGTGGCATGCATTTTGAATTTGAAAAAACCAGAACGGCGCCCCTGTCTCACGCGTGAATTAAAATAATATTTCGATATCGAATATCGATACACATCGATTCTATTTTCGATACAAATTTTTACGCGTTTATTAAAAATAAATGTAAAGTTTAGTTTTGGACTACAAAGTTTAGTGCCACGGATCGTTTTGATAAGATTCGTAAATAATCAAAAAGCATTAAGCACAAAATAGAATGAACAAATCGAACGTCGTATAAATCTTTGAAAAATAATTAAAAATCAAAGCTTCATAAATTTAGATCAAATGCAACCCTAGAAAAATTAAATCACTTCATTAATTAAAACTTAAATTACAACAGATACTGAAAAATTAAAGGAAGAAGAAAGGAAATTAAAACATCATGTAGCGAAAATATTTGGCACACGCAGAACACAACAAAAGCCAAAAAATGGCTTCTGCGTGTTCTGCAGTCCAAAACCGAACAACACAAATAATCTCCCAAAACTAAACTCTCTAAAAAACTTTTTTACTCTATCATAATATCTCATATTTATAGCTAAAAAATACATCTATTACATTTATTTTTAATAAAATGTCATAATATGACATGCTTAGACCATAAATAAATTTGTGAAGTTATGCAAATATTATTTGGTATAATTTTTGAATGCATTATAAGAATAATAGAGATGTTGTATAATAGAATAATATGAATAATATTATTTGTTAATAAATTAATTTATTAAACCAATCACAAGTTGAGATTAAAGAGAGTATGAGATGGCTAAATAAGGCTAGTGGCATTCGTGTAATTGATTCAAACCTTACACAAATAGTTGCCCTAACCCTTGCCTATTTAAGGAGGCATAATTAAGGAAAATGGCATCCAATTTTCTGCCTCTAACCCTAGCCAAAATCTGCCCCATTGTGCAGCCACATTTTTCCTTTTCCTAGGCCAAAACTTGGAAAGGCTTGCTCAAAGCCAAAACCTAGGTGGTTCAACCCTAGGCCAAAAGTCTCTTGTCTCATCTCTTATTGCTAGGTGGTTAAATCTATGTCTTGAACTCTACATCCATCTATCTAAGAGGTGTGGTAGTTCGTTGTTTAGGTTCAAGGTGAACCAAGAGGTGCTCCCAAAAGAGAGGTGGTTTCCAAGAGATCTAGAAGGGAAATTGACTTCTCTCTACTTAAGAGATTTGACAATATATTTAGGTAAAGATAATATTCTTCATCTCTAGCAATACGGTAGATTAGATTTTTTTTTATTTTCTTTAGTGCACATTAGGTGTTTGTTGAGATGCTTAAGAGAAAATCTTGCTTGCAATTATCATACAAATGATGTCCTTTGTGTGTTGAGCCATGTGGTGATAGGAAAATTTTAAATTCTCACCATAAAGGCATACATATGAAATCCTAACACTCCTTATTCTAGGGACATTAACTCATATTAAGCTTCAAATGGCTTGCAAATGGACAACTAACAGGTTTAGCTTTGCTCATGGTGAATCTTTTAAAAACTTTTTCAACACACCTTTTTTGGGAAAAGCATATCCTTTGCTTTTGCCTACTGTGGGTAATCGCCATGCCAAGAATCTGCTTGGTAGGTCCTAAGTCCTTCGTTATAAAGGACTTGCTCAAATCTTTCTTCAACTTGTTAATCTTGTTAATATTTTGACCTACAATTAATATTTCATCAACATAAAGCAAAAGAATAATAAAATCACCATCAAAGAATTTCTTGATGAAGACGCAATGATCAGTCGTCGTTCTATTGTATTCATTTTTCTCCATGAATGAGTCAAACTTTTTGGTCCATTGCCTTGGTGATTGCTTTAGACCATACAAGCTCTTCTTTAGTCTTCATACCAACTTTTCTTTGCTTTTGACTTGGAAACCTTAGAGCTGCTCCATATAGATTTCCTCATCAAGATCACCATGTAAGAATGCGGTCTTTATGTCAAGTTGTTCAACCTCCAAATTAAGGCTACCTGTCAAACCAAGAACAACTCAGATTGAAGACATTTTAACTATTGGTGAGAATATTTCATTGAAGTCAATGCCCTTGTTCTGCCCAAATCCTTTCAAAACCAATCTTGCTTTGTAATGTGGTTATGAGCTACCTTCTTCGCTTTTGATTCTATACGCCCACTTATTCTTGAGATCTTTCCTTCCTTATGATAGTTTCATTAGGTCAAATGTGTGGTTCTCGTGTAGAGATTTCATTTCTTCCTACATGGCTTTTAACCACTCAGTCTTATGTTGATCAGTGATAGCTTTTCCATAACTCTTCGATTCTCCCCCTTCAATGAGTATCACATACTCTTTAGGAGAATATCTATGAATTGGTTGTCGTACTCTGGTGGATCTCCTTTTCTGTACTTCTGGTTAGACCTATTCAGAAACTTGTTTTGGTTCTGAACTGCTAGTTGGTGGATTAATATCATTAGTATCTGGTGTAACTCCTCCGTCATCTAGATTTTTTGGTAGAGAGACTAGGTCTATATTAACTAGAATTTCATCTGACTGTGGTTTCTCGGATTTCTCAAAATCCTCGATTGTTTGATCTTCAAGAAACACCACGTCTCTACTCCTGACAATTCTTTTGCTAATATGATCCCAAAATCTGTAGCCGAATTCTTCATGGGCATATCCCATAAAGATACAATGCTTTGCTTCTCCATCCAACTTGGACCACTCATCTTTTGGGATGTGAAAAAATGCTCTACAGTCGAATACTTTCAAGTGTTTGTAGGAAACATCTTTCCCCATCCAAACTCTTTCTAGTACATCGTAGTTTAGTGGAACTGATGGAGAAATGTTGATTAAGTTGACTGTTGTCCTCATTGCCTCCCCCAATAGGAGTTTGGAATTTTTGCAGTTTTATAGTTGAGAGCATACATTTGACTCTTTCACAAATGGTTTTGTTCATCCTCTCCATGACATCGTTGTGTTGAGGTATCTTTGGTACTGATTTTTCCATCCTGATGCCAAAAATTCTTTAGTAATCCTTGAATGGTCCACGATACTCACCCCCATTATCTACACGTGCACACTTTAAATGTTTGCTAGTTTCTCTCTTCACTTTTACATGAAAATGCTTGAAAACTTTATGCACTTGATCTTTAGTTTTCAAAGGAAAAGTCCACACTTTAATGAGCACCTCCTAGTGGCTTATAACTCATTCTATAGACATCTGTGTGTATTAAATCTAAAATATTTTCCTTCCTAGATGGTATGAGACTATGAAATACAACTCTATGTTATTTTCCCATTATACAGTCAACATAAGTTCACAAGGGTGTACCTTTCATTCCTAGCAAGAGCTCCTTCTTGGAAAGAATTCTGAGACCTTTTTCACTCCTGTGGCTGAGTCGCTTATGTCATAGCTCGGTGGGAACTTTTTTCCTAGTGGTATTTACTTCTCCTCTACACAGTCTAACTTCTATGAGGTAGAGTGAAGTATCTTTCTTGTCTTTAGCTACTACCAAATTGCCGTTGGTGAGCTTCCAATTTCCTTCACCAAAATAATCATTATATCCATCATCATCAAGCATACCAGTAGAGATCAAATTGAGGCGAATATCAGGAATATGCCTCACATCTTTCAAAATTAATCTGCATTTAAGATTAGTCTCTAGATAAATGTTGCCAATGCTGAAAATTTTTGATGCATAATCATTTCCCATCCTTACATGTCCAAAATCACCTTGAGTGTAGGTTGAGAAGAATTCCCATCATGAGGTGACATGATAGGAGGCGCCTGAGTTAACTACCCAAGTAGTGTCTTGACATGTAAGATTGACATAGTCAGCATCTCAAAAATGACAACTTTTTCAGTGACAGTTGAGGTGTCGTTTGTTCGGGTTTCTACTTCCTAATTTTTTCACCTTTAACTTTTGACATTCTCGAATGAAGTATTTGAGCTTGCCGCATTGGTGACATTTATTGTCATGCCTTGATCTAGACTTTGACCATCCTCTTTCTTGACTTTGGTTACATGGATTTCTACTTTTACTTCTTCCATGCCATTCTTGCTTGCCTTGTTTCTCCATGACAAGCGCTTTAGTATCAGGAGTATATCCTTCATCTTTTCGTCGAGACTCTTAGTTTAGATTTCTATCTTTTATCATATCCATAGTATGCTTTCCGTTAGGTGCTGAATTGCTAACTAACACAACTAGAGTATCCTAACTTTTTTTTAGAGAACTCAACATTAATAACGCTTGTAGTTTGTCGGTCATCTTCATAGATTTGAGTTGATCTACAATGCCTTGGAACTTGTTCATATGTTTTGATACACTGATTTCTTCCTTATACTTAAAATTGACTAATCGTCGCATTAAAATTGACTAATTGTCCTCGCATACATTTTCTTTAACTTTTGCCAAAGAACATAAGCATCGTGTTCATTAGCAAAATTTTGAAAAATGCTCTTGTTGGTCCATTGTTTGATTTGAGTAGCACACTTTCGATTCAGCACTACCCGGTCAACATTTACACTAGTTATTTTTGGTGTCTTGTCTTCGGTTTTCTAATCTATCGAAGTTGTAGGCACTACCTTTTCCTTCGACATTATAATTGGCTTCCACAGATCTTTAATGAATAAAAGATCCTCCATCTTCGGCTTCCAAATTACATAATTAAATGCACTCAACTTTATCAAATTACATGTGCTCTCCTCCATAGTGAATCACTATTCAATATTCCGAATAGTATTTGTATATGTAATAGTACTATATGTGTGTACAATACTCACACTGAAAATAACCAAAGCTCTGATACCACTTGTTGAGAAAAATTGACGGTTGTAAAGAAATAAATTCCACAAACTCAAGATAATTTCACAAACCAAAATAGAACAAAATATATTACCAAAGGTTTTTAGCTTGGAAAACCTTCCAAAATGAAAGTAACAACTACGGGACCCGTGGACCACTTAAAACTTTCACTATAATAAAATAGGATTACAAACTTCACACATTGGCTCTCAATTTTCCTTCTCAGAAAACTCTCTCTTGTTGAGGCTCTCTGTAATTTCTTTGTCTCACCTTGTTATTTTTCAAGATTAAGGCAAAAACTCTATTTATAGAGCCAAAACTCCATTCCTTCCACCCTTCAAGCCAAAAATTGATGAGACAAACAATCCACCAAAATCCATAATAGATGCAATCTCTCCTTCTCCTTTCACATCCATTTTTGACTTTTTTTTCTCTTCTCACTGCATTCTTAGCTTTCATCGTTGAATGCTTTTTATTTTATTTGTTGTTGGCCCACATGAGATTGACCAACACTTCAAGCTGCTTTGGAACTACTGTAGACGTTGTAATTTGTTTTTGTAAACATTTTTCTCTACATGTTAAATGACTACTGATAACTCTATGCTTTAGAGTTATTTTGTCTATTTTATTAATTATAATTGTTATTTTCCTAATGGTTTTAGTTCATTTTAAGTTCTTAAATTAATATTTACTATTAGTTGTTTAAGGAATATATTATTTAGAGAAAATTAAAGAATTTGAATTAAAAAAAGACTTAATTGGAAATAGTAAAAATTGAAAATATAATTTGAATTAAAATAGAGCTTAATTGCAAATAATAAAAATTTAAAATTTAATTTGAATTAATATAAAGGGCTTAAATGTAATTAACCAAAATTTATTTTTTTGGGTAGGGAAGGAGTACCATGCATAGCATTGTCAACGCGCCTCACGCACCGTCAGATCAGACAATCAACGGTGAGGATTAGGCGAGTGAGATTCACGCGCTACACGGGCTATTCACGCATTTCCATTTATGGCACACTACTCACAAAGTGGGGCCCACCTGTCTGTGCAGATGATTCCCATGCTCCACGCAAGTGGAGGCCAACTTTTGCGCACAGACCAATACGAATGTATCTCATGTGACGCGGTCCACCAAAGCCGCGTGCACCCTCTCATCCCTCCCAATACGAAGTTGCCATGTGTGTTGTTGTTTTTCCAACAAATCATATGTCACCCTGTGTCACACGTATTGTCTCTCACTACACGCGTATTTTGAGGATGGGATGTATAGTTTGGAGACGCGGGGGAAGACGAAGAGAGTTATTTTTTTGAGTTTTTAGTTTTTAGTTTTGTGTTTTGAGTTTTCTCTGCGTGTTTGAAAAGATAGATAGAACACATAGAAGTTATATTTTTGATGTGTGTTGTTATTTTGTTAGGGAAAAATACAAAGAAAGGAGACAACAAAGAAGAAGAAAAGGGAAGAAATTTTATTTTTCATTGAGAAATCTTGAAAGAGTTTCTTCTAATCTTTTTCTTTTAATTTTATTTCTCTGAAATGTATAAATATTTTCGTATTGTAATATCTATTTTTGCTATGAACTAATTTATTTGTTCTAGGGTTGAAGTGTAGCTTAAATTATGAAGCTTGAATTAATTAGTTTTGAATGATTTATGAGATGTTTTTAAGTTGTTTATTTTATCTGTGCTTAATGCTTTTAATTGTTGGAAGATTAATTAATTGATCTGTGACACTTAAATAAACTTGAAAAAGGTATTTTTATGTGTTGCTCGTAGATAAAATAACACACATATATATATATATATATATATATATATATATAAGGGATAGGAATATATTTTTATTGTATGTGTAGCTATTTGAGAACTTTAAACTTAATGAATCTTGGTGAATTTAATTCTCATAGAAATATAGTGAATTATTTTAACAAGATGTGTCTATTTGTTATCGGAAGAGACATATGGATAAATTAAGAGTTCTTGGTTGAAAAATTAAATGCGAGAACATAAATCAAGAGAAAATAATATGATTCAAGTGGATTAATTTGATGAAACTACAATCGTAGAATTTTCTTATAAACTGTTATAAAAATTAGTTAGTTAAACTCCATCCACCTATTGATTGTTTGGATAAAATTAGGTTGAAACCATTTTAATACTTAACGAATATTAGTAACAAATCTTCGTGAGAACGATATCTTACTTATCATTTATTACTTGTGACCGTATATATTTGCACGTTCATGTTCTCTTATAAAGATCTTAAAGAGACAACAACTACCAATCATCTATAAGAACAGATTGATATAACTAACTTATTCAACTGCTTGAGTTATGGAGCCATCATTAGCTACATCGTCTGGTTTTATTGAACCATGTTTATATGGCACTACATGTGCAATATCTTTAAGATTAATATATGCTTCTGGTGGATGAATCACAACAACCTTTTCTCCTGACAATATGGAGCAGGTTTTGTGTATTGCTTCAATATTATTAACTTGTGTAATAGTGATCTTTTTTTTAGCGGAATATTTTGTAACAAGTTCAAAGAAATAATCCACATGTTGATTGGCAAAGTTTAAAAATGTTTTATATTTTTGATAAATCCTTTTTCTTTGATCTTTGGTGGGATTCTAAAACATCAGTTTAAGACGTTCATTGATTGAATCACTGTTAGATACTTTCATCAATAAGACATTAGAGAACCTTGCTTTAGTACTTCCATAGAACATCTCTGATTGTGTAGGACTTGTTGGCCTATCATTTTCGGATTTTTTAAAAAATATGTTTCGATTGATAAGCTGATTGACTTATGCAGGTTGAAAGTCTTCACACTCCCTCAAATAAGGGTTCTTTTGTTTGGCTTGTAGGAGTTTGGAGAATCGAAACGTTGGTGTATTAATTCTGACATTTCTAGAAGAAGAGTTTAAACTAATTTCAATTATCCGACTTCGTATTTCATGTATTGTTCAAGCTCCTTGTTTTGAGGAACAGTAGTTTAAAACCCAAGAATCAGGAAGACGAATTTTATCCCGTGGTATCGTTTTAAGTACTGTTAGTCTAGATTTAATAATATTGGTTTGAAATAGTGTAGTTTCACCCTTTTTATCCTTTATAAAGGATTTTAAGTTATCTAGGCTTATAATATTCATTAATTTGAAATATATCTTGTAAATAAAGGTAATATTGCAAGTCCTCCTTTCATAACAAATTCATGAGTTTTAATATCAACCTATAATACCTGCACCACATTAGTCTCTTTAATATAGGCAGTAAAGTTGAGAAAACAATTAATGTAAATAGGACCAACACTTAATGAAGTTTTTAACTCCTAATTAAGAGTCTAATAACATCTGAGATGTTCAATATTTTGAAACATTCTAGTTTTGTAGATGTAATTCAATATTTTATGTTTTTATAATTCCTTTATTCTTTGCCAAGGTGGATTCATAACTAGTACTAGAAGATGAGAGTCAAGAAAGTTTAGATAAGCATCTCATCGATTCTACCATGGAGAAGAATTAGAGAATGATTTTTTGGTAATGGAAGAGGTATGTCGAAGTCTTATGCCTAAAACTACCCTATTGGTCGGGTCTTACTTACGGCTGCTCGACGAAGCCTTGAAGTTCATTTTTGGAATTGGCAAATTTGAAGGATTTTTTCCCTTCTTTCTTTCTATCACTCAACCTTTATCTAGTTAGGTTTGATACCAAACTTCCCCAAGATCTACTAGGCAAGATTTTTTAGAGATAAAATCAAAGGATTTTATTACTTGAACTAAAATATTTTACAGAGGATAGTAACACACTTTGATATCATAGCCCATTTGGTAAAGGTTCGGTCAATATATGTTAAAAGATAAAGGACATAGGCATGACCCATGCGAAATTGAGTTTGAATTATTTTAAGGTTTTTATTTATTTGTGTGCATTTCTAAAATATTTTCAATCATCTTGCGACTTAAAAGTAAAACAATGAATTAAATGATTTTTATATGAATTAAGACATGCTTGATAAGATGAACATGTGTGGATTATTGCAATTTAGAGTAGTTGATAAATTTTAAAAAAATCATATTTAAATGTAATTTGGTTTGTATACGAGGGACATAACCATGACCCCGTAGAAGTGATAAGTATAAAATATTTCATATTAAAACTAAGTTCAAGTAACTTATTTAAGTAATCAATAAATTAAAAAAATTATTTAAGTGTAATTTATTTTGTATATAAGTTGGATAAAAGATATAGCAATAACTACAATTTTGATTGTTTATGTGAATTTTAAAAATATTTTCAAGCATCTTGCACTACTACAATATATGCTTTTGGTCTCAGGATTTTAGCCTCGATTTTTTAAAAAATAGAGGCCATAGGGTTTTGACCACGGTTTTATCAATAACTGTGGCTATAAGTTAAATTACAAAAAATATTTAAATATATATAAACAAATTTATATAACCACGATTATTAAATGATTGTGATTATAATTAAAATAATAGAGTTTTCAATATTTTTAAAACCTATATGAATTAATATACTGTATGTCATTCATTTAAAAAAAATACAAAAATTACTTTACAATGTTTTTTATTTTTCTCTATTATTAATTTAATTTAATTTATTTTATAATATATATATAAATTCACTTTTTTTTACATTTTTTTCTAATTAATTTCATCCCAGCTCGCTGCGCGCGGTTAATTATATATATTAATATATAATTTCTAATTAATATATATATATATATAATATTAATTCCCCTAGTTGCCCAATCTCACTAAATTGTTTCCTAAATGATTTCTGGCCTCCCGAGCTCGTGTAGTTCGTCCCTCTCACCGAGCAACGCCGCGCCTCAAGAAATTTTCGATGACCTCCTTCAACAACTCCTCCTTTTCAACACCTCGTTCGACATTTACAGCAGCTCTTTTCCCCTCTCTTCTTATTTTCTCTATGTTTTTTTCTATTCATATTCCCCTGTTCGCACCTCGTCGACCAGCAGTTTGTACTATCATTGCTTGCGACCCATCTCTGGTAAGTATTGTTTCCAAAATCCAGTTCGATCTTAGATTTCGCGGTTAACTTGATTTGATTTTTTTCAAGATCTAAGGTTCATTCTGTTGCCTGATTTTTCTTGTGTTTTACTTTTGTTTTGTATTTTAGGGTTAACTTGAGTTAGTGTGGGTTTGCAGAATCCTGGTTGCTGCTTATTTTTCTTTGGATTGAAAATTTCTATTTGAGGTAACTTTTTCTATGGCTTGTTTAATTTATTTTATTTTTTATTGTGAATTAAGGAGGGTGGATTTAATTTCTGGTTGGGCAAGTTTGGCCTGTGAATTAATGCAACCTCTTGCTTTTATATGCAAGTTGCTTAAGCAATTTGTACTTGGAATGAAAGATGGATCCCCTGAGAGTGTTTGATTTTTTCCATTTCACATTAAAATTCTTAGAGTTTTGGTTTTTGGATTCCTTGGCTTCATCTATTCCCTTATATTCTAGTTGTAGTAATTTAATGGCATATGTTCTTACCTTCTCCTTATAGGTAAAGCTAGCACATGATGGATGTGGACATTCTTCTTTTTCTTCAGTGGTTTTACTTCTGTGCTTTATTATTATTTTTCCCTCTGAATTATTTTCTTTGTATGTTTAAGCTATTTTATGTGTTTCTTATTACAATTTTAAAGGCAAATATGATCTAGTAAGGTTCATAAAAACAATTCAGAAAGTTGGACTCTATGCTCAACTTCGTATTGGACCTTATGTTTGTGGAGAATGGAACTTTGGGTACTAGTTTTTTGTTTTTTTCGTTATTATCTTTTATAATTCTGGATCTGACCGTCTGATTCCCTTTACTTTCCTTTATGTTAATAAGGCTGTTCACTGAAAATTTGAATTGAATTAAAAAATTTATTTTTCTATTCACTAATTTTGTAGCATATGGTTGATTATAATTGAGATTTACTTCACTGTTCTTGCTCTAAGTTTATTTTTTCCTCTTTTTGATGTGTATATGTTTAAGGGGTTTCCTATTTGGTTAAAGTATATTCCTAACATCAACTTCAGAACAAACAATGAGCCTTTCAAGGTACTCTTTTGTTTCCTCTCTTATTTAATTAGCTTTAAGATCTGTTTGTTTGTGTTTATCTTAAAAGGAGCTTATGTAGGTAGTTTAAGATCAGTCGGTGCCTAATGCTTGGTGCCGGTACCTGTGCTGGTGCCTAGTGTTGACTAAAGATGCAAACATGACCAGAGTTATACTTAATGTTCTAATTTCTTCTTCTTCACATGAACACCAACATAGCTCAATTAATACTCAATTGGTGAATCCAATAAGTAGTGCTTGCATCTATTCAATAGGCTAGTAGTGCAATAGGGTCAAGTATAGTTCTATTTAAAAAAAACTTTGGTTTGATCATGTACTAATACGTTGTTTTTTAATTATATTAATTAATTGTTGAATATATTAGTACCTATGTTATGCACTTTGTAATATATTACAAATATACAAAGATTGTTCCTTACATCATATAAAATCATCCTTGAATAATCTATATGTATTGGATTATTTTGATAAAATGAAAGCATTTTCTAATGAATTGGCTGTTATTAGGCCTATGGATGATCACATGCTATTCTATTTTTTTTCTGTTTTGTTTTTCATGGTAGGCACTAGGCGTAGCAGCATCAAGCGTACCAGGCTCACCAGCGTACCAGGTGCACCAGCATACTAGGCACCAGGTGCACCAGCGCACTAGGTGTACCAACATACCAGGCACGAGATGCACCAGTTCACCGATGCACCAGTATACCAGTGCCTATGGTATTTATCTTTTATTTACACTTTTGTTGAAGTCGTTGTGGACTTGATTATGTTGATTTCAAGTACTCTTATAAATACTTGTAATTAATATTAAAAAATCAGTTTGTAATAGTAAGGTTTTATTATGTTTTAGTGTATAATAAATTCTCAAATGTAGTTATACTTTTAATTTTAATATAATATGATTTTTAATATTGTAATTAATAAATTTATTGTAATTTATATTGATTTTTATATTGTAATTAATAATTGTATTTTTTTAATTTATACATACCCTATGGCCTCGGTTATTGAAAAATTGAGGCCATAGACATGTCCTATGGCCTCTGTTATTGAAAAACTGAGGCCAAAGGACATATCTATGGCCTCGGTTATTGAAAGACCGAGGTCATAGGTTACAGTCTATGGTCTCTCTCACTTAGGCCTCAGTTCTTATAATCGTGACCATAGGCTTATAGTCATGGTTAAAAACTGAGGCCATATGTGCTTTTTACATGAATTAAGACTTGCTTTATGATATGAATATGTGAAAATTATTACAATTGTAAGGGAAAACTAATTTAGGTAGTAATTAAATAAAAAAAACTTATTTAGGTGTTATTTGGTTCTCATAATCAAGTAATGAGTATAGTATTTCATACAAAAGCTAATTAAGTTAAAGAAATTTATTTAGGTAGTTAATAAATTAAAAAAAATCTTATTTAGGTGTATTTAGTTCGCAAATGAATTGGACAAATGATATAACAATAACCTTATAATCAAGTGGTAAGTATAGAGTGCTCCGTACAAAATTGTAATTTCAAATGTTGGTATTGAGTTATCAGCATATACATAGGAGGTTAGTTTTAAGTAAAATAATCAAAGTAGTATGTGACCGTTAATTTAAGTTTCTAAAAGTGATATTTAATTAAGTCACTAGTACAACCCATATTTATTTGGAATGAAGTGGGCCTTATCTATGGTAACTGATGTGGAGACATCTAATTAAGGATACTTTGTATAATAATTGATTATACTAGACTGGACCAGACATATTAGAGACACTATTAATATCCTTTTACCGCCATATGTTTCTACATATGTCACTCAATGACCATACTCAAAATGATCTTAATCCTTTGTGATTTAGTTGACCCCTTACTATATCACCTTGATATTTGGCTTACTCGTTCATTCTCCAACTCGTGGATTAGATGCCTTGACCTTGGTATCTGAGGGTTTATGGTGACCTAGGAGGTTATCTCACAAGACATGAAATCCACTTCATCTATTCGCATGTGTTAGATAGTAATTCTCTTATTTAACAATCCATAGAATATGTAACTATGTACAATGTATAATATGATTTTAGATAGTTAATCATATGCATTGTGGGTACTTAAGAAAAAGATGTAATAGAGGAGCTGAAGTAGACTTAATGATCTCAATCGTATTACGATTGGATGATTGAGTTGCACATAATGGTTATATCAATGGATTACTTATATATATTATGTTGGGTAAATATTAGATATGATATTTGAGAATTCAATCTCAAGTTTATAGTAGAATAGCTCTAAATTGATAATTAAATAAGGGATTAATTAATGTATCAATGCTTTGTTTAAGTGTAAAATCATTGTTCTATCAATCCCCAAGCCTCCTCAATAACAAAAAATAAATGATATTGCTTCCAAGATAAAATGAATAATTAATTTAGAATTAATTATTTGAGTAATCAAAATACATATTTGATAGAGCCATATAATCCATGTGCTTAATTAAATATTATTTAATTAGATGGGATAATTATTTAAATTGATTAAAATATTAAAATAATAATTTAAATATTTAGTACGCATTCAAAAGCTTTTGGGACAAGTAAGGGCATTTTAATAAAAGTCAAATTGGATTTGAATTTAAACTTCCATCTGTCAAAATAATTGCATATAAGGAAATTTAACTTCTAACCCAAATAGACAAGTAGGGAGTGGATACACCAACCATGGAATATTTTTGTGAACTCTATTTCAACTCAATCAAGCAGACATCACAATGTGAATTAAGTAGATAATAGAAATATACAAAAAAAACATGTTAATCAACATACCGCAAAACAACAAGTAGATAAGAAAATAATATGATGTAACATACTAATAATGATATCTCAAACTCCTGTCTAGCCTGGTGACATGCATTAACCGGAAAATAGCACATAACAAGTGAAATAGGAAAACATTTAAGATGACATGTGAAATAAGTATGCTGGTAAACACATAAGATGACATATGAAATAAGATAATGCATATTATACACCCAACATGTCATATTAATTGTCTTATTTATGCATGGTTGATACTAAGTGATGTCATGAAAAACAAAACACATAGAAGTAGTATTGTAAATATATAAGCATGATAACAAGTCATAAATAGGACAAACATAAATAGCATGGATGTAAAATAATCACAACACTATCCCTTACATCATACATTTAACAAACATCTCAAACATTTCTCCCCGAAATCACTACTATAATACATAGATATAGTCTTGGACATTTAGTCTCGATTTATTAAAAAAACGAAGTCATAGGGTTTTGGCCTCGGTTTTTTAAAGGCATACCTTATCAATTGTTTTTTACACAAAACATCAAATTTTTCTATAAATATTTTTCTTTTTAATTCCCTTTTCTTTTTTCTTTTTCCCTCTCTTTTTTTCCTTTTTTTACATCTCTTTTTTCACTCCTAATAAATCTCCTCTTTATAATTACTACCAAATTTTCTCTTTTTTCCCCATTTATTTTCTCTACTCAAACCCTACCAAATTTTCTCTTTTAATTTTTCCCCCACTAATTTTCTCTACTCAAACCCTATACACCAGCCCCGCTTAAACCCTTTCCTCATTTTTTGTTCATCTCCTTTGTCTCCTTTTTCGTTCGTCTCCTTTGTCTTATTAATATGCTTGTGTTCTTAGCTTTATCATATTTTGATTTAATGGTTTCAGTTCTGTTATTTTACGGTTGGTGCAAAGATGGAGCTTGTGGATGGGCGATTTGAACTGCGAGAGATTCATAAGCTAGAGGGCCACATAGATAGGGTGTATAGTCTCGCTTGGAATCCAACGACTGGTGTTGATGGCGTTCCCTCTGTTTTTGCTTCTTATAGTGGTGATAAAACAGTTCATACTTGGGAGCAGAGCCACTCTTCCTCTTCTTCATCGTGGAACTGCAAGGTTCGTTTGTTCCTTTGTTTAAATTTTTTTATTTTCATACATTTATATTGTTTTTGGTTGCTTATAATATTTTGGGAGAATCAGGAGATGTAATTTAAGTTGCTTTAGTGTTTTAAATTATGAAGAGCAATATTTTGTGCCATAATTTAAAAAAAAAACCTTTTTGTTATGTACCAAATATAGTTTCTTACACAACTATTATTGATGGGCTCTGTGAGTACGTATTGTTGGAAAAGGCTAAAGAACTTTTCTTGGAAATGAAAGGTAGGGGATTGTCCCTAATGTAATTGTTTATAATTATCTGATACACAATTTTTGCTATGAAGGGAATTTGGAAGATGTTAAAAGCTTGTTGAACGAGATGGTAGATGAAGGTGTTCATCCTAACACAATAACCTTTAACATCTTGATAGATGTGCTTTGCAAAAAAGGAAATATTAAAGAAGCAAATTATATGCTTTAACTGATGATTAAGAAGGGTGAAAGTCTTAATTTATTTACATACAACACCATGATGGATGGGTTATGTTTAGTCAATAGGCTTGATGAAGCAAAGGAATTGTTTATATCTATATCAAGTAAAGGGTGTAAACCTGATGCTTACAGTTTTGATGTGTTAATTAAGGGATATTGCAAAAATATTGAGGATAACAGAAGCCTTAAACCTCTATAGGGAAATTATTAACAAGGGTGTTAGGCCTTCAATAAGAATATATATTTAATTGTTAGCTGGTCTTTACAAGGCTGGTAAGGTTGACGATATACAATATTTTTAATGAGATGCAAGTTCATGGTGTGGCTCCTAAATTATACCTTGTTGGAATTGTTTTTGACATCCTCAGGTTTTTGAAGTCCTAGTACCATCACCAGCATATAAGTTTTTAGTCTCATATGTTTTTCTGTCTGAATTGTGGGTTAGAAAATTAAAATTTTATCAATATTTCTAGCATTCATTGTCAACTATTAATTGAAGTCCCTTTTTGAATCAAATTTAGACTTGAAGACAACATTGGGAAAGAAAAAAAAAGATGGAAAATTAGCACCTCTATTAGCACATTCAACGGGTGCTTGTGCTGGTGCTGGTCCTTGGCGCCAGTGCCTAGTATTGGTGCCTGATACTAGTGCTGGTACTGGTATTGGTACTTGTACTGGTACGGATGCCTAGTACGAGTGTTGGTACTTGTGCTAGTATGGGTACTAGGTGCCGAGTGCTAGTACCGGTGGTGGTGTTGGTGCCGGGTATTGGTGCCTAATGCCTAGTGCCTAGCATATAGGGTTGAGGCCATAGGGAGAAATGTATGTTCTCTTTATTTTCTCTATCTATATTTTTTTTATACTGATAATGTTTTAAAGAATTATAGGTCATCACATATTTCCAAAGTTGCAAATAAGGGTAAGAATTACAACAACACCAGGTGCAACAGCACTAAGCACCAGGTGAGTCAGTTAGGTGTAGGATTTTTTGATGACAAGCTTGGTACGCTTTGCATGCAATGGTTGCAAGATAAGGTTTGTATGACAACATGTTAGATATAAACAATTGAAATGTATTTTCCTTGTTTTCTCAAAAGCCCTATTATGCCATTCACACCTGAAAGCCCTATTTGGCTGTCATCTGCTCCTCTACTTGTTGATATTCTACCACATGGCCACACCTTTCACGATCACTACTTGGATGCTATCAACCCCATGACCATGCCAAAGATCCTTCATGCATCCCTTGTGCCATAGGCAAGGGTTAAACACCAAATATGGTAATCTTTTTTATGAATTCTGAATTTTATTTTGATCTCTAAATAGTTTCCAATAGTTAGAAAGGAAATGGAAAGACAAAAACAAAATTAATGATTTTCCTAGTAGATCTAATAAATTCTATAGTTCAAATTTGTTTTTTTTCATTTTGATTTGTATATGTTTAGAGGGTTTCATGTTTGATTAAAGTATGTTCTTGACATCAACTTCAGAACAAACAATGAGCCTTTCAAGGTACTCTTTTGTTTCCTTGATTATTTAATCAACTTTAAGATCCGTTTGTTTATGTTTATCTTACTACTTATGTAGGTAGTTTAAGATCAGTTTGTTTGAAAATGATATTTGTCTCTTCTACTCATATTTCTTTAATTTCAACAAGTTTTTGGTACTGGTGCTAGTGTTGGTGCTAGTGCATAGGTGCTAATGCCTGGTCATGGTGCTATATCTGGTGCCTAGTCCTGGTGCCTGCCTCCATTGGTCATAAATTAGTAACTCTCAATTGATAGCTTTTTCGTGTTGTGTTTACTCTTTCTATTATTGACTGGAACTTTATTTTTTTGCTTCACATGTTTCTTAGGACATGACTCAGGCAACCCCAAATCAGGAACTGGCTGCCACAGATCTTCATAGTTATGAGAAAAAGTTTAAACATATATTTAGAGGTATCCATTCATAGAATTGAAATTATGGCTTTTGATTTCTTGATATGGTTAGCTAATTATTTATTAAGGGTTGGTGCTATTTACTTAGATTAATAATTAATGATAGTTGGATATGCTGAGAACTGAAGCTGAATTAATACTTGCATTTGTTCACCAAACTTAAATTTTACACTGAGTAATTAGGTCAACCTCGAAGACATTTAATCACCACAGGATGGAGTACATTTGTCACTTCTAAGAGATTGGTTGCTGGAGATGCCTTTGTGTTTTTTAGGTGTGTGTGAATTGATTTTTTTCTTACTATTCTGGGTGTGCATGTGTTTTAGAGGAAATCAAACAATATTTTTTAGATGGGTTGTTAGTGGATATGATGTGGGATGTTCATGACTGGTTAAACTGTGATATAGTTATTTGTCTTTACAAAAAAGCCATGTATTAGTTTAGACTATGATACACATTTTTCTTAAACTTCAAAGAGCTTCTACTGGACTTTTACATGAGTTTAGGGAAATGAAAACCTAATTAGATAATCATATTCGGGTATATTTCAACTTAAAGTGTTTGAGGTTTTATTTTTCATCCAAATAACGACTATCCAATAAGCTTAAAAGTTTTCTTCTTAGAGAAGATTTAACAAAATAAAATCATTTATGTTTCATGGATAAGCCTTCTACATTTTTTAAATTAAAAATTGAAAAATTGTGTGTTGTAAGGGTGCCATTTATCTTAATTTTTTCTTAATTTTTCTGCAAGAACATCCATTGATTCACCATTAATTGGAAAAATATAGTTACAGGAATGTGAGGTCATTTACATTTACTATTTTGGTTCTTTCACTTATGTTTTCAATCTTTATTTAAGGATGGGGTGAGTGAGTCGTAGTTCAGTAAATTTTTACTAAAGTTGCTCTTAATGAGATATATATTCTAATCTAAATCATTTACTAATTCTGTATTGCAATCAAGGATTCCTTTGCAACCTGAACTTGTACTTCAAGATGTTAGTCAAGACCATGCTCGCAAAACAGTAAGATAGTTTTCATTTTCATTTTTATTTAAAAAAACTATTACTAGAAGTGAGAGGAAAACTTAATAAATGTTTGTTATTCAATTTGTAATAGATGACCATTGAAGACCATCCTTGCTTTCCTGGCAAGCATGCATCTGTGCATCCGTGCATACTTATGAACAAAAATAGGAATTCACATTATTTTAAATTTTGGTGGAAGCTGGGAATTGGAATGAGCATACTAATATTAATTAGTAAATTTTTTTATATATATTTTTATATTTTTGGAATACTTTAATTAGCTAGTTATATTAAGGTTTTATTTTGTTTAATGTATCTATTAAACTTTTAATTAATGTAATATCCCTCTTAAGTTTAATATAATGATTCTTAATTTTTTAAATTTATTTTAATTTATATTTAAAAATGAGGTTAATTGAGTTGTATATGGTCAATAGATATCATTTTGATTACAAGTCTATAACCTCTGTTATTAGAAAACTGAGACCATAGGGTGTACTTATGGCCACAATTATTAAAAAATTGAGACCATATGGTGTATCTATGGCCTCGGTTAAGAAACCGAGACCATAGGTAACGACCTATGGTCTCTCTCACTTAGGCCTCGATTCTTATAACTGTGGCCATAGACCTATGGTCACGGTTAAAGACCGAGGCGATAGGTATGTTTTATAGTAGTGAATGTATTCATGTTAAGTAATAATATTGTTATGCATCCTACACTCTCATAACTTCCCCCAAACAAATGCAGCTACATGCAACATATAACATACAATAAAGAAAAGGAGAAGCATAGTAAGTATGCTAAGAGAAACACAACTCACAACCTTAGAAAACATATACATGTTAGTAAGAGAATAAAATAACCAATCTCACAAAAAACATCAAACATATCAAACAAGTGAGATGACAAAGATGACCTCAGAAAAGATCATAGGCCCCAAAAGAACTATTTCAAGAGAGGTATTTAGTACAAACTGTACAATATTACCTCAAAAGAGATCATAACCAACACTTCAATCATTGCTAGTTCAAAGAGAAAGAAACAGATTAACTAGTAAGCAACACAAATACCATCCCACAAGAGAAACAAGAAAAATGGGATGATACTAAAACATCTAAGCATATGAGGAAATTCAAGTTCCAAAACAAGTAACAAGAGATATGCTTAGAAATGGTGAACAACCAAAAACAACTTAAATGCCAACTAAACATATTAGTTCAGTCACGACAATACATGTAAGATAAAATTCCTAAGAACATGTAAATAATTATATGATGTACAAATGCACATGAAAAACCACAACAAGTATTAAGTACAGAGAAAAGTGGATAAATCACATAAGCTTGAAAAACACATATCAGCTTTCTCAAAAAAGACATCTAATACACAAGATAAGAAAGAGCATACATAAGAAGAACAATAAAGAGCATGAAACAAACTGATCAACAACACAACACACTAGGTCAGAAAAATAACAACCTAGTAGACTAGAGAAGATGTAGTCCATATGATATGGCTTATGAATGACATGACTACAAAAATAAAGCTCCTAATACTTTATCATTACATGATGAAATCATGTGATATGATACTCATGAAAAAAGATGCAAAATGATGTGCAAGTAAAAAAGCAAGATAATCAAACATATAAAGCATGTCAAAGAAACTAGAGAAGAAGAATGCTAGTAAATGATTAAATAGTTAGGCATAGCAACAAATAAAACAATTAATACATTATGCATGGCAAGAAGCATTGAAAACAAGGTATGCCATAAACACGTAAATCATATGCTTCACAAAACATGCACCTAAACAACATCATTATACGATTACATATGCAACCTACACTCAATCCTAGTATGTTGATATGGAAATAAAATGCATATCTTAGATAGAGAAGCACAAAAAAAAAGATGTAAGACATGGAAATAGCAATGATGTATCATCATGAATGCATTGAGATAAACAACCTTTAAAAAAAACAATAACCCACAGCACTGGAGACAATTGACATAAACATACAAATGTGTGTGTATGTGTAGATAGATTTTTAGAATCAAGCACCTAGGTGGATTAAGACTAAATAGGACCGACCCATTTTTATACCAAATAAAGTTCATCCATCAAAACAATTGCATATAGTTGAATTGGACTTCCTATCCAAATAAGGAATTAGGACCTAAAGGAGGTGGATATGCTAAACCCTAGAATATTTTTACAAGCTCTATTTTAACTCAATCAAGCAAGCCTCACAACATGACTTGAGTAGACAGTACAATGAAATGTACAATAAAAATAACATGCATAATTCAACACACCACAAAAATAACTAGCATTTAAGAAAATAATATGTGGTCAAGACAATAGTGATGGTGTGTTATAGACCCCTGTCTAGACTAGCAACATGAATTAACAAGGCAAACAATACATAACATGTGAAATAGGAAAACATAATGAGGAAGTTATAAAAAATATTTAATCACTTTAAGACCTCTTATGATGGAACATATTTATTAAATAATGATTGTACTTTTACAACATAAGATCATACATAACATAGTATGTAATATGGTGAACCTATATAGCATCAAACTCTTACGTGGTAAAATCCATAGCAACTATTAACAAAAGGTAATTCACTAAAAACTCAAATCAAGTTCAAAACAAAAAAAAATATAACACCTATACCTCTATCAGTTAGACCACCATGATATATTGCGCTTAAATTGCCTTCACTTCTATCTCCACACAAATTGCAATCCAAGTAGATCCAAGTTTGTCCCTAAAGCTCCATCATCACATGGCATGATCAAATATTAATGGCTCAACATCATAGTATGTAAACACATAGGCTTTGTACTTATGAACTCTAACACTATCACCACATAGGCTCATCACCTATAGGAACTATTGTAACTGTGCAATACCTTGCTGACACACAACAGACCAACTCTAAGAGTTGTAACTACATAGGCTCCTTGCCTATGGAACTAGTTGTGACCTCACAAGATGTAGTCAACACATGGAACACCAACTCTAAGAGCTACCACAACATAGGCTTCTTAACTTCGAAAATTATTGTGACCTTGCAACACCCAGTCGATAGATGGTGCATCATAACACATGATCCTCACCTATAAGAAACATTGCAACCTTAAAACAATCATATGATACATGAAAAATCAACTCTCAACAAATAAAATGATGTGACTTTTTACTAGCTAATAATGAATTTTAACTCTCAATAAATCTGCACTCAATCTTTTACTTTTTACACCAAGCTAGTGTCTAAAACAAATGAGAGAGATTCCTCTTTGTTTTCCTACATTTTATAGATGACACACTATTTCTTGGACCAGATTCTTAGAAGGAAAATGAACCAATGTGGACCAAAACGAATTGGGGAAACCTGTAACCAAATAGGAAGAGCTTCCTTTAACTTCTGGCCAAGATAACAAGAGAAATATGGTGGATTTTATATAAAATACCACCTCTTAATGAGCATTTTTCTTACTAGTAGGTGATTACTTTCTAACCACCTTGGCATTATCTATGACCAACAAAGCTCTCCGACCTCCTCATTGACCCCTTGTTGACCCTTCGCTAACCATATTAGTGAGGTCTAGGTAAAAGGAGATAAGCATTTAAATTGACCAAGAATTGGTCAAAGTGGCCCTGAACTTGCTATAACATTAAAGAATGATAAAATGGTCAAGTTTGGTCTCCAACCGATTTGGACTGGCCGATTCAAGACATGTTCCAAAACCCTACACAAAAAGATGATTTTCTATCCAAACATATCCTCTAGATATCGAAGAATATGCATTGTATGATTGAACCAAAATGTGTATTGTGCATAAGGGATCTTTAATTAAGTCACTAGTATGTCCCATATCCATTTGGAATAAAGTTACCCTTATTTGGGGTAACTGTTGACATCTAGTTGTGGGTATTGTATAATAATTGATTATATAGTATTGGCCAGACATATTAGAGACACTGTTAATACCCATTTGTCCATAGATGTTTCTCTATATGTCACTTGACAACCATGTGTAAAATGATCTTAATCGCTAGTGATTTAGTTAGCCCCTTACTATAGTACCTTAGTATTTGACTTACTCAACTTGTATCTTGGTTTTTATGGTCAGTTGGGAGGTTATCTTCCAAGATGTGGAATGCACTTCATCTAGTTGCAAATGTTAGATAATAATTTCATTGTTTAGCAATCCTGATCATAGATAACTGCATACAATCTATAATATTATGATACAATCTATAATATTATGATATATAGTTTTTTATACACATTGGGATTATTTAAGGAAAAAATGTACTATATGAGATAAAATGAACTTCATAACTTTTGTCGTACTATGAACTAGTTTTATAGAATTGAGTTCACCTAATGAGTATATTAATTGATTACTCATATACATTACGTTGGAAAAAATATTAGCTATGACATTCGAGAGTTCAGTCTCAAGTTTATAGTACAATAACTCTAAGATTAATAAAGACTAATAATTAATTAAGGGGTTATTAATGTATCTGTGCTTTATTTAAGCTTAAAATCATAGTTACATCAATCCCCAAGTTTTGTCCATAAAAACAAATTAACGATGTTTATTCAAAGATAAAAAAAATTAATTAATTTAGAATTAATTATTTGAATGATAAAAATACATTTTTATTAATTAGGATATTTTATGAGGGTCATAATTATCAAATAAATATGTAAGAATAAATAGTAATTTTACATGTTCAATTAATCCATGTGATTAATTAAATATTATTTAGTTGACATTAAAATGTAAATTTAAATGTTTAGTATACATTTAAATGTGCGATAAGTAGAGGTTATTCAGCAAAAGTCAAATTGGAATTTAATTTATGGATTAATTGAACAATTTAATTGGATTAAATCGTAGAACATAGTTAGGAGTTGTACTTCCAATATGGCATTTAAAGAGAATAATTAGAATGGGAATATTATTCTCATTGTGGCATACAATTAGATTGTGTGAAGCACTCCTCGTTGGAATAGAATCAGAAGTTTGTTATTAAATCAATTTGTAACAAAATAAATTGGTATAAAAATCATCCTAACACAAACACTATGGTCAACCATATTAAAATAATTTTTAGAGAAAAATCTCGCACTCAATTGAGAGGAATGTTGTGAAAAATAAAGTTCTACCTAAACCCATAGTTTTCAAGAAATAGTTTCTTGTTACAAAACTATTTTTGGAGAACAAGAAATGCTTTACATATAAGTGTTTCTAGTTGGAAAACTAGGAGGTGCTTTTTATTAACTTGTGGATTGCAAGGAAACCCACTTATCCCATTCATCCTTGTTAGGAGACAAGGCTTAGAAACCCGAATATTTGAACTGTTGTTTACACACTACAAGAGTAAGTAAATCCATTCTACTTGTTAATTTAAATAGCTAATATCATAAGATCTTTGTAGAGAAAAGTTTTGTTGCCCAATACCAATATATTTCACATATTTTGTTGATGAATATTTTATTTTTATTAAAGTGTTTCAAATGAAAACCAACGTACACCTATGAATCTATGTTTTAAGAGTGAGGGAATATTCATTTATTATTTAAAATCTAAGCTTAGTGGTTGTTGGCACTCATTTGTTGGGTATATGTATGACATATACAAAGTTCCAAAGTACATACTGAGATCAATTAAATTTGAAGTACAAGACAGTCATGGTTAGTCAACTTGAAAATTTATAGAGGGACAAAATCATCATTCAACGCTATTTATAGCTAGAATTGTTAATAGGACTTATAGGAGTGTAGTTGCTAGACAATAACTGGTAAGTAACCATAACTAAATAATCCAAGAGAGATGACTTAGAATTTGGAAGTATGCATCATATGATTATTTGGGAGCCATTTGTGTATCTTGATGCGTATTTTCGCAAGTGTACGAATCGTTCAAGTAATAAAGTGTACAAAAGTACGGATATCGAACCCACAAGGAATGGCGTTACTAAGTACCGAAATTGACTAACCCTAATTTTATTTGAAAACCGAATTGTTGAAATTGTTTTAAAAGCAAATTAACATAAAACTAAACGCAAATAACAAAATTTAATGTTGTTCACAAATGATTAAAAACACTAAGGCATTTGATTTCGCTAAATCAATTCAATCCGATTTCAAGTCATGTTATATGAAAATCAAAGCTAAAAGTGATGGTTGAAAAACCCAAACTTATCTAATACTCTTTCTCAAGTTATATTAGAATTACTTATCTATGAAAACCGACTATATTTCTATGAAGATTTAATCACAAATTAGCACATTACGATTTATGGAATTTCTGGAATAACCACATACATCATGCATTAGGTGTCAAACTCGCATTCAACATACGGTATTTATCACAAGAAGCATTCATTACACATCTCCTCTCGGTCTCAATATAATGCAACAAATCGTCTAAATCTTGATCAGAAATTTAAAAGCATTAAGCATGGAAATAAATACTCGACTTGAAAACAATGGATTCATATAACCATAACAAAAGAAATCAGATTTCCTTGATCTAACTACATCATAGCCTTAGCAAAAAAAACGAATTAGTTCATAACGGAAATAAGAACAACCATTATTTCAATTGAATCCATGAATAACAAATATCAATAAACTGCAGAATATAAAAACTAAGGAGAAGAGATGAAAAACTCTAGAAGATGAAGGCTTGGTAGCAACAATGGTGAAGATCCTTCAAGTTTCTCCAAAATTTACTTCTCTTCTCCAAAAATGCCTTTGAACTCTGCTTTCTGCCGTCCCCTCCTTCTCCATCATAATGTATATATAGATCTAGGGTTTTGGAGGGCAATTTTGGAACAAAACAGCATAAAAAAATGTTTTCGAACGAAACTCGCCGACGGCGAAGTTATTCTCGCCGCGGCGAGATTTCTGGAAAACTTACGATTTCGGTTCCGCTAAATCTCGCCGGCGGCGAGATGTACTTGGCCGGCGGCGAAATTGCTTTGCCAAAATCTGTGCTCCCTGCGTGATTTTCAACATTTTCTCGGTAAGATTTTCGGCGGCGGCGAGAATATTCTCGCCGGCGGCGAAATTCCAAATGTTGAACTTTTGTTTTCTTTTTATTTGCACTCAATCCCGGTCATTGAAATTTGTCCCAAACTTCTCCATAATTATGATTTTACCTGAAATTGCACTTTAAACACGAAATACCCGTGAAATGACATTTGTGGATTAAATAATAAAATAAAACGCAATTTTCACACAAATATCAACCTTTAAATCATAACAAAAATGCAATAATTTGACTCCTATCAACAGCCGTAACAAGCGTCTTGCTAGTCTCTAGCAAGAAAAGCGATCTATGAATAATTTCAAAGGAGACATTAAAAGAAAAATTCAAAGGAAATTTATTCTATTTACAACATTACATTAAGCGTATGCAATAAGCCTTTAAACCCCTAGGCGGCCCTAGTAGGACGAGTTGTAGTCTCGTGAGGGCACCCACAAACATCTTACCTATAACTATCCTAACTTAAAACAATAACATAACATAAAAAAAATAATTTGCACAAATGTCTCAAAAATTGTAAATAACACCCAACATATAGAATAATTAAATGTCACCTAAGTTTTAAGAAATCTCAAATGCCAATTTCACTTTTGTTATTGACTCTTAAACATCCATCAAACCACAAACCAATAGCCATAATGCCCAGATAATATTATGCAGAACATCCACAAACAAAAAGGTGAAATCTCAAACTCCATAGGCTCACTCTTCAAAACTCTCTCCACTAATGAAGAAAAATACACCACTTCGGATCAATAGGACTTATTAGGCTTGTAATGTTAGGCTTAGGTATTTGGTTAAGAAAGAACGGGAAGTGTCAAAATACAAATAATAGCACTTATTAGATTAAACACAACCAATTAAGTAAAAGAGTAACACCATTTAACCCAAATTGTTTCTTCCGATCATAACCCATTTTTTCAAAGATAAACAATAATTCTTCCTCAATCTTTCACCTCAGTACATCCATTACTAACACTCTTTTATTTACTAGAGTGTGAAGGCCTTTTTTTTCCTTTTTTTTGTTTTTTTTTTTTTTGTTTTTTTCATCCTTACTCCAATTGCTCTTGAAAAGTTTGTGTTCAAATTAAGTGCTCTTAACAAATAAGGTAGGAATTATATATATATATTTTTGGCTCAGTAAAAGGTAGGTTATAGAAGGCAAAAAGAAAGAAAAATAAGGCTAACAATATATTTAAATAGGCTCAAAGAGGTAACTAGTGATATAAGGATAACAAGGTAGGCTTAAAATGGCACAATCGATCCAAAAATGGCCTACATCATCTCCTAAACAGTGCAATCCCAAATTATTTCACCTCAAGAGGTTTTCAAATGAGTTTTAGAGTTTGTTGAGATCACAAAAATGTCCATGAAAAATTCGCACATAAGACTTCTCTAAGCATTTAGACTAATCAACCAAATCATACCACATACCAAAAGAGTCGCCAACTAGGTAAAATCAACATTTGAAATTATCTTTAAACCGAAGCAAAATTTAATGTCTTCTAAAAGCTACTTGCTATCACAATCACATTATTATCATCAACGTGCAAATTAAAATAAGTAAAATGCAAATAAAATAAAAAATAAAAATAAAAATAAGACAATAAACAAATAAAAGAAATTAAATCAAAATGTAGAAAAATAAATGGAAAATCAAAATTAAACACAAATAAACACACAAACAAAACTAATAAAAATGAAGGGAAGAAAAGATTTACCATTTACCACACCCCCAACCAAAACCTTACATTGTCCTCAATGTAAGAAAGAAAAACTGTAAATGGCCTTTTTTTTACCTACAAGACAAATAAAATAAGCAAATTTAAAAATAAAATTATCATAAAATGAAGTGCAGAATTTAAAATTTCTAAAATAAAATGAGATAAAAGATGAGAAAACAAATCTGATGGGTTGCCTCCCATTAAGCGCTTTAAGTTATAGTCATTAGCTATACTTTATGTTATCTTTCTGCTTGCTGAATTCTCCGTCAAAATATGGCCTCAACCGTTGTCCATTTACCTTGAAAGTTCCCTTTGTTTCATGACTGATCTCAATTGTTCCATAAGGAAACACCTTGGTTACTATAAAAGGTCTTGACCAACGAGATTTTAGCTTTCTTGGAAAAAGTCTGAGACGGGATTTATAAAGCAGCACTTTTTGTCCCACCTCAAAGTTTTGCCTCAAAATGCGCTGATCATGCCAAACCTTCGTCTTGTCCTTGTATATTCGGGCATTCTCATAAGCATCATTCCTCATTTCATCCATCTCATTTGTTGCAGATTTCACAAGGCAAGTTCTAGTGGTAGCAATGGAGTTCTCTCCTCAAAAGTTTCCGAGATTAACTTGTCAAGAGTGTTAATTTGAAAACAAGAATGTACCTCACTTGGAAATTTCATTGCTTCAAAAACATCAAAAGTCACTTGTTCATCTTGCACCCGTAGAATGAGCTTTCCTTGCTGAACATCAATCAATGTTCTTCTAGTTGCAAGGAACGGTCTCCCCAATATCAACGGTACCTCTCTATCTTCCTCCATGTCAAGCACCACGAAATCTACAGGGAAAATAAATTTGTCAACTTTAATTAAAACATCCTCAATTACCCCTCGAGGATATTTCACCGATCGATCCGCTAATTGTAGAGAGATTGAAGTGGGTTTTACTTCTCCTAGGCCTAGTTTTCTGAAAATAGAAAGTGGCATCAAATTAATGCTTGCTCCTAAATCACATAGGACTTTATCAAAATTGCAACTTCCTATAGTACAAGGTATAGTAAAACTCCCTGGGTCTTTCAATTTCTGTGGCAGTTTTCTTTGAAGAACTGCACTCCTCATTTAGCATGACAGTTTCATAATCTCCCATCTTCCTCTTTTTTGATAGAATTTCCTTCATGAATTTTGCATACTTGGGCATTTGTTCCAACATCTCTACAAAAGGAATGTTAATATGCAATTTCTTAAAAATATCCAAAAATTTATCAAATTGATTATCAAGCTTTTTCTTATTCAATCTTTGAGGATATGGGATAAGAGGCTCATATTTCGCATTTGGGGAAGGTTGAACATCTTGGGATGTTGATGGCTTTTCTTTAGATTTTTCCATCATTTTCTCTGATTTCCCTTGCCATTCAAGTACTTTACCGCTTCTCAATGTGATAGCCTTTACATGCTCTTTGGGATTTATTGTGTCACTAGGCAATGATCCTTGAGACCTTTCTGCAATCTGCTTTGAAAGCTGCCCTAGTTGGTTTTGGATGTCCCTGTTTATTGCCTCTTGATTTCTGAAATTTGTTCTTTTCTCCTCAATGAACTTTCCCAAAATTCCTTCCAAATCTGTTTTTTTCTTCTCTTGGGTTGGTAGGAAGATGATGACGGTTTGAATCCCCCTTGGTTATTTCCCCTTGACAAATTTGGATGATTTCTCCAACCTGGATTGTAGGTGTTCGAATATGGGTTATGTTGAGGTTTTTGGAAATTTGAAACATAATTTTCTTGCTCAGCATTTGGTGAAGCAAATGGATTTCCAGCTTGGCACTCGATACTAGCATGCTTTCCACCACATAAATCACATTGTGTTGTTGGTTTGGATTCGAATTTGGATGACAAAGAATCCATCTTTCTTGAAAGAGCAGCAACTTAAGCCGACAAAGCATTCACTGAATCAATTTCATGCACTACTGCTGGTCTTTTTGCAATTACCCGCTCTGAATGCCACTAATTATTGTTTTCTTCCATGATCTCTAATAACTCATGAGCATCCTCCGGTGTTTTTCCCATTAAAGACCCTCCAGCTGCAGCATCAATCATTGCACGATAGTTTGAAACCAACCCATTATAAAATGTAGATACTTGTAGCCAAATTGGTATACCATGATGTGGGCACTTCCTCAACTTTTCTTTGAATCTTTCCCAAGCTTTATACAATGATTCTTGGTCATACTGTGTAAAAGATGTGATTTCATTCCTCAATTTTGCTGTCTTAGCAGGAGGAAAGAACTTAGACAAGAATTTCTGAACCAACTCATTCCATGTTGTAATTGATCCCGGTGGTAATGAATTTAGCCACTCCTTGGCTTTATCCAGAAGTGAAAAAGGAAAAACCCTCAATCTTATAGCATCTTCAGACACACCATTTATCTTGTAAAGATCACTCACCTCCAAAAAGTAAGCAATATGTGCATTTGGATCATCCTTTGACATTCCCCCAAACTGATTTGATTGAACCATTTGGATAAAGGATGGTTTTATCTCAGTTATTTGCTTGAACGGTTGGCCTCCTTATACACGAAGTAGTTCCATCAATATTAGGTACAGCATAATCCCTCAAAGCTCCATGATTTCCACCTCCCTCAACAAATGGTGGATCCATAGTTGATTGTCTATTAGAAGGTGAGGTTGAACGCCTTCTTTCTCGGTTTAGACACCTAAATGTTCTATCAATCTCTGGATCAAATGGAAATTGGTTAAGGCTTCTTGTACGTCTCATACAACAGTCCTACAACCGAAATTAACTAGCACAAAAACAACACAAAGTTACCTTTTTTTATGATAAATGAAATAAAAGAGCAAAATAAACAAAATTAAAAATGAAACAATGATAAAGCAAATTAACTTCAAATTAAAACTAAGATTAGGTAGTATCGATATTAATAAAATCAAACCATTCCCCGGCAACGGCGCCAAAAACTTGATGCGTATTTTCGCAAGTGTACGAATCGTTCAAGTAATAAAGTGTACAAAAGTACGGATATCGAACCCACAAGGAATGGCGTTACTAAGTACCGAAATTGACTAACCCTAATTTTATTTGAAAACCGAATTGTTGAAATTGTTTTAAAAGCAAATTAACATAAAACTAAAAGCAAATAACAAAATTTAATGTTGTTCACAAATGATTAAAAACGCTAAGGCATTTGATTTCGCTAAACAATTCAATCCGATTTCAAGTCATGTTATATGAAAATCAAAGCTAAAAGTGATGGTTGAAAAACCCAAACTTATCTAATACTCTTTCTCAAGTTATATTAGAATTACTTATCTATGAAAACCGACTATATTTCTATGAAGATTTAATCACAAATTAGCACATTACGATTTATGGAATTTCTGGAATAACCACATACATCATGCATTAGGTGTCAAACTCGCATTCAACATACGGTATTTATCACAAGAAGCATTCATTACACATCTCCTCTCGGTCTCAATATAATGCAACAAATCGTCTAAATCTTGATCAGAAATTTAAAAGCATTAAGCATGGAAATAAATACTCGACTTGAAAACAATGAATTCATATAACCATAACAAAAGAAATCAGATTTCCTTGATCTAACTACATCATAGCGTTAGCAAAAAAAACGAATTAGTTCATAACGGAAATAAGAACAACCATTATTTCAATTGAATCCATGAATAACAAATATCAATAAACTGCAGAATATAAAAACTAAGGAGAAGAGATGAAAAACTCTAGAAGATGAAGGCTTGGTAGCAACAATGGTGAAGATCCTTCAAGTTTCTCCAAAATTTCCTTCTCTTCTCCAAAAATGCCTTTGAACTCTGCTTTCTGCCGTCCCCTCCTTCTCCATCATAATGTATATATAGATCTAAGGTTTTGGAGGGCAATTTTGGAACAAAACAGGATAAAAAAATGTTTTCGAACGAAACTCGCCGGCGGCGAAGTTATTCTCGCCGCGGTGAGATTTCTGGAAAACTTACGATTTCGGTTCCGCTAAATCTCGCCGGCGGCGGGATTATTGTTGCCGGCGGCGAGATGCACTTGGCCGGCGGCGAGATGTACTTGGACGGCGGCGAAATTGCTTTGCCAAAATCTGTGCTCCCTGCGTGATTTTCAACATTTTCTCGGTAAGATTTTCGCCGGCGGCGAGAATATTCTCGCCAGCGGCGAAATTCCAAATGTTGAACTTTTGTTTTCTTTTTATTTGCACTCAATCCCAGTCATTGAAATTTGTCCCAAACTTCTCCATAATTATGATTTTACCTGAAATTGCACTTTAAACACGAAATACCCGTGAAATGACATTTGTGGATTAAATAATAAAATAAAACGCAATTTTCACACAAATATCAACCTTTAAATCATAACAAAAATGCAATAATTTGACTCCTATCATATCTTCCATAGATCTCCACATGGGGCTTATGTAAATTAAAGGTCAAATACTTAAAAACAAAAAAGTTAACCAAGGGAAAAAAATGGTAATTTACCAGATAAGACTTTGTGTTCCCATAATATTCATGGTAGGTTTGTATTAATTAATTAGAAACTTGTGGATTAATAATTTAAAGAAAAATTCTTATTCAGAAGTTTTATATAATTAAATTAATAAAAATGATAAAATTGTAAAAATGAGGGCAAGAAAATATGGTGATGTGGCAAGCCAACATGATGACACGTGCCTTCACATTAGACTGTTACATGACAACATATAGTGCCATGTTGGCATGCTTAAAAGTGTTGAGTGGATATATGCTTTTAGTTACAGGTAATACATACTTTCCATATTAGATGCCTTCACAATTTAGATTGAATTATGTTAGGGGAATATCAAATATTAATGGGTGATATATTTTAAAAAAACATCTACTAGAAAGGAAACTAGAATAAAAATTAATTATATTCCCACTGAAATTGCATGTGGTACAAACTATTGTATGACTATTAAGTCTACACCACGAACACTTTATAAATAGAGAATTGGTGTTTCACAATTTATTAGCCTCTAGTTTTAGAAGTTACAAATTTATGGAATTATGGAGTTTTGTCTAAGGTATTCTTTAATATAGGTATTGGTGACTTACCTAACACATTGTTTTCGAGAAGAACTTAAGTGAAGGTTCTTTCATTAGATTTGTATCACCTTCCACGCATATGGTGATGTTCTCCGAAATCCCAATTTATTATTGCTAATTACTTGGTAACAATTAAAGGAACCAATATATGATTATTTAATAACGAACATGGTATTTGATTTAATCAAATAAAAGTTTTATTAGTTGGAAAAAATTTTAAACTAGAATTCTTCCACTGTAATAAATTTCAATCTACAAATCGTGTTTTTCCTAACATGTATACCATAGTGTATAATCATGGTTATGGGTAGGATTTCTTTTATGGTTGGCTCAAACTAGAATAAGTTAAGGAAATACATAGTTAATTAGTCATTGTAGTTTCTAGGGATGTACTCTGTGTTCCAGGGTTGAGTCAGGTAGGTCTTGACATACATAGCCTTAATCTCATAACCCAGTGGCTAGTGTATGATGATCCATTCCCACATGTGTGAGTTGTAGTGTTGGTATTGTCATTGTGTGTATTTTTTGCATTACGAAATGGTGCTTTGAATATCCACTTTCTAAATCCTAGTATATATTTTTCTTTTATATAAGAATAAAAAAACCACGACAATATAAGCCACTCATTTTAACTTTTAAACTTATTCAAGTACTTATTAATAATACATTACTACAAAACTATTATGTTTCACCACTTATATTTTGTTGGTTGATTAAAAATTAGTGGAAAAAAAGAAAATTATTAGTTTATGAAAATCAATACAAAATATTTCGTCAATTCTTTAAAAAAATTGACTTTTTCTAAAAACATTTCAACAGTTCTAGTAAATCAGCCTTTTTTTACAAACCTATTTCATTGTTTCTTAGAAAATGGCCTTTTTATATACCTATTTTATGGGTTTGACAAAATTAACCCATTTGTTAAAAACATTCCCCAGTTCTAATGAACTAACCTACCTTGTTTAAAATATTTCTTTAATTCTATTGAACTGACCTATTTTGTTCAAAATACTTAGTTGATTCTATTGAACCAACCCATTTTTGTTTAAAATATTTTGTCAGTTCTTTAAAACATTTTCCTAGTTCTCTTGAAGAGGCCTATTTCTTTAAAACATTTTGAATGTTCTCTTGAACCGACCCATTTTCATTAAACAAGAATTGACCTAAACTATAAAACTACATATAATTTCCTTAATCAACATCAATATATCTTGACAATTAACGTCCCCCTCCCCTCTCAACTTTCTTAACCTAGTTTTAATCGAGTAGCCTCTATTCATGAAGTGATGAACAAGGTGGCACATGACCATAACACCAGCCAACAACTAGTTCTTACTCACATACCATCCCAATACCGACGAGGAGACTTATTTTACATAGTAACAATGACTGCGAGAACACGATAAAATCTATAAATTTCATTTTTTAAAAATTACTCAAGGCTTTTTTGCTCTAGGTATTATCACAAGCCTTGCATTTGTCTCATGAACTAGAATGTAGTCTAATTTGTATATAAGGATATCTACATATTTTCAAAGGGTTTCTTATGTAAAATCTGATTACAAATGTATTGTTATATAATAATTTGATGAGAGGAATTGTTATATAATACTTAGATGAGAGCAATTGTTATATAATAATTTAATGTGTAAACTCTATGGTTTGTTTTGTTAGTGGTGTTATATTCAAATTGTTATATTTGTTGGAAGATATGCATGGCTACCCAACTTGAATGTTCTTTTTGTCATTTCCCAAACTCTCTCTAATTGGCCACAATTGATGCAGAAGTCTAATCTTTCATATTTAAAATATATCCAGATTTTTGTGTCTATTGTTGTTTGATTTTTCAAATTCTTCTAAGGTATTTTACAACCATATATTACAGATTTATTTATTTTATTTCAACACAAAAATGAAGGCAGTTCTTTCACATGTAACTATCATCTTCCTCAGTGTCAATTTGTATCAACTTTCCAATAACTCTTATTCGTTTCTCTACATTAGTTGCCTTCATGCATGCAAAATATAAAACATGGGCTTATACCCAGAAGGTTACTATATTGAACTCCAATTCTTATAGGGTTAAATTATGATCCCATTCAAGAAGTATGAACATAGATCCACTAATTACTTAGTGGTTTGGTACTCTTTCCTAAGCCACATTAATCTTAACCAGAAGTTGATTGTGGTCTTATGGAACAACATTGAATTTTGAAGTATACATAGGGTAATTGTCCCCATTGTTTTACACTCACATCATAACATATAATGTAATGTGGTGTGCCATGATTTGTGTATTGAGAAAATTTACGTACAGCTAGCATATTTTTAAGGTTAATAAGAATATAAATCTTATACTTAATTATTCTTATACTAAGAATTTTATTGAAAATTGTATATCAAGTAATAGACAACCATGCATATTATATGTTAGATACTACAATTTATGCTTCTAAAACCTTTTACGATAAAAACTTGAACTCTAGTGTAGGATGGAACAGTTAAATTTTACTTGATACAAACTTTCCACTTTAGTAAAATCAGACATCACATTTTCGAAATAATGAATCTTTTCACACTTTTCCCTCTTAACTAATCCCTTTCATTTAAAATAACTTTAATAAGTTCCTACGTGATGTGTATATATAACATTCCATCTAAAAACTTCTTGAAGGAGGACTAAATTCCATCATAACTATACTTATTGATTTTTTCCTACCTTTTATTTTAACCAATTTTTCAATACTCACATCCATTTCCTATTAAATATCTTATTTTATTTACCATACAACTCCACATAAGTCACTTGAAATAACTAAGTGCATGTACTTTTAAATTATTTTCCATTTCCATGAGATCCTTTAAAATTATGATATAAATATAATTATGTATATTGAATCTTCGAGAAAATACTAACAAGATCCTTTCTCATCTTAGAAGAGCATGATGATGCTTATTTTTAAGGAAATCATTTAGTAGATATTAAATTAAATCACAAGACTTGCTCAAACATTCTTTTGTCAATAAAAATTCATATATTTCAATTACTTCATCTTCCAAAGCCTAACATTCCTTATCTAATATTTTTTCATTATTCATGAAGTAAAAACACATCAAATAAAAAAATAGCCATATAGGATTGGTTCTATATTTCCTTAGCTCATTATGCTAAAGGGAAGAAATGACATAAAATTCTAGATAGATCATGTAGTTCCAAGATTCGTACTATTCACAAATAATTAAACTAAGCATATGTAAGTTCTTGATAACTTTAACGAGTTTTGTTTAATTTATTGGTGACTTTTACATTAATTCTATTAATGTAGTATTTATATTTTTTTAACTATATAATTGTCCTATGTGTGTCTTTAGACACAATTTGAAATGAATGAAATTTTATTAATTATATGATATTAGCTATTACTACTAGTATATCGATAGATTATCATAGAGTAGCTAGTTACATATATACTTAAAAAACCAATAGTAATGTTTGAAATTTCATAGGTGACTCAAACCTAAACAAACAAAAATGTGCTATATAGCACACTTTGTCTACCTACTTTAATGTTCTAATAATTAATAATATTGTTAACTTTTTTTGAGATATTTTTGATATTTGAATCTTTGACATATCTTTTAAAATTAGGAAATAAAATTATTAGACAAAATCATACAAATAATAATGGAGAAAAAGGTTATAGAGTCTATTTATTTAGGTTGTAGGGGTTGTTTAGTTCTTTATTTAGAAAACGTGTTTTTAAATTTATTTCTTTGTGAAGAAAATGCTAGATAATGACAAAGTTAACCTTCTATCTAATTTTCTTTAGGTATAACATAATAACATATATGACACATGCATGTTCATATTTTTCAATAAACATAAACATCCTAGAATAAAAAAGATTGAAGGTTTCAAAATTTTCTTTCTTAATTTCTTGATTGTTATAATCATTAATAGTCGATCTTTGAGATTGTTCTAATTTGGGATGTTTGCCCATTAGTTTATTTTTCAACCTTGGGATCCAATGGTTCTTTATATCATTATATTTTCTTCCTAGTAGTTATGCTACTATAATAGACCACCTAAATGACAATTTTGATGTAGTATAAATGGATAAATCATGGATGTCCAAGCCTAAACTATCTATTGAGTTTCGAACTGGATTGAAAGCCTTCTTGGAGTTTACTTTGGTAAATGCAAATCATCCAAATGAAATTCAATGTCCATGTACAAGATGTGGTAATTTAAAGTTTTACATATTAGAGGATATAGAAGGTGATGTTATGTGGTATAGGGTACACAAATCTTATAATGGTGAAGTTCGATAAATCTAAAGCATTGCAAATTCATAGCATATTGGAAATTCTTAATGATATAGAAGACATGAGGGATATGCCTCATAGGATTGAAGATGAATTTAATGATAATCCTGAAGCATTTAGAAGTTTGTTGGAAGATGCAAAGAAACATTTTTACCCTGGATGTACATTACATACCAAAATGTCTGGATTAGTTAGAATGTACAACATAAAGGCAAACAATGGGTTCTCAGACAAAGGACTTAATGAATTGTTGACATCACTAGGAGAGATGTTTCCCTTAGGTAATGAATTACCTGATTCTATGTATAAAGTAAAGAAGAGTCTAAGTTGGTTTAGAATGGAGTATAAAAAAATTCATGCATATACTAATGATTGCATATTATATGAGAAGTAATATAAAAGGTTAGATAAATGTCCAGTATATGATGAGTCAAGGTATAAGTGGAACTCGGATGCAACAAAGGTGACAATGGGTGTACCAACTAAGGTTTTATGTACTTCCCCCGATACTTAGGTTTCATAGGATGTTTAAAAGTAATAAAACATTTAAGATGTTGACTTAGCATGTCGAAAATACTTCCACGAATGACACTTTGTCTCATCTTGTTGATTCTCTTTTGTGGAAATTAATTAATAGCTTGTGATGTTAACTTTATTGATATCTGATCCAAAACAACCAGACATTGATATTAATGTCTTCTTAGAACCTTTGGTTGATAATCTAAAAGTTTTGTGGGATGATGGCATAAAGGTTTTTGATGCATTTAGAAAGGAGTATTTTATTGTAAGAGCTATGGTATTGGGGACTATTAATGATTTTCCCAACTTATGGATACATGTCTAGACATGCCACTAAAAGGTATAAAGCATGCCTTATATGTAGTGATGGGACATTTTCTAGATATTTGAAACTTGAAAAGAAGATGTATTACCAAGGCTATAGAAGGTTTTTGCACTTAGTCACAAATTTCAAAAGGAGAAGAGATCACTTGATGGAAAGAGATCACAAGCCTAGCTCCAAATCCTTTGATAGTAGAAGAGATACTACATCAACTACAAGGTATGAAATTCAAAGATATGACAAGCCCAATCTAAAGAGATGTAGAAAAAAAGAAAAAGATATCAATAAAGGTAGTAAAAAGGGTAAAGAAAAAGACAAGAAGAAGAAGAAGAATGCACCAATGAATATAAAAGTAGCCAAGAGGAAGAGGCGAGGGAAAGATATAAAGAAAAACTCTTCTAATGATAATATAGAATGTTGGAAAAAAAATCATTTTTTTGGGAATTTTCTTATTGGAAATACCCACTTTTACATCGTAATTTAGATATCATACGCATTGAGAAAAATGTATGTGATAGTTTAATAGGAGCATTGCTTACCATTCGTGGTAAAAATAAAGATGGGCTTGCATCACATTTGGATATTTAGGACTTCGATTTAAGAGAACAATTAAACCCAATTGAGAATGGTGATTCATTATACTTGCCTTCAGCATGTTATAATTTGAGTAGAAAAGAGAAAGAAATCTTATGTGGTTGTTTAAAGGAAATAAAGGTTCCATATGGTTATTCTTCTAATGTATAGGATTTTCTATCCATGAACAATTTACGATTTTATAGGATGAAATCACACAATTTCCATTTGTTGATGCAATGACTCTTACCCGATGTTATTAGGTCCATTCTACCTAAACCAGTTTGGACATCAATAACTCGTTTGTATTTATTCTTTAATACAATTTGTAAGAATTCTATTACATTATCAGAGCTAGATTCATTGCATTTTGAGTATGTATAGACATTATGTCTTTTAAAGAAGTTCTTTCCCCTTCTTTTTTTAACATAATGGTGCACTGAACTGTTCATTTGGTGAATTAGTTTAAATTATATAGTTCTATGTATCTATGGTGGATGTATCCTTTTGAGAGATGTATGGAAGTTTTAAAAGGCTATATCCAAAATCATAATCGTTTAGAGGGGTGCATTATCGAATGTCATATTACCGAGAAGGCAATTGAGTTTTGTTTGAAATATCTACCTGATGTTGTTACAATTAGAAATTCAAAGCACAAGCTATTTTTGAAAAAAGAAGATTTGAATTGCGGGAAACCAATGGAGGGTGGGAAGATTGATTCTATAAATTATATCCATTGGAAGCAAGCTCATTGTCTTATTTTGAAAAATATGGAAGAAGTTGAGCTATATATTTAGCAAATACACCTATTTAAATTATAATTGTGTTTTTAACATATAATCTAATGTACAATCTAAAATATGACATAGATTGCATATGGATTTATTGAAAGTTGATCCTTAGTATCGACACAAAGGAGAACGATGGTTGCAAGAGGAGTAAAAACGCAAATTCATTTATTGGTTTAAGAATCATGTAAGTAAAAAAGCTAGCCACGAAGTTTATATAATCAAAGTAAAGTATGAAAAATGAATAAATTATATTATATCTTATTTCTATATTTTATTGAGTAGATTAATGAGAAACTTGAAGATATTTGCAATGATGTATCTCAAACAATAGGATGGCTTGTACATGGACCAAAGTGTCATGTCGTGAAATACCATGGTTACATTATCAATGGGTATTGACTCACAACTCAATATTGAGATAGTGTACGAGTAAACAAAAATAGTGGAGTGAAAATGATTGCTCAAACTTGGCAATTTGAAACTTCAAAAGATAGGAGACCCATATTATCTGAGAGGACATACTATGGAGTTACCAAATAGATTTGTGAAGTTGATTATGAAGTTTTCTAACAATTTTTTTTATGTGATTGGGTGGAAGACACTGAGAATATAGGTTGGAAAAAAGATGAGTTAGGAACATTGACTTTTATCAATTATCATGAGTAGCACATCATGATGATCCTTTTATGTTATCATTTTATGCTCAACAAGTTTTTTTTATATTGATGATCCTATCGACAAAGTATGGTATGTTATGCTAACACTCCCAGATAAAGATTTCTATGATGTAAGCACAAATAATAGTGATAATGTGGAATTGGTAAACATGATATCTGATGATATTAAAAACACATACCAAATATCTCATCTTGATGACGAAAATGTTGAGAATGATAACGACATGTATTCGTGTAATTATTTTGATGCTACTTGGCTAGATAATGACAAATTACGTTAAAGCTTGTTTGCATAAGCTTATGTGTCTCTCATTAATTTTTTGTTTTTTACTTGTGTAAACTTGATAGGATAATTTTATTTTGCATTTTTTCAAATCTTAGAAGCTTAAATGTCTTTTATTAATATATACCTTTGGGTTGATGTATAAATTTGAAAGGCTAATTTTATTTTGTATTTTATTGAATCTCATGTATATTAATTCAATTTAGATTTTTGAGGTTTTAAATTTAATTAACAAAATTATAATTCAATTAATATTTATGCTTGTTTCTTGTAGATTATGGATCCCCATCATAACGAGGAGGAAAACCCGAACAACATAGGGGATGATGATGATTCTAGAGATGAAGAGGAGTTTGATTACAATACTTTAATGTCAAAGAAGGAAAACACAGAGGAAATAAACCATATTTGAGAGAGGGGAGTGACTCTTATGAAAAAGCTACCAAAGAAGTTTGGTAGTAGTGCAAAAATATTGAGGTTGAATTTGACAATAGGGGGAATCCAATTAATGAGTCTGGTAGAAAATTAAAAAAATGGATCGACACTGCTACAAAGCATACTATAAGTGTTAGAATTAATGATTAGAGGAAGGCTAGGAAATCCAATAAAGCGAAGATATGGTTTTGTGTTAAGGTAAGTCATTAGATTGGTTACACAAATAATTTAAGATTTTTCCATTTATTTGTGGTTTATTATTGTATTTAATTAGCCTTTGAATGTGTAGAACCATTACAATGTTAAGAACACATATTTCAAATTATGTTTGAAGTCAATAGCCAATTCATAGAAGGACTTCAAGATCAAGACACTCATGCCAAAGTATATTTATGCCTTGGAAAGTGGAGAGAAAAATGCACGTTACACCACACTCATAATGTGTAAATTCATTAAAAAGAAAACCTAGAATCTATTTGTAGATCATCGAACTTATGAGGATTTTAAGGTGATTAATTTTTATTAAATTTATAGATCATTTTCATTAGTGTGTAATTTGATTTATATTATGTATATATACATAAAAGTAGTGAGATACACAAAGAGTTGAATAAAAAGGAAGTTTCTAGACACAACAAAGAAAGAAGGAGTAAACCTGATTTGCAACATCAAATAGTGTGTATTAAGTTTGTTTAATTTATTCTGATTCATTAGGTGTTGTTATGTATTTTTCTAACTATAGAATTATCAATACCTTTAATAGGAGACCCAATTGGGAAGAAAAATGACTAGGGTCAAAATATATATAGCAATGTATACTTCCAAGAAGGGAAAAATGGATATAATGAACTTAAAAGGAGATAGATGATGCGTATTTTCGCAAGTGTACGAATCGTTCAAGTAATAAAGTGTACAAAAGTACGGATATCGAACCCACAAGGAATGGCATTACTAAGTACCGAAATTGACTAATCCTAATTTTATTTGAAAACCGAATTTTTGAATTTGTTTAAGAAGTAAATTAACTTAAAACTAACGCAAATAACAAAATTTAATGTTGTTCACAAATGATTAAAAACGCTAAGGCATTTGATTTCGCTAAATCAATTCAATCCGATTTCAAGTTATGTTATATGAAAATCAAAGTTAGAAGTGATGGTTGAAAAACCCAAACTTATCTAATACTCTCTCGAGTTATATTAGAATTACTTATCTATGAAAACCGACTATATTTCTATGAAGATTTAATCACAAACAAGCACATTACGATTTATGGAATTTCTAGAATAACCACATACATCATGCATTAGTTCTCACACTCGCATTCAACATACGGTATTTATCACAAGAAGCGTTCATTACACATCTCTCTCGGTCTCAATATAATGCAACAAATCATTTAAATCTTGGATCGAAATTTAAAAGCATTAAGCATGGAAATAAATACTAACTTGAAAACAATGAATTCATATAACGATAACACAAGAAATCGATTTTCTTGATTCAACTACATCATAGCCTTAGCAAAAATGAATTAGTTCATAAATCTAAAATAAGAACAAACATATTCTCAATTGAATCCATGAATAAACAATCTGAATAAAATGCGAAAATAAAAGCTAAGGAGAAGAGATGAAAAATCCTCAAGAGGAAGACTTGGTAGCAACAATGGTGATGATCCTTCAAGCTTCTCCAACCTTTCTCTCCAAAATTTCCTTTTCTCCTCCAAAAATAACTCAAATCTGCTTCTCCCGCCGCCCCTCTTTTTCCATCATAATATATATATAGATCTAGGGTTCTGGGGGCAATTTTGGAACAAAACAACATAAAAAATGTGTTTTCGACGAAATCCGCCGGGCGACATTATTCTCACGGCTGGCGACATTATTCTCGGCCGTAGATTTCTAGAAAATTAAATTTTAGGTTTTCGATTTTGGCCGGCGGCCAACTTAACGTGGCCTAAGGCGTAGATTCTTTGGTCAGCGGCATAGAATTATTTGGCTCAAGTAGATGAGTTTACTAAAATTTGTTTCGGGAAGATTTTCGCCAGATTTTAGCTACTGGCCACAGATGAATACGGCCGGCGACGAGATACTTTGGCGTACAAGCGGCGAATACTTTGGTGGCGGAGATTCACTTGGCCAAAATCCGTGCTCCGTGCATGATTTTCAACATTTTCTCCGTAAGGTTTTTGCCGGCGGCGAAATTCCAAATTTTGAAATTTTGTTCTCTTTTTATTTTTATTCAATCCCGCTCATTGTACTTTGTCCCTAACTTCTCCAAAATCATGATTTTACTCCGAAATTGCACTTTAAACACGAATACTCAGAAATGACATTTGTGGATTAAATAATCAAATGAAAACAATTTTCACACAAATATCAACATTTAAATCATAACAAAAATGTAATAATTTAGCTCTTATCAACAACCCCCAACCATCTTCTTGCTAGTCTCTAGCAAGAAAAGCGATCTATTTAATAAATTCAAAGGACACATTAAGAGAAACTTCAAAGAAAATTTTATTCTATTTACAAAATTACATTAAGCGTATGCAATAAGCCTTTAAACCCCTAGCGGTGCCCTAGTAGGACGAAGTTGTAGTCTCGTGAGGGCTTCCAGTGATGATACCCACAAACATCTTACCTATAACTATTCTAACTTAAAACAATAAAATCACACAAAAATTAATTTGCACAAATGTCTCAAAAATTGTAAATAACACACAACACATAGAATAATTAAATGTCACCTAAGCTTTGAGAAATCTCAAATGCCAATTTCACTTTTGTTATTGACTCTTAAACATCCATCAAACCACAAACCAATAGCCATAATGCCCGGATAATATTATGCAGAACTTCCTCAAACAAAAAGGTGAAATCTCAAACTCCATAGGCTCACTCTTCAAAACTCTCTCCACTAATGAAGAAAAATACACCACTTCGGATCAATAGGACTTTATTAGGCTTGTAATGTTAGGCTTAGGTATTTGGTTAAGAAAGAACGGGAAGTGTCAAAATACAAATAATAGCACTTATTAGATTAAACACAACCAATTAAGTAAAAGTGTAACACCATTTAACCCAAATTGTTTCTTCCAATCATAACCCATTTTTCCAAAGATAAACAAAATTCATCCTCAATCTTTCACCTCAGTACATCCATTACTAACACTCTTTTATTTACTAGAGTGTGAAGGCCCTTTTTTTCCTTTTTTTTTGTTTTTTTTTTTTTTTGTTTTTTTCATCCTTACTCCAATTGCTCTTGAAAAGTTTGTGTTCAAAATTAAGTGCTCTTAACAAATAAGGTAGGAATTATATATATATATATATATATATATATATATATTTAGCTCAGTAAAAGGTAGGTAATAGAAGGCAAAAAGAAAGAAAAATAAGGCTAACAATATATTTAAATAGGCTCAAATAGGTAACTAGTGATATAAAGATAACAAGGTAGGCTTAAAATGGCACAATCGATCCAAAAATGGCCTATATCCTATCCTAAACAGTGCAATTCCAAATTATTTCACCTCAATAGGTTTTCAAATGAGTTCTAGAGTTTGTTGAGATCACAAAAATGTCCATGAAAAATTCGCACATAAGACTTCTCTAAGCATTTAGACTAATCAACCAAATCATACCATATACCAAAAGAGTCGCCAACTAGGTAAAATCAACATTTGAAATTATCTTCAAACCGAAGCAAAATTTAATGTCTTCTAAAAGCTACTTGTTATCACAATCACATTATTATCATCAACGTGCAAATTAAAATAAGAAAAAAAAAAAATAAAAATAAGAAAATAAAAATAAGACAATAAAAAAATAAAAGAAATTAAATCAAAATGTAGAAAAATAAATGAAAAATCATATTAAATACAAATAAACACACAAACAAAACTACTAAAAAAATGAAGGGAAGAAATAATTTACCATTTACCGCACCCCCAACCAAAACCTTACATTGTCCTCAATGTAAGAAAGAAAAACCGTAAATGGCTTTTTTTTTTACCTGCAAGACAAATAAAATAAGCAAATTTAATTAAAAATAAAATTATCATAAAATGAAGTGCAGAATTTAAAATTTCTAAAATAAAATGAGATAAAAGATGAGAAAACAAATTTGATGGGTTGCCTCCCATTAAGTGCTTTATGTTATAGTCATTAGCTAGACTTTATGTCATCTTTCTGCTTGCTGAATTCTCCGTCAAAATATGGCCTCAACCGTTGTCCATTTACCTTGAAAGTTCCCTTTGTTTCATGACTGATCTCAATTGTTCCATAAGGAAACACCTTGGTTACTAGAAAAGGTCCTGACCAATTTAGTTTTCTTGGAAAAAGTCTGAGACGGGATTTATAAAGCAACACTTTCTGTCCCACCTCAAAGTTTTGCCTCAAAATGTGCTTATCATGCCAAACCTTCATCTTGTCCTTGTATATTCGGGCATTCTCATAAACATCATTCCTCATTTCATCCATCTCATTTGTTGCAGATTTCACAAGGCAAGCTTCTAGTGGTAGCAATGGAGTTCTCTCCTCAAAAGTTTCCGAGATTAACTTGTCAAGAGTGTTAATTTGAAAACAAGAATGTACCTCACTTGGAAATTTCATTGCTTCAAAAACATCAAAAGTCACTTGTTCATCTTGCACTCGTAGAATGAGCTTTCCTTGCTGAACATCAATCAATGTTCTTCCAAATTGCAAGGAACGGTCTCCCAATATCAACGGTTCCTCTATCTTCCTCCATGTCAAGCACCACGAAATCTACAGTGGAAAATAAATTTGTCAACTTTAATTAAAACATCCTCAATTACCCCTCGAGGATATTTCACCGATCGATCTCGCTTAATTGTAGAGAGATTGAAGTGGGTTTTACTTCTCCCCTGTGCCTAGTTTTTCGAAAATAGAAAGTGGCATCAAATTAATGCTTGCTCCTAAATCACATAGGACTTTATCAAAATTGCAACTTCCTATAGTACAAGGTATAGTAAAACTCCCCGGGTCTTTCAATTTCTGTGGCGCTTTCTTTGAAGAATCAGACGCACTCCTCATTTAGCATGACAAGTTTCTTCATAATCTCCCTTCCTCTTCTTTGATAGAATTTCTTTCATGAATTTTGCATACTGGGCATTTGTTCCAACATCTCTCAAAAAGGAATGTTAATATGCTATTTCTTAAAAATATCCGTAAATTTATTAAATTGATTATCAAGCTTTTTCTTATTCAATCTTTGAGGATATGATGGATGTGAGGCTATATTTCTCAGATTGGGGAAGGTTGAACATCTTGGGATTTTCGATGGCTTTTCTTTAGATTTTTCCATCTTTTTCTCCAATTTCCCCGCCATTCAAGTTCTTTACCGCTTTCTCAATGTGATAGCCTTTACATGCTCTTTGGGGATTTATTGTGTCACTAGGCAATGATCCTTGAGACCTTCTCGCACCGCTTTGAAAGTCCGCCCCTACTTGGTTTTGGATGTCCCTATTGATCGCTTCTGATTTCTCGAAATTTGTTCTTGTCTCTCAATGAACTTTCCCAAAATTCCTTCCAAATCTATTTGTTTCTTCTCTGGGGTTGGTAGGAAGATGATGACCGTTTGAATCCCCTTGGTTATTTCCCCCATGACAAATTTGGATGATTTCTCCAACCTCGGATTGTAAGTGTGTTCGAATACGGGTTATGTCGAGGTTTTTGGAAATTTGAAACATAATCTCGCTTGCTCAAGATTTCGCGAGGCAAATGGATTTCCAAATTTGGCACTCGATACTAGCATGATTTCCACCACATAAATCACATTGTGCGCTTGGTTTGGATTCGAATTTGGATGACAAAGAATCCATCTTTCTTGGAAAGAGTAGCAACTCAACCGACAAAGCATTCATCGAATCACTTTCATGCACTTCTCGCTGGTCTTTTGCAATTACCCGCCCGAATGCCACCGATTTTTGTTTTTTTCGCCATAATCTCTAACAACTCATGAGCATCCTCCGGTGTTTTTCCCATTAAAGACCCTCCACCGTAGCATCAATCATCGCACGATACTTTGAAACCAACCCATTATAAAATGCAGAGACTTGCAGCCAAATTCGTATACCATGATGTGGGCACTTACTCAACATTTCTTTGAATCTTTCCCAAGCTTCATACAATGATTCTTGGTCATATTGTGTAAGCTGTGATTTCATTCCTCAATTTTGTCAGTTTTAGCCTGAGGAAAGAACTGGACAAGAATTTCTCGAACCAATTCATTCCATGTTGTAATTGATCTCGTGGTAATGAGTTTAGCCACTCCTTGGCTTTATCCCGAAGTGAAAAAGGAAAAACCCTCAATCTTATACCATCTTTAGACACACCATTTATCTTGTAAAGATCACTCACCTCCACAAACTAAGCAATATATGCATTTGGATCATCCTTTCACATTCCCCCAAACTGATTTGTTTCAACCATTTGGATAAAGGATGGTTTTTTCTCAAAGTTATTTGCTTGAACAAATTGGCCTCCTTATACCCGAAGTAGTTCCAAAGAACATTAGCACAAAGATAATCCCTCAAAGCTCTATGATTTCCACCTCCCTCAACAAATGGTGGATCCATAGTTGATTGTCTATTAGAAGGTGAGGTTGAACGCCTTCTCTCTCGGTTTAGACGCCTAAATGTTCTATCAATCTCTGGATCAAATGGAAATTGGTTAAGGCTTCTTATACGTCTCATACAACAATCCTACAACCAGAAAATTAACTAGCATAAAAACAACACAAAGTTACCTTTTTTTTATGATAAATGAAATAAAAGAGCAAAATAAAATAAAAAATATTAAAAATGAAACAATGATAAAGCAAATTAACTTCAAATTAAAACTAAGATTAGGTAGTATCGATATTAATAAAATCAAACCATTCCCCGGCAACGGCACCAAAAACTTGATGCGTATTTTCACAAGTGTACGAATCGTTCAAGTAATAAAGTGTACAAAAGTACGGATATCGAACCCACAAGGAATGGCGTTACTAAGTACCGAAATTGACTAATCCTAATTTTATTTGAAAACCGAATTTTTGAATTTGTTTAAGAAGTAAATTAACTTAAAACTAACGCAAATAACAAAATTTAATGTTGTTCACAAATGATTAAAAATGCTAAGGCATTTGATTTCGCTAAATCAATTCAATCCGATTTCAAGTTATGTTATATGAAAATCAAAGTTAGAAGTGATGGTTGAAAAACCCAAACTTATCTAATACTCTCTCTCGAGTTATATTAGAATTACTTATCTATGAAAATCGACTATATTTCTATGAAGATTTAATCACAAACAAGCACATTACGATTTATGGAATTTCTAGAATAACCACATACATCATGCATTAGTTCTCTCATATTCAACATACTCAATTATTTATCACAAGAAGCGTTCATTACACATCTCCTCTCTGGTCTCAATATAATGCAACAAATCATTTAAATCTTGATCTTAAATTTAATAGCATTAAGCATGGAAATAAATACTCAACTTGAAAACAATGAATTCATATAACGATAACACAAGAAATCAGATTTTCTTGATTCAACTACATCATACCCTTAGCAAAAACGAATTAGTTCATAACGAAAATAAGAACAAACATATTCTCAATTGAATCCATGAACAAACAATCTGAATAAAATGCAGAAAATAAAAGCTAAGGAGAAGAGATGAAAAACTCTTGAAGAGGAAGACTTGGTAGCAACAATGGTGATGATCCTTCAAGCTTCTCCAACCTTTCTCTCCAAAATTTCCTTTTCTCCTCAAAAAATAACTCAAATCTGCTCTCCCTGCCGTCTCCCTCTTTTTCCATCATAATGTATATATAGATCTAGGGTTTGGGGGGCAATTTTGGAACAAAACAACATAAAAAATGTGTTTTCGGACGAAACTCGCCGGCGGCGACATTATTCTCGCCGGCGGCGACATTATTCTCGCCGCGGCGAGATTTCTAGAAAATTAAATTTTAGGTTTTCGGATTTTGGCCGGCGGCCAAAATAATGTGGCCGGCGGCGAGATGCTTTGGCCTGCGGCGAGATTCTTTGGCCGGCGGCGAGATGAGTTTACCAAAATTTATGCTCTCGGGAAGATTTTCACCAGGATTTTAGCCGGCGGCGAGATTCACTTGGCCAAAATCCGTGCTCCCTACATGATTTTCAACATTTTCTCCGTAAGGTTTTCGCCGGCGGCGAGAATACTCTCGCCGACGGCGAAATTCCAAATTTTGAAATTTTGTTCTCTTTTTATTTTCCTTCAATCCCGATCATTGTACTTTGTCCCTAACTTCTCCAAAATCATGATTTTACCTGAAATTGCACTTTAAACACTAAATACCCTTGAAATAACATTTGTGGATTAAATAATCAAATAAACACAATTTTCACACAAATATCAACATTTAAATCATAACAAAAATGCAATAATTTAGCTCTTATCAATAGACAAAATGGTAAGTGACAATATTATTAATGCATACAACACATGCATATACCATGCATGTACAATACAATGTGGTTACTTTGGATGGTAGGTTATTCATAACTATTTAGTTGTCTAAGCTATGGAATAGAAACTAATTTAATTTTTAGTTAATTTCAAAATCTAGCTAATCTTTGGTATATTGAATCACTTCTTTCAATGGTATATTTGAAACAGGCAAAAATTCAAGAGAGGGGAAATCATAGAGAGATTGAGAATGGATATGGTGATGGTGATGGTTGCTTTAAGTCCAAAGCACAATGGACAAATTAGGTAGCAAGCCAATTTGAAACTTCTTCAATATATTAGAATTTACCTAGATGTACATCATCTAGATCAGACCATATAGATATGTGTTCAAAATTACTAAATGACAATGACAACTTGAGGATTACAATAGGTATATTGTCTAAGATTGTCCAAAACATACAGAAAAAATGGAGATGATTATGGCAAGCCAAGGTGATAGCACTTTTGTTAGATGCACATCACATGGATCCAATCACGTGGTAACTATTGAAACACCCAATTTTGTCCATGTTGAAGACCAATTTATAGGGACAACTCCAACATGCATTTCTTTATGGAGATAAGAGTACCGTAAGAATGCACTATTTTGTGGATTATACATAAGAATGCACTATTTTGTGCCCCATACTAGTTTTAAAATTTAGATATTATTTGTATCTTAACTAAGTACTAGTTTACATTATTAGAAAAATGGTACTTCTGTTAAATAACAATAATATATTTATTGCCCAAGGCATCACAAAAGCATAAGGAGATGGCAAGATCCATTTCAAACCCTTGGGAGATAATTACAATGTCGATATCATTATAGCTTATGATTAACAATGTTGTTGCCTATGCTCAATGATGAATATAATACCATTGAAGAAGATCATCTCCGAGTTGTAGCTTGGCCTAAGGATCTTGTATTGTTTGAGTTTGATGAGGTAAATGTGAATGTTACCTCTTAAACAAAACTTAATAAAATTGCATTTTTATATAGTCAACTACTAATTCATTGTATGAAAAGTTATTAAACATTCCAAGAAGTCCAAATGAGAGACAATAGAAAGAAAGAAAATAGTCAATGTTATATCACTCCACCGTTAAAAAGGATTAAGTATACATGAGAAAATACCACCACCAAACAAATAGTTTGTTTGAGAACTCTTATGGTAAGATATAATGAGATTCTTGATCCCAATTATCAATGGAATGTGCCAATAGAGTTGGTGGTTATTGGAATTTCAAGTTTAATATCGTTTGCTATAGAGTATTTTTAACCTTTTTGTGATTTCACGTATGTTGAACATAGTATCATTGCATTTTGATTTGGTAATTAATTTAAAATTTAGGTTTTTAACAATATCTTTATTATTGTTTATTATTCTAAGTATTGTAAGTCCATAATATCGTAGTTTTATAATAAAGTGATAAGAAGAGTATCGTTCTTAGAGATTGATAATTTATTTTTGACAAATACAAAAATTATGATAATCTCAACTTTATCTAGAGAAGTCACTAAAGTTGTATTTGAAATTTAAAATAAAATAAAATTAAAGAAAATGTGAAAAGAAAATAAAGATATTGTTCAAAAATCAAATTTATGGGAAGAAAACTTCTAGGAAATCGATTTCACTTAATCCTTCGCTGTGTTTTACTCATCTAGCTAATTGAATTTAATTCTCTCTATTTGTTAACAATCTACAAAATATCCAAAAGCTTCTTTTAATAATCAATTGAAAATAATCTTGTTCATTAATTTACACAAGAATATTCAATTTAATAAAGTAAGAAATCATTAAGACCAATGATATTTAAAACTACACATGTTCATACAAGTCTTTCGATCTCTATATTTACCTATGCCGAAATATTCTAGATCTATCCTATAATTCCCTCTTTCGATAGTAAATCACAAGATTAAAATTATCTAATTAATGATCAATTAATTAGAAGCATTAAACTCAGAATAAATTAGACAAACACGAAAAGAAATAATTCAAATTAATACAAAAAATCAAGCATAGTTTAGAATTAAATTATATTTTTTTTCTAGAATAAAGATATATTAATTCATGTTAAAAATTAAATTAAACATAAACAAATTCACTATAATTTTTTGAAAGAAAATTAACTCAGAAAAAGAAGAGGCTTTCGTTTTAATCTTGCGTTGCTGATTTCTCTGTTTGTTTTTGTAATGCTCTTTCCTCTCTTTTTTTCTATTCCTTGCGGCGCTATGTTTCTTTTTCTTTTGATTTCTCAAACTTTTTCTGGTCGCCCCCTCCTATTTTTTTTTTTTGTTCTTTTTCTCCTTTTCTATATATATATCCTATCCACGCTGCTCACCCTTTTGTTCCTTTTTTTTTCATATCCATCCTATCCAAGCATATCTATATATTCGAAGTTGAACAAGCTTAGAAATGATTGGGATATGACACTTATGGAATTTATGAATATAATTTAAAATATATTTTTGTTCAAAAAATGATGTAAACTTGTTTATTTATGAGAAATATTTTTATTATGTACATATATTGTTTAATATATTTTTCGACACTTTAGACATTAATATTACTTTATGTATATTGTGTTATTTAAAATAGGTAATTGATATTTTTTGAATATATTTAAATTTTAAATTATGAATTTTTCACAAGTTATAAATAATAATTAGAAAAACAATATTTGAACAAAAAATGTGCATGTTTTAGGTTGATTTTAAAACCGAAGAAATTTTAAATTTTTGGGCCAGTTTTTTCAAAGATTGAATTTTTATTTCTTTAGTTTCTAAATCGATCCAACAATTTAAAAATTCATGTTTAAAAACCGATCGAAAATTTTAAAATTCGTCATTTTTAAAATCGTTGGAAAAATTTTAAAATTCGTCAATTTGTAAACTGGTTGAAAAATTTTAAAATTTGTCAGTTTGTAAAGTAGCCTAAAATTTCAAACTTTCTTTGATTTTAAAACCGGCACAAAATTTAAACTTCCCTAATTTTTAAATCGGCTTAAAAAAATTAAAATTTTGTCGGTTTTAAAATTGATCCAAAAAAATTAAAATTTTCGTTGGTTTTAAATTCAATAAAAATACTTAAAAAAATTATAGGTTTTAAAACTGCTGAAATGTTTTTCGCCAACACTGAATATACTGGTTATATAAACCAATGAAAAATGGTTAAAAATTGACAAAACATAACATTTTTGTAGTAGTGATGATAATAATATTAATAATAACAACAACAAAAACAACAAAAACAATTTACATAGGTGTATTTTGATTTGTATATCAATTAACTTTTCACAAAAGAATAGAAGTGCATGACCGACCATAATCCCAAAGTCTTTTGGCAAGTCTATGGTGCTTCGTGCCTAAGTATATGAGTTTTGGTTTTGGTATTTTTATAGTGTAGTTTTTTTCTCATTACAAAATGATGGTTCAAAAATGCACGTTCTCAAATCCTAGTATACATTTGGATTTTATAAGGCTATAAAAAATTAAAGAATACAACTCATCTATAAGTCTTGTAACTCTTGCGTGTCTTTGTTTGCCTTTTGGGGGTAAAAACACAAAGTTTGTATTATTTTACTTAATATTTTATCTTCCTATGTATAAGGTCAATTACTATCGATTTTGTATTGCATATACTCATTTAGTTAAGATATTTTGTATGTTTGCATGTTGCATACACTACTAGGGGTTGGGAACATGTAGTTGTAAAGTAAGATTATGTTTTTGCATTGCTTGTGGGTATATTTGGAAAACTTTGCAAATTTTTCAAACAAAAAAACAAGTTTTTTAGAGCATACTGAGGTCCTTGCCAAGAGGCTCACCCATATCATTGGCGAGGTAGCTAGTGAGGTTTTATGGCATTTATCTTTGCCATGATGGCAATTACCTTTACCAATATGATTAGCTAGGGCTCACTGACATGGTTGGTGAGATGGTTGGTGAGGTCCCTGATAGTCCAAGAGTATTCTATAAATATCCTCATTTTGCAAAAAGATAATTAATTAGAAAACATGAAAAAACTCTAGAATTTTAAACTTAAGTTCTTAGTTGGAAAATTGTTTTCTAAATTCCATATCATCAACACTTGGAGTATTATTTAATATTTTTTATTCGTTGAGTGATTTGTAAAAATCATTTTTTCGTTGGGTTAATTAAAATTGGAATTAACAATCAAGATGTAGATTGTATTTAGGTACATATGCATAGGATTTTTATTACCCTAGGATTTAAAATATTGACTGTTGGTGATTGTACCACATCATATGAGGGTGGAGCTATAGAGGAGAACTAGAATTTGGACTCAGATTGTAGTTGTTGTGGAGACTATAGATAAAGTCAACTTAGGTGTAGTTGAATGTGTTGCTCCAAATGTAAGAGGTATTAGTTTATATCATCTTTAAGTTATGAATTGTTGATTTGCTTATATAGTGAATTGCTTACTGTCGAGTTTTGCCATAAGAAACCCATAGATATTACCATATAGGTATGGATCCTATGTGAGTTTACCACATTATATTATCGTGTTTGAATGATTTCCTTTTGTGTTATTACAATCAAGATTTCATCCAAATATGTTCTTACATAGGAAGATTTGATTGTGATTGTGATTGTGATTGAAAAACCTTTCTTTTGACCTATTGCATGCTTTCTGTTTCTATCTCTATTATGCTATGTCAAGTTTGCTATATATTAAACTACTAATTTGATGTGTTTAAAATATCTAGCTTTTTCTCTTTCTCCAAGCTTATTTGATTATACTATTTTATCTATTTATCCTATTTATACTATTTGCGAGATCAACTTATGTTCTAAGGAATCTGTAGCTGCTTGCCACAATTGTGCACTGTATTTTAGACTATCTCAATTTGTATTATAGTAGGTACACCCTGTTGGGCTTAACAATTTTGGTGTTATTTATTTTCTTCCCTTATTGCATATGTTTTACACCCCTTTTTTCTATAATAACTTCTTATTTAAGAGAAGTGGTTTGTAGACTTCCGAAGTTTAATGGCACATGTTATGATTTTTAGAGATCTCAAATGTGCTCTTATCTAAAATCTTATGATGATGAGGTTTGATATTTGATTTAAAATGGATGGAAATGTCATTTTCAAATTCTTAAAGATGGTATTTTAGTGTCAAAACCCTTCGATGAATGGAATAAAGAATAACTTTTGACAAATAATCAAAATTGTAAAGGCTTATATGCCATTATTAGAGTAGTGTCTACTAATGTTATAGAGTTTTTATTTGAATGCAAAAGTTCCAAAGAAGTTTTGGACTACCAAGAGAGCAAGTATGATAGAGTTCTTTAGTGTTATAAAAGAAAAGTCAGTGAGTTTTGAGGGTGGTACCTACGTCTGTTTTCCTTTGATGGTGTCTCACTCAAAATGGGATCCTATAAGGTCTACCTATTGGCCTAACATGGATAGTGATGATGAGTTTTCCTTAAAAGATACTTATGATTAGCTAGTTTATGAGCACCTAATGCTAAAGAAGACTATGGTTAAGATTGACCAAATCAAAAAGAAAAAAGACAAATATCACTTGGATCTTTCTAGTCAACTTTTGAATGTCACTCTTAAGGGTGAAAAAGTTACTAAAGACTTAAAGCTAAGAATAGAAAACCATATCAAGTCTCTCCAAATTATATTGTGGGATAATGAGAAGTGTTTGACACATGTTGGTGAACTCAAAAGGTCAATTCAACGTGAAGAACTAAAGAGATCATCTGTGCCTATTGTTCTGGATATTTCTTCAAATAATTTCAAGAATGTTGCTCAATTGGAGCATGAAAGTCTTTATTCTTAAAAGTGATAAGGCTTTCCTTAAATCCCTACAGGATACCTAGGATGCTAAGATTAGTAATCTTAAAAGACAGACTTGAAGTTGAGACTAATGAGCTTTTAGAATCCTACTTGATGAACAAATCAAAGTTTGTTCAATCCCTCTGTTTTCAACAAGTTGAAGTCAAAATAAAAATAGAAAAAACTAGAGAAATCATCCATAAGTTGTATTTGAGATCTTAACGTCTTTGTGAGATTTTGAAAATAGGAAAGTATGATGGTGACACGAGAGATATTGGATATATTGATGATCAAGTTACCCTGCCCTTTTATCCTCCTTAGTTTATTAGTGCAACAAATTCTCAAGTTGATGTTGTATATGATTATTCCTTTGATGATATGAATGCTAAATGTTATTCTCTTTTCCCTCCATCATATTCCTTTACATTCATCTTTCATGTTCTCTCATGATGAAACTTATCGAACATGTCAATTTTTTTTAAAATATGTTAAAGACCTGTTGAATTAGTCTATAACCTCACAAATAAAGCATTGATATTTCATAATGAAGTTATTGTGCTTTTAAAATAGTACATGTATTCCCAAGTTAATCACAATGATTATATTAACTTGAGCTAGAATCCTATCTATTCTACTTTGAAAGCTTAAGTGTATGGATAATGGTACTTCAATAATGGTTGTTCTCTACATATGACTGGGCATAAGTCATTCTTTACCAATCTAGACAAAGTGAATAAAGGACTGGTTACCTTTACAAGCCTTCTAAAAATCTCTTCTTAACTTGATCATATTTATAGTCGTCGCCATTCATGGCCACAACCAAGACAATCATTAATTTCCAAAATGGGAAGTTGATTGTGACAGTCTTAGGAGAGATTGTAAATTTTAAAGTGTTTAAACCATTACCCACTCCTTTTGTTTCTACTATTAATTAATATGCTGCTATTGATTATAATGAATCACCCATTTGTGACACATTTGTAGGAAAATATAGGTAATAACATTGATGATTCATATATTGAAAAGAGGTGAAAGAAACACTAATTGAAGCAATTCAGGATGACGTATACAAAGAACACATTAAGCGTTGCCATAACAAAAACCTGATTTGTGAGTTCTTTTATCCTGGAAAGAAATTCATATACGTAACACTCATTTTAAATCTTTTTTTATGTACAATGAAACTTATTTTGAGAAAGGTTAATATAAAAGAAGAAACTTGAACTTCAAGGATATAGAGAAACCTCTTTGACAAAAAACAAATTCTAATTCCTGTGTGTCTTTATTGACATTCTCATGTGTAAAACATGGAGTCTGTATTACTATCAATTCAATATTGCACACACTCACATAGCTAAAACACTTTGTACGTTTACATTTAACACACACCACTAGAAGTTGGAAACATGTAGTATGCATGATAGGTTGTATTTATACATTGCTTTATTTTGTTCATGTTTTCAAGTATTTGTGGGAAACTACTTGGAAATTTTTCAAACAAAAACAAGTTTTAGAGCTTGTCGAGTTGTTTTCCCAAGTGGTTGACGAGGTAGCCAATGAGGTTTTGCGATGTTTATCCTCATCGTGGTGGCTACTATTCTCACTAATGTGGTTAGCGAGGAGGTCGACGAAGTGCTTGGTTGCCCATGAGTTTTCTATAAATACCCCCATTTTGCATGGCATTTTTTAAACTTGAATTTTTAGTTGAAAATTTATTTTTTAAATTCAACATCATTAATATTTTAAGTGTTATTCAATATTGGTGATTTGTTAAGTGATGCCATAAAAGTTGTTTTGGGTTATGCATAGGATTGCAATTTCCCTAGGATTCACAATAGTAACAATTGATAATTGTACAATATCACGTGGTGGTATGACTTTACTTGTAAAATAGTTGGATTCGGACTTGGATCATAGTTACTATGGAGACAACAAAAAAAGGTACCACTATTACAAAAACGAGCTTTAAAGTCAGTTTTTAATCGACTTTAAATTGAGTGACTTAAAATGTAAAGTCGGTTGATCGTATGAACTGACTTTACACGTAAAGTGAGTTCATTGCGGTTAACCGACTTTACATTTTATGATTTTTTTTCTTTATTCTCATTTTTCACTCCACCCTGTATTCAATATATATAGTATAAAAAACCAAAATATAAATAATAATACAAATAATTAAAAATTTAAATATAATTAATTACTTGATAATTAAATTTATTACAAAAACAAATAATGTATATACAATACATATATAGTTAACTTAAATTACAAATAAAATAATGTTGTCAAAGTGTAATTGGATTGTGCGAGCAAGCTTGGTTGGCTTAGAATCACCAGCATTGTGACAAGGAAACTGGACAAAAAACACCGGGTTCATATAACAATTCATTCCCCTACATACATGAGCACGTAAACATCCATCAAATAAGCAGTCTAAGCTTCAAAGACATACGAATGGAGAAATTAAATCATTATAAATATTATCATAAAAAAGAGATTACCACAGCGACATCCAAGTGATATAATCCTATGACAACATCATATTAGCACTTTATTAATCATTTGTCTATAAATATGAAGTTATCTGGAATCTCTGCTGGTATTTTTAATGCTATAATGAGCTCTAAATATGAAATCAAGTGTAACTTATATTTTGTTACTTGGCTTGTGTGAGTTTTGGTGCCCTTAAACGTATGGAACAATTTTGTAATACGTTCATGGGCACCAAACTCATACAAGCCAAATAACAAAATATGAGTTACACTTGATTTCATATTTAAAGCTTATTATAGCATTAAAAATACCAGTAGAGATTCCAGATAACTTCATATTTATAGACAAATGATTAATAAAGTACTAATATGATGTTGTCATAGAGAAAGTAGGCAAGAGAAATGAGATGAAGTTTGGGCTAAAAACAGGTCCATCAAACAATGCATTCCCCTAAATACATGAGCAAATAACCATCCATCAAACAAAACATTCATTAAACAAGGGAATTTAGACACAGGAATAGAGAAATTAAATCATTAAAAAAGTTACCATTATGTTGTCATATGCTATTCAAGATCATCAGAATCTTCTCTTGATTCTTCTTGTGATGATATAATTTGAACCATGTGTTTTGCCCATTCCTCTCGTAAATCATTAAAAATTTGCTGGTCGTATCCCGTCTTGTTCCAACCAAAGAACTACATGTATTTAAAATCAATATAAGAATGTAATTTCATGTATTTACAAAAAATAACTCAAATATGTTAAAAAAATTATGTATATAGATAAAAGATATTACCACATCATCAATTGGAATTTTGATATTTGTGATGATTTCACTCATAAACTTCATGAAATAATAACCACATATGACTCCATTATTTTGTTCTATAACCTACAAAAAACAAGTGTACATGATTTTCCATATTCGAACATATTTATTATTCAATTGTAAAATTAATAAAATTATTAATATTCACTTGTACATACCATAACTTTTGTCCATATAAGCTTATGAGATTTTTTAAGGCAATGCCCCTAAACTTGTTCCACAACTTCCATGCCCTATCAAGGTTTAAAACAATTAGTTTTTAATTAAATATTACAAAAAATAATAGAAGAAACCAATAGCTAGCTATAACTCTTACATTTCAACAACTACTTTTGTATCTTTACTCAGTTCTATGGAAGTTGAGTCACAGTACCAAGCATGATTATTGAACAAATCAATGATTACCAACATCCAATGATCTTGGCCTTGTTCAAACCTTAGTGGCCAAAGGATTATCAACTTTTGATTTCTGTTAAGCGTTAATGCCCTATCACATAATTGTTTAGCTCTAATGCTAACATCATTCTCTTGATATTGATTGACATATGAAGAATCATAGAACATTGCTAAATGTAATTAGTGATTATGTTGAAGTCGATAATAATAAGCCCTATATAAAAAAGATTTCAATAAGTAATTAGATAATATAAATATAATTATATATGTTCTACATAAATGAAAGAAAATTAAATAGATTGAGGACACTCACCTTGTCTACACTTGAATTATACTTAAATCGATCATTTGATATTCAAATAGTTGCAATATGTACTCGATCGATATATAAGTTTGGCCGAGGTCTACACCAGAAATTTCTATAGGAAGTGGCACAGTCCATCCATCATTTATGCTAGATGCCCTCCCAACAATAGTCATCAAAGTGGCAAGATTTCTACTGAAGTTTAAAGCATAATCATAAGTATACTTTTTCCAAGGCTTCTTCTTGAATGACTTAGTGCACGATAATTGGCCACTAGACATAGATTTAGCACGAGATACTTGCTTCATCTCTCTTAAATGTGCCACATTTAAGAGTTCTGACATAATAGACTAAAAAAAGTATTATATATGTTAGTAACAATAAAAGATATAATAAAATAATAGTAGTAAACAAGTGTTATCTTTTAAGTTAAAAAATAGTACCACGTCAAAATTTAGAATAACTTGAATCGACGGCCAAGCCACATACTGTCCAATCGCCTCTTGGACTGTGGTAGCATCAGAAAGCACAAGTAGTGGACAATCATGAAGCAATGGTTGATCAATTACTATTTGCCAATGATTAAGAAAATATTGATTATGAATCATCCGATTATCGCTCAATTGATGTACCGTTCCAATAGTAACAAAGTTCGTTGATGAAGGATGTTTCAACAAACATTTCATATTTTGTAAAAAAAATTAAGTGTTATATATAATAAATAAAACATAAAATAAGAAATAAAAATAATAGATTATATACACCAGAAATTAAAATCTTACCACATATGATTCATCAAATAGAGGAGGACTCCCATGTGGGGTAGCTATTGGATGTACATTCTCACCAATCATTGTGGCTTGATTGATGGTAAGAATGCGCAGATTGCATTGGAGAAAATGAACCATGGCCACTACTTGATTGCATATGCATTCCTAGCATATAGGGAGGACCAATAGGATGACTATATCCTATACTGGATATAGTTTGAGCGCCATGAGATTGCGTGGGTGGCATGCCTAGCATGGATGGTGGCATGCCTGGCATGAATGGTGGCATGCCTGGCATGGATGGTTGCATGCTTGGCCAATATGGCATGCCCTGGTTGTAGAATGATGTCATGCTTGACATGTGTTGTGATTGATATTCTTTTATAGTGGCAATCTCACTTAACATTAAGGCCTTAAAGGAGTTGAGTTCTTCTTCAATTTTAGTCTTCAATTTTAGTGTACTTCTCCTTATTGACCGTCTGAGGCTTTTGTTTTAGAATGTTAAAATACTCCATATAACCATCATATTGGCTACCTCCCCTAACACGACCAGGATGGTCACATCTGAATGCATGATATAGAACATCTCTCCCAGGCTCTTCAATTATTTCACCCTTGGATATTTGTTCTTGAATAGATCTCTACAAATAATAAAGCACACAAACATATCATGCATTATTACATCAATTATTAAAAATCATTAAGACTTTGTATCAACCAAAATTACTAACCAACTTATTTATTTGTTCTTCTCCTCGCTTAGACATCAGTCTTGACTTTTTCATTTTGAGAGTCTTTGTTCCTATGTACAATTGAGTTCGGGTAACAAGTCTACCCAATTCAGCTTCCTACATAAATTATGAAAAATTTATTAACCATGACATGAAATTAAATTGAGGAAAATAAATATAAAAATATTTATAAATTAACACAAATTAATAATACCATTCTATATCTAACTTTAGGATTTGAAGACCTCCCAGTACTGTTAGGAAGAATGTTATGCATTTGTATTTCTAATGTTTTTCCCTAATAATTTGAAATTCATCCGAACGTCTATAATCCACAAAATCTTTCCAAACTTGAGGTGTAATCCAGGGGTGTCCTTCAGGGATTTTGTAGAGCTCTACCTCATCAAATGGTTCCAAATATGGAAACACATAATTTCTTACCAATCTAGAAATCTTGTATTCCTTCCACGCCTTATTTGCAATCTTATAACACTTGCTCTTCCAATTATCATCGACTTTGTAATGATTATGTAAAAACACACTACAAAAAATTAGATATAATACAAAAAAGATAAAATATATGTACATAATTGATTATAAAATATAAGAGACTTACACAAATGGTTATCTATATTTTGAACTTTTCTGCATCGTCAACGTGAGACCAATCATTTATATTGATTGGTATACTGGACTTCACAAGTCGACCAATAAAGGATTTCAATTGTTGGCCATTTTCCCCTATTGGATTACCAGTAGCATCAAATAGAACATGTATTCTATCATCTGGGTTAAGTGAAGCATCATGTATATTCACCCAACCCCTTCTTTTCAAATACCCCAATGGATCATTTGGATCTACAAGCTCTGTTACCCGAGGATCCATGAAATATCTACAAACAATGAAGAAATATAAATTAATTGACAATTTTAGGAACATATATATATATATAAGAGTTATTACAACAATATAGAACATACGTTATGTTTAATTAGGTTGTTGATCGTATACATACATTCCTTCACAATCACTTCGAGCCCATGACGAAGAATCATCGTCATCAACTAGATCATCACATACATTAGGCAATTTATTTGAGAAATTATTAATATTGGTTAATGTATCAAGCATAGGGTCGTCATCTTCTAAAGCATCACAATGGTAAAACTCTTTTTGTGGAGGCGTTAACATAATAGACCATCTTGTGTCAATTTGACCGCTCACGTAAAATACTTTTTTTGCATGAAGTGCTAACGTGAGAGGATCATTAGTGTGACTTATCTTGGATAAATTTACAAGGGTAAATCCAAAATCATCTATTTTATATCCAACATTGATAACATCTTCGACCCAATCACACAAGAAAATTGTTTCATGGAAGACCTAATAGTCCAATTCCCAAATCTCTTGTATTATACCATAATATGTTCTATCAGAAAGTACAAGATTACCATCTTTTGAACTGGAAAATTGCATAGTTTGTGAAAACCATCTACACACCACTATTCTGATTTACTCGAACTTTGTCCCTAGCTTGAGTCGTAAACCTCGATCCATTTATTGTGAAACTAGAAAATGATTTGACATCAAATTTTGGCCCATATGCAAGCCATTGTAAACTTTATGATATTTTATGATTGGGTTTCTTGAGTTCATCTCGAATCTATGTATACAAAAACATGAAATGTGTTTAGAGCAAAGTTTTAAAACATTGCATAGATCTAGGAACATACATGTATGATTTTTTGTTTGTGACACTTACATGGTTGCGAAACCAATTAATAAGCTCTCGCTTATATTCATCATACAACCATTTTTCTCCTCCTTTTTTTATAACGAGGATCGATCTTCAATAAGTTTAAATGCATCCTGTAATGTTATTAAATATATATGAAGTATATATCATCATTAATAGTTAAATAAAAAATTATTTTTGCATAAATGGAAAGGTTGAACATCACTTACTCTATGTACGGTTGTGCCTCATTATTATTTACCAAAATGATTCGGTATGCTTTTTCCCATCGAGTGCGATCAATAAACAATTTCTTACTTCCACCAAGCATAGGGTTACCTACTTGGATCATGTGACATTCTAAGAACAACTTGTGCATAGGATTCCCAATTTTAGTGTAACCACTAAAGTATTCAGAACAAAACTCAATGGCCTATTCAACAATGTAGCGTTCCACCATGCATCCTTTAGGTCGATTTCTATTATTTACATATCCTTTAAGGACTTGCATATATCTCTCAAAAGGATACATCTATCTTAAGTAAGTAGGACCACACAATTGAACCTCTCGAACTAAATGAACACACAAGTGAATCATTATATCGAAGAAAGAAGGAGGAAAATATTTTTCAATTAGACACAAAGTCTCTACAACATCTTTCTGTAAAGAATTTAACTCACCAATTGATATAGATTTCTTGCATATTGTATTGAAGAATGAACAAAGCCGAATTATTGTTAATCGAACATGTTTTAGAAGAATTGATTTAATAGCAACTGGTTATAACTGTTGCATTAAGATATAACAGTCATGTGATTTCAATCCATAAAGTTTCTTATCGGTGATAGACACAAAATTTCTTAAGTTGGATGAGTAACCATCAGAAACTTTCACACCCTCCAAACATTTACAAAACACATCCTTCTCTTTTGTTGACATTGTATATGATGCTGGTGGCAAGTATGTTCAATTCTTATCATTCTCCACCCTTGGTGCCAATTCTTCTTTAAATCCAGTCTTGCTTTAATTCCATCTTTTGTTTTTCCAGGTATATTAAGTAAAGTACCAATCAATCTCTCACATACATTTTTCTCAATGTGCATGACATTTAAGATGTGACGAATGTGTAGGTCTTTCCAATAAGGTAATTCTCAAAATATTGATTTTTTATTCCAATAACCATGGTAAGTCAGTTCAAACTCTTTTTCATTTTCACCCATTTTATTAGTTGACCTCTTTCATTTCCCTACCTTAGTGAGTTTTGTTTCTTCATATTTCCACATTGTTTGAATGTCATACCATTCAATTGCCTTAATATCTCAACACCTCGCAAAGGTTGGGTTGCATGATCATGATCTTCTTCACCATAGAACGATTTCTTTTGGTATCTAAACTTGTGTCCAGATGGCAAAAATCTTCTATGTCTTCTATAAGACATCTTTCATTTGTGAACAAGATAAGTTGTAGAAGTTCCGTCACTACATATAGGGCATCCCTTGTAACCTTTTGTTGCATGTCCTAATAAGTTTCCACAGGCAGGAAAATCATTAATTGTCCATAAAAGGACCCATTTCAAGTGAAAGTGTTCTTCTTTATGTGCATCGTAAATATTTACACCATCATTCCACAAGGTCTTTAAATCATCTATCAGAGGCTGCAAATATACATTAATATCAACACCGGGTTGTTTCGATCCTGAGATTAATAATGTTAACATCATGAATTTTCTTTTCATACATAACTAAGGAGGAAGGTTGTATGTTACCATAATTACTGGCCAACAACTATATCTACTACTAAGGGAACTATGTGGATTAATTCCATCAGTAGCAATGGAAAGACAAAGATTGCGCGGATCAGATGAAAATTGAAGAGCTAAATTATCTACTACTTTCCAATTTGGAGAATCACAAGGATGACGTAGCACCCCATCATCAAATCGATTATCTGAATGCCAAGTCAACATCTTTGATGTCTCTTTACTTTTGAACAACCTTTGAAAGCGAGGAATTGGAGGAAAGTACCAAAGAACCTTTGTAGGCACGCCTTTCTTATGTGTTGTCTCATTTGTACCATGCTTCCATCTCGATTCTTTACACATCGGACAATCATCTAATGTCTCATATTCTTTTCTATAAAGAATGCAATCATTTGGACAAGCATGAATCTTATGATATTCCATGCCAAATCGACTAAGAGATTTCTTCACTTCATACATTGAAGATGGCAATTCAATACCCTCAGGAAACATATCGACTAGTAGATTTAGTAATTCTATGAATCCCTTGTCAGAAAAAACCATGTTTTGCTTTCACATTGTACAAATGAACCAATCCCGATATTTTAGTGTATTTTTTGCATTTTGTATACAACCGTTTTTTGGCATCTTCTAGAAGTTTTTTAAAGATTTCAGGATCATCCTCACGTAGTTCATCTTCAACACCATGAAACATATTTTTTGTCTGTACATTATGATAAGATGTATGTAATCCACTCACATTCTTATTTATCTCTTCCCCATGAGTATTATCAATATTTTCTCCATGATAATACCAACATTTATAGCTCAAAAGAATACCACTATGGATAAGGTGATACTTAACCTCGTCAAATTCATGAAATCACTCATTTTTACATTTAACACATGGACATCAAATCATACTAGTTCAAGTATTACTATTTCTACAAGCAAATTCCATGAAATTTTAAACTCCAGAAATGTAGTCTTGCTCAATTTTACACTTTGACATCCAAAATTTGTCCATTTTCTATTAATGACATTAATTAAACATATTAATTAATTATATATCCAATGAATATATTTCAAGTATTATTATATATAAATTAAGAGATGCTATAATTAAGAAATATATTTTTTATACAAATAATATATATATTGTTTTAATAATCTTAAAAAAATGTTTTAAATAAATAAATAGTTAAAAATTATAAAACAAACTTATAAATCATAATTTTTAATATTTATTTATTGTCACTATTTTTATTTGAACATTTTATTATTTTTATTTTTAAATAAATAATATATTTAAATAATTTTATGTTAGAATTTATTATTAAATTTTTTAAAATAATTTTATATTAAAATTTTATTTTATCTCGTATTTTATCCATTTTAATTATTTAATTTTAAAAAAATATTATTTTAATAATAATAATTTATTTTATTTTATAAAAAATAATAATTAGAAAACTACTCTTTAAACACAACTCATAGTTTTTATAAAATGAATTCTTTAATTATGTTATTTTCAACTAAAACATTTCAACCCCGATCATGACTAAAAAATTATAAAATTAAATCTTAAAAATTCAAAATAATAAGTATTACTTTAAACTTTTAAAATTAAATATATCTTTTTTAAAACTAAAACACAATTATTTTAAATTATAAAAATAAAATACTTCAATCGCTATACTAGTACCCACTATTCCTTTAAAATTGCAATATAGTAATAAAAAAGCTCATAATAATATTGCAATTTTCATAAAACAATTGAATGGTCACTCGTTTAAATGTATATATTATTTCCACAGAAAATAGTCAAACATATTATAACAAGCATAATACAAAACATACATAAATCAAAAATTTATCCAAAAAATAAAGCAAACTGAATAATAAGTAAAAACATTAATAGAAATATTTAAAAGAGTAAATAAAGTGACTAAATGAAAAAAATGAAGAAGAAATGAGTGTTTTGTAAGTGAAAATAGGTGAGAAAATGGGTATAAAAATTTGAGTATTTCGCTCAAAAAATAGGGGACCTGAAAGATAATGAGAAGAGGAATATAACCCAAAAAATGGCGTTGAAAATGGTGATCACAGATGGCCGAAAATTGAGAAAGAGTGTGGAGGAGCTCGGTTTTGGGAGAAGGGAGGGAAGAAATCTGAAATTTTTTTGTGAATAAGATAGCGTAGAACGATAATATTATGTGGCTAGCGTCGGTTCGCCACGTCAATCAACGCTAGCCACGTGTGTAGCGTCGGTTCACCCTGTCAACCGACGCTAACCATGCAATTTAAAATTGATTTTTTTTGTCAATTATTATTTTATTTAAACTCTTATATATATATGTACTATAGAAAAAAAATTAAAATAATATCCAAAACAAATACATAAAATATTAAATAAAGATATATTGTACGTATGTATATAAAATCCAAACAAATACACAAAATTGTATAATTTTAAAAACCAATTGTCTAAAACAAAAAGAAAAAATTATACTATATATATATATCCAACTTAAATTTTAAAGAATCAAATAAAATAATAATTGACCTAAAAAAACATTGTACCTAAAAAAAATTCAATTGTAAATTGCATGTATTTTTTAATTTAAAAAATACACGTAGGACGGAGCGTCGGTTGACGTGGAGGACCGACGCTACACGCGTGTATATCGTCGATTCGCCACGTCAATCAACGCTACGTCCTAGGTAGATAGCGTCGGTTCTATATCGAACTGACTTTAAATTCATTATAAATCAATTTTTGTCAAAATTTGACTTTACATAGCGATTTAAATACCCCTTTTTGTAGTAGTGTAACTTATACATAGTTGAGTATGTTATTCCAATTGTAAGAGGTATTACTTTATATCATTTTTTTCTCTTTACATTTCTTTCAATTTTTAACTTCGTAGCTAATTTACACTTAAAATTGAATACATAATCAAAATAATATTATTTTTAAACACATGTTTAAGAGTTGTATTCGTAATTTTCTTGAAAGATAAATATAATTTGTTGATGTTTTGTTGGTCGTCCATCGTTGGAGTTTCTGGCAACCGTTGTTCCTTTGAACTTGTATATAAATAGAGCATATTTTTGGACATATGTCCAAAAATAATAAGAATATATATAATGCTTAAATTTTAATTTGGTATTGTTACTGCTATTTTTTCTCATTAAAAAACATAAAATAATGCTTTAAAAATCTAATTTCTTAAAATTTAGTAGAGATTTACCTTTTATTAAGTATATAAAAAAAGTCCCCCACCATCACAAAATCAAAAAGTAACCATATTTTAGATCAATAATAGAAATAAAAATATACATTTAAAAGCATAAAAGATAGTACAAGTACGCTAATTTTTGTAAAATTATACTTTATTTCACTAGCTATTATGTTGGATAATACGAATCTATTATCTCTTTTGAAAGAGTATTTAAAAGATTTGACCAAATTTTCAGAAGTAAAATTAACATTTTATAAATTTTTATTTTCTTTTATCAAAAATAACAAAAATAAATATTTAATTTTTTTATTTACAACTACATCATAGTCAATTTTCTTATAAAGAATAATTTTAATAATATCTTTTCAATATTTGAATTTTTATTTACATTATTGTAAACCATAAATTATTTATTTTTTCAAAATATTTTTTCAAATATTTATTTCCATTATATTTTGATTAAAAAAATAATTTTTTTATAAAAATGTTAATTTTATTCTAAAAATTTAATCTAAATCTTCTAAGTAAATTTTGGTGAACATTTAAAAAGAGATAACAAACTTACCATACTCATTTAATAACTATAGTAGACTAAAATGTATTTTCTCTTCTTATAATAAAAATTTCAATAATATATTTTTAATATTTAAATTTTTGTTTACATTATTCTAAACCATAAATTATTTATTTTTTTAAAATATTTTATTAAATATTTATTTTCATTATATTTTGATTAAAAAATAATTCTTTTATAAAAATGTCAATTTTATTCTGAAAATTTAGTCTAAATTTTTTAAGTATATTTTGGTGATACTTTCAAAAGAGATAATAAACTTACACTATCTCATCTAATAAGTAATAGACTAAGATATATTTTCTTAAAAAATATATCTTTATGTAATTTATAATACATATTAATACCATATAACTTAATTTTTATTTATATACTTAAATAAAATTAATATTATTTAATTACAACGTGTTGGTTTAAAAATGACATTTGTAAGGATAAATATATCCATTATTATTAATGATCAATGAATTAAAGTATATTTTCTTTAAAAATATATATTTAATTAATATATAATATATATTATCTCTATAAATATTAAATCTTATAACATAGTTTTTATTTATATATTTAAAAAAATTAAATAACATTAAACCCTAAACTCAAAATTCCAAAACCCAAAACCCTAAACCCTAAGTCTTAAACCCAAAATTAGGTTTTGGAAAACAATTCCAAAACTCTAAACCGTAAACCCTAAACCCAAAATTCTAAAATCTTAAACCGTAAACCCAAAATTTCAAAACCCTAAACCCTAAATCTAAAATTCTAAAACCATAAACCATAAACCCAAAATTCCAAAACCCTAAAACCTAAACCCCAAATCCCTAAACCCTAAAACCCTAAACCCCAAATCCCTAAATCCTAAACCCCAAAAACCCTAAAACATAAATCCCAAAACCCTAAACCCTAAACCCCAAATTCTAAATCCTAAAACCCTAAACCCTAAATCCAAAATTTCAAAACCCTAAACCCTAAATCCAAATCCTAAAACCACAAAACCTAAACTCTAAATCTCTAAACCCTAAACCTTAAACCCCAAATCTCTAAACCCAAAACCCAAAACCCTAAAACATAAATCCCAAAACCCTAAAACATAAATTCCAAAATCCTAAACCCTAAACCCTAAACCCTAAATTCTAAATCCTAAAACCCTAAACCCTAAATCCAAAATTACAAAACCCTAAACCCTAAACCCTAAACCCTAAACCACAAAACCTAAACCCTAAATCCCTAAACCCTAAAACCCTAAACCCCAAATCCCTAAACACTAAACCCTAAACCCCAAATCCCTAAACCCTAAACCCTAAATCCTAAAATCCTAAAACATAAATCCCAAAACCCAAAACCCTAAAACATAAATCCCAAATTCCAAAACCCTAAACCTTAAATTCAAAATTCTAAAACCCTAAATCATTTTTAGAAAAATAATAATTTTAACCCTAAACCTTAACCCACAAATATAACCCCAAATCCTAAATCCCACGTCCCAAACCTCAAAACCCTAAACCCTATTTAGAAAAATAATAATTTTAATAATATATTTCTTTTTAATTAAGTAGTAATTATTTAAAAAAATAATGATTTCAATAATTTATTTTGTCTGATGAAAAAATAGTAATTAAATGATATTATTTGAACTTTACAACATGTAGGGGTATTAAGGTCATTTATAGCTTTTTTCATTCTATTCCAATGGTAAACCAAACACTATAATCCTGATTCCGAACTTGATTCCAGTGGTCAAACCAAACAGTATTATTTCCTTTTCATTCCGATTCTGATTCCATTGCACGAACCAAACATCACCTTAGTTTAAAAAATGGATAAATATATTTTTAAAATAAATTTTGTTATTATTATAATAAAATTATATTAAATATTAATTTTATTATAAATATTAATTATGCTTAAGATAAAATTATTATTAATAAAATATTTTTAAAAAAATAATAAAATAAATATTGACAATATTGATACCGAATTATAAATTATAATTTAATCTTCTGAAATCGTTAATAAAATAAAATCGCGATTCCATTTGACCTAATTTCATTCTATCATATTCTCACACCAACGCCGCTCATCAGGTATCCTCCACTTCTATTGCCGCCGGCCATTCAACCAAGCCAATAGTTTCCACTTTCCACAGTCCACTCCCTGACCGTTCTCCATCGGTCCATTTTCCTATTCTGTTATATGTAAGTCACTCTGTTTGTGATTCTCATATCTGTTATTGGCTGGTTCTTCAATGATTTATTCTTTGCTAGGTTTCACGATTCCAGCATATAAAAGAAAATCTTCCTTCCATGGCTGAAGCTTGCTCCAGGGACTTACCCGAGGCTGAATACATTGTTACATTGGATGAAGACGAAGAAAACGAGGGCATTGAGGAGAAGGAAAAGCACGAGCACGAGCACGAGTACGAGAAGGATGAACCTTGTGAGGTAACTTTAAAGGGGTTTCTTGGTTTTTCTAAGTTGTGATTTGATTTGAATGCAAAAAAGTTTCCGAAAATGTTTATTTGTCTAGAAGAAGCTTTTTGGAATTGACCCACCAATTAAAAATACTTAGTTTTAGTTTGTGTATTCAATGCAGTAAAACTGTTTGGAAAAGTTAATTGATGTCCTTTATGGTCATGAAGGACGGATGGTTCTACAAGCTTCGCATTCTGATTTAAAGTTACAATTCCCAAACTTGTTTCTTTTATGGAACAACTGAATCTCTCAGGACTATTTGTTCTGAGGTTTTATAAAGTACGACCTGGAGCCCTATCTTTGAAGTGCCCGAACCTGGGCACAAAGTCTCCTAGCCTTATGTGGTGCCCGCACCTTGAGATAGAAGTTCCAAACAACTTGAAGCTTCTAAGGATCAATCAGAAGCTCAATCTCACAATGTGGTTGACCTTAAGTTAGTTTATTATTGTACTATTGCATCCCTCTATGACATGTTACGACATGTATCCCCTATGTAATCACTATATGTATGTGTAATGTCCTATATATATGTGAACCTGATATCAAATCAGGGCAATTCATTCTTATTCTTTGATTTCTTTTTAATTTCTCTCTCTGAATTGAATTATCCCCAACACTGTCCTTTGTGTTCTACATTTTGGATTCTTTTATATTATTTTTTTAGAACAAATAGAGTTACATAGAAAAACACAATTGTTGAAAAGCAAGTCATAATCAGACATCCTGGTTTCATGTGATGATTGATTGGTGATTTGTATATATTGGTTTCCTTTTCTAATATTGTTGATGTTCAAGGTGAAAGGAAAAAAAGGTTTGAGATCATTTGCTTGAGAATTATATAATTGCTCTTTTTCTCTCATGGAAAGTCAAAACGATGTGTACTTTTTCGGTGGAATCTGTGTATGAATATTTTCTTTTCTCATTACCGTTATCATATTGAAGTGATAATCTTTAGTTTCTTAATCTCTTTTTAACTTACTTGGTAAGCTCTAAAAAGTTTGATTATCAGGAAGCATGTGCTAGAGGAAATGATAATAAAAAAAGGAAACATGAAGATGTATTTAAAGAAGGGACACTAATTGAGGTTCATCCAGTTGAAGAAGGATTTGAAGGTGCTTGGTTTTCTGCAAAAGTTATCCATGCTTTGAAGGAAGAAACATATCTTGTTAGGTACAAGAAGCTAAGAACAGAGGATAATAGAGACTTTTTGATTGAGGAGGTTCATAAGAATAACATTAGGCCCTATCCTTCTGAGCATATTGTTATTGATGGTTTTCGTCGTCACGACAAAGTTGATGCCTTTTGTAATGATGGGTGGTGGGAAGGTATAATTTCCAAAGTTTATGCAGGAGGAAGGTACAAAGTTTACTTTGAAAGCACAAATGAAGAAATGGTATTTGATTATACTGACTTAAGGCTCCATACACATTGGGTCAATGGAAATTGGTATGACTTCTTAAGCTTAATTTCTAATTTTCTTCCTTCTATTATGCGTTTGTATATTTCATTTCCTTTTCTTGGCTATGATTTGTATGTTTCTTTTATAGGCACATTGAACTTACTACACCTTTTAAATTTAATGGCCTGTTTGGATGTGATTCTCTTAGAAGTGGTTTGATTGAATTAGGTTTCAAGAGAAGAATTAAACCTTTGGGTTTAGTAACTTTTGTTGATATTTTAGAATTAGAGTATGCATTCAAAGCTACTTTTACTAATGTTTAAGTATTACTGTTAATATAACAAATATTGCTTTTCAAAATTTTGAAAATACTTATCTTGGAGATTGCAAAACACTCTTGAAAGTGATTTGATCCATTTGAGAGCACTTCCAAACCAAATGAAAAGCAAGATCTATTAATGGTCTTTCTACATTTCATTTCCTTTTTTGTTTGTTATGATCTGTATATTTCTTTTCTAGGCACAATAGACTGGCTTTGTCATTCAAATTTTAATGTTACGAGGTCGGGATTATTTGAGCTGGTGATGGTTGGGGAAATGGAAGTTATCCCACTCTTTTAACAACGTGGGCAGTAATAAATAGTCACTCTTTTTCCCCTCCTTATGTTCTATTGTGTTATAGTATTGGTGGGAACAGAGATAGTGAGGTAGAATTATTTTGTGTTTAGGTGGCGTTTGGTTCACAGAATTGGAATTGGAATTGGAATCGGAATTGGAATTGGAATCGGAATTGGAATCAGACTGGAATCAAAGAAGGAATCAGCATTACAGTGTTTAGTTTGCCACTGGAATGAAATGAAAAAAACTGTAAATTATCTTAATACCCTTATATTTAGTAAAGTTTAAATAATATCATTTAATTATTATTTTTTTGTCAGACAAAATACATTATTAAAATCATTATTTTCTAAATAATTATTACTTTAAAAGAAAATATATTATTAAAATTATTATTTTTTTAAATAGGTTTTAGGGTTTTGAGGTTTGGGATTTGGGATATAGGGTATAGGGGTTTAGGGTTTAGGGTTTAGGGTTTAGGGTTTAGGGATTTTGGATTTTGGATTTAGGGTTTAGGGTTTAGGGTTTTAGGGTTTTAGGAGTTTAGGATTTTGGGATTTTGGGGTTTGGGGTTTGGGGTTTAGAGTTTATATTTATGACTTAAGGTTTACGATTAAAATTACTATTTTTCTAAATATGGTTTAAGGTTTTGTGTTATATTTGTGGGTTAAGTTAGGGCTAAAATTATTATTTTTCTAAATAAGGTTTAGGATTTGGGGTTTTGGGGTTTAGGGTTTAGGAATTTAGGGTTTAGGGTTTCTGGTATTGGGGTTTCGGGTTTCGAGTTTTTGTGTTTCGGGTTTTCGGATTTGGGATTTGAGTTAGGATTTGAGCTTAGGATTATATTTGGGGTTGGGGTAAAATTGAAAAAAAAATTTGAGATGAGAATGAAATCACAATTCCTTTGTAACCAAACACACAAATGGAATGGAATGAATCAATTTTGATTCCTTTCTATTTGAATCTTCCAACCAAACACATCATTAGATTTTTGGTCCACGAAGAGAACATGGATCCCATTTTTAGAAGCTTATTCTGTCTTTTTCAGTTCTTTTATGTCGTGTTAAGATTCTGTTTTTGTTATTTTTCTTATCTGTTTTATGTGATATTTTATTTTTCTCAGGCTGCAATGAGTAAATACGAAGTAGGATTACATCAGGAACTACCGAAACAATCATTTTGATTGATTTCTGAAAGCAGCTCACTGATAATGCTGCTACTACTTGACAATTCATCGTGTTTTGCAGTTCACAAATTGGGTAGTTATACTTAACACAGTGCTTTCATTGACTGGCTTGAAAGGCTTGAAAATATGGATTGCTCATAGAACGGGATTAATTGTATACGTTCAATCATATTAATGTATGGCATTTCTATTTATATCTAAATGAGATGTGATATGATAAATGCTTCATTCAATTGTACAGGAATAAAGTACATTTTTGTTAAAGGTTGCAGAGTTGATTATCATTTTTCCTTTAAAATAATAGTTTTCATTAGTACCGAGTTTTGTAAATCTTTTGTGGTGCTGTTTATGGATTTTTTATCTTTCCATTTTTAATAACTTCGTAATGTTCTGTACTTCTACGAGAGACGTGCTCACATACCTTATGGCTCAACTGGATTGTTTTCCTTGACCAAATTTTTTCACTCTTGCGTGTATATTGCTGCATTGCTGGTCTCTCCCCTACTAAAGACGTAGCTGCGTAGGTCCTATTAAGGATGAAAATTTTGATATGGCGGAGAATACATTATGATACTTCAATTTTATGAAATTTTGGTGAAATTTTGGTTTTAGTATTTGTAAAAATTTGAAAATATATAAATTCTTTATGTTAACGGACAATTATCCATAACAGTTTTTAGTTGTTCATAGTTGTTTATAGTCATTTTAGTTGTAAATAATTGTACATAGTTCATAGACAAGAGTCTATGATTGTCCATAACTATCTATAAATAGTTGTTTATCTATAAACAGTTGTTTATCTATAAACAGTTGTCTACAGCTGCTTATAAATAACTTTATTGTCTTTTGTAAAGTCTATAAATAAAAAGAAATTACAAGACTAAATCATTTGATCCTTTTATATAATATTTTTGACTTATTTTTAATATAATATCAGAGCAAGTTTGAATTTTATTTATATTTTATTTCTGAAGAAATCTTCATTGATTTTGTTTTCTACTAAACTAGTGTTCTTTTATAATCTATGTTTAAAGTCCTCCCGGTTTCTTTCATTTCGGTACTCTATTTTTAAGAAATCTTTATTGATATTTTTTAGCGTTTTTTGTTAAATAAGTGTTCTTTCACGATCTCTGTTTAAGGTCTTCTTGATTTCTTTAATTTTTGAATATTTTTTTTGCTTTGTCTCAGGTTTTATTTACTTGCAATGGATACTGCATCAGTGTGTGTTAAATTTACGGCAAAAAATTATTCTACTTGGGTTTTCTAGTTTGAATTTTTTCTGGGAAAAAACCTTTGGAGTTATATTGATGGCACAGATGTTGCACCAACATTTGACATCGCCAATTCTAAGGAAGTTATGTCTTTTCTTTCGGATTTCTGTGTTTGTTGCTCAAATCATCTTTTGACTTTTTAGTTTAGTGAAATCACATATCGTCACCAACTTGATAGCTAATCGCTATGCTCAATTCATGTGGAATTATTTGAAGAAAGTTTATCATCAAGATAATGATGTGATCGTCACATAAATTGTTTGTGCAATGAAAATGCAAGTATACGTATCGCAATAATTAATATAATGATAAGTAAAGATCGTTCTCACAGAGATTATTTTATTAGAAATTAATTTTTAAAACTAAAAATAATAAAAATCAATTTTTTTTTGTGTTTTTATATTTTAAGGAAGCAAAATTAAAATAACTAAAAGTAAATAACAATGATTAATTAAATCAGATTTTGTGACAAAAAATATATGAGAAAATATCTAGGAATACTTAATATCCTAATTTTCTAAACATGTGAATCGCTAAAATCTTCCAATATAATATCAATTAATTACATGATCAATTGAATCTAACCTAACATGTATTCTTCTTTCAAATAAACTACACACCATATAGTAATTAATTTAATCATACTCTTATGCCAATTAAATTGCATACTACTCATTAAGTTCATCAATTATGGATCACATACATAAGAATCATACATCTCTATCTAGAAACTATGCATTTTATTTAATCAAGACAAACAATTAAACAATTATCTCAAATCTATTTAATTGCCTATATAGATAAATTGTTGGCCAAACAATTAATAGCATAAAAATAAGATTAAATAATATAATTGAGAAAAATATTAGATCATCATAAAATGAAAATTGGGTTCATAAGATCCCTAGATTAATAAATTAATTACACATAATTGTGTTCATAAAGTTAATATTTTTTTCATAAAGAAAGACATAAAATTGATAAAGAAAAGAGTAGAAAAAAAATACAATCAATGTCTTTAATTGTAGAATTAATTTCCTCTTGAATCTCCACCAAAATTGTCTTCTTTTGAATTTTTCTCTCTTTTTAGCTCTAAAAATTGACCAAAATTATGCTAATGGAGGCAAATTTGAGTTTATGGAGTGATTAGAGGCTTAAATAAAGCTCAAGTTCGATTAACTTCAGATCAAAGGCTACGATCAAAACAAGCAAAATTGACAGTTTCAGCCAATCACAGCGCGACACGTGGCATCAGAAAATTTATTGGGTGAATTAGGAAGCGACATGTGGCAATGGAGACATATCAGAGTCAATGCTCGCTGAGTCAGCAACACGTGGCGCGACGTGATTCGCGGGAACGGATGGCGTTGCGCACGAGTTGAACGTGCGGAGCAATGACGTGGTGACACGTGGCATGGCACGTTGATCAATTTTTGAACTCGGATTGAACGTTGTGCTGACACGTGGCGCGTGTTTATCTTCTCACACGAGGCGTAATGTGATTGTGTGGCATGCCATGTGACAGCTTCTCATTAGTCATGCATTAAAAATTCATAAAAAATCCCAAAAAATTTTAAAAATTATATTTTCACCCCTTTTCATTAAAAAGTTTATATTTCAATTTTTTTGGCCATAAAAATACTTTTTATTAAATAAAACAAGTAAATATTAAGTAAAAAAGTGCACTAATGATTCTATTTTCATAAAGTCATCATGATGCTCGTTGCTTTTAGTTGAAACATGCGATTGTTATGTTTCAACATGATAGTCTTTCCATCCATGATTATTACTCGACATTTTTGACTCTTTGGCATGAATATGTTGATTTAGTTGGAGTAGATATTCCTATTACTATTGTATCAACTATTCAGAATCTTCATAGGTTAGCCAGTGTGATCAATTTATTATGAAATTACACTAAGAATATGAATCCGTTCGTTCTTCTCTATTGAACAGATCTCTTGTTCCCTTTCTTGATATTTGTTTTGGTAAGTTACTTCATAAAGAACAATGTTTTAGTACTCAAGCTATTATGGAACAATCTCATGGCAGTTCCACGACGACAACTATAACTTATACTGCCCAAGGACGTGGATCACCTATGCCTTCTAAAAATCTACAATGTTTCTGCTACAAAGAATATGAGTATATTGTTTCCAATTGTCCTAAAAAATATTGTTCTTATTGTAAGAAAAATGATCATATTATCAAAGAATGTCATATTCGCCCCCGAAATCGTCAAGCCCAAGCATTTCGGACTTCTGTTGTTGTTCCTCCAGTAGCGACTATTGTAGTACATGGGTCTTCTTCAAGTGCTTCTCCTAATCTTGCACCTCTTGCATCAACTTACTGCACTCCTGAAATGGTACAACAAATGTTAATTTCAGCATTATCTACAATGAGATTTCAAGGTAAAAATTCTACTACACTTTGGTATGTAAACTCGGGGGCTTTTAATCATATGATGAATACTCCCACAACTTTGTCTTATGTTTGCCTTATGTTGGTCAATCTACCATTCAGACTGCAATGGTAGTTCTTTGCCAATCAATGTTGTTGGAAATACTTCTTCTACATTTACTGATGTGTTTCTTGCTCCTCAACTTTCTACAAATCTCATTTCTGTTGGTCAATTAGTTGATAACAATTGTGCTGTTAATTTTTTTAGTGATGGTTGTGTTGTGCATGACTAGGTAACATGGGAGCCGATCGTGAAGAAACTGAAGTAGGACGCTTGTTTCCACTACTTTTACCTATTCCAGCACTTTATCCAGTTCTTTCTATTAAGTCTTTTGCTTGTAATAATATTTCTGATTTGAGTATGGTGTGGCATCGTCGTTTAGGCCATCCCAATACTCAAATCTTATCTCATCTACCTCTTTCGTACGAATATAAAAATAGCCATTCTTTAAATAAATTTTAGAAAATAAATGAGAACCATGCAATTCATCAAGCATATCATCCAATCTAGGGATGATATATCTATACTTTATCATTATCTTATTAATAGCTCGACAATCTCTACACACATGCACCATGTTCCATATAAGATGACAAGAATCGAACACGAGCTAAGACTCTTTCTTACAAATCCCTTTTGTAGTAACTCATCTACTTGCCTTTGCATCTCTTTTGTTTCCTCGGGATTGGAAATGTAAATAGGTCAATTCGGTATTGCAGATCCGAGTGCGAAGTTTATTTGATGTTCAATTCCTCTCAAAAGAGATAATCCATTAGGAATCTATTCAGGAAATATATCCTCAAAGCCTTGCAATAAAGACATAACAACACTAGGCAAAGATGAGTTAAGATTGTTAGTAGAAAGATAAACATCCTTGTACATAAGTACAAGTACTTGTTGCCTTGCCATCATTGCATTCTTAATCTCATGTTTTTTTTGCAATTCCACTCATTATTTTATTTTTCTCTCCTGTTTGCACACTTTCTCTCATTTATGCTCACTTTTCTCTCCATTTTACATCTCAATCTCACTTGCTCTCCTTTTATTTTCATCTTACTCATACTTTTTTTACCCTCATCTTGCACTCTCTTGCTATCCTAATTTGTTCCTCATAAGCTTGTAAAGGTTTGAGAGAGGCTAATACAAAATTTTGGTTGTTCATGTCAAAAGAATAACGATTTATGTAACCATTATGCGACATCCTCCTATCGAACTTCCATGGTCGTCTTGGCAAAATATAAGAAGTATACATTAGTGCCACATCATAAAGAACCTCATCCTCATACTTTCCAATTGAAAAAGGAACCAAAACTTGTATGTTCACATTCACTTCTCCACAATTATTCAGCCATTGTAACTTGTACGGTTTGGGATGCTTCTACCACATCAAATTCAAATTTTCTACCAAAAATACTAGCAACATTATTGTAGTTCCCACTATTAATAATAACTGTACATACCTTATCCTTCATAAGGCATCTTGTATGAAAACTATGCTCACGTTGCTCCTCATCTCCTTCATTCTTAGGCTATATATTCAAGGCTCTCTTTATGCCAAGTAATTCCCCATGCACAAGTTTTTCCACTTTAACATTAGAACAATCATCCAATGGTGGCACTTCATCATCACTTGAACTAGCACTTTTGATTTTTCCATTTTCTCGTACAATTATATATAACTTTTTTTTTGGCATTCATAAGCAATATGTCCTAATCCTTGGCACCTAAAACACTTAATATCACGTGGCTTAGTAAGCATTTTAGTTTCTGTTTTACCTCTAGGAACAACAACTGAATTGTTTGACTTTGCTTCTCCTTTTGTTCTAAAGGAAGCTTTAATGTCCTTCAAATTTGATTTCCTCGGAGAACTAGATGACGAACCAGATCTGAACATTTTGGATTTGATTTGCTTCTCCACTTTAATGGCTTTGTGCAGTAGTTCTTCCATCTTTACGTAATATTGCAATTCAACCACATCAGTAATTTTCTTGTTTAATTTGGCAATGAATCTAGCCATTATTACTTCTCTATCTTCCTCTATGTTTGCTCTAATCATGGCAATTTCCATCTCCTTATAATAATATTCTACACTCATGGAGCTTTGAACCATCCCTTATAACTTTCTATATAGATCCCTCTAGTAATGGCTAGGTATAAACCTTTTACGCATCACTAATTTCATCTCTTCCTATAACCGAATAGACCTTTCACCATTCCTTCGCCTATTAACCATCAATTGATCCCACCATGTACCTACATAATCTATAAATTCTATAACTACTAGCTTTACTTTCTTTTCCTTGGAGTAATTATGACAATCAAATACATGCTCAACCTTTCTTTCCCACTCCAAGTATAACTCAATATCATTTTTTCCCTTAAAAGGCGGAATTGTCATCTTTATACTATCCATATTGTTATCTTCTTTGGAGTTAATATTTTTGACTCGTTTATAACTTGCTCTCTCTTCCACATTGGAATCAGCTTCTTCTTCGTCGAACTCATATCTTTTATGTCTTCTTCTATGTGATTTAGAACCAAAAGAGGATTCTAAATCATTCAACCTTGTATTCAGCCTCTTAAATTGGTTATTAACAGCCTTGATGAAGAATTTCATGTAGATCTCTTATGGTTCTCCTTCTTTTTTACTCATGTTTTCAACTTGTAAAATATAATGAGATAACTTACACACTTCCTCACGTGTTTTCTCTCAAATCAGATTATCATTGCTCATTTTTTTCCTTGTCTTTTACCATTCAAAGCTCAAGCTGGCCCCCTTTTATGTTCTTAACAAAATCAAAGAATTCAACTAATATCAAGAAGCAATCAGTTTGTTGGTGACAATCTTGAAAATCAGAATTAAAAAAAAAACTTAATGGAAAATGATGATAGAAAGAAAGTCCAAAGAGGACTCTAAAGAAGCAAGAAAGAATCTTTTCAATATCTTGAAAATCTTAAAAAAATCAAAATTTTAAAAACTTAATTGAGGACAGAAAGAAAGTCCAAAGAATACTCTAAAGAAATAATCTTGACCAAAATATGATTTTTTTTGCTGTTGTTGCTGTTGTGAACAAAAACCGAAAACAACGCAAAAAGATTCGACAAAACTTTAACCTCTTAGTAAGTGGTATAAACTATGGAATTTGGGGTCGAAAAAAGATGTGATTGGATTCAAAGCCCAATTTTTCTTATAGGAATTTAATTGAGCTTAGATTTGATATATTATAATAGTCATTTCGTTTTGATACTCGAATCAAAAGTTATGACCGTTTAAAGTTGCAACTTTGATTTATCAAATTGTTTTTCCTTGAAACTATGAACAACATCTCTCTTCTCTTTTCTTTTTTGAAGAAAAAAGATAGATTGAATACAGAAATAAAGAACAAGAAAAGATACGAAGAATTCAAAGAGAACTATGAAACAAAATCCAAAGACGTAAACAACGACGCAAAATTGAAAGAAGATAAGGAAACCAAACAAGAATATCACAATATCAAAATCCCAAAACAAGAATATTTTCGTCCCACGAAGATAAGGAAAGAAAATAAACAAATTTGGAATCAAGACAGATTTCTTTAATTTTGAATACGCAGAAAAGGATGAATTTTTTTTGGGACTAAAGTTTAAAAATGGAATTGAAACAAATGGTTTTTTTTAATTCAAGAACTCAAAAAGATAAATGTAGATAGATAACTTGTTTTTAGCAACCAAGGCTCTGATACCAAATGATGTGAACCCTCTGTGTGAACAACTCTAGGAACCCACAAACTCAAAAGAATAAGAACGTTCGATTTGCTAGGAACGTGTTGAAGATGATTGGATTAGAACCCAAAGGAAACAAAGTCCTTAAAACACTAACCTTTGGTATGACCGGATTAGAATTCTAAGGAAGCAAAATCCTTAAAACCTTAACCTTGAGATGCCACAAAATATGATCACTCCCTTTGATAAGTCGAATTCAAGTATTCAATCAAGAACATAAGAAGACAAAGCAAGAAGCTTTCTAAAATAAACTTTTATTAATGATATTTAGTCTTTTATTAAGCCTAATATGAGTTTTCAAAAAATTCAAACTCTCATGATGGGAATGAATGATGAATTTCTTCAGCCATAAGTAATGTTTCCTTGTTTGAAGAGTTCTCACTAATGCATAAAGCTTTTTGTCGTAAGTAGGATAATTCAACACAACCCCACTTAAATTTTCGCTAAAATAAGCAAATGGTTTGGAATCTTGCATCAAAATATATCCTATGCCAATTCTGGATTCATCACATTCTATCTCAAAAGGTTTATCAAAGTTAGGCAAACACAACAAACATGCATTAGTTATCTTATCTTTTAAAGTGTTAAAATCTCAATCATGCACATCATCCTACTTAAAAACAACATTCTTTTTAACAAGTTCATTCAAATGTGCAACAATAGAACTAAAATCTTTAACAAACCTTTGAAAAAAACCTACCAAACCCTGGAAACTTCTTACTTTATTCGCATTCTTAGGTGTAGGCCAATCCCTTATTACCCTTACCTTTTCATCATCAACACTAATACCCTGTGAACTAATAACAAAACCAAGGAACACGACAAATTCCATGCAAAATGTGCACTTCTTAAGATTAACATACAATTTATTCGATCTTAACACACTAAAAACAGCATGCAAGTTTTCTACATGTTCCTATAATTTTTTGCTATAGACTAAAATATTATAAAAGTAAACTACCATAAATTTTCCCATGAAAGCATGCAAAAGATGGTTCATTAACCTCATGAATGTACTAGGTGTTTCAGTTAAATCAAAAGGCATTGCTAACCACTCATGCAATCCATATTTAGTCTTGAATACAGTTTTCTACTCATTCCCCTCTTTCATGCGAATATGATTATAGCTATTCTTTAAATCAATTTTAGAGAAAAAATGAGAAGTATGCAATTCATCAAGAATATCATCTAATCTGGGGATGTGATGTCTATACTTTACCGTTATCTTATTAATGGCTTGGAAATCTACACACATGCGCCATGTTCTATCTTTCTTTGGGACTAAGATGACAAGAACCAAACACTGGTTGAGATTCTCCCTTACAAATCCCTTTTACAGCAACTCATTCACTTTCCTTTGTATCTCCTTTGTTTCCTCGGGATAAGCTACATAAGCATGTCGATTTGGTATTGTAGATCTGGGTGCAAATTCTATTTGATGTTCAATTCCTCTCAAAGGAGGTAATCCATTAGGAATCTCTTTAGGAAATATATCCTCAAAGCCCTGCAATAAAGATACAACATCACCAGGAAAAGATGAGTTAAGATCATTAGTAGAAAGATAAACATCCTTGTACATAAGTACAAGTACTTGTTGCTTTTCCTTCTTGTACGAAGAACCCTAGGAACTAATGAACTCAAAGGAATAGGAACAATTGATTTGCTAGAAACGTTTCGTGTTAAAGATGATTGGATTAGAACCCTAAGGAAATAAAGTCATTAAAACCCTAACCTTGAGACGCCACAAAGGATGACCACTCCCATTGATAAGTTGAATTCAAGCATTCAATCAAGAACACAAGAAGGAAAAGCAAGAAGCTTTCTGAAATAAATTTTTTATCAATGATATATGGTTTTCCTCCAAATTATATAGTTTCTTACTTTTATAAGCAACAAACCCTAAAGAAAAACCCTAGATGAAAATTCACCCTAAAGAAAACCCTAGGCACCAATTCAATCCCTAAAGAAGATAATAGGTGAAATGGGCTTTGTTTATTGATGGATTGAGCCTAATCCAACCTTAAGAAAATAAAAGACTAAAAGGCTTATGATAAATAAAAAATAAAAGGCCCATAATTAATCAAAACAAAATTTACTTCCTAAATCAATCCTTGCTCCTAACTTGATCTTCCAAATCTATCCCTTGCATAGGATCTTGAGAATATTTGTAGAATCTTGAGAATATTTGTAATCAGAATCTCGATCTTCATTATTCCCTTCCTTTTCAAAAAGATTTTTCCTTGAATCTTAGCACTATAAGTAGGTCTATTTAGTATCGCGGATCCTTGTGTGAAGTCTATTTGATGCTCAATTCCTCTCAAAGAAGGTAATCCATTGGGAATCTCTTTAGGAAGTAGATCCTCAAAGTCTTGCAATAAAGATATAACAACAGTAGGCAAAGATGAGTTAAGATCGTTAATAGAAAGATAAACATCCTTGTACATAAGTACAAATACTTGTTGCCTTTCCATCATTAAACTCTTACTCTCATGTTTTTCAGCAATTGCTCTCATTTTTTTATTTTCTTCTCATGTTTGCTCACTTTTCTCTCCTTTTTGCTAACTTTTCTCTCCATTTTATTCTTGACCTCACTTACTCTCTTTTGATTTTCCTCTTGCTCATACTCTTGTTTTTTTCTCAACTTACACTCTCTTGCTATCCTAATCTATTCCTTATAAGCTTACAAAGGTTTGAGAGGGGCTAATACAATTTTTCGGTTGTTCATTACAAAAGAATAATGATTTTTGCACCCTTTATGAATCACCCTCTTATCAAACTACCATGGTCGGCCAAGCAAAATATGGGAAGCATATATTGGTGCCACATCGCAAAGAACCTCATCTTCATATTTTCTAATTGAAAAAGGAACTTCAACTTGTTTGTTAACCTCCACTTCTCCACAATCATTAAGCCATTGTTTGCTTCTTCCATTTTAAATTAAATATTTCTACCAACAAGGTACCAACAACATTAGTGCAGCTCCCATTATCAATAATCAGCATACATACCTTATCTTTCACGTGGCATCTTGTATGGAAAATATGCTCACGGTGCTCCTCATCTCCTTCATCCTTAGGCTGTATATTCAAGGTTCTCCTTGTGATAAGTAAATCTCCATGCACATGTTCTTCCACTACAAAATCAAAACAATCCTCCAATGGTGGTATCTCATCGTCACATGGATTGGCACTTTCAATTTCTTCATTTGTCTGTACACCCATAACCTTTTTGTCCAATTTATAACTTGTTCTCTCCTCCACATTTGAATTAACTTCTTCCTCTTCGAACTCATGTCTTCTATGTAATTTAGAATTGGAAGAGGATTCTAAATCATCCAACCTTTCATTAAGCCTTTTAAATTGGTCATTAAAAGTCTTGATAAGGAATTTCAAGTCGAATCTTGTGGTTCTCCTCCTTCCTTACTCATATTTTCACACTATTTTGTCTTTTTTTGTTTTTTCGATCTCTCTTGCCTTTTACCACTCAAAGCTAAAACCAACCCACTTTTATGTTCTTAAGAAAATCAACGAATTCAACTAATCTCAAGAAACAACCGGTTTGTTGGTGTCAATCTCAAAAATCAGAATTTAAAAAACTTAATTGAGGAAAATGGAAATAGAAAGAAAAATACAAAGATGACTCTAAAGAACTAAGAAAATTTAGAAAACTCTAAAAGGAAGCAAAAGACATGTGAAAGAAATCTAAGCGAATTTATTAAGAAGGAAAAAGATGCAAAACAACCTTGTTATGCTTGAAAGAATCATGAGAATAAAACTAGAATGGAATATTGGAAACTAGAACAAAATAAAGAAAAACTAATTTTAGCAAGTATTAAAAAAAACTTAAGCAAGAAAACAAGAATTGGAAACTTACTTCAATAAGAATAGCAATCTTGAACAATCTATGACTTTTTTCTCTTTTTTTAATTTTTTTTGACTACTTGCTGTACCAAAAAAATATGAAGAAAAGAAAGAAAGAAGAAAATCTATTTAGGAAAGAAAATAGGAAAGAAATAATCCCAACTTGGAAATCTTTTCAAGATCTCTCTTTTTCAAGAAAGGAAAATAAACTAAAGGAAATATGGAAAGAAAATAAGAATAAAGAAATGAATAAATATTCAATTTGGGAAAACGAAAATAAGAAAGAAATAATCTCACTTGCAAAGATCTCTCTTTCTAATCTTGTTGAAAATATTTTCAAGATCTTTCTTTTCTTTTCTTTTCAAGATTTCTCTTTTTTTCCGTTTTATTCCTCTTCTTTTTTTACTGTTAATGTGAATATAATAGACACAAAAACAAATTCACAACCCTAATGACAAAACCGAAACACAACAAAAAGGAAATAGTGCGACAAAAACTTTAAACATTCGATAAGTGATGTAAATGATGGAATTTGGGGTAAAAAATGTAGAAATGGAGGAAAAAAACCACTTTTATTTTACGAATTGAAATGAGCTTCGATTTGATATATTATAATAGTCGTTTCATTATCCGAGCCAAAAGTTATGACTGTTTTAAGTTGTAACATCAATTTATCAATTTTGTTTAAACTGTGAACAACAAGCTCTCTTCTTAGATGAAGATAGATAAGCTATTTCCAACAACCTAAGCTCTGATATCAAGTGATGCATACCCTCTAGGTGAAGAACCCTAAAAATCCAAAAACTCAAAGGAATATGAATAATCGATTTGCTAGGAACGTGTTGAAGATATTTGGATTAGAACCCTAAGGAAACAAAATCCTTAAAACTCTAACCTTTGGTATGATTGGATTAGAACCTTAAGAAAACCAAGACCTTAAAACCCTAACCTTGAGACACCACAAAGGATGATCACTCCCTTTGATGAGTTGAATTCAAGCATTCAATCAAGAACACAATAAGACAAAGCAAAAAGCTTGTTGAAATAAACTTTTATTAATGATATATAGTCTTCTTGTAAATTACATAGTTCTTCTTTTTATAAGCAACAAACCCTAAAGAAAAACCCTAGAAAAAAATTCACCATAAAGAAAACCTTAAGTGCCAATTCAATCCCTAAAAAAACTCTAGACACCAATTCAATTCCTAAAGAAACCTCTAGGTGAAATGGGCTTTGTTTATTGGTGGATTGGGCATAATCCAACCTTAAGAAAATAAAATACTAAAATACTTATGATAAATAATACATAAAAAGCCCATAATGAACTAAAATCAAAATTACTTCCTAAATCAACCCTTGTTCCCAACTTGATCTTCTAAATCTATTACATAGGATCTTGAGGATATTTGTAATCAATCTTCGTTACAAAGATTTTGAAATTTTGACCCAAATTTTCAAAATTTTATTCATTAAGTGCATGTTTAGTCTAGTAAAAAATCTCTTGTTGATGAGTTTTAACCTTTTGGATCTAACTTGGAAGGTACCAATGTGCTACCAAGGCTACCAAAGGTGTTCTTTGTAATCGCTACCAATGGTGCGTTGGGCACAATGGGTAAAAAATAAAATGAATTCAATAGAGTAGAATAATGACACCGGCAATTTAACGTGGTTCACCCTTTAATTTGGGCTAAGTCCACGGGACAAACTTCGAAAAATATTTCTTCCACTAATAAAATTAATGGGTACAAAGTGAGAGGCAATACAACAAATTGAGATAAACCCAAAATAGTGTCACATAAGTGTTTCCCAAACTCACTATTTTGTCACTTCCCTTTTAGAAGAATATCCCAATATTTTTCTAAGATATTCTCTCCCACTTTCTTACACACAACACTATTTTTCTTCAAAGGAAATTGTTCCTTTGGCTTTGCTTTGCTTCTCTTCTTGTTTGGTGTGTTGATGTATCTCTAAGGCAAAGACATTTCCTATTTATAGGCAAAATTTCATATCAATGTTAGATGCATTTGTCAAATGTGGTTACACCTACCATTTATGGTTGCACCTACCAATTGTGGTTGCACCTACCATTTATGGTTGCACCAAACATTTATGGTTGCACCTAACATTTATATTTTCTTCCTCTTCAATGTAGGAGGGACTTACAAATCTCCCCCTACCGACTACATAGAGGGCTCCACCAATCCAATAGCTAAACGATAGTATTCAAAATTTTGTCTTGGGAGAAGTTTTGTCAACGTGTTTGATCCATTTTCTTCTATATGGATCTTCTTAAGCTGTAATAGCTTCTTCTCCATTACATCCCTAACCTAGTGATATCTCACATCAATATGCTTTGATCTCGAATGAAAAGAGGCATTCTTTCCAAGATGGATAGCACTTTGACTATCATAAAATAACTGGTAACTGTCTTGTTGCAACCCAAGTTTGTTAAAGAAAATTTTCATCCATAGCCACTCTTTACATGCTTCCGTTGCTGCTATAAACTCTGCTTCGGTAGTGGACAGTGTAACACATTTTTTGTAACTTTGATTTCCATGACATAGCTCCCCTACAAATGTAATCAGTTAACTTGAAGTGGATTTTCTAGAATCCACATCACCAACCATATCTGCATCTGTGTATCCAACTAACATAGGTTTATCATTTCCAAAACATAGACATATTTTGGAAGAACCTCGAAGATACCTAAAAATCCATTTCACTGTAACCCAATGTTCCTTTCTAGGATTTGAAAGAAATCTACTCACAATTTCAACTGCATGAGTGATATCTGGCCGTGTACAAACCATGACATACATTAGACTTCCAAAGGCTGAAGCATATAGAACCTCTTCCATCTCTTCCTTCTCTTTGTCTGTAGAAGGGCTCTACTTAGAACTTAGCTTAAAGTGATTAGCAAGAGGACAACTAATCGCTTTAGCCTTATCCATATGAAATCTTTAAAGTACTTTCTCAATGTATTTCTCCTGTGACAACCATAATTTCTTGGCGCCTCTGTCTCTAATAATAGTCATGCCAAGAATCTGCTTTGCTGGCCCCAAGTCTTTCATGGAAAAAGACTTACTCAACTGCGTTTTTAAGTTGTTGATTCTAGAAATATTCTGGCCAACAATCAACATATCATCCACACAGAGCAAAAGAATAATGAAATCATCATCAGAGAAATTTTGCACAAAAACACAATGATCTAAAGTAATCTTTTTGTAGCCTTGCTCCTCCATAACAGACTCAAACTTTTTGTACCATTGTCTTGGTGCCTGTTTTAAGTCGTAGAGACTTTTCTTCAATTTGCAGACATAATATTTTTTCCCTTTTGTTGAAAACCCTCTGGTTGCTCCATGTATATCTCTTCTTCCAAGTCACCATGTAGGAAGGCAGTTTTGACATCCATTTGTTTAACCTCCAAGTCAAGACTTGCTGCTAACCCTAGCACAGTACAAATGGATGTCATTTTCACAACTGGAGAGAAAATCTCATCAAAGTCAACACCTTTTCTTTGGCTGAATCCTTTGACAACCAGCCTGGCTTTGTATCAAGGACTAGAACTGTGTCCTTCATGCTTCACCTTGAACACCCATTTTATTTTCAAGGCCTTCTTCCCTTTGGGAAACTTCATCAGCTCAAAGGTTTTGTTCTCATGTAAGGACTTCATCTCATCTTGCATGGCTTCAATCCATTTTTGTTTAGATTCATCATCCATGGAGTCTTCATAACTCTCAGGTTCTCCCCCATCAGTGAAAGTTACATAGTCATATGAAGGATATGAGGTAGAGGGTCGTCTCACTCTATCACTTCTTCTCAGTGGAACAAGAGAAGCCATAGCAAGTGTTAGTCCTGGATAATAAACATCATCATTTCCCTCATCTTCAGAACCAACTTCTATGGGAGCATCTTCTTCATCAGGTGGATAAACCTGGTCTTCATTAGGTGGATAAACCTGGTCTTCATCTCCAACTTGTCTTGGCACTGATGTTGGAGGAATTAATTCCAAATCTAATGAGTCACCATTGGAATTAGGAACATCTTTTTCATTTTGATAATATCTTCAATGGTCTCATCTTCAAAAAATACAGCATCACGGCTCCTGACAAGTCTCTTTGCAATTGGATCGTAAAATCTATAGTCAAATTGATCTTGACCATAGCCAATTAAAATACACTATCTTGTTTTGGAATCAAGTTTGGATCTCTCATCCTTGGGGATATGAACAAATGCTTTGCAGCCAAACACTCACTGATGATCATAGGAAACATCCTTTCCTGACCACACTTTATCTGGAACATCCATCTTGAGAGGAGTACAGGGTGAATGATTCAATACATGTGCAACTGTGAGTATGATTTCACCCCAAAATGTTTTAGGCAACTTTGCATGTGAGAGTAGACATCTAACTCTCTCCATCAAAGTTCTATTCATCCTCTCAGCTAAGCCATTCAACTGCGGTGTCTTTGGAGGTGTCATCTGATGCCGAATACCATGATTTTTGTAATAAGCATGGAAAGGTCTTGTGTATTCTCCACCATTGTCTATCCAGATGCATTTCAGCTTCTTTCCAATCTATCTCTCAACTGAGGCATGCAATTCTTTGAAGACATATAGCACCTGATCCTTTGTCTTTAGAAGATATACCCATGTCTTCCTTGAATGATCATCAATGAAAGTCACAAAGTATTGAGCACCACTAAGTGACTTTGGCATTGGTCCATACAAATCTGAATGAATTAGATCTAAAATATTATTCATTCTAGAAGGAGGGAAACTCTTGAAAGCAACTTTGTTTTGCTTTCCTGCTAGATAATGAGCACATTTCTCCAAATGTACTTCATCCATTCCGGGTAGTATCTTCCTTTTGACTAGACTTGTCAAACCTTTTTCACCCATGTGACTGAGCCTCTTATGCCATAACTCAGCTACACTATCTTTCTCTATGTCATTTACTGTGTCGGTGGAGATCTTCACTTGCATTATATACAGAGTTGTATGCTTCTCATATCTAGCCACTACTAAGGAGCATTTTGTAAGTTTCCATTTGTCATAAATGAAGGAGCTGCAATATCCTTCATTTGCAAGTTTGCGCACATAGATCAAATTTAGGCACATATCTGGAATATGCCTGACATCCTTCAAAAATAGTCTATTTTTGTTTTCTGTTTCCAAGCAAACATCTCCTCTGCCTACAATCTTTGACATGCCTTCATTTTCCATTCTAACAACACCAAAACTTCCAGGTGTGTATGATGAGAAAAATTCTCTACATGATGTAGCGTGAACTGTAGCACCACTATCAATCACCCAGCTGGTCTCGTGTGATGCAAGATTGACAAAATCTTCATCATAAATGATATTGAACTCGTTTATGGTATTTGTTTGCTCATCATCACTACTGTCGTCTTTCTTCGTTACTTTGCCTTTGTTCGTTTCTTGTTCCTTCTTGAACACCCGACAAAATTTCTTAATGTGACCCTTCCTCTTGCAGTGATGGCATTCAACATTGGAAAATTTGTTTGATTTGCCTCTGCTCTTGCTTCTGGGTTTTTGTTCTTTGTATAGTCTCCTTCCTCTAGACTCTATGATAAGGGCTTGTGCTTCTGAATCTCTTTCATTGTTTTGTTTCTCATATGAGAACAAGGCTTCTACAACAACTTCAAACTCCATCTTGTCTTTTGCATAAGTTTGAGTTTTTGTGATATGATTATATGATGAAGGTAGTGATGCCAACAACATCACAACTTTCTCTTCATCGCCGAAACTCACATTAAATCTTGCTAAGTGAGAAAGCTTGCTATTGGAATTGCTAACATGCTACATCATGCTCACATTATCTTCTTTCCTCATATGATATAGCTCCTTCCACAAATAAAATTTATTGGCAAGGTTCTTTGACATGTACACGTTTTCTAGAGTCTCTCATGTTTCTTTAACAGTCTTACAATTTTTTGATTCAATATTTTGCAAGACACTGTTTGAGAGATTTAGACGGATTTTACTAGCTGTAATCTCATCTATTTCCTCCCATTGTTCCTCGGTGACGGTTGCTACCTTTTTTTCCTTTCCCAGCAACGCCTTGTGGACCTTCTGTTGACTGAGAATATCCTTCATCCTCCTTTTCCATAAAGAAATTATTATTGCCATTAAATTTCTCAATATCTACCTTCTGGCTTGACATTTTTATTTTTCTCGCCGTGTTTCTTTTTTCTGCAAATAAATACACCCTAGACCTAATAAAATCTTTTCTGATGTGACAGATTAGTCTATGTTGCAACCATAGAGCATATTAAGAATTTTACTAGACCAACTCTGATACCAGTTGTTGTGCACAACGAGTAAAAAATAAAATGAATTCAACATAGTAGAATAATGACACCGGAAATTTAACGTGGTTTACCCTTTAATTTGGGCTAAGTCCATAGGACAAACTCCGAAAAATATTTCTTCCACTAATAAAATTAATGGGTACAAAGTGAGAGGCAATACAACAAATTGAGATAAACCTAAAATAGTGTTACACAAGTGTTTTCCAAACTCACTATTTTGTCACTCCCCTTTTAGAAGAATATCCCAATATTTTTCTAAGATATTCTCTCCCACTTTCTTACACACAACACTATTTTTCTTCAAAGGAAATTGTTCTTTTGGCTTTGCTTTGCTTCTCTTCTTGTTTGGTGTGTTGATGTATCTCTAAGGCAAAGACATTGTCTATTTATAGGTAAAATTGCATATAAATGTTAGATGTATTTGTCAAATGTGATTGCACCTACCATTTGTGGTTGTACCTACCATTTATGGTTGCACCTAATATTTATATTTTCTTCCTCTTCAATGTAGGAGGGATTTACATGGTGTTCTTTGTAATCGCTACCATTGCCTTTTTGTTATCAACTACCGATGGATTTTTGTTATCAACAATTTTGAACTACAATGGTCAAATGCAGCTTTATATGTCAACTGAAGCTCCTTTGCAAACTGCCTTGCCTAGTGGAAAATATCATAAAAACGTAAGAAATAAGGGCTGTAAGACTGTTTAACTTAAAAACAGTTCTTAAAAATTATTTTAAAAGCATAATTAAAAAATATTTTTAAAACTGTTTGGAAATTGTTTTTAAAAAAATTGTTCTCAAAAATTAAAAGCAAAAAATAGCTGTTATGGTGTTTGTAATTTTTTTTAAAAAACATTTTTCAATCTTAAAATTATTCTGCTAATATAATTTAAACAATTTATTCATCTTTTATAATAATTAAAATGATAAATAATATTTTAAATTAAAAAATAAATAAAGTAAAAATGTGATAACATATAAAAAATATGGAATTATTTTTCTTACATAAACAGTTAAGAAAAAATACAATAAAATAACTTAAAAATATATGAAATTAATTATACTAGTAACATGTGTCACAACTATTTTTATTATTATCATCCCAACAAAATATATGAATTGTTTATTTTTTTTATTTTTGTCGATTTTACTTTAGTACCTTAATTGTTAGATAAAATTATCTTGTTGAAGTGTAATTATAACAATAACAATTTAAATCATTAAAATATTTTTTATTAAAGAAAAATAAATAAATAAATAAAAATTAAAATCTAATCAATAAAAAAAAATAGATGTTGAGCAGCTGATGCCAGAGTCACCAAAAGCACCGTAAACAGAAGAAGGAATTCAAAATTTTCGAAAGTTACGCTTGGGAAATGCATTTTCCGTGTTTTTCATGTTCTTAAAAATGACGAGAACATGTCTAAAGCTGTTCTCAGTTTTTTGTTTTTTAAAACATTGTTTTAGAAAATAATAATCTAAAAACAATGAACAACGTTTATTTATTTTCCAAAATGTTATTATTTTTAAATACAGAAAATAAATTTTGAGTAATGTAACTAAAGAGACTCTAATATTTAAAAAAGATCTCTTTTGCTTTCTTTTTATAAAATTTTTGGGGTATCTTGTTTACCTTTTTTTATAGCTTACAAGGAATAAGTGTGTTTTAACTTCAGATCTTTGATTAAATTACTACAGAGACAATCAGTATCACACCCTTTTTCAGTGTCTTTCCTTTTATTTATGTTGAATCAGAGTCTGGCTATTAATAACTAGGATGACAAGCCTTGAATTCAAAGTTGCTAGGATGAAGAAACTGGTATACACATCCTGGCTTCTTTAATTACGTCAGTCATCGGAGATGGCATCGGTCCACAGCATCATAACAACCAATACCAGCACAATTCAAGAAACAGATAAAATGATGTTTATATAACTCTATTGGTAAATACAATATTTTATTTTATACATAATGGAAAAGGGGGAGGGGGCACTGAATAAATAAATAAGACCAGAGAAACCAAAGATTTCAATAATTGAATTGTAGTTTTTATTCTTCTTGAAAATCATATTGCATCGTCGATATTATATTGGTTCAAGTACAATGAGAGACTGGTTTTGCTAATATGTGAATGTTTTACAGAATCCAGTAGAATCTATCCCCTTTATAGAAATCAACTGCATAAAGAAAAGGCCTTAGTAAAGACTCTTGATAACAAAAGGGAACTAGCTAAAACAGAGAACTTAACTCACTCATCCATAACCGGAGAGAGCAAAGGTTTATTTGAGAACAAGGCTTTCAGATTTCCAATAGCAATTTCACACGAATCCTTGAAAGATTCTGGTGTTAAAACAGCGCTATGTGGAGAAAGCACAACATTGTCCACAGCAAAGAATTCCTTTGGTACATCAGGCTCATTCTCAAACACATCCAAACCAGCTCCCCCAATCTTTCCATCCACCAAACACTGAATCAAGTCCTTCTCATTGATAATTGCCCCTCGCCCTACGTTTACAATCACTCCCTCTTTTCCCAATGCCAACAACACTTCTTTGTTAACCATGTGACGTGTCTGCTCCGTTAAGCCACAACATATTATAAGGGCATCACTGTTAGCTGCAAGATCACCAACATTGGAGTAAAAAGGGTATGAGACAAAGTCTTTCTTCTTCCTTGAGTTGTATGAGATGCTACAGCCAAATGCCTCTAGTCTTTTTGCAACTAGTAAGCCGATTTTTCCCAATCCAACAATGCCAACTCGCTTGCCTCCCAGCTGACAACAAACATCACCCATTACACTGAACAAAAATAAAATTCTGACTAACACTAAGTCACAAACTACAGTTTGATGAATCGATAAGGGAACAATATCACACATTTATGGACTAAATTCATGGTGAAGCTAATTTTATGTTCATATTAGCATTTTCTTTATTCTTCAATTAAGGAATCTGATTATCAGAATGTATTTGACAGAAAAAAGAAGGCATATTGAAATTACATATTCTAAAAGAAGGTATACTCTTAATCTTAAAAGGAATTTTAATTGATTGACCACGAGAGTGAATGATAAAAACTCGTATGACGTCTCTCTGTAATACTTATAAGAGTCTTAAACATGAGATCCTTCTGCACTTGACACACTAAGTCTAAGCATTCCCCAATTTGATTATAAAGTTAAATTCTCAACTATTGTTGTTAAAAAGAACCTAACTATTTGTTTGAAGAAATGATTATCATCATGTTCACATTTCAAGAATCTCATGATGAGATTCAAAAGTTAAACGATGAAAACACATATCAAGATCACCTCATTCATCTAAAACTTACATTTACACTATAATATGACCTTACTTATATAGCTAAATAGACGCTAACAGAATCTATCATAGCCGCATACGTGGACAGTTTTGATATAAGATTGATACAACCTACTAACAGCTATTAGTTACAATAAAAAGTAAGTGCCTACACTAAGGTCAATAACATCCCTCAAATTGATGAAGCTGGCAAGATAATCGATTTGGAACGCTTGGAATGCATAGAAAAAAACTACAAACCAGCATGATAGTCTATAAACAATAGGTCTGCCAGATCAATCAAATTTGAAAATGTGGTTAACATTACCCATTCCAAATGAAGAGCCAACTCACTCCACATTTTAATTGTGGCAGGCCTTTCTTGAATATGTGTATTCACCTCTTCAATCACACTACTATAAATCTAATCCTTGAGTAAGGAATTAGATTGAGATCAATTCACATAATTTGGATCAAGTAAGCCATAAACAAATTGAATTGGTAGAGACATACCATCGATTAAACTCTCCAAGCCATATGAATCAATGTAGCTCTCAAGTTGAGCCTTCCACAAAATATAATTTATATCAGTTAACTCCACTGACAAATAAACACTTGTAGGGTGAACAAAAACAACATTCAGAAAAACAACTCAAAGATTCTGAAAAATTGAAACACCAACGCTTGACTCACCAATAGATTTCTAAAAATGATGTTGCTTAGGCATTCATTGATGGTGTTGGTAGTGACGATACATTCGCAGAAGTGTGCAATAACACTAGGTGAAGAGACACTACATCTCTATACGAGATATTACCAGGATTCTTGAATGCCATTATCAAAGAATCAAGAAAAACAGAGAAGAGAAAAAGAAATTCTAGAGGATCAAACAGACCAAAGGGTCTCTCAATTTCAGGTTTTGTGTACTGAGGACGAAAATAATAGAGAATCTTAAATCGGGCGCATGGAGGAACATAATGAAGAACAATATAGTAGTGGTGACAACATCCATCAACAAAAAGTAAAAAATGGAAAAGCAAAGCATCTAAAGGATCATGCGTGAGCACAGATGTATTCCCTATGTTAGAATGTGCGTACGCTAAAGACATGTGAATAGACATGTAAATTATCGACCCAATCAATAAAATTCGAAGGAGAAGGGGATAAGAATAAAGACTAATATAGCACAAGTAAAAAAAGTGAGACAAACAAAAGAAATGTCAACAATTTGTGAACAAGCAAATAAGTGTATGGCATTTCATAGGGTTCCTCTGTTTCAGCATTTGCGTACACGAGAGACATGAGAACAGAGAAGACTATAATTAGCACCAAATTTAACACACATGGAAGGAGGTTAAGAAGAAGACGATACAAATTACGGAGAACATACAATGATGTAAAAAGAAAAAGAACAATAATCAAGAATTGAAGAGACAGAAGATTAATGTCTATGAGATCAATGGGTTTGTTTGATTCAACTCGTGAGATCCAGATGAAAAATATGAAAAGAAATATTAACAACAACAACCTAGGTTCCGATGAATTCACCATGCTTTGTAATCTTATTGGAGAATTGCTGGACCTAAGTATGTAGGAGCACGTAAACAATCTTCTATTTCTATAAAACTTAAAAGAAGCAAATAAAGAACCGAGGAAAAAAAAGAAGAATCAAGAAATTAGAAAATTGACTGAGTTGAGAGTGATTGGATGCCATACTCATCAGTCTTGAAGAATCTTTAGAGCTCTGATACCATTCAGGAATCTCATTATGAGATTCAACAATTAAACAATGAAAACACATATTAAGATTCTCATTCATCTAAAACTTACCTTTATACTATAGTATGACCTACTTATATATCTAAATAAACTCTAACAGGATCTATCATAGGGAGTTTGATATACAACTGATATAACCTACTAACAGCTATTACTTACGCTAAAAAAGTAAGTGCATACACTAAGGTCTAACACACATACCCAATATTATGTGATTTCTACAAAAAGTTGTATAAAGTGCCTTAAACCTTAAAATTTCCTTTTTCGCAAAATGTGTTCAAAACTTCCAATTAGTTCTTAATTACCCTAGTATGAAACAGGGCAAAAGATGAAGCCATACCTTAGACCCAAGAGGGAAACTCCAAGGAGTAGTCCAATGCCCACTTTTCACATAGCGATCAGCAGCAGATACTTTTCTATTCACATCAATCAACAAAGCCAGAGCCATATCAGCAGCATCAGCAGAGAACGCATCTCCAGCATTGGTAATGTCAATTCCAAGCGTACGGCACTCTCCCAAGTCTATGTGGTTGTAGCCAGCGCTTGTAGTGACAATAAGCTTGAGTGACGGAATCAGTCTGAGTATATCGGCGGTAATACGAGGCCCCATACCGGAACATATCATCGCCTGAACAGATCGTGTATGGATGGCCAAGAATTCCTCTAAAGGAAGTTGTGATTCCCAAGCTCTCAGAAGATGGAATCTTTTATTGAATTCGTCTTCGAAGAAACTGAATACTGGAGTTGGTTTAAGAACTAGGACTTCTGGAAGATTTTGAGTTTTTTTTTTGTCGTTCTCATCATCCGAAATTGCCATTGAAATTGCTTATTGTTATGGTTATGGTTATGGTTATGGCAAGAGCTAGATGATGATGTATTTGAATGTGATGTACGGCACTCTCCCAAGTCTATGTGGTTGTAGCCAGCGCTTGTAGTGACAATAAGCTTGAGTGACGGAATCAGTCTGAGTATATCGGCGGTAATACGAGGCCCCACACCGGAACATATCATCGCCTGAACAGATCGTGTATGGGTGGCCAAGAATTCCTCTAAAGGAAGTTTTGATTCCCAAGCTCTCAGAAGATGGAATCTTTTTATTGAATTCGTCTTCGAAGAAACTGAATACTGGAGTTGGTTTAAGAACTAGGACTTCTGGAAGATTTTGGGGTTTTTTTTTTGTCGTTCTCATCATCCGAAATTGCCATTGAAATTGCTTATTGTTATGGTTATGGTTATGGTTATGGCAAGAGCTAGATGATGATGTATTTGAATGTGATGTACAACATGGCTGAACGGCACAAAACGAAAGAAACAAAAATAGAAGTGAGCATCTCCAGAGACACTTTTGGCTATTGCCATTATGATTCATGTGGTATTCTCATACCAACCTCAATAATATCCATCTAATTTTTTATTTTTTTTGAACGGCACAAGTGGTCCTATAATTTTAAGTAAAGAGGTACATTAATCTTGTAGTTTTTAATTGGAGTATATTAATCTCTTAATTTTTTAAAAATATGTACTTTAATTTAAAAATAATACATATAAATCTTATAATTTTAGACTTTTAAGATTAAAATGTATCACTTTTTAATGTTACGAGACTAAAGTATTTCATCGAAAAGTAGTTAAATTAAAGTACTTATTTTTTAAAAGCTTATATACGATGATATATGTCAATTATATGGGATAAATACCATTAAGTTTCAAAAAGTTAAAATAGTAAAAGACCATAACTAAGTTAGATAAGACCATAACTGATGTGACCATAGAGTTTATCTTGGCTTGAGGTAGTATTCAAAGAGATGTTGACTTGGAGGTTTTAGTAAGGGCAACATCGTGGGATCTGTTAGATATTATTGTTATAAAGCTCCTTAATTTAAGGAGCAATTAGTGGAAGCCAACGTGGAGCAACGAGGTAGTAAAGCATGGGCAACGTAGACGAAAGCTGAGGAGTAAAACGTGGAGGCAATTTTGGGAGCGATTCGAGGCAATTAATTTAAGGAGTAATTCGAGGTGAATTTTCACTGTAAATAGATGTGTAATTGTAATGGTCATCGAAAGTGTTCGATTCGATTGAGAGAAAAGGCTTAGAAGAAAAGCTTTGTGAGAGAAAATTGAGAGTAATTTTAGGGTGTAATTGGGTTGTGAGTTGTGAGTGTCGTAAACACGCTTGTGTAATTTCTCCTTTTCGGTAAAAAAGATCTGCGGCGAGGTCAGGAGGCGTAAAAGATTGGTAGGCTAGTTATCAAATCTTGTGTGTTATTGTTTCTATTGTAGCTTTCTACCATGTAAATCTAGCTTATCGGGAATTTGCGTTATTTCTGACAAGCCAGTATCGGAATTTATTGGTAGTGATTTACGTCGATTTTACGCAAGAAATGGTCGAGAAACGATCCGAAGGAAGTCAGTTTTAGTGGGAATGATGGCCGCGGAATGAAGGAAGGGTGAAACTTCGAGAAATTTGATGGCACGATTCGGGTTTTGGAAAATGCGGATAGAGGATTATACGTGTCCAAAGAAATCTATATCAGCCTCTCTGGGAAGAAGCGAGATCTTATGAAGGAAGAAGATTGGAATCTTAGACGAATGACGCCGAGGTTATTCGATTGACGTTATCAGTAATGTTGCTTTCCAGCAGCAAAGGAAAAGAACAGGGGCGAATTATGGCATTTCTACTCCAATATGTATGAGAAGCCGTGGTATCGAACAAAGTGCGCTTGATGAGGCGCTTGTTCAATTTGCGGATGACGGAAGGCGCATCGGTAGCTCCGACATCTCGATGAACACAACACGGTTACAACCCGGTTGAGTTCGGTGGAAAGAATTCGATGAAGAAGTACGGGCATTGATACTTTTGTCTTCTGCGAGAAAATTTGGAATCCCTCTTGTCACGAGTGTGAGTAGCTCGTCGGGAAACGATAAGTTGGGGTGACGATGTTCGTGATTTGGTTCTCGGTGAAAGAATCAGAAGCGTAGAGGCAGGTGAATCGTCGGCCTCTTCGGTTTGCATACGAGAGTCGAGGAAGAATTCAACCAAAGGAAATGGACGTGGTAGAGCGGCCATTTCTGGGGTAGATCAAAGGACGGGAGGTCCAAATCTAGGAATCTAATAATTCCCGCCATGCTGAAGACTATCGAGTGTTGGAATTGTGGAAGAGCAAGCAGAGACCTTCTGAAAATCGGTGCGAGAATGCAGAAGGGCAAACAAGTGAAGAGCGGCAAATGTTACTTCCACCTCGGGAGGAGATGATGCATTGATATGCTTTCTTTGGAGAGCAAGGAAGAATCTTGGGTGCTTGACTGCGGAGCATCGTTCCATTGCTACTTCCACGAAGAAAGAATTCTTCGAGAAATATGTCCCAGGAAACCTTGGAAAGGTATATCTTGGTGATGATCAACCATGTGCTATTATTGGCAAAGGTGTAGTGAAGATTAAGTTAAACGGGTCTGCATTTGGGAGTTGAAGGATGTGGGCGTATTCCACGACCTCGGAAGGAACAATCTCGGTGGGGCGATTGGTAGTGAAGTTTCTGTTACGATGTCTTCCATGGTGATGATTGGAAGATTTCAAAGGGTGCGATAGCGGTTGCTCGAGGCGAAGAAAAGTGGCCTTCTTTACATGCGTGAGAAGCACGTTGTTCAATCCACGTTGTAGCGGGGCAATGAAAGCACGAGCCTGTGGCACGAGAGATTAGGCCACGTGAGTGAGAAGGGGATAGAAGATTATGCCTTCCAAGGGAAAACTCAGTGCGGTCTGTAGAGATGGACGTGTCTTGGGTGTATGGAAGCGAAAGTCGGCTTTCGGACAGTGGTAGAACCCAAAGAAGGAAAAAGCTAGAGCTTATTCAACTCGGATGTTTGGGGACAGCAACCGTCACCGTCCATTGGTGGGAAACAATGCTTCGTGACTTTCATCGATGATCGTTCTCGGAAGGTATGGGTTTACTTTCTAAAAGCGTATGGTTTGAAGTATTTGAGGCTTTGAAGATGGAAAGCTATGGTGGAAAATGAGACGGGTTTGAAGATCAGCTCGGATCCGATAATGGTGGTGAATATGAAGACACGGATTCAAAAATTTTGCTATGAGCATGTAGGATCGAGAATGGAAAGAAGCATTGCCGAGACGCGCAACCTAAATGGTGTAGGCGGCGTATGAGCCGACGTTGACGAGAAGAGCCCGGAAGCATTCGTATACGGTCGGAGTCTAGAGCCGGTTACGGCGAAGCGATCAGCCGGCACTTGATCAGAAAGGGCCGTCTGTTCCATTGGAGCGTAGAATACCCAGGAGGTATGGAGCGAAAAGAGGTGAAACTATCGCATCTAAAAGTTTTTAATTTGTGTAGCATTTGTGCGTATCGGTGATCAGGTAGGGAATAAGGCTTGAATCCCAGAAATGCCACGTTCATGGTATGGTGAGGATGAGTTTGGCTACGTATTTGGGATGGCGAAAACAAGAAAGTTATCCGTGAGAGATGTGATTTTCAACTGAAAGGGTGATGTATAAGGACATGCGTAAAATATACGCCTTGATGAATCGGAAGCGAGAATGAGTCGGTATTTGCGGATGCTGAGATGATGTCCCGGATAGTTTCGCATGAGAACCAATTGTAACAAGTCCTCGACGGAGGAACTTGTTGGGCGAAGTAGTACACGGCATTAGAGCCACATCCTGACCTCTTACTACTCTTGTATTGAGAAGGTCTTACCGACCTCGTATGCCCATGACGGGAGATCATGAACTATATGTTGCTAAGCGATGGAGGGCAGAATGCTATGATGAAGCTTGTCAAACTCGAGATTCCAATAAGTGGGAGCTTCTATGAAAGAAGAAATGAAATCTCTCATCTGCAACGACATGGGAACTAGTGAGTTACATGGGAAAGAAGGCAACATGACAAATGGGTGTACGGGGTGAAAGAAAGAGCGTGATGGTTCCAGAGATACAAAGCACGCCCTAGTTGTTAAAGGGTTTCAACGAAGGAAGGAGTTGACTCTGGTGACATTTTCGCTCTGTTGTGAAGCTCGATACTATCGGATCGGTGTGAGTATTGTAGCTTGATAAAGATCTTCATCTTGAGCAGGTTGGATGTGAAGGCTGCATTCCTTGTGGAGATTTAGATGAAGAGATATACGTAGTACCGGCCAGAAGGTTTCTCGAAAAGAGGGAAGAAGAACATGGTGTGCCGGACTTAAGAAGAGTTTGTATGGCTGAAACAAGCCACGAGACAATGGTACGGAAAGTTTGATAGCTTAAGTACACTGAGGAAGGTTTCCGAAGTGCAATGCTGACCATTGTTGCTACTTGAGAGATATAGGTCAGTTATATCATTTTACTACTTTATGTTGATGATATGTTAGTAGCAGGTTCGGATATGGATGATATCGAGAAGATTGAAGCATCGATTGTCAATGAGTTTGACATGAAAGACTTGGGTCCGAAAAAAGATTCTTGGAATGCAAATCCTGAGAAATAAGAAGAAAGGATCCTTGCGGTTATCTCGGGCGAGTACATGATCGTGTTTTGCATAGATTCAACATGAGCGATGCCAAGCCGGTCTTACACCACCGGCTGGTCATTTTCGCCTATCGAGGATCGGTCCCCTCGAGACGAGAGGAAGAGAGAGAATTCATGGCTAAGGTTCCTTATGCCTCGGCCGTTGGAAGTTTGATGTGCATGATAGTGCACAAGACCGGAACATTGGCCGTACGGTGGGAGTTGTTAGCGGTTATGTCAAATCCGAGGAAAACTCGTTGGGAAGCGGTCCAGTGGATTTTGAGGTATCTGCGAGGCACTTAGAAAAGTGTTTGTACTTTAGTAAAGGAGAGTTAAAAGTACAAGGATACGTAGATGCGAGACTTTGGAGGTGAAGTTGATCGCAGAAGAAGCACCAGTAGTTATATATTTCTTGTTGGAACCCTACGGTTTGTTAGTTGGATGTCACAAATACGAGAGAAAATTGTCACTCATCCCTTCTGGTGAGTATGTAGCGATGGCTTGAAGCTAGTAAAGAGATGATATGGCTTGAGGTTTGTTAAGCGAGTTGGGATTCAAACAACAGAGAAGAATGTTACTGCGTAGTGATAGTCGAAAGTGCAATACAACGTGGCGAAGAATTGACATTTCATTCCCAGAACCAAACATATTGGACTTCGTTATCACTTCGTCGAGATCTACATTAGAAGATGATGTGTTATCTTGGAGAGAAGATTCAAGGAAGCAAAAATCCGGCGGATATGTTAACAAAGGTGGTGATTATTACAAAGTCGAAGTTGTGCTCGAAGCTTCGGTTGGTCTCTTAAATAACAAAGACTAGAAAGGCTGCTGCATTGATCGAGGTGTGAAAGGCAGTTGAAATCGGTCTTCAAGTGGGAAGATTGTTAGATATTATTGTTATAAAGGCTCCTTAATTTAAGGAATTAAATTAGAGCAAAACATGGAACAAAACAGAGTAAAACATGGAGCAAAACATGGAAGAAAACAAGGAGTAAAACATGGAGCTTAATTTTAGGAGCAATTCAAGGAACCATTAATTTAAGGAGTAATTCAAGGAGTGAATTTTCCTATAAATAGATGTGTAATTGTAATGAATTAAACCATCAAAAGTGTTCATTCCAATTGAGAGAAAAGCTTAGAGAGAAAAGCTTTTGTGAGAGAAAATTGAGAGTAATTTTCTTGGGTGTAATTGGGTTGTGAGTTGTGAGTGTCGTAAACACCTTGTGTAATTTCTCCCACTTTTCGGTAAAAAAGATCTACGTGGTCGGGAGACGTAAGCAACGGGTTGTGAGAACTCAGATTATCAAATCTTGTGTGTTATTGTTTCTATTCTTGCTTTCTCATAAATCTAGCTTATCGGGAATTTGCGTTATTTCCCAACAGGATCATGCCCTATATAATACTAGGCATCAGGTCATACTAGGTATCCCTTACTCTTTCAGCTCAGGCCTATACATGAGGTGAAAGAGTAAGAAGTTGGATAAGCGAATCGTTACAAATGAATCTTCAATCAATGATTGTTTCTACTTTAATTTTGTATATTCTTATAACTGCTTACAGGGATGTACTCACTTGCCAGGTGATTGGAGAGAAGCAATACAAACTCTTACATTAGGATGGAAAATCGAGGTATTTCCTTCACATTACAACAGAAAAAAAATTCCTACCTTCACTTAATTATCTGTCGCTTCACGAATTTGAGCTTGTTTGCTAAGGTTTTCAAGGCTGCCATAAATAATCTTTTCTCGGACCTTTTGGATTTTTTCCTCTTGTCTAATCAAGTAATCTTTTAAGGTCGGTTATTTAATACTCTCATTTTTCTTCCTCGACATGTTATATAACCTTTACTTTTTTTATCAGTTAATTTTCTTTTTGCTTCCCTTTTGTATTTCATTTAAAATTATTAAATTTATAACTATTTGTTCGGATGTGATATATGAAAAGTACACAACAATCTATATGTGTGATTAAATTGTTAAGATGATAGATGCACCTCACTTCCTATATCATTATTTGATCACATTAAGCAAATAAGTAACTCTTTTTTATCTCTCTTTAAATGTACAGTTGTTATATTAAGGATAATGATAATGTAGAGTCTGGGTTAGGGGTGGAGGAAAAGTTATAATAATTTAAATAATTTTTATTTTTTTATTAAACATGTGTTTACATTTATTTATTTTTATTGATTTTGGGAATAGTTAGATTTATTTTTAAAATTTTGTAAAACTATAATGTTTTTAGTTGATTTAAAATGATTAATTGATTCTTTTACATAGTTGGATTGATGTCTTAAATGTTCCATGAAATATTATGATCATTAGTTTATTTTTGTCATAACTTGTGTTCCATGCTTGAATGATTGAGATTGAGATAAATTCAAAATTGGTATTTAGAAATCAAATAGTGGAGACTAGGGGTGTCCATGGTCCGGTCCGGTTTTTCCTAAAAAAAATCTAACCGGACCGAACTGTTCATATTACTAGACCCGGACCGGACCGGACCGTTTGAAATGGTTTTAAAAAATAAAAACCGGACCGGACCGTTTGACTTATAAAACCGTTCGGTCCAGTTTATTTCCCGGTTTGGTTCGATTTTTTTATAATTTAATGAAGAAAAATGTGAAATTTTTAATATATTATTAAACCGGTCGGTCCGGTTTGAACGGTTTAAAATTAATACAAAGGACCAGGACCGTTTGATTAGTGAAACCGTTCGATGCAGTGCAGTGCAGTCGGTTTTACGGTTTGGTCCGGTCCAATCCGGTTTTTGGACACCCCTAGTGGAGACTAACTTGTAAGAATATTTTGAACATATAATCTTTTCATTCTAAGTGATAGTGTTTTTTCTACTCTTTTAAATACTATTTTATTAACTCAAATTATTAGGTGATTTGTATAGGTTTTGCATTGAATATTATGATTTTTAACATCTAATAAAGTATAATGTATTAATTTTTATTGCTTAATAATAAGTGCTATTTTTATACACATCTTTAGATATTAATTCCTTTACATTTATATATATTTTTTATTATTATAATGAGCTAAAATTATTTACTTTGTATTTATTAGGAGAATATTGATTTTCAAGATTTTTTATGAATTCTTTTATGATTTTTATTTGATAGGTGAATTAACTTACAAATAGAATAAATATATGTCAGAACTTATCCTATCCTTTTAACCATGATAACTTATCTTATTCTTTTGACATTTGTTGTATACTAATCCTATTTCTATCCGAATACTAACAATTCTAGTGATATTCTGATTTGATTTGTATATCTTATAAATACAAAACGACACCATACAAAGTAAGGGGAGAAGATTAGAATATAGATTTAGAAAGATTTAGATACAGAATTTATAGAACTAAACTGAAGGCAAATACTAAGAACAATATTCAAGAGATAATTAAAAGAATTGAAGATTAGATTGAAGAACATCAATCCTAAGATTTCTTTTCTTTTCTTTTATTATATTCATGAATAATTTTCTTAATTTGTTGTTTTTCATAATAGTTATTTTTATAAATGATTCAATCCTAAGATTTCTTTTCTTTTCTTTTATTATATTCATGAATAATTTTCTTAATTTGTTGTTTTTCATAATAGTTATTTTTATAAATGATTGTGGGTGATTCCAAAGGCCTAGACATGGATTGCAATATTTATTTTTATAATCCTTAGTTTTAATTGTTGTATGAATATATTTGATTATTTAAATGTATAATTGAATAATCAAATTAATTCATCATTAATCAATTTAATAATTATTGATAAATTACTTATAATGAGAATTAATACTTAAGATAATTAAACTGAGTTTGTGTGTTTAACCTTCATTCAATTTTTTCCTTAAAATTTAATGATTTTTATAGATTAAATTTAGAGAGCTATTTTTGGTTGTCTTTTAAAATGAGTTTAGATTAAGAGCTTGTTTGGTTCAACGAATCAGTAAAAAGAGGTGGAGATTTTTACGTTTATGAATTTCTCTAGGTTGGTATAATAGAATCGGTAAGAAGATGAGGAGATTTTTATGTTTGTGAATTTCTCTAAGTTGATATAATAAAAGAATAGGATATTAGGATATGCATTGTTTGATTTGCAATACATGCTACTAGTGGAGAATGATCCTACAATCATTCTTTTATTTAAATTTTTATATTTTATTTTTATTTTTATTAATCTTTAGTTGTTAAATTTAAATTTTTGTTTACAAAACCAAAACCTCCTTTTCTAATAAATAGGATTTAGTTTCTAAAAACTTCAAAAAGGAAGACCCTTATTTGCTATATATTAATTTATGACATCTTAAGCAAGTTAAAGTAGAGTTGAAGTTGGCTGTTCATTTGACCCGCATCACTTGAATTGAATGATTTGAGTAAAATTTAAAATGTATGCATATTTCATTCATACATGATTTTTGAAAAAGAGATTTATTTGGGATTCCTTAAAGCCAATATAAAAAGAGCTAAATTAACCACTCACCAAATCATATAAATATGTACAATATGTATAAGGGTCCACTCTCTAAAAAAAGAATATATGTTATATATATATGAAGAAAAGAAAAAAGGAATATGTAAAAAAAGAGAGGAAAATAAGTAGTATAATTAAATACTATGACCCAAAAGTACTTTAAAGTTGGGAGAATGGTTATTACAAAAGAAAGATTTGAAATAAATCCTCTAAAGTATTTTTATTCATTCTCTAAAGGTATATACTTAATATTTTTACTTGATGATTTTAATTGATGTATGAAAATAGTATGTAATTTCTTTATAAATCCTAATTTTATTCCTTTCATGAGATTAATATTAAGCACCTCTTTAGCCTTTCTTTTTAAACATATGCAAATCCATTAGTTCATTTCTTTACATAACTTATTTCACATATATTTTTGGTTGAGTGTTTGAACCTATAGGATCAATGTAATATTGAGAGTATCACTTGTGATGATTAGAGTCAAAACAACTTCGGATTCTTAACATTGAAATTGGGTGAGTCAATATTGATACATTTTTAATATGAAATATGAACTTATGATTTGCAATTAACTTTTACAATAAACTATGATCCTTTAGGATATTAATTTATCATATGCTTCAGATTTTATTATGAATTGAAAAGAAGCTAAAGTATGGGAAATCTTGTTATTTTAATTTTTCCTTTGTTATTTGTTGTTTATAGTTTTTTTTTGTTATTTCTTTTAGTTTTTGCATTTTAGGATATTTATGGGTATCATCACGTAGCATGGATAAGTGTTGGTTGTAACACGATCTTTTCTAGACAAATTTAAGTGAACCAAAATGAGACATGGGTTGCGGCACAAATAAACATGGGCCATTGCGCAAGGATTTCTCATATACAACACACTTTTATCTCATATTTTCAACTATAAGTAGGATTCGTTTTCTACTGTTCCAATACAACAAAATCATATAAAAAACATACAATAGTTTTGTAGTTTATAATATATTTTTTCTCTTTTTCCATTCGTTGGAGTAGTTGTAGGATATATTTTAGGTTAGTTGTTCCACCATCATGTCTTTATATAGAGATAAAACCCTCCAATTGTAAAGATGATCCAAGGATTTGAATAAGGTAGTGGTAGCCTATTCAGAGATATGGAATCATTTTTTTAAGAAGAGGTAATTTTATTATTATATCTTTTATTTTTCTTTGTAATCTGTGTGTGGGATTTTCTTCTCCGCTTTCAATGATCGGAAGAACGGTTTTGTATTTTAAATAAATAAAAGTTTAGATTTATTTCTTATTCACAATCTTATGATCTTTAATAATAAATTAATGATGCACAAAGTCTTGATTTATGATTAAAGAAATTATTTTAGAACTATGCATTAGATACATCATCTGTGCTTAGTTGTGAAAAATGAATAAGAGTCTATTTTAATTTCATTGATTTGTATTAAATTATATGGTTGAAAAATAAACTTAATTAAAAATTAAAGATGGGACAAATCTTGATTTATAATTAAAGAATATATCTACCTTAGATTTATCAATTTTTTAGTCTCAAGTTTTGGTGTATATATATTTCTTTAATTTACTAATTAATCAATTTCAACCTTAATAAAGAAAGAATTGTTAAATTGATTATCATTAAAAACTCACCATGATTATATAGAGTTTTATTTCAAAAGAAATTAAACCAGTAAAATCTAGCTTATATTTAAATCATTTAATTTGTTTTGTCCATGAAGGGTTATGCTCCCTAAAATCCCATATACATCCATCTTCCTAGGTTTTTCATAGTTTTATTGCTTTCATTTATCTACTTTTATTTATTTGATTTCTTTAGATGTTAATTGAATTTAGAATTTACATTTTTATTCTTCCAAACCGATAATATGTTAGAATTTTTAAGATTTGTTTTATTTAATTAAATTAGAAAATTAATTTAACTTTTTAAAACCATATTAATTCCTTCAGAGATGATCTTGATGGTATACTTATCACTTATTACAATTAATTTGTTCACTTGCAAGTTTTTTATAAATACTAAATTTGTAAATCAAGTTTTTGTGTATCGGCTATGCCCTTGTATTTTATCTTGTTCCTAGCCAAGGTGATCAACTATTGATTTATCTTTTCAACTTAGTTTTGGAATGGAGTTGGGCATTCTACCTTCGTAGAACCAAAAGCTATGCCTAAGCATTCTACCTAGTTTCTGAACAAGGTGTGATGAGTTCTTAAAAGCACTAATATTATGTGATTTATTTACACTTTAATGTCAAAATTAGTTTTACATTTGCATAATTTCATCATTATTTTAGCAAATTTATATTTTTGTAATCACGGGTATGTTATGTTTTTTAAGGTATTTTTGGTTTGAAAATGATTCAAATAATAAACACTTGAAGAATTGTACCTGAAAGCACTCAGTTGCAACTTAAGAGAGTAAAAGAATATACATGTAAGCCTTATACGTAAATCTAACAAAATGTAAGGAGGTGAAATAAAAAAGAAATTGGAGAAATACATTTTATGCTAGCCATGATGGTGATTAATCTATGCCATGGTGTGATCTTCTTGGATCGTGATTTCATGCATACTAGAACAAATATGGGCCGTAGCATGGATAGAAGTAGGCCGCTATGATTGATCTCATGATTCCCATTTTTCTCCTTTTCTCAACATTTCTTCAACTATATAAATCCCCTTTTCAATATTAATGACAACCAAAAATTAGAGCTTCTTCAAATATTTTAGATAGTATTTTAGTTTAAAATTTTGCATCTTAGGAATTTAGTTAGCTGTAATTTTATGTAGTATTTTTTATTCAATAAATAATGTAGGCAAATATATTTGGAGTTATTTTAGATAATAGATTGTTATCGAAGTTATCTGTAAGAATACAATTGAGGTATTAATTTTAATTGTGTTATATTATTTACAAAATTAATTTTATGTATCATTTTGAATGCTTTAATTTACTAATCATTTATTAAATCTAAGCATGTCTGGTTGAGTATTAATACGGGATATTAATTGTGTTGTTATGCTTGTGAAATATTTATCTAGGTAAATATTATATAAAATAAATTGATTTTTATTTATTCATTCAAGATTTATACAAAGTTTATTGTAAAAAATATATTGACAACATATTTTTCATAATATATTTAAAATCTAAAAGTTAGATTTTAAGATCTGGTTATCTACATCTAATTTTGAATCATAATTCTATTTCAAATATTTTTACAAGATTTATTATTGAAAAATATATTAAGAACATATTTTTCGTATTAGATTTAAGGTTAAAGTGTCCAATTTGTCTTCAAATTTTAATTAAATTTACACATAGGTCCTTAAACATTTTTAAACATATAATTTGGTCTCCAAACTTTTAAAACTCCACACATAGGTCCTTAATCTTTTGAATCTTACAATTTGGTCTCCAAACTTTTAAAATTCTACACATAAGTCCTTGCTTGGTTACTAAAATACATATTTATGAGTCAAAAATTTAAGATTTATGTGGAAAGTTTTAAAAGTTTGGGACTAGATAGTACGATTTAAAAGTTTTGAGGACCTATATGTGAAGATTTAAAAGTTTAAGGACCAAATCATACGATTTAAAAGTTTGGAGATATATGTGTAAATTTAGTTATAGTTTGGAAACTAATAGTGCACTTTAGCCATGATTTAAAATATGAAAATTGGGTTTTAGGTACATCATTCTAAAATCTAATTTAGACACCTTGAATGAGAGTCTAAGTTATGTGATCTTCCATAGGTAATGATCTAGATGGTTTGTTATTTTCTTAGAAATAATCATAATTTATTTTAAATCAATTGGTCATCCTGACCTTAGGATATTAATTGGTTTTTATTAACAAATAATATGATCACGTCTTAAGATATTTTATACAAAAAAGAAAAATTCAATAATATTAATTCATATCTTTAATAACCTAATTAATTTTAAGTGAGCATAATTAGCTAATTAATATATCCCATGAATTTTCCATTGAGTGTTAATTATTTATGTGTCTAATATTTGTTGAATCATTTTTACTTTTATCTTTAATTTTATGTTGTTAGTGTACATTTTCCAAATTCCATAAAAAATGTGACAAAATTTTTACGCTTATTTTTTTATTTTTAAGAGTTTAGTTGAATTATTTAAAATCATGTACTTCCTCGGTAGATCAAAATTGTAAGTACACTTATTACTTTTTAAAAAATGATTTATGCACTTACGTGCTATTTATAAATATATAAAATTTGTATATTAATTGTTTTGTGCATCAAGGTGATCTACTCATGATTTATCTTTGCAACTTAGTTTTAGACTCGACCTAAACATTATAACTTCCTAGGGCCAAAGCCTATGCCTAAGCGTTCTACCTAGCTCATGATTGAGATGATTAACTCATGTTTTATCTTTGTAACTTAGCTTTGAATTGGATCATGATATTCCAGCTTCCCAAGGCCAAATGTTATGCTCAAACGTTCTACTTGGATCCTGATTGTTCCGCTCATATTTTAAATTTGCAGCTTAGTTTTGGACTTGAGCTAGATTTCAGCTTCTCAAAACCAAAGGTTATATTTGAGAATTCTATTAGTTCTTGACCGAGGTGATCGACTCATAGTTTATATTTGTTTGCTGTATTTGGACTAAAGTTGGACATTCTAGCTTCCTAGGTCTAAAGTTATGCCCAAATGTTCTACCTTGTCCCTAACCGAGGTGATCAGCTTGTGATTTATCTTTGCAATGTAGCTTTAGATTAAAGTTGGACATTCCACCTTCCTAGGACCAAAGCTATGCCTAAGCATTCTCCCTAGTTCCTAACCAAGATTATCAGCTTTTGATTTAAATTTATGACTTAGGTTTGGACTAAAGCTAGACATTCCAACTTCCTAGGACTAATGGATATGATCGAGCATTGTACTTAGTTTGTGATGGAGGTGATCAACTTGTCATTTATCTTTACAATTTCACTTTGGACTGGAGCTAGATGTTCTAGCTTCTTAGAACCAAAAGTTATGGTTGAGTATTCTACTTGATTCCTGGCTAAGGTGATCAACTCATGATTTATATTTGTGGCTTAGCTTTCGACTAGAGTTGGACATTCTAGCTTCCTAGAACTAAAAGCTATGCCTGAGCATTGTACCTGGTTCCTAGCTAAGTGATGAGTGCTCAAAAAGCACTAAAATTACCACGATTTTATGCTCATTAATTGATTAAAAATATATATTTATATGTTTTATCATATATTTATATAAATTTGTCTTTTTCGGAATCACGGGTATTTTTATTGTTTTTCAGGTATTTTCGCTTAAAAACGTAACTTAAAGACTCAAAGAGGAATATTGGAAGCAATACATCACAATTATATTACTAAATAAATGGGGCAAGGTCAACAAATATGGAAAAATTGGACAAAATAGGTCGAAAAGGTCAAAAATGTCAAAAAGGAGAAAATCGTGCCGGAGGCGGCATCGCGCGTGGCCAGTACCACGTGAGCCGCACGTGGGTACTTGTTCATCCGCGTAGAGTGCCGCGTGGTCTTTCATCCGCGTTACCGCGGCAAGACGCCCGGCCTCTCGCGCGTGCCGACGCCATTTCGCCCCGATTTTTCACGTGCGGCCCAGCCCTGACGATCATCGTTGATGTCATTAATGACCTCAAGCATTTCCATTTCGCGTTTTTCATTTTTTTAACATTTTTTTACTCATTTTTTTCTCTGCATCGTCACCTATAAATACCCCTTCCCTTCACTTCAAAAACACACTCAAAACCCTCTTCTCTCTTCTTTCTTTCTCTCCATTTCTTAGTTTTTAGTTTTTCTTATGTTTTAGTTCATTTCTCTTAGTTTTAGAGTTCTTCCCTTTTTGAGAAGAACTAGTTATGTTTTTGTAATTTATTAGCTTTTTGATTCAATAAATGGGAGTGAAAATTCCGCTTGGAGGGTTTCTAGCACGCAAGGAATAGCATCGAAGTTCTGTAAGGATTTTATTTTCTTTATGGGTTATTTTTTATACTTTATTCTTACATGTTATATTTAATTTGTCTGTGATTAAATTTAACAGTTGCTAGCTGTTTGTAAACATGATATAATAATAACGTTGTTATATGCTAGAAATATTAAATAGGTAAAAAATCTTTAAAATGAATTGATTTTATTTTTATTCAAGATTTTATATTAAGAATGTTAGAGAGAAATATATTATTTTTCATTACAAACTTAAATCACGAAAATTAGATTTTAAGGTTTAATTATCCTGTCGATTTAGAGTAGCTCTTTTATTTGTTGGTACAATCGCTTCAGAGTTAGAGTGAAGCTCTATTTCAAAAGTTTTTATAAGAATTATTATCTGAAAATGTATTGACAACATGTTTTTAGTAGTGGTTTTAAAACTTGAAAGTTAGTACTCGGATAATTGATGAGCAGAATCGTGATTGCCAAAAACTTTGATGCTATCCCTAAATGACACCAAAAACTTGATGCCATCCCGGCTAACGCCAAAAACTTGATGAAATGAACGGGATTGTCAAAAACTTTGATGAGCAAAACTGGCATCCTTGATCCTCAATACTTTGGTTTTATATTTATAAAACTCTACATGAAGTCTACCTAATCATTTCGTAGAAAATGATAAGTATACTCACGAGTCGATCTAAGGAAGGACTGTATGTGGTTCTTAATTTATTATTCATACTTTTTTAAACGAAATTAAATCTTAAACATCATGTCATGATATTTTGGGGTTTTGTGTTTTTAATCTAATAACATAAAAATAAACATAGATTCAATAAACATTCATGCAAATTTTATCTTTTATAATGGTGGAGTATTTATGGATATAATAACTAAGTTAATTATGCTTGCTCGTATTATCTAGGTTATTAAAGATATGAATTGATATTTATTGATTCTCCCTTTTTTGTATGAATACCACCTTTGGTGGGGTTAGATATTCTTTGTTAACTAAACAAATCAATTAACACCTATGGGTGGGGTTGATAACTAATTTGGTTAATTAAATTAATTCCTTTTTCTAAGAGATTGAAAATGAACCATTTAAATGCCACCTTTGGTGGGGTTACACAGTTTAAACTTTATTCAAGGTGTCCAAATTAAACCTAAGAATTTAGTTATCCGAGTACTAACTTTCAAGTTTTAAAACCACTACTGAAAACATGTTGTCAATACATTTTCAGATAATAATTCTTATAAAAACTTTTGAAATAGAGCTTCACTCTAACTTCTTAGGGCGATTGTACCAACAAATAAAAGAGCACTACTCTAAATCAATAGGATAACTAAACCTTAAAATCTAATTTTGATTTAAGTTTGTAATGAAAAATAATATATTTCTCTACAACATTCTTAATATAAAATCTTGAATAAAAATAAAATCAATTCATTTTAGAGATTTTTACCTAATTAATATTTCGTAAGCATAACAACGTTATGATTATATCATGATTACAAACATGTAGCAAGTTAAATTTAATCACTGAACAAATTAAATATAACATGTAAGAATAAAGCATAAAAAAATAAGCATAAAGAAAATAAAATCCTTACAGTACTTTGATGCTATTCCCGTTGCTAGAAAAACTCCAAGCGGAATTTGCACTCCCATTTATTGAATCAAAAAGCTAAAATATTACAAAAACATAACTAGTTCTTCCCTAAAAAGGGAAGAAATCTAAAACTAAGAGAAACTAGCTAAAACATAAGAAAAACTAATAAAAACTAAAAAATCCTAAAAATCTAAGAAAAGAGAGAAAAGAATGTATTTGGAGGTGTTTTTAGGTGTGTTTGGAAGTGAAGGGAAGGGGGTATTTATAGGTGAGGATGGAGAGAAAAAATGAGTAAAAAAATGTTAAAAAATATAAAAACGCGTAATGGACATTGTGAGATCATTGATGACGTCAACATGACGTCACAGGGGCTGCTGCACGTGAAAAATGAGTGTCGGCACTGTAGCGTAACAGTAACCAAGGCCTTGATTTAGAGTAATTTGAGGTCTTACTGAGGGCGCATTGGGCGGCCAAACGTTTTTCTCCTTTTTGACATTTTTGACCCATTTTGTCCAATTTTTCCATATTTGTCGACCTTTACGCATTTATTTATTAATATATTTGTGATGTATTGCTTCAAGTATTCCTTTTTGAGTCTTTAAGTTGCATTTTTAAGCCAAAATACCTGAAAAATAATAAAAATACTCGTGATTCCGAAAAAGACAAATTTATATAAATATATGATAAAACATATAAATATATATATTTTTAATCAATTAATTTGCATAAAATCATGGTTATTTTAGTGCTTTTTGAGCACTCATCAATAATTAAATTCTTAGGTTTAATTTGAACACCTTGAATAAAGTTTAAACTGTCTAACCCCACCAAAGGTGGCATTTAAATGGTTCATTTTCAATCTCTTAGAAAAAGGAATTAATTTAATTAACCAAATTAGTTATCAACCCCACCCATAGGTGTTAATTGATTTGTTTAGTTAACAAAGAATATCTAACCCCACCAAAGGTGGTGTTCATACAAAAAAGGGAGAATCAATAAATATCAATTCATATCTTTAATAACCTAAATAATATGAGCAAGCATAATTAACTTAGTTATTATATCCATAAATACTCCATTTATTTATAAAGATAAAATTTGCATAAATGTTTGTTGAATCTATGTTTATTTTTATGTAAGTAGATTAAAACACAAAAAACCCAAAATATCGTGACAGGATGTTTAGGATTTAATTTCGTTTTTAAAAGTTTGAATAATAAATGAAAAACCACATACATTCCTTCCTTAGATCGACCTTGGGAGTATACTTATCATTTTCTACGAAATAATTCGTGCACTTGCGAGAGTTTTATAAATATAAAACCAAAGTATTGGCAGGATCGGTAATGCCGGTTTTCGCTCATCAAGTTTTTGGCGCTGTTGCCGGGGATGGCATCAAGTTTTTGGTGCTGTTGCCGGATATAGCATCAAAGTTTTTGGCAATCTCGATTCTGCTCATCACTAAGGTGATCATCTCATGATTTATCTTTGTAGCTTAGCTTTGGACTATAGCTGGACATTTCAGTTTCCAATGCCAAAGGCTATGCTTGAGCATTCTACCTAGTTCTTGACGAGGTGATCAACTTATGTTTTATGTTTGTGAATTAGCTTTCGATTGAAGCCTGAAATCCTATCTTCTTAAAGCCAAAGGCTATGCCTAAGCATTCTACCTGGTTCTTGACAGAGGTGATCAACTCATGTCTTATCTTTATGGCTTAGCTTTGAATTAGAGTTGGACATTCTAGCTTCTCAATTCCAAAGGCTATACCCAAGAATTCTACCTAGTTCTTGACCAAAATGGCCAACTCATGTTTTATCTTTATGGCTTAGCTTTGGACTTGAGCTTGACATTCTAGCTTCCTAGCTAGAACCAAAGGCTATCCTTGTGCATTCTACTTGGTTCTTGGCCAAGATGATCAGCTCCATTTTTATCTTTACGGCTTACCTTTGAACTAGAACTTAACATTCCAGCTTCCTAGGGCTAAAAAGCTATGCTTGAGCACTCTACCTGGTTCTTGACAGAGGTGATAAGCTCGTGTTTTATCTTTGTAGCTTATCTTTGGATTGAGGTTAGACAATCCAACTTCCCATCACCAAAGGTTATGTTCGAGCATTCTGCTTGGTTCTTGATTGATATAATTATCTTGTGCTTTATCTTTTTGACTTAGCTTTGGACTAGAGCTTGATATTCTAGCTTTCCAAGGGCAAAGGCTTTTCCTGAGCTTTATACTTGGTTCTTGGCTAAAATGATCACCTTGTGTTTTATCTTTATGGCTTAGCTTTGGACTAGAGCTTAACATTCTAACTTTCCAGGGCCAAAGGTAATGCTTGAGCATTCTTCTTTATTCCAAGATGAGATGATCAACATGTGTCTTATCATTGTTGCTTAGCTTTGGACTAGAGATGGACATTCTAGCTTCTTAGCACCAAAAGCTATGCTCGAGCATTCTATATAGTTCCTAACCAAGGTGATCAGTGATGACTTGTATAATTTGACATAGTTTATGACTTTTTAACTTTAACTTTAGTCTAATTTTATTTATTTATTATTAATTTTAGACTTTATTGTTATTATTTAAATTTTATTGCAGATTTGAAGAAAATGAAGATTTAAAATTTTAGAAGCATATCGTCTAAGGACTCTCAAATTTAAATGAAGATTTAAAACGAAAGGAAAGCTAAAAAAAAGATTAACATTGAAAAAAGAAAAAAAAGGAAAATAAAAAAATACGAGAGGCATGAAATTTGAATATATACATATATATACATGATTCAGGTGCTGGCTGAAACAAGGAGGAACAAAAAAAAAGGAAAAAAATGACATAGGAATTGAAACAGCAAAAAAGTAGAAGATGACGTTGGGGAACGAGAAAAAGAAAAAGAGTGAAGCCTATTATATTTTTTGCAATGTTCAATTTTCCTTTTGATTCTTCTCAGAACAATTATGGTGATTTTGTTTATGTTAAATTTAATTTTTAGCATGAACTAAATTTTCTTTATTATAGAAAAAATATGTAATCTAATTCCAAACTATGCTTGATTTTTCATGTTAATTTGATTATTTATTCTGAGTTTATTACTTCTAATTAACCGGCCATTAATTAAATTATTTTAATCTTATGATTCACTATCGAAAAAGGTAATTATTGGATAGATTTGAAATATTTCAGCATAAGTAAATATAGAGATAGAAAAACTTGTATGAACATGTGTAGTATTAAAATAATTGGTCTTAATGCTTTCTTCCTTTATTAAATTGCATACTCTTGTGTAAATTAATGAACAATAATGTTTCCAATTGACTATCGAAAGAGGAATTTGAATGCTTTTTGGAGATTTGTAACAAACAAAGAGAATTAAATTAAATTAGCTAGATGAGTAAAGAATAGTGAGGAATTAGGTGAAATCAATTTCTTGAAGTTTTCTTCCTATTAATTTGATCTTTGAACAACATTTTTTTTCCTTTTGCACATTTACTTTAAATTCTTATTACAACAACCTTAGTGACTTCTCTAGAGAAAATTGAGATTAACATAATTTTAGTATTTTTCAAAAGTAATTTATCAAAACCTAGGGAGGAAACTCTTCTCATCACTTTACTGTAAAACTATTATACTGTGCATTTGTAGTTTTGCACCTATCAAGTTTTTGATGCCATTGTCGGAATTGATTTCTTCTTATTTTTTCCAATATCGATACAAAGTAATCTTGGTTTTAATTTAGAATTGTATTTTATTTCATTTATTTTTTTCTCTAGGTGTGTTTTTGAAGTTGGATGTGCCATGCTAGAAATTGAAAAATTATTCCTTTTGATCCGAAGATTGAAAGAACCTTTAGAACACAAAGAAAGAAGAAAGTACAAGCCATGGCTGAATGAGAACATAATGTATAGCCATGCACCTTGAAGGATTATGTAAGGCCAATTGTGAATGACAATTACTTAGGTGTAAGATGCCAGACTATTAATGCCAATAAGTTTGAGCTCAAACAAACATTGATAAGCATGGTGCAATAAGCCCAATTTAGTGGATCACCACTTGATGATCCCAATATTCATTTGGTGATGTTTTTGGAGATTTGTGACACTATAAAGATGAATGGTGTTATTGAAGACACCATTAGACTGAGATTGTTTCCTTTTTCATTGAGTGATAAGGCTAGAGGCTGGATACAATCTCTACAACCGGGAAGCATCATTAGTTGGCAGGACATGGCAGAAACGTTTCTTGCCAAATTCTTTCCATTTGCAAAAATAGCCTAACTTAGGAGTGAGATTGGTCAATTTAGGAAAAATGATTTTGAGACACTCTATGAAGAATGGGAAAGGTATAAATATTTGATTCAATGTTGCCCTTAGTATTGATTTCTAGATTGGTTAGAAGTTTAGATGTTCTATAATAGGTTAAATAGGAAAAACTAGAACCATAGTTGATGCTACTTCTGGTGGAACTTTGATGTCAAAGACAGTTGATGGTGCTACTTCTGTTTTGGAAGAACTGGCCTAAAAAAACTATCAATGGCTAATTGAAATATCTATGGCTAAGAAAGTTACTGGGATTCATAAATTAGAGCCATTTGCTACCTTACCCTTACAACTCAAGTTGCTTCTCTATCTCATTAGGTTTTAGCCTTGACAACCCAAAGAATACCACAAAGTGCAAAATATGTTGCAAATTCAAGTATAACAGTTCTAATGAATGAAACAAGTCAAGAACATGTTCAATACATCAATAACAATAACTACTACTATTGTAGTAATCCTATGCCAAATTGCTACCATCCAAGACTTCAAAATCATAAGAATTTGTCTTATGGAAACACAAAGAATGTGCTACAACCACCTCCAGGGTTTGATAGTCAACCAAGCGAGAGAGAAGATGTCACTTGAGGATTCCATGGTTTCCTTTATTGAGGAGACCAAAGCAAGGTTTAAAAAGGGTGATTCACGGTTGGATAACATTGAGACTCATTGTAGCAATATGGGAGCCACTATGAAAAATCTTGAAGTGCAAATTGGGAAACTAGCCATGACTATCATTGCCTAACAAAGAGGAACATTTCCTAGCAATACAGAAGTGAATCCAAAGGGACAATGCAAGGCCATTACACTTAAGAGTGGAAGAGAAATTGAAAGGTCACCATCAAAGGAAACCAAGTTCACCCTATAGTTCCAAACAATGGCCAAAGTAATAATAAAGTAGAAGAAGAGGAGATTGTTGATGATGCACTAAGTGAGACTGACATGCCTCCATCAATTTCATTTCTCTACTCCACTTCCTTATCCTCAGCACTTTCAAAAACAAAAATTAGATAACCAATTTTCTAATTTTTTGGATATCTTTAAGAAAATTCAGATAAATATTCCTTTTGTAGATGCTTTGTAACATATGCCAAATTATGCCAAATTTATGAAGAACATCATTTCCAAGAAGATAAGGTTGGAGAAGTTCATAACAGTAAAGCTTTCTACAGAATGTAGTACCATTATTCAAAAGAAATTGCCTAAAAAAATAAAAGATCCAGCGAGTTTCACTTTGCCTTGCACTATTGGAAATTAATTTTTTGAGAAAGTTTTATGTGATCTTGGTGCTAGCATTAATCTTATGCCACTTTTTGTGTATAAGAAATTGGGACTTGGATAGATGAAATAAACAACAATTTATTTGCAACTAGTAGACCGATCCATTAAGTATCCATATAGTATCATAGAAGATGTATCGGTAAAGATGGATAAATTTATTTTTCCTACTAATTTTGTGGTGTTAGATATGGATGAAGACCAAGATGTCCTAATAATTCTTGGCCGACCATTCTTGGTGACTGGAAGGGCCTTAACGAATGTTCAAAAGGGTGAGTTAACATTGAGAGTGAATGAAGAAGACGTTACATTCAACATATACAAATTCATAAGATTTCTAGAATATCTAAGCACTTGCTTGTGAGTAGATGTAATTGAGAAATGTGAAGTAGAAGCCTTTCAAGAGGATATGATGGCCGATCACCTAGAAAGATGTATCACCACTTCATCTCATGCTTATAATTTTAATAACTCTACTATTTATGAATCTGATTTACCTTTTGTTAGTGTAGAATTTATCCACTATGTATTTGTCTTGCAAGCATTACAGTAGGTTATAACATTTAGCAAAGAAGTGGAGAGGCTAGAGCCGATGGTAGCAAAAATGGATTTTGTAATCTATACAGAAAAGTGCAATAAACTACAACTCCAAGGTTGAAGCAATTGTCTGAGCATCTTCTCTATGCTTTCTTAAGTGATAGTTACACCTTTTTAGTGATTATTGTGGCATAATTTACACTCGATGAAGAGGAAAAGTTGTTGCATATGTTAAGGGAGCATATAACGGCCTTAGGATGGACTATCTATGACATAAAAGGTATAATTCCTTCCATTTGCATGCACAAGATTATAATGGAGGAGCTTTACAAACCATGAATTGAACCCTAAAGAAGATTAAATCCAGTAATGAAGGAAGTTGTGAGAGTTTATATTTTGAAGCTCTTCAATGTTGGAATTATTTATGCTATTTCAAATAGCTCGTAGGTAAAACCAATACAGCTTATACGAAAAAAAGGTGGAGTAATAGTGGTGAAAAATGATATCAATGAGCTTATTCCTACAAGAACAGTCATGGGTTGGTGTGTATGTATAGATTACTGCAAGTTGAACAAAGCAAAAAGGAAGAATCATTTTCCACTTCAAGTCATTGATCAAATGTTAGATCGATTGACTAGATATCCCTATTATTACTTCTTTGATGGTTACTTGAGGTATAACCAGATTATCATAGCCCCTAAAGATTAGGAGAAAAATACATTCACATGCCCCTATGGAACATTTTATTTTAGAAGGATGCCCTTTGGATTGTGCAATGCCCTAACAATATTTCAACATTGCATTATTGCTATCTTTTTTGAAATGGTGGAAGATATAATGGAAGTTTTCCTGGATGACTTTTTGGTTTTTGGTACATATTTTGATCATTGTTTGCATAATTTAGCTCTTGTTTTGTAGAGATGTGAAGATAAAATTTTGTCCTAAATAGGGAGAAGTGTAATTTCATGGTTCAAGAAGGGATCATGCTTGGCCATAGTGTGTCATGTAAGGGAATTGAGATTGATCGAGCTAAAATTGAAACCATAGAAAAATTACCACCTCCAAAGAATGTGAAGAGAATGAGAATATTTTTAGGACATACATGATTTTGTAGAAGATTTATAAAGGATTTTTCCAAACTCTTAAACTTTTATGTAATCTTCTTGAAAAATATTTTGCATTTGACTTTCATGATGTTTGTTTGTAGGCCTTTAATGAAATCAAGGAGAAACTAATTTTAGCACTAATGTACCTGATTAGAGTCAACCTTTTGAAGTCATGTGTGATGCAAATGAATGTACAATTGGTGCAATGTTAGGGAAAAAAGAAGACAAATTGTTTTGAGCCATATACTATGCAAGCCGTATATTGAATGAAGCCCAATTGAATTATACAACAACTGAGAAGGAGATGCTTGTTATGGTGTTTTCTTGTGACAAATTTCGGTCTTACCTTATTGGTATAAAGGTGATAATGTTCACTAATCATGCAGCACTTCATTATTTTTTTGGTAAGAAGGATGCTAAGCCTAAACTGATTCGTTGGATCCTTCTTTTTCAAGAATTTCATTTGGAAGTTCAAGATAAGAAAGGAATTGAAAATTCAATTGCTAACCATCTCTCTCAGTTGGATAAAGAGGAAGTAAAACCAGATTTTGAGATCCAAGAAGCATTCCTTGATGAGTAGTTGTTTGCATGTGAGATCAAGCTTCCTTGGTATGCTGATATTGTAAACTACCTAGCTTGTAAGTTATTTCCACCAGATCTTACTTACCACCAACATAAGAAGTTTTTGCATGATGTGAAATATTGTTTTTAGGATGAGTATTTGCTTTTCAAAAGATGCCCTAATCAAATCATTCAAAGATGTGTGCCTAAAGAGGAGATGCAAGCCATTCTTCATCATTACCATTCCTTATCATATGGAGGACATTTTGGAGTATCACGAATAGTAACTAAGGTACTTCAAAGTGGTTTCTTTTGGCCCTCTATTTTTTGTGGTAGTTATACTTTGGTGAAAAATTGTGATCAGTGCTAATGTATGGGAAATATTTCAAGATGTTAGGAGCTACCATCAAAAAATATCTTAGAGGTTGAGTGATTTGATGTTTGGGGAATTTATTTTATGGGTCCGTTTCCTCCCTCTTTTGGCTTTGTTTATATCTTGTTAGCAGTTGATTATGTGTCAAAATGGGTGGAGGCAATGGCTACAACAAAAAATGATAAAGGGATAAAGGGACCCACTTTTGCAACAAGTTGTTCGACAACCTTTTCTCTAAATATGGTGTGAAGCACAAGATAACACTTGCCTACCATCCTCTAACTAATGGCCAAGCTAAAATTTCAAATCAAGAAATCAAGAATATCCTTGAGAAGACGGTCAACAACAATAGAAAGGATTGGGAAAAGAAGCTTTATGATGCTTTGTGGTCATATCGTACAACTTTTAAAACACCTATTGGGATGTCTCCTTATTGAATAGTGTTTGGAAAAGCATGTCATCTCCTTGTTGAGTTGGAGTATAACGTTTATTGGACTGTAAAAAAGTTTAATTTTGATTTGAAGGCAATAGGGGAAAAGTGACTTCTTCAATTGAATAAGATGGATGAGTTCTGGAACGATGCTTATGAAAATTCAAAGATCTACAAAGAATGAACAAAGAAGTGGCATGAAAAATAGATTCTTAGGTATGAGTTTTCTCTTGGATAGAAAGTTTTTCTCTTCAATTCACTACTAAAACTCTTCCAAGGTAAGTTAAGATCAAGATGGACAGGCTCTTATACAATTGACAAAGTTTTCCCTTTTGAAGCAATAGACTTGAAGGACAAGGCAGGAAATATATTCAGAGTTAACGGTTAGAAACTGAAGCACTATTATGGAGAATAAGTGGAGATGAATTGTGTATTTAATCCTCTTCAAAATCCTAATTGATGAAGATTGAAAAGTTTAGGTGTAGACTAAAAACAAGTGCTTATGGGAGGCAGCTCATAAAACTTTCTTTTATTCTTTTATTTTATTTTATTTTATTATTATATATTTGAATAATTTGGATTTTGATATTGGTTTATTTTGCAGGAATAAAGAGCTAAAAATTATAAACTAATGCGGATCCACCATAAAACCAGGGAAATTTCTTTCATTTCTTAATCTATCTCAATTTTGAAATACAATGAGGACATTGTTTGGTTTACATTTGGCGTGTAGACTCCCATAGTCTTGAGTTGTTGGAGTCTCTTATCAAGCATGTATTTGAGTATGATTGAATTCGTAATGACTCTGAAATTTGTGGATATTGAGGATGGTTTTGAGAAATTATTTTCAAAATATACTATTATGTTAGGTAGAGTTTTATGGATACTTTGATTTAAATATTTATCCTTGAAAATAATTGAGCACATAGTCAATTTTTCTTTACTCTATTTTGCTTATAAAAAGAAGGAGTTGAATTAATTGCGTCAAGAAAGTTAAATCTTTCTTTGCTATAGAGGTCGTTGATGGATACTTGAGGCAAAATCCTAGTTGATACCAAACATTAGAGAAAATATCTAGGAATTCTTTTTGTCACAGCTTTCTTAACCATCTTGATTATCACCCCATCATTGCATGGTGTATTCCCATCAACATTTAAACAAAGTTTGTAAATGAAGAATGTATTTAATAAGTGTTTTTAATAATAAACAAGAGAGTTAGATTTAAAATTTATATTATCTCAATATGATTTGGAGTTATACTCCTAAATATTAGATAATTGTAGTCTAAATCTAAACTCGAGACATGATCTATTTCAATGATTTTTAAAAGAACTATTATTGAAATATATATTAACGACTTGTTTTTCATAATAGTCTTAAAATCTGAACATTAGTTTTAGATACTTAAATTATAAACCTAACTTAGATACCGTGATGTGAGTTTAAATTGTTATGCCTAGCTATAAAAAATATTTGAATGGTTCATAAATCTCTTAAAGAAGTATCATAATTTAATTAAAATTAACTACTACACACAACTGAAGACAATAATTGATTTTAATTAAAAAGATTTGTAAGTTTTCTCTAGTTTCTCTATTAAGCATTTTTTTAGCTTTTATTTTCCAATTTTAAAGTTCTTATCTTAATTGAGAGTTGAATATAGTTTAGTTTATGTAGTAGTTTTAGTTTCAATTCAATAACGAGGTATAAACAATGCTAAGATTTGGTTGAGATATATTTAAATGTAATGTTTTTTCAGATTATCTCTATGTATTTCTTTACATGCTATATATTTAGTTTATTGATTACTTGTACGTAAAGTAATGTGGAAATAAAAATCAACACATGAGATTTTTAAGTGAAAAAAACCCAGGCCATAAGAATGACCTAAGAGGAAAAACATCGGTCCATTGGACCACCTAACTATCCATTATGAAAAATAAGTATCTAGTTACAAGGCTAGGACACAAACTACTCACCTAGGTAATGCCCCCAATTTACCTACTTACAAGCCGCTGCTTTCATCATAGTCTCTACAAGATAGGAATTTGGATGCAGACCAACGTTTCCAAAAACTTGAGTCCTATAAGTCACTCAAATCCGCACCATTTTCACCTAAAATGTTAGCTCATAAATTCAAGTGAATGTGTGTTTTTAGAGCAGATTCAATAAAGAACAACACTAACTAGTTGATTTAAAAAATATTATAGATAAATTGGAAACAACTAGCAACTCTAGAATAGTAAAAGTATAATAATATAATTAATATTGTAAGCTTTTTAATCCATCAAATATAACCACAAATATTTGATAAATTAACTTAATGAAAATCCTACTTGAAAACTTTAAGCAAAATAATAGAGAATAAAATAAGCACAATAGCTGTAATATAGTTAGTTTCAAAAATGTGCTTAGGCTTGTATTTATAGTATATTTTGAAGCATATTAAGTTAATGTGGAATTACCATATTTTCCATAAAATTAGTTATAACACTTTTAAGAAATAACACTACTACAAAAATGGGTTTTTAAGTTGCTGTGTAAAGTCGGTTTTTAGAAAAAAATGACTTATAATGAATTTAAAGTCGGTTCGGTGTAGAACCGACGCTAGCCATGTGGGTAGCGTCGGTTCTCCACGTCAACCGACGCTACGTCCTATTTTTTAAATTAAAAAATGGATGAAGTAAATACAATTAAAATTAATTATTATTTTATTTGACTCTTTAGAATTTAAGTTGGATAAAAATAGTATAATTTTTCCTTTTTTTTAGACAATTAGTTTTAAAAATTATTAATTTTGTTTATTTGTTTGGATATTTAAATTTATATATGTACCTACAATATATCTTTATTTAATTTTGTGCATATGTTTTAATTAAATATTATTTTAAAGTAATTATTTTTTCTATTTCTATAGTACGTATATGCATAGTCTAAATAAAATAATAATTGATAAAAAAAAATTAAATTGCGTAGATAGCGTCGGTTGACGTGACTAACCAACGCTACCCACGTGGCTAGCGTCGGTTGATGTAGTGAACCGACGCTAGTGGCTAGCGTTGGTTCACATGTAGAACCGACGTTATCCGTGTGTGTAGCGTTGGTTTGCCCCGTCAATCGACGCTAGACACATGGATATCGTCGATTCTCCATGTCAACTGATGCTATCCACCTAATATATCCAAATTTGGCTCATTTTTTATGCAAAACCCCAATTTCTTCATTTCTCTTCTCCATTTTCTCCCAAGATGAGCTATACTGCCACCTTCTTTCTAAATATTTGGCCACCTCTGACCACCATTTGCAATGTCGTTTTGTGAGTTATATTCTTCTTCTCATTATCTTTCAGATATACTATTTTTTTTGAGCAAAATACTAAAAAACATTTATACCCATTTTTTGTATAAATGTTTTATTTAGGTATGTTTTTTATTTTGCTTGTTATTATGTTTGACTTATTTTATGTGGAAATAATATCTGAAAAGTTGTGGGTTTGATGGATTATATATATTTACTGTGCGTGGCTAGCTACCCACGTGGCTAGCGTTGGTTCATGCTGGCATGTTGCTTATTTTTTAATTTGTATAGAAATGGTTTTGTAAAATGATTAAAATGATAACTGTTTTGTATTATGTATGTTTTGATATATATTCTAATAATTAGGAAATTTATATATAATAATACTTGAAATAGATTCATTGGATACATAATTAAGTAATATGTTTAATTAATGTCATTAATAAAAAATGGACAAATCTTGGATGTCAAAGTGTAGAATTCAACAAGACTATATTTCTGGAGTTGAAAGTTTCATGGAATTTGCTTATAGAAATAGTAATACTGAAACTAGTATGATTCGATGCCCATGTGTTAAATGTAAAAATGAGCGATTTCATGAATTTGAAGAGGTTAAGTATCACCTTATCCGTAATGGTATTCTTTTGAGCTATAAAGTTGGCATTATCATGGAGAAAATATTGATAATACTCATGGGGAAAAGATAAATAAGAATGTGAGTGGATTACATACATCTTATCATAATGTACAGATAGAAAATATGTTTCATGGTGTTGAAGATGAATTACGCGAGGATAATCCCGAAACCTTTAATAAACTTATAGAAGATGCCGAAAAACCATTGTATCCAAAATGCAAAAAATACACTAAAATGTCGAGATTGGTTCATTTGTACAATGTGAAGGCAAAACATGGTTTTTCTGACAAGGGATTCACAGAATTACTAAATCTACTAGTCGATATGTTTCCTGAGGGTATTGAATTTCCATCTTCAATGTATGAAGTGAAGAAATCTCTTAGTCGATTTGGCATAGAATATCATAAGATTCACGCTTGTCCAAATGATTGCATTCTTTATAGAAAAGAATATGAGACATTACATGATTGTCCTATGTGTTAAGAATCGAGATGGAAACATGGTACAAATGAGAGTACAACACATAATAAAGGCATACCTGTAAAGGATCTTTGGTACTTTCCTCCGATTCCTCACTTTCAAAGGTTGTTCAATAGTAAAGATACATCAAAGATGTTGACTTGGCATTCAGATAATAGATCTGATGATGGGGTGCTACGTCATCCTTGTGATTCTCCAAATTGGAAAGTAGTAGATAATCTCCTCAATTTTCATCTGATCCACGCAATATTCGTCTTTCCATTACTACTGATGGAATTAATCCACATAGTTCTCTCAGTAGTAGATATAGCTATTCTCCAGTAATTATGGTAACATACAACCTTCCTCCCTGGTTGTGTATGAAAAGAAAATTCATGATGTTAACATTATTGATCTTAGGACCGAAACAACCCGGTGTTGATATTGATGTATATTTGCAACCTCTGATAGATGATTTAAAGACGTTGTGGAATGATGGTGTAAATGTTTACGATGCACATAAAAAAGAACACTTTAATTTAAAGGGGGTCCTTTTATGGACAATTAATGATTTTCCTGCCTATGGAAACTTATCAGGACATGGAACAAAAGGTTACAAGGGATGCCCTATATATAGTGATGGAACTTCTGCAACTTATCTTATTCACAGACAAAAGATGCCTTATAGAAGACATAGAAGATTTTTTCCATCTTAACACAAGTTTAGCTACCAAAAGAAACCGTTCAATGGTGAAGAAGATCATGATCATGTAACTCGAACTTTGCGAGGTGTTGAGATATTAAGGCAATTGAATAGTATGACATTCAAACGATATGGAAATATGAAAAAAACTCACTCAGGTAGGGAAACAAAAGAGGTCAACTAATGAAATGGGTGAAAATGAAAAAGAGTTTGAACCGACTTACCATAGTTGTTGGAAAAAACAATCAATATTTTGGGAATTACCTTATTGGAAAGACCTACACATTTGTCACATCTTAGATGTTATACACATTGAGAAGAATGTATGTGAGATCTTGATTGGTACTTTACTTAATATACCTGGAAAAACAAAGGATGGAATTAAAGCAAGATTGGATTTAAAAAACTAGGCATACGACCTGAATTGGAACCAAGGGTGGAAAATGATAAGAATTGAACATACTTACCACCAGCATCATATACAATGTCAACAAAAGAGAAGGATGTGTTTTGTAAATGTTTGGAGGGTGTGAAAGTTCCTGATGGTTACTCATCCAACTTAAGAAATTTTGTGTCTATCACCGATAAGAAACTGTATGGATTGAAATCACATGACTATCATATCTTAATGCAACAGTTATTACCAGTTGCTATTAGATCAATTCTTCCAAAACATGTTTGATTATCAATAATTTGGCTTTGTTCATTCTTCAATACAATATGCAAGAAATCTATATCAATTGGTGAGTTAAATTCTTTATAGAAAGATGTTGTAGAGACTTTGTGTCTAATTGAAAAATATTTTCCTCCTTCTTTCTTCGATATAATGATTCACTTGTGTGTTCATTTAGTTTGAGAGGTTCAATTGTGTGGTCCTACTTACTTAAGGTGGATGTATCCTTTTGAGAGATATATGCAAGTCCTTAAAGGATATGTAAATAATAGAAATCGACCTGAAGGATGCATGGTGGAACGCTACATTGCTGAAGAGGCAATTGAGTTTTATTCTGAATACTTTAGTGGTTACACTGAAATTGGGAATCCTACACACAAGATGTTCTTAGAACGTCACATGATCCAAGTAGGTAACCCTATGCTTGGTGGAAGTAAGAAATTATTTATTGATCGCACTCGATGGGAAAAAACACACCGAATTATTTTGGTAAATAATAATGAGGCACAACCGTATATAGAGTAAGTGATGTTCATTGTTTCATGATTGCAAAAATAATTTTTTATTTAACTATTAATGATGATATATAACTTAATATATATTTAATAACATTAGAGGATGCATTTAAACTTATTGAAGATCGATCCTCGTTATAAAAAAAAAGGAGAAGAAAAATGGTTGTATGATGAACATAAGCGAGAGCTTATTAATTGGTTTTGCAACCATGTAAGTGTCACAAACAAAAATTCATGCATGTATCTTCCTAGATCTATTCAATGTTTTAAAACTTTGCTCTAAACACATTTTGTGTTTTTGTATACATAGATTCGAGATGAACTCAAGAAACCCAATCATAAAATATTAGAATGTTTACAATGGCTTGCACATGGGCCAAAATTTGATGTCAAATCATTTTATAGTTTCACAATAAATGGATCAAGGTTTACGACTCAAGCTAGGGACAAAGTCCGAGTAAATCAAAATAGTGGTGTGAAGATGGTTGCACAAACTATGCAATTTGCCAGTTCAAAAGATGCTAATCCTATACTTTCTTATAGAACATATTATGGTATAATACAAGAGATTTGGGAATTGGATTATGAGGTCTTCCATGAAACAGTTTTCTTGTGTGATTGGATCGAAGATGTTATCAATGTTGGATATAAAATAGATGATTTTGAATTTTCCCTTGTAAATTTATCCAGAATAAGTCACACTGATGATCCTTTCACATTAGCACTTCATGCAAAACAAGTATTTTACATGAGCAATCTAATTGATCGAAGATGGTCTGTTGTGTTAGCGCCTCCACAAAAAGAGTTTTACCATTGTGATGTTGTAGAAGATGATGACTCTATGCTTGATACATTAACCAATATTAGTAATTTCTCAAATAAATTGCCTAATGTATGTGATGATCTCATTGATGATGATGATTCTTCGTCATGGGCTCGAAGTGATTGTGAAGGAATATATGTATATGATCAACAACCTAATTAAACATAACGTATGTTTTATATTGTTGTAATAACTCTTATATATATGTATGTTCCTAAAATTGTCAATTAATTTATATTTCTTCATTGTTTGCAGATATTTCATGGATCTTCGGATAACAGAGCTTGTAGATCCAAATGATCCATTGGGGTATTTGAAAAGAAGGGGTTGGGCGAATATACCTGATGCTCCACTTAACCCAGATGATAGAATACTTGTTCTATTTGATGCTACTGGTAATCCAATAGGGGAAAATGGTCAACAATTGAAATCCTCTATTGGTCGACTTGCGAAGTCCAGTATACCAATCAATATAAATGATTGGTCTGAGGTTGACGATGCAGAAAAGTTCAAAATATGGATAACCATTTGTGTAAGTCTCTTATATTTTATAATCAATATATATATATATATATATATATATATTATATTAGGTGTATATTATATCTAATCTTTTGTACTGTGTTTTTATAGAATCATTACAAAGTCGATGATAGTTGGAAGAGCAAGTGTTATAAGATTGCAAATAAGGCGTGGAAGGAATACAAGACTTCCAGATTGGCAAGAAATTATATGTTTCCATATTTGGAACCACTTGATGAGAATGAGCTCTACAAAATCCCTGAAGGACACCCCTAGATTACACCTTAAGTTTGGAAAGACTTTGTGGATTATAGACATTCAGATGAATTTAAATTTATTAGGGAAGATCATCAGAATGTACAAATGCATAACATTCTTCCTAACCGTACTGGGAGGTCTTCAAATCCTGAAGTTAGATATAGAATGGTATTATTAATTTGTCTTAATTTATAAATATTTTTATATTTATTTTCCTCAATTTAATTTCATGTCATTGTTAATAAAATTTTCATAATTTATGTAGGAAGCTGAATTGGGTAGACCTGTTACCCGAACTGGATTGTACATAGAAACAAAGACTCCCAAAATGAAGAATTCAAGACCAAGGACTAAGCGAGGAGAAGAACAATTAAATAAGTTGGTTAGTAATTTTGGTTGATAAAAAGTCTTAATGATATTTAATAATTGATGTAATAATGAATGATATGTTCGTGTACTTTATTATTTGTAGAGAGCTATTCAAGAAAAAATATCCAGGGGTGAAATAATTGAAAAGCCTGAGAGAGATGCTTTATATCATGCATTCGGACGCGAGCAACGTGGTCGTGTTAGGGGAGGTAGCCAATATGATGGTTCTATGGAGTATTTTAAGATTCCCAAACAAAAGCCTCAGACGATAAGTAAGGAGAAGTACACTAAAATTGAAGAAGAATTCAACTCCTTTAAGGCCTCAGTGTTAAGTGAGATTGCCACTCTAAAAGAACATCAATCACAACAAATGTCAGCCCTAGCATCATGCTACAACCAGGGCATGCCATATTGGCCAAGCATGCAACCATCCATGCCAGGCATGCCATAATCCATGCCAAGCATGCCACCCACGCAATCTCATTGTGCTTAAACTACATCCAGTATGGGATATATCCATCCTATTGGTCCTCACTATATATCAGGAATGCATAAGCAATCAAGTAGTGGTTCATTTTCTCCAATGCAATCTGCACATTCTGACCATCAATCAAACCACGATGAACGTTTTGGTGAGAATGTATATCCAATAGCTACCCCACATGGGAGTCCTCTTCTATTTGATGAATCATATGTGGTAAGATTTTAATTTCTGGTGTATATAATCTATTATTTTTAAATTCTTATTATATGTTTTATTTTTTATATATAACACTTAAATGTTTTACAGAATATGAAATGTTTGTTGAAACATCCTTTGCCAACAGACTTTGTTGCTATTGGAATGGTACAACAATTGAGCGATGATCGGATGATTCATAATCAATATTTTCCTAATCATTGGCGAATAGTAATTGATCAATCATTATTTCATGATTGTCCACTACCTGTGCCTTCTGATGCTACCACAGTCCATGAGGCGGTTGGACAGTATGTGGCTTGGTCGTCGATTCAAGTTGTTCTAAATTTTGACGTGGTACTATTTTTTAACTTAAAAGATAACACTTGTTTACTACTATTATTTTATTATATCTTATATTGTTACTAAAAAAATACATATATAATACTTTTTTTTAGTCTATTATACCAGAACTCTTAAATGCGGCACATTTAAGAGATATTAAGCAAGTGTCTCATGCTAAATCTATGTCTAGTGGCCAATCATCACGTACCAAGTCATTCAAGAAGAAGCCTTGGAAAAAGTATAGTCATAATTATGCGTTAAACTTCAGCAGAAATCTTGGCACTTTGATGCCTATTGTTGGGAGGGCATCTAGCATAAATGATGGATGGACTGTGCTACTTCCTATAGAAATTTTTGGTGTAGACCTTGGCCAAACTTATATATGGATCGAGTGCTTATTGCAACTATTTGAATATCAATGACCGATTTAAGTATAATTCAAGTGTGGACAAGGTGAGTCCTCAATCTATTTATTTTTCTTTCATTTATGTTGAACATATAAAATTATATTTATATTATCTAATTATATATATATATATATATATATATATATATATATATATATATATTATATAGGGCGTGCTATTATCGGCTTCAACATAATCACTCATCACATTTAGCAATGTTCTATGATTCTTCATATGTCAATTAATATCAAGAGAATGATGTTAGCATCAGAGCTAAACAATTATGTGATAGGGCATTAACGCTTAATATAAACCAAAAGTTGATCATCCCTTGGCCATTAAGGTTTGAACAAGGCCAAGATCATTGGATGTTGGTAATCATTGATCTGTTCAATAATCATGCTTGGTACTGTGATTCAGCTTCCGTAGAACTGAGTAAAGATACAAAAGCAGTTGTTGAAATGTAAGAGTTATAGCTACATATTAGTTTCTTCTATTATTTTTTGTAATATTTAATAAAAACTAACCATTTTAAACCTTGATAGGGCATGGAAGTTGTGGAACAAGTTTAAGGGCATTAGCCTTAAAAAATCTCATAAGCTTATATGGACAAAAGTTATGGTATGTACAAGCCAATATTAATAATTTTATTAATTTTACAATTGAATAATAAAGATGTTCGAATATGAAAAATCATGTACACTTGTTTTTTGTAGGTTCCACAACAAAATAATGGAGTCATTTGTGGTTCTTATGTCATGAAGTTTATGAGCGAAATCATCACAAATATCAAAATTTCAATTGATGATGTGGTAATATCTTTTACCCATATGCATAAATTTTTTTAACATATTTGAGTTTTTTTTGTAAATAAATGAAATTACATTCTTATTTTGATTTTAAATACATGTAGTTCCTTGGTAGGAATAAGACGTGCTACGACCAGCAAATTTTTGATGATTTATGAGAGGAATGGACAGAACACATGGTTCAAATTATATCATCACAAGAAGAATCAGGAGAAGATTTTGATGATCTTGAATAGCATATGACAACATAACAGTAAATTTTTTAATGATTTAATTTCTCTATCTATTCCTGTGTCTGAAGTCACTTGTTTGATGGATGATTATATGCTCATGTATTTAGGAGAATGCATTGTTTTATGGACCTATTTTTGGCCCAAACTACATCTGATCTCTCTTTCCTACTTTCCTTACGAACTCATATTAACACTTTCATTTGTTTATAAATATGAAGTTATTTGGAATCTCTGCTAGTATTTTTAATGCTATAATGAGCTCTAAATATGAAATCAGGTGTACGTAACTCTGATTTTGTCTTGGTTTGTATGAGTTTTGGTGCCCATGAACGTGTTCCATATGTTTAAGGGCACCAAAACTCACACAAGCCAAGTAAGAAATTGGAGTTACACTTGATTTCATATTTAGAGTTCATTATAGCATTAAAAAATACTAGCAGAGATTCCAGATAACTTCATATTTATAGACAAATGATTAATAAAGTGCTAATATGAGTTCGTCGAAGGGTTATATCACTCGGATGTCGCTGTACGTGGCAATCTCTTTTTGATGGTAATATTTATAATGATTTAATTTCTTCATTCGTATGTCTCTGAAGTTTAGATTGCTTGTTTGATGGATGTTTACATGCTCATGTATGTAGGGGAATATGAATTGTTATATGGATCAGCTGTTTTTTGTCTAGTTTTCTTGTCATTATGCTTGTGAAGGCCAATCAAGATTCTAAGCCAACAAAGCTTACTCGCATCCAATTACACTTTGACAACATTATTTTATTAAGTTAACTATATGTATTGTATATACATTATTTGTTTTTGTAATAAATTTAATTATCAAGTAATTAAATATATTTAAATTTTTAATTATTTGTATTATTATTTATATTTTAGTTTTTTATGCTATATATATATTGAATAATAAGAAAAATGAGAATAAAAAAAATCATAAAATGTACGGGTAAAGTTGGTTCACGCGATGAACCGACTTTACATTTTAAGTCGCTCAATTTAAAGTCGGTTTTAAACTGACTTTAATGCCTATTTTTGTAGTAGTGTAAGGACAATATAGTAAAAATCCAATTCAAATTGTAATAGAAATACATTTTAAAATCAGATAATTGGCTTCTCGATCAATCTAACCAAGTGCTCTATCGATCGAACATCCTTTTGATTGATCTAGTCATCATTTCCCTCTATCAATCTAGTAATGAATTAAATTCAATTTATTCAGGTAATATTGCTCAATCGATTTACTCACTACTTGATAGATCAATCGAGTAGTCTATTTTCATTTTCACACTGTTCCAATTGTATCTAATATACAATTTAATGTGTATAGGAACATAAATACACCTGATATGTGAGGTTCGATAGTTTCTTGAAAATATTCTTCTAAGACAAAGCTAGAAACTTAGATTACAATTATACATTTTGTTAACGAATATCATCAACGCTTATAGAAACCTAACCAAATATCATAAACACTAATTTTTGATAGATTGACTAAATTAAGAAGCCTAAAGAATTAAAAAATTATATTTGCATAACAAGAGAGACTCTTATTGGATTAGTAATACTCATAAATCAAGAAACTCTTATTTAAAGAAGAATTCTTGTTAAAGTAGACTTATTAATCAAGAAAATTCTTATTTAAAAAAGACTTCTTTTTAAAATAGATTCTAGGCTATATCTTATCCAATATTTTAGCTTATATCTTATCCTATATTTTAGCATTTATCATATTTTATATTTTAGCATATTAAAATCCTTATTTTTGAAGTTGTGGCATCATTTGCATCATTCATATATATTACTATAAAAGCATCGTGGGGAAAAGTAATAGCAACTTTCAAAAAAATCAATCTAAATAAATTTTTCAAACAAAATAAAATATCAAATAAATTTTTCAAACAAAATAAAATATCAAATACACGTAGAAAGCAACTCTCCTTTCTTATATATGAGTTTGTAATCATTTATTTAAAATAAAATAAAAAGGTAACGATACTTTAATTTCTCTATACTTTATAATTTTAGAAATTGGATATTAAAAATTGAAAAATTTAGAGAGAAATTGATGATCAATCCAATCCATGACCATCAAGTAAACTTGATTTATCAATCTACTATTCTTGATCATCATGTTTTCCAATTCAGAGTCTAGCATGAGAACATAGGGAACAAACCTGAACCTCGAATGACTTGTCGTTTTATATCTCATACATTACAAATTGTATTGATGTTTAATTTTTATAGCGGCAAGTCATTCTCGGCTCACATCCACCCGCTATCTTTTCAGGCAACACTCAGTTTGGCAAAAAATGTTTCTTATAAGTGCTTGGTTTCTCTACACTTACACTCATTTATATGTGTATCATTATATTAGATTAAATTATCAGTACATATTTATAGGACTAGAGGGTTGGGCAACTCATATTCCACTCTTGCATTTATTCATTAATTATTCTCTAGCTAATGGTGAAAATATAAGTCAACTAGCTACCACTTATAATATGCCACCTGGAAGAGTATATCAATACAATTATCTTGATGATTCTTTAACAATTTAAAAAAAACGAGAATATTATCTTTGAATGACTAAAAGTTTGAATGTGTTCTAAATTAGAGGGGGAAAAGGCTTCTATATAATATTATTCTTTCTACTTTCTTTTCATGTCTCAAACTATTATTCTAACAAATAAAAGATGATTAGAATATGTGTTACGAATTTTTTAAAAACTAATTCTCTATTAGAGTATCCGTTAAAAGTTATTAATAAACTAATTCTCTAAAAAGTTTAAGTTCTTAAAAGAATATTTATACCTCTTTTACTCCTTTGTATGCATTATATGGATTAAACACTTACAATTCAATAATTATGATTAATGATCATTGAATATAAGATTTCTAATTATGATATCATAATATTATATGTTAGGAAACTAAATTTTGTCACAAACTGAATCGTTTGAAGAAGAACAACATTCTATTATATATCTATCGACGTGTACTTCTATCTAAATAGAAGATAAGAAATGCTTAAAGTTAATTCTTTTGTTTTGGATAATCTATATTTAATTAGAGGTCAGAGTAGGATAGATGACGATATATAGGTGTCTCCCAAAAAAAAGTTCATTTGAGAATTGAGAAGATATATATGGATGTTGATTTATGCTGGACATAATAATCTTTGTGATACGAAATGTCTTGTACAAAGTGTCCTTCAATTCAGACCTTTTGAAAGTTCATCAACACGTTGACCTTTTTAAAAGGCCAAGAATCTAAGATGGTCAAAATTGATGCTTATGCTTCTGTAACTCATATTTAGTCAGTCAGTTCCTAAACTTAATTTGTGATCCAAATTTATATTTAAGTACTCAAATTTTATTTATTTATTATTTGATAAAATATTCGATTTCATAAATACAGAAAATATTACATAATTAATAACATGGCTGTTTGAATATTTATTTTTTAACAACCGACAAGATATAATTATAGCACTTTGAATATCACAACTAAAAAAAGATACACAAGCATAAAAACTATTTAAAAGCATATGTAGTTTTGGCAAACTCTTCTTTTTGGATTTTTTTTCCTGTAATTTTTATAGATCTTCGTTCAACTTAGATAGTGGCATCTTTTACTAACGTGTTCATAATAACTATGAGTATTGTTTATTATTATGTGAAATTATTTTTAAGCTAGTTATAAAATATATTAAATAAAGTAAAAAATGTCAGAATTTTAAATAATCATAAGGTATATTTTATATAAATATGACATATAAGATTACACTCATGTATTTAATAACACATGTTCATGAAATTAGAATTATTTTTAATGTTAAAATATTTATTTAAACTTGAATTAATTTATTAAATTATTAATTAAATATTTTTTAGATGTGTTTTGATATTTTTAAGATGTGTTTTAAAAATGTTATTTTATAATATTAAGATTTTTAATAAGTTTTGAAAAATTAAGTTCAAAATATATTCAACCCTAATACTACCAAGTTATTATTATTATCTATATATATATATATAAACACATTAGTGTTGAAAAGGGATATGATAGAACTGTTAAAAAAAAGTAGCTAGATTTGTGGGAATTCGAGAGCAAGAAAGTCATCATCATCGCCATTAAGCTTGAGAGAAAAAGCCAAAAGCTTCTTAATTAATATTGAAATATCAATATTATATTTGAACCCTTACCGCCACACTTCATCCTAGTAAAGCCATTCCATAAGTCTGATAAGAAGCTATATAGGGCAATAGTTAAGGAATTGATATATATACATAATCAAGGTGATTGATTTATTTGTTGATGAATTAGATGAGAAGGTTTATCGTATTCCAACAAAAGAATTTGATAATTGGCAGGGAGATTGATTTGTGCTTATTACTATTTGTAAGTTAACAAGGCTAACAACCTTTACCGCAAAGAAATTAATTTATGATATATCAACTGAATATTTGATTAATTATTTAGTAATATCTCATATTTATTAGTCTATTTGTTTGATATTTTATGTTCATGTAGCTTCTTCTTGATTAGATTCTTGCATATTTGATTCTAATAATTTTGTGTATGATCATGATTATTTGATTCAATCATTAAATTTTAAAGATATTATTTTTATTAAACTTTTGCTTACTATAGGATTTACTAATTGATTTGATTTAATTAATATATGTTTTGAATCATTTAGTAAGGATTATTCATTTTTAAATCCATTCTAGAACACACATGACACTTGTGTAATATTCTAGCAGTAAAAATAATTTCAATTTTATAATGAACATATGTTATTAAGTACATCAGTGCAATCTTATGTATTATAGTTATAAAATATATATTTGAAGTACGACTATCTACAATTCTCACATTTCTTCGACTTTGCTTGATATACTTGGTAACAAGCTTAAAAATAAGTTTACATGAAAATATTTTGTCCAAGAAAATAGCTAACGCTTATAGTCCTTACAAACTCTCCCTTTGGTATTTTCGTGTGACAAAATCTCTCACTCGCTACATGACAATCATATGAGAAATATAAAAATTAAATTGATGTCCTATATTCTATAGTAAAACTATCATATGGTTCGGTGAATCCATCATTACTGCAACTTGATAAGATTGCAAGTAACTTAAATGACTTAGACAAAGGATATGATAACTTGGCTTGAAAGCCTCATTTACATTAATTCAGTTTAAATAGAAATATGCGAAGTATAAAGAATAATAATGTAATACATGCATTTATACCAATCAAGCTTAACATAAACCTAAACAAATATGTTCTCTCCCTGTATGCATAACAAAATAAAACATGAAAATGAAACACAGTTTTGATAAATTTTAGGCAAATAAATGATCTTGCATAATTAGTAAACTCAAGAACACAACACTAAAACAAATTAAATCTTCTATAGTATTTGATTTGACATAATTTTTTTCTTTCTATAATTCAATCCCCATAGCTTACATTTTTAATTTCTACGTGTAATTTTTTTTTCAATTATAGCCTAATATATTAACAACTCAAAATAATTATCTATAGTTGCTCACGTGTTATGTATATGCCATATGAGAAATTATTCATAGTTTATAGAATATTATTGATGTGATATTTCAGGTTAATGATATTCATTCTTAGTGTAAATATTTTCTTGGAAAATGTTATATTTTATATAAAAAGTAAATGTTATAATTATAATATGATTGATCAGAATTGTACACATTGTTAAGATTCAATATGTTTCTAGAGAAAGATTAGAGATAAGTCTAGACAATTAGTTGAACATGTGGATCTTCAGGAAGGGTCCATCTATTTATAGAACATTATAGATATAGGTGTCAATTACATAATTTGTACATGTATTTACATGTCAGAAAGGCATAATTGGCATAAAGTACATGTCAAGGGTTAAGCTTAAGCTAAACTTGGGATGTCATGTGAGCTTTAGATGTCCTGTGAGCTTAGGCTATAATTAAGCTTAGCATACCATTGAGCTTGGTCTATCATTGAACTCAGGGTGTCCCAAGGGTAGGACATTTGGGGTGCTTGACCTTCCATCTCGGGTTGGTGACTTAGTTTGGGTGGTTTTTGAGGGTCGGGCATCAGGCCGGTCCAAACATCCAAACATCTAGTCCCCCTACTCTTTCAGCTCAAGCTCTAGTCTGAGGTGGAAGAGTAAATACGAAGTATAGGATAAGAACCATTCAGCTTCCCTAATAAATTCATTTTAGTTGATTAGAGAGAGAAATCAAATGCCTCTATATAAAGAGATGCTTAAGGTGGAATTATCATTATTACCTGTAAAATTAAGAAATAGTGAAAGAAAATGCTCTTTCATTTCACCTCGAGTTTGTAAAAGATTTTTAATTCGGTGATAAGAGTTCAACTTGGGCTATAATTTTTTATGTTAGATTTTATAAGAATTCAAGGGTTGAGATCCTAACAATTTTCTACTTTCTTGTCACGTCAGTTTTTAAAGGAAGATTTTATTTTATTTTCAACTTGTTACTAAGTAATATCTTTTTTTCGTACCTTATGGCCTGCTATTTTTTTGTCTTTATATTTTTGTAGCTTTTCATAGAATATAAACAAGTGAGATCTTGACCTTTAGCTTGGGCTTATGGAAGAGGCCCCAATACTCTAGTGCTTGTGAAAACTTGAGGTCTTCTGGCTTGGGCTCTTCTATTGAGGTGATTCGATCTTTGCCTCATCTCTTTACCTCTAGTCGTCACCCCCAGATCATTCCTACTATGAGACTGTGAGATTGAGCATGCCTCAGACTCAAATCTTAGTAACTAGGACGTGGAGGAAGAAAACAAAGAATATAAGATTTGGGGAACAAACAGGTTGCACTAAGGGTTGCTTGGTTGTATCTAAGACTTTTAGGTTACTGCCCCAGGATGAAGAGAGATTAAGAAGAACCTATAACATCCCTTTATTGGTTCAAATAATGATTTCTCCAGAGGTAGCTTGTAATAGTGATCAACCTCCATCTGGGTGGACTGTCATTCATGAGAAAGGTCTATGGCTGGGGATAAGGTTCCCTATATATCCTCTTATTAGGAGGTTTTTGCTTAGGATGTAGCTTGCAACAATGCAATTGATGCCTAATAGGTGGAGATATCTACTTTGCCTAATATTGATCTGTTAAGAACTCGGGGTGGACTTAGATATGGCTGAGTTTAATGAGGTGTATGTCCTAAAATTGAACCCCACAGATCCGAGGATGGTATATATGTCATTTATGGAAGGTGTCACTTACTAAAAATGATAAAAAAATGGAAAAAAATATTTTTCTATCTTTCAGGTTGAAGGGAATCTCCCTCAAATGACACTAGGCTAATAAGAAGCATATGGAATGACACTAGAGGTCGTGATAAGGAATACAACTTCTCTAATCATGATCTTGAGTCTTGACACAAAGAAAAGGTTGGTTGAGATCTAAAATATCTTCTTAAGAAGACCAATTGGAGGACCTTGTTACATGTGGGTTGATGTGGCAAGCTATTGTGTAGCCCCCCTTAGAGTGAATCGTAAACCCTAGGCTCCTCCTAAATGTAGAATTCCTCCTACTGAATTTAAGGGCCAGTTCGAGGTGGTGCTTGATTAAAGTGACCTAGACCTACATCTTATCTTGTTCTTGCTTCCTTAAATATACCTTTCTAGGTTTTTTTTAACCTGAGGTGATTTGCATTATATCATTTCCCTCTTAATCTATAGATCACATGGATTTAACCATTACCCAATGTTTTTCCTGTATGAAGAGCAAGGTCACTCAAGTAGGGAGAGTTCTCCCACAGGTACACCCCTTACTCTATAGGAGGCTCTTCGATGGGAAAAAACCGGAAAAATCCTCTCATAAAGGTCTCTCTTCTCCAATTAAGAAGAAGAAGAAGGGGGTGGTGGTTGATGAAGGGGAAGGCTGTCCATAAAGACCTTACTGCTGATGCTAAATGGATCGTCCAAAATCAAGGTTTGGCACCAGAGTACCTTGATCACTGTATCCGCCACCATTCTATTGATACATGTAAGAAACATCTCGAGGCTATTTGTGAGGGTGTAATTCTGGCGAGGTCATCCATTGTCAGATATGTTAGGTGCATTATCTCATGTCTTGTATATGATATTTATCTTGAAGTGTGAGCTCAATATTTATTTGTTTGACCTCATTTCTATGTTGTAGTTGATGCTACTCTATGATTTTGAAAAAAGCTTACAGTGTGGGGTATTTAAAAACCGAACTGGTTCAAGAAAAATAGAGTCATGCGTCTATGTGCTCAAAGTACACTACGCTGCTGGCAAGAGCAACCAAGTGGGATGGCGAGGGCATTGATAAGGAAGAGAAGTTAAATAGAGCCACCGCTGAGCTCAATAAGTATGCTCAATGCATTTCTAAGCTCGAGGAGGCTTAGAGGAGAGCTGAAGAGGTGGTTAGGGAAGTACAAAGACAAGTTTAGGCTTCTACCGAAGAGGTGCGCCACAAAGCAAAGGCCGATGTGGATGCTATGGCACAGAAGCTTAAGTCTAATGTAGAAAGGGTATACAAGATGGCCATCGAAAACTTTAAGATAGAGACCAACCAAAAGGGTTTGAGCGAGTATTAGTATCGCATTATGGACATCCCTATCACGCCACCCTATACGCAGGCTCCTTCTATGGAGGAGGAAGGAGAAATCTTGGCCTCCTCTGATGGTAAGGATGGCTTGAGGTTGTCGAGGAAGGGTCAGGGATCATTGAAAATAAAAGATTTATTTTGATTTTTTTTGAGCTCGATGTCACTCTTGTTTTTATGATCATGAGCTCACACTTGTAAAAATGTGAAAGGAAAATAGTAAATGAAAAAATCCACTTTATTTGTTACTGGGATATTAGCTTGCTTATTTTATTGTGCATTTATAATGTTGACCTACCCACTTATTTTTTGGGAACTTGGGTCATTTCCTTCTTTTTTATTTTGTTTATGGAGATATATATATATATTATTAGCCTTTAAACTTTTTTAGTTCAACTTCTTATATCAATTCGTCCAACATTTTTGGTTGTGTTTTTGGAATTCTGATCGAACCAATAGATGCTTGGTTTGAGCTTTACGTGTTACAAATGGTAGGCTTGAAGATGAGGTTAGGGAGCTCAAAGATGAGGTGGTTAAATTTAAGTGTAATGCCAAAAAGGGAAAGTGTGAGCTTGCTACTTGTAAGGAGAAGTTAATCCAAACTCAATCTCGAGAAAGGAGAACCTTGGCTAGTATGGCCACTCTTGTATATAGGGATTCATATTGGGAAACCTTCTATATGAAGCGATCTGAAAGAATATTCCTTAAGGTAATGGAGGTTACCGAAGAGTTAGAATGGGGATTTCTCCAAATGATGACAGCGTACCTCGAGCTCGTGACCTATACATGATAAAAAATTGTTTAGATTCAAGCTGAGTTATTTCCCTTGGTTAAAGAAACTTATGATCTAGAAACTGATCGCGTGTTAAAGCATTTAAAGAGTTTTTAAATCTCTGTGCAGGTCAAGCTTTGTATTAATAACTATAAAATATTTGTTATCATTTATTAAATAATGAACACATTCTGAGTGGCACGTATTTATGTATAAATGGTTTTTTAGGGCACGATTTGTTTATCGATTGAGGTGCTCATCTCTTTTAACATTAGAGCGCCTACCTTATTCTTGGCTAAGGTGGAAAAATTGAGCTCTTCAAGTGCCAAGGCGTTCTACCTAGTTTTTTAACTGAGGTGATCAACCCTTGGCTCCAATTGATGGGAGAGAGCTTTACCTAGTTCCTAACTGTGGTGCTTATCTCTCTTTAACGTCAAAGCGCCTACCTAGTTCATGATTGAGATGGAAAAATTAACCTCTTTAAGTGCGAGGTGCTCATTTTTCTTTAATTCTAGAGCACCGACCTGGTTCTTGACCGAGGTGGACAACTAGACCTCTTCAAGTGCCAAGGCTTTCTACCTAGTTTTTTAACCTAAGTGATTGGCTCTTGGCTCAAATTGATGGGAGAGAGCTTTACTAAGGGATCATCTGCTACAGCTTTTTATTTCATAGATGTATATGTGTCACTGTTACAAAACAAAAAAAAAGTAGGTTAACACACATTTTTAAAAGTGGTATCTTTTCAAGTGTCTGACATTCCATCTTGTGCCTTCCTCGATGCCTTCTATGTTTTTAATACGTAGGCCCCTCTTGGTGTTATTTCAATTATTTGATAAGGTCCCTCCCAATTGGTGCCAATTTTTCCAACCATACATTCCTTCTTATAGGGAAGACCCTCTTAAGAACCCAATCACCTATGTAAAATGTTTTGAAGCTCACGATTTTGTTGTAGTATTATGATATTTTTCTTTTTTGCTCGGTCATCCTCCTTAAAGCTTCATCCCTTTTTTTTCCTCTTTTAGGGTAAGTTTGGTTGCTCTTCTTACATTGTTTTGTTCCTCTGTTAGAACTGATCTAGGTTTAAGAATTGTGATCTCGATTGGTATAATTGCCTTAGTTCCATGGAATAGAGGAAAATGGGTCTCATTAGTGCTCTCGTGGGGGCTTGTCCTGATAGCCTATAAATTTGCTTGGAAGCTTCTCCAACCATCTTCCTTTTGTACTTTCTAATTTTTTCTTTAATATGTTGATTATTATCTTATTGGAAGACTCTACTTGACCATTCGATTGGGGATAGTATGGAGTTGAGTGGCTCATCTTAATATTGTATTTGATAAAGAATGCTTTGATTTTTCAGCCAATGAATTATCGCCCGTTATTTGTAACGAGTTCCCTAGGAAGACTAAAATGATAAATTATGGGTTTCCATATAAATTTAATTACTTCTTCTTCTTGTATTCTTTCTAAGGGTTTCGCTTCAATCCATTTTGAAAAATAATTAGTGTCCATAACAAGAAACTTCTTTTGGCCCATGCCTATGGGCGAGGGTCCTACTATATCTAGTCCCCACTTGTAAAAGGGCCAAGGAATCACTACCCCCACCATGGTATTTGGAGGTGTGTGGGTCAATGGGGCAAACCTTGGACATTTATTACACCTCTGAGCATATTTGGTGCAGTATTCCAACATGGTGTGCCAATAATAAACCTTTCTCATAATTCATTGGGATAATCTCCTACCTCCAGAATGCGAATGGAAGTCTCCTTCGTATGCTTCATACATCATATTTTCGACTCCCTTTGTAGCTATACATAAGAGGTTAAGGCCAAGTAAGGTTTTTCAATATAGTTTCCCTACCTCAATCATGTACCAATCTACCTTGGCCTCAATTTCTTTCATGGCCTTGCAATCCCTCGGTAGGTCTCCTTTATCCAAAAAATTATAGATTGGGGTGAACCATGTGATATAGGGAGCGTCCATGCACTTAATCCTTTTTTTTGGCTTCTTCCAAAGATGCCTCTAATCTTCAACCTTAGTTCTTAATGATAGTTCTATTAAATTTCAAGTAAAATTTAGACTAGTATTGTCATGCCTAAAAGAAAATTGATAAGTGAAATAGAAGTGGACATAAATTTTAAATTATGTTTAAAGGAATATTCGTTTGAAAAATCAATTATTTATAAATCAATGTTATAAACCATTCGAATATCATTTAGAAGTTTTCTATTTAAAATGAAAAATTTATTATAAAATCATAAAATTAAATCTAATCAATTAAAATTCATCAAAGTAGTCTTAACATCCATAATCGTAGTATAATAACCAATAAAATAAATAAGGTTTTAAGTAAAACTTTGTAACATTGAAATACTTCTTTCATAATCATCTTATCTTCAATATGATTATCTTGAACAATGTACCTAGGCAGAGAGGGAAGACCGGGGGTGAGATACACATAACTTAAGAGGGTCTACTCTAAATATTATTTTAATAAACATTTATTCATTATGCATGTTTTTATTAAAAAATATTCATGACGGTAATCATTATCAATGTACAGAGTAGGAGATTTTTATCATAAAATTTTGGGTATACCTATACCTTTTTACTTTTAGTAAAACCGAGGGAAAATACAATACAAGTATTCCAATGCATGCTCATCTAGTATAAAATATACTATGATATAAATCTAATGCATGAAATGCATCCCATATATATTGGTCATCTAAATACATGGGTAGATATGCGGTCCAACTATGAGATGAATGTGGTTCCACCTTTGACCCAATGTACGATCACAATACACTGGGCACATGCATCTATCATATCAAGTTATATGGGATCTCGTAAAAGGGTAGGTGGACTCCAAACACAATAAGGGGTCCAACATTGAGACCCATGTGTAATCAACGAATCCACAATAGACACAAGCACAAATGAGGGGTCCAACTCCGAGGCTCGTGTGTGACTACAATAATCCCTAGTCACATATAGATGCCATTGATGGAAAATTCCAAAGATACATATATATGTGTTTCATACCTATAGTATATCAAAAACTATCTATTGTAACTAGTAGCCCATAGGTACCATAATCCACAACATAACGTACAAGTGTACTTACCACATAAAAAACATTCTCATGATGTTGGTATAAAATTCTCAGGTGCCATATCACCCTTTCAATGCTTGTTTCATATCAACAATTGATAACTCCATTTATTTCTACAAAAAAAATTCAATTTATGCATAATAAAACACTTATGACATGTATCTCATTTTCAACAACAGTTATAACATTATATCATTAATTATAAAATAATGGCATCCGATTTTCCAATTTTATTTATAATATATGATGTAGGATAATATGTTTATAAAAATACTTCATGAATTTAAAAATTTAGAGTAATAACCCCTACCTAACAAGTTATTCTGCCACCAAGCTTACGAACTTGAAGTCATTGATATTTCATCCCTTAAATACCCTCCAAAATGTCCCCAAAATAAAAACATCTAAGAGAGAGAAAGCTTAATGGAGATTGCGGTGCTAACCAAGTTGATGTTTACAAATATTCTAAAGATTCTCAAGATGCTACAAATATTCTAAAGATCCTACACAAGGGATTGATTTGGAATATTCAATAGGAGTAAAGATTGATTTAGGAAGCAATATTTTTTTTGTTTTAGTTAATTATGGGCCTTTTATGTTTAGCAATTTTTATTTTAGTGAATTGTGGGTTTTTATTTTGTCTTTTGGTCTTTTATTTTTTAAAGTTCGATTAGGCCTAGTCCATAACTAAATAAGCCCATTTTATCTAGAGTTTTTTCTTTTAGGATTTTTTGCTTATAAAGAAGAAGAGCTATGTAATTTTAAGGCAATAATGAATATCATTGATGAAAAGTATATTTCATAAAGCTTTTTCTTTGCCTTCTTATGTTCTTGATTGAATGCTCTAATTCGATTTATCAAAGAAAGTGGTCATCCTTTGTGGCATCTCAAGATTGTGAATTTAAGGACTTTGTTTCCATAGGGTTCTAACTTGATCATCTTCAACACGTTCTTAGCAATTTAATCATTCCTATTCATTTGAGTTCATGGGTTAGAGGGTCCGCATCATTGGTAACAAAGCCTTGGTTGCTGAAAATTAGTTATCTATCTTCATCTTATTTTTGTTTTGAAGTGGAGATTCCAAAAAAACAATTCATCCTTTGAGTGCTTTCTACATTCTTGATTGTTTTCTATGTTCTTGAGTCACAAATCACAAAAAAAGAGAAATTTCGTCCTTTTGAGTCTTGTGTTTTTTTTTTCAATTTCGTTGTCGTTGTTTTCATATTTGGATTTTGTTTCGTAGTTTTCTTTCAATTCTTTGTATCTTTTTTTTTTTGATAAACGGCTATAACTTTTGACTATGGTAAAAAAAATACATTTATAATAGATGAAATCAAAGCTCATTTTGATTCCTAAAAGTAAAATAAGTTCTAGCCTCTATTCTTGCAATTTTAGAGCTCAAATTCCACCATTTACACCCCTAACCAAAGGGTTAAATATTTTTTGCACCTTTTTGCATTGTTTTTGGTTTTTGTTCATTAGGGTTGCAAATTTATTTTTTTGTGAATTAGCTTTCACAACAGTAACAACAGTAATCAAAACAAAAACAAAAAACAAAGAATCTAATTCTTGTTTTCTTGGTGAGTTTCTTGTTCTTATTGAAATTGGGGTTCCCTTTATTTTTCTGCCCAAGATTAGTTTAAAAAAAGGGAGAATCATAGTTAATCCAGAGTCTTTGTTTAGAGTCCTGTTTGATCAAGATTCTTTCTTTACAGTGCTCTTTGGTCAAGAGTCATTCTTTAGAATCATCTTTTTTCAAGAGCCTTTCTTTAGAGTCCTCTTTAGACTATATTTTTTTGTCATACTTTGATATTAATTTTTTAGACTTCTGAATTTTTAGATTGTCACCAATAAAACGGTTAATTCTTGAGATTAGTTGGATTCTTTGTTTTTGTTAAGAACATAAAAAAGGTTAGTGTGAGCTTTGAAGGGTTAAAAAAGGAGCAAAAATAGTGTTAAAAAGGGAAAAGAGAGTGATAACAATCTTATGTGAGAGCAAACACGTGAGAAAGTGAGAGGGTTATCTCATTTTATTTTACAGGTTGACAACATGACTAAGGAAGGAGGAGAACCAGAAGAGGTTGACTTGAAATTCTTCATCAAAAATGTTCAAGACCAATTTAAGAGGATGAATGCAAGGTTGGATGATTTAGAATCTTCTTTTGGTTCTAAATTACATAAAAGAAGACATAGAAGACATGGGTTAGATAAAGAAGAAACTGATTCCAATGGGGAAGAGAGAGCAAGTTGTAAAACGGATAAAAATATCATGGTTATACAAACATATGGAGAAATCAAAAAGTGACAGTTCATGTGACAAAGAGATACCAGATACCACCAGTGACAAGAGATTTACTTGTCACAAGGAGAGTCCTAAATATACCTCCTAAGGATGAAGGAGATGACGAGCACCGTGATCATATTTTCTACACAATATTCCAAGTGAAGGATAAGGTATACATATTAATTATTGATAATGGGAGTTGTACTAATGTTTCTAGTGCATTGATGGTAGAAAAGTTAAATTTGAAGTGGTAGAAGCATCGCAAACCTTACAAGCTATCGTGGCTGAATGATTATGGAGAAGTGGAGGTTAAGAAACAAGTTTGGGTTCCTTTTTAAGTTGGAAAATGTGAAGAAGATTTTCTTTGTGAGGTGGCAACAATGTATGCTACTCACATATTGCTCGGCCAACCATGGCAGTTTGATAGGAGAGTGATACATGATGGTTACAGAAATTATTAATCTTTTGAAATGAACAACCAAAAAGTTGTATTAGCTCCTCTAAAACCTTTCAAGCTTATGAAGACCAAATTAGGATAGCAGAATAGTGCAAGTTGATAGAAAAACCAAAGTGTGAGTAAGAGGAAAATAAATAGAAAGTAAGCATAAAGTAGAGAAAAGTGAGCAAAAATGAGAGAACAGTATGCAAAAAAGAGATATAAGTGAGCAAAAGAGAGAGATAAGTGAACAAAAGAGAGAGAAAAGTAAGCAAATAAGAGAGAAAAGTAAGCAAGAAGAGGAAAAAGTAAGCAAACAGGAGAGAAAAGTGAGCAAACAAAGGAAAATAAAGAAATGAGTGTAATTGCTGAAAAAAGTGAGATTAAGAGTGTAATGATGACAAGGAAACGAGTACTTGAACTTATGTATAAGAATGTTTATCTTTCTACTAACGATCTTAACTCATCTTTGCCTAGTGTCATTGTATCTATATTACAGCACTTTAAGGATCAACTTCCTGAAGAGATTCCCCATGGATTACATCCTTTGCGAGACACGCAGCATCAAATAGACTTCATACTTGAATTCACAATACCAAATCGACCTACTTACAAAGCTAAGATTCTATGACAAATCTTTTAAAAGAGGAGAGGAATAATGGAGATTGATGTGCTAACCAAGTTTATGTTTACAAATATTCTAAAGATTCTCAAGATCCTACACATGGGATAGATTTGGAATATTAAATTGAAGTAAAGATTGATTTATGTAGCGATTATTTTGTTTTAGTTAATTAGGGGCCTTTTATGTTTAGCAATTTTTATTTTAGTGAATTGTGGGTTTTTTATTTTTAGTCCTTTGGTATTTTATTTTTTAAGGTTGGATTAGGCCCAATCCATAACTAAATAGGCCCATTAGGCCTATTTCATCTAGGGTTTTTTTCTTTTAGGGTCTCTCGCTTATAAAGAAGAAGAGCTGTGTAATTTGGAGGTAAGAACAAATATCATTAATGAAAACTATATTTCATAAAGCTTTTCCTTTGCCTTCTTGTTTTCTTTATTGAATGCTTGAATTTGACTTACCAAAGGGATTGATCATCCTTCTTGGCATCTCAAGATTTGGGTTTTAAGGAATTTGTTTCCATAGGGTTCTAACCTGATCATCTTTAGCATGTTCTTATCAATTCAATCGTTCCTATTCCTTTGAGTTCATGGGTTCCTAGGGTTATTTTCCTAGAGGGTCCGCATCAAAGCTCTAGTGATAGAGGGAGAGAAAAGGAGAAATAGTTGTGGAAAATAGTGAAACTCGCTCCTTTTTTATAGGCAATTCAAGAAGCTTGCCAAGGAGCTCGTCAACGATAGTGGGGAGGTATGGTGCTATAGGCAATTCATGGATTCCTAGGGTTATTTTCCCAAATTTGTCGTTTGATTAAATTTTTCACACACATATTTCTTGATATATCGCTACACTTCAATATTTTGTCCAAAATTATTTTTAGGGCACTTTAAGTACTTATAATCAATTTACAGGGTTTTACATGTATGAAATATCAAATGGAGTTTCATGTTAGAAATATAACTACGACTCAAGCTGGTTATAGATATTTATTTTCATGATTGAACTTGTTCAAATGAGGTTTTATAGATTACTTCTTAAAGTAGGGATTTCACAAATTGTGATCCAAAAGTGCAATTTGAAGATATTCAAAATATTGAGATGAGAAGATTGAAGTTTGGACTATAATGAAGGTTCAACAATATTAAATAAGTTATATAGTTTTGAAGCACTAATATTTGCATAGATTCAGTAAATAAAAGGGCTTTGTAAGGAAGGAAATTCATAATTAATCATCTAGGGTGCCAAGCGTTTTATTAGAAAGTTAATTTTGGTTAAGTTGTTATCAAATTTCATTATAAATGGTGTTACAAGTTGTACACCAGATTTGATTCAATATGGGGTTTAAATAAACATGATCAACTTGCACTCATGAATGCTAGCTGCAAACTTAGTGACTTTGAAATGACCCTAAGTTTGAGGCGTAGTGTAAATGGATTGGAGAAGTATGTTGCACAATTTATTAATATAATTAGTTTCATTATTACATGTAGTGGATTTTATTAGAAGTTGCATAGGGTTTGTTATTATTAACTACTATAAACAATAGAGCCATTGATGCAATAATTATTGGTGTGATATACAAGTTTAAGATTCAATAAAATATCCTCTTCATGTTAAGGTTCTTCTGCTCTTTCTCCTATTCAAGCTTGTTTAAATTGATTTTTAGATCGACGAATCTAAACCTAAGTTTTAGATTCTAAAATCTATAACGAAAATACGTCGTCAATATATTTTTTAATAATAATTCTTATAAAAATCTGTAAAATAAAGTATGATTTTAAACTAGATCTTGATTCATATTTTTTGAATCCAATTTTCATATTTTAAATCTATTACAATCATTATATTTTTTGTAAAATTCTTGAATACAAAATAACCTATACTTAATAATTATTTAAAAATATTCACCTAAATAATTTACACAAATATAACAGTATAACTAAAATCTCATTATCACAATAAGCTAGATATGCTTAATTTAATAAATAGCTAATTTATTAAAATAAAATTCAAAAAGATCCATAAAATTTAATTTGTAAATAGAATAAAATTAAATTTTTATACCTTAACTATATTCATACAAATAATTTTTGTAATAAAAAAATCTCCTTTTTACTAAAACTATTTGTGATATAGGTATCTCCTTTTTTGGGATTTTTTGGAATATTTATGGATTTTATAAGTAGAACCAATAAGAAGCTACCACGTGGCTTAACACGCAAGTAGACGAGTTGATTGGGTAAGCCACACTGACGCCACAAAAGCAGGGATAGCGAATCATATTACGCCCTGTGTGAGGAGGACGAATAATGCAACACTTGTCAGCACAACATTCAATCTGAGTTCATGCATGGTCAGACTGAACAGCTATGTGTTACCACGCGATAGCTCTCCGCATTCCATCCGTGTGCCATGCCATCTGTTTTCGTGAATCACATTGCACCACGTGACGCTGACCAGTCTCCCTTACCACATGTTGCGCTTTGATTCGCCCATTGAAGTTTTTGTGCCACGTGTTGCTCTATGATTGGCTAGCATTGTTAATTTTGCTTGTTTTGATCTTGACCCTTGATCTGAAGCAGATTTGATGGTCTAGATTGCTCCTGAGCTATATTTAATCCCCTAATCACCCCATAAACCCTAAAGGACCATCATTAGTATAATTTTGGTCATTTTTTGGTGCTAAAAAGAGAAACAAAAATACTGAAATATTCAAGTGGGGACATAATTTTTACGGAGATTCAAGAGGAGATTAACACTACAATTCAAAAGATTAATTGTATTTCTTCTCAATTTTTATGTCTTTCTTTATGAAAAATATGAGCTTTATGAATACAATTATGTGTAGTTAATTTATTAATCTAGTGATCTTATGAACCCAATTTTCTCCATGTGATGATCTAATAATTTAGCCCAATTATATTTTTAATTTAATTATATGATTTAATCTGATTTTTATGCTATTGTTTATTTGGCCAATAATTTATCTATAAAGGCAATTAAATACATTACAAAGAATTATTTAATTGTTTGTCTTGATTAAATAACATGCATAGGTTCTAGGTAGAAATGTATTATTCTTATTTATGTGATCCATAATTGATGAACTTAATGAGTAGTATGCTATTTAATTGGCATGAGAGTGTGATTAAATTAATTACTATATGGTATATAGTTTCCTTGAGAGAGGAATATATGATAGGTTAGATTCAATTGATCATGTAATTAATTAATAATTATATTGGGGATATTTTAGTGATTCGCATGTTTAGAAAATTGGGGGGTTAAATATTCCTAGATATCTTCTCATATATCTTATTAGTTAGCAAAATCTAATTTAATTAATTATTGCTATTTTACTTTTACTTTTAGTTATTAATTATTGCTATTTTACTTTTACTTTAGTTATTAATTATTGCTATTTACTTTTACTTTTAGTTTTTTTTTAAATTAGTTTCTAATAAAATAATATATGTGCGAATGATCTTTTCTTATCAATATATTACTTGTTGCGATACGTATACTTGTGTATTCATTGCACACACTTCGTGTGTGGCAATCATTCATATGTAAGGATTACATATATTATCCTTGTACTTTTTTGTTTCAATTGAGTGCTTTTAGGTATGATTCTTCATGTGTTTGATCTTTTTAATTATTTTGAAGTTATACTTGAAAAACAACTAAACATACCTATAATTCTGAAAATATAGTGATGCGGACCCTCTAGGTGAACAACCTTGGGAACCCATGAATTCAAAGGAATAGAAATGATTGATTTGCTAAGAACCTGTCGAAGATGATCAGATTAGAACCCTAAGAAAACAAAGTCCTTAAAACCCCAATCTTCAGACATCATAAAGGATGATCACTTCTTTTAATAAGTCAAATTCAAGTATTCAATCAAGAACTAAAGAAGGAAAAGGAAAAGGAAAAGCTTTATGAAATATACTTTTCATTAATGATATTCGTTCTTACCTCCAAATTACATAGTTTCTCTTTTATAAGCAAGAAATCCTAATAGAAAAACCCTAGACAACATGGGATTTCTTTAGTGGTGGATTGGGCCTAATCCAACCTTAAAAGAATAAAATCCTACAAGATTTCAAATAAAAGCCCATAATTAAATAAAATAAAATCTGCTAAAAAAACAAGGTCCATAATCAATTAAAACAAAAATTGCTTCCTAAAGTAACCCTTGCACCCAATTTAATCTTCCAAATCTTTCCCTAGTTATTGGACCGCCAATTCCTTGCAAAAGATCTTGAGAATATTGGGAAACATCAACTTGGCCAACACTTGGGAACATCAACTTGTTTAGCACCTCGATCTCCATTACTAGGCATAAATTCAACCTCAATGGCTTAATTAGTTGTGGATTAGGCCTAATCTATCCTTAAAGAATAAAAGATTAAAAGATTTATGATAAATAAAACATAAGAAAGCCCATAATTAACAAAAAAATCGCTAAACATAAAAGGTCCATAATTAACTAAAACAAAAAAAATTCTTCATAAATTAATCCATGCATCCAATTTGATCTTCAAAATCTATCCCTAGCATAAAAAGGTAATACACCATCCTTAGTGAAGCTTTGGAATCATCGAATTTAGTTTTAGAATCTTCTAGCATAGCCTCTTGGTATTGCACTTCCATGATCAAAACTTGTAAAGCTTCTTTAATCCTCTTTGTCTTTGCCCTAGTCATTGGACCGCCAATTTCTTGCAAAGGTTCTTGAGAGTATTTGGGGATATCAACTTGGTCACCACCTTGATCTCCATTATTCCCCTCCTCTTGGAAAAGATTAGTCCTCAAATCACCTACATCAAACAAAGATAAATCAACAACATTAAAATTGGCACTAACATTACCATAGCCGCTTGAAAAATCTAGCTTTTAGGCATTATCATTAATCTATTCCAAGACTTTAAATGGTCCATCTCCTCAAGGTTACAATTTGATTTGCATTGTGTAGGAAACCTCTTATGCATATGCATCCAAACCCAATCTCTAGGTTGAAAAATAACCTTCAATGGCCATATTGCTCATTCTTCCTTTCAATGTTGGTGCAAACCCTAGCATGTAAATCTTTCACAAAAAAATGTTTCCCTTACCATCAAGATTGGCATGATCATTAGTAATCAAAGGTAAAATATCAACAGGTGTTAAAGGATTAAAGCCATAAACAATTTCAAAAAGAGAAAAAGAATAAGTAGAATGAATTTTCTTATTATATGCAAACTCAATATTAGGCAAACAATTTTCCCACTGCTTTAAATTCTTTTGAATAATAGCACATAAGAAGGTAGTGAGTGTCCTATTAACTACTTTAGTTTGACCATCTGTTTGAGGATGTGTAATAGTAGAAAATAATAGTTTAGTTCCTAATTTATTCCATAAAGTGCACAAAAAATGAGCTAGGAACTTAACATCCCTATCACTAACAATCATCTTAGGTAACCAATGCCAACAAACCACTTCTTTGAAAAACAAATAAAATGATTCATTGTACTAAACCTATCAACAATAACAAATATGCTATCCTTACCACTTTGTGTCCTTGGTAATCCTACAAAATCCATAAATATTTCAATCAAAGGTTGATGAGGTACAAGTAAAAGGGTATACAAGCCATGTAGTTTAACTGTAGATTTTGCTTGCCTGCATGCAATGCATTTTTCAAAAATAGATTGCAATCATGCTTCATAGTAGGCCAATAAAAATTCCCATATAAAATATCTAAAGTCTTTAGAATACCAAAGTGATCCATCAAACCTCCCCCATGACTTGCGATAACAAGCAACACACGAACATATTAAATAGGCACACATAATTTATATTTCTTGAATTGAAATCCTTCAAGCCAATAAAAATCACCAAATGCATACTAATCACATGCATTCCATACTTGGTTGAAATCAAAATCATTGGCATACAAGTCCTTGAGCAATTCAAAACCATAATATTGTCCTTCCCATGCTTGTATTTGATTACATAAGAAAACGTGTCTATGAACTCCAACCACTTATCATGTATTTGATTAAGCTTACCTTGGGTTTTCTAGAACTTCAAACTCTCATGTTTGGAATGAATGATGAATTCCCTTGGCCACAAGTAATGCTTCCATGTTTGAAGAGTTCTCACTTAGCTTTTCGTTGAAATATGCAATTGGTTTGGAATCCTGCATCAAAATAGGTCCTATGCTAATTCTAGATGGATCACATTCTATCTCAAAAGCTTTCTCAAAGATAGGCAAACACAACAAAGGTGCATTAGTTAGCTTATCATTTAAAGTGTCAAAATTTCTATCATGCACATCATCTCACTTAAAAAAACATTATTTTTAAGAAGTTCATTCAAAGGTGCAACAATAGAACTAAAATCTTTAACAAACTTTTGATAAAAATTTCCAAACCATGGAAACTTCTTACCTCATTCACATTCTTAGGTGTAAGCTAATCCCTTATTACCCTTACCTTTTCTTCATTAACACAAACACCCTGTGACCAAATAATAATATCTCTTGGGTTCTCATCCTTCCTTACTCATGTTTTCAATCTATAAAATAATGAGATAACTCATACACTTCTTCATGTGTTTGCTATCACTCTTTTTTTTCCTTTTACCACTCAAAGCTCAAGTCAGCCTCCTTTTGTGTTTTTAACAAAATCAAAGAATTCAACTAATCTCAAGAAATAACTAGTTTATCGATGACAATCTCAAAAATTATAATTTTAAAAACTTAATGGAAAAATATGACCAAAAGAAAGTCCAAATATGACTCTAAAGAACCAAGAAAGAATCTATTAAAGATCTTGAAAATCTTAAAAGTCAGAATTAAAAAAAACTTAATTGAGGATAGAAATAAAGTCTAAAGAGGACTCTAAAGAACCAAGTAGACATAAACTAGAAACAAAAAAAGAATAAGTAATTTCAACAAGAATAAGAAAACTCAGCAAGAAAAACAAGAATTAAAATCTTGAACAATCTGTTACTTTGTTCACCTTTACTTCTTCTTTTTTTCTTTTTTATGACTACTTATGTGGTTGTTGTGAATAGAATATTCACAAAAACAAATTTGCAACCCTAATGAACATGAAATGAAAACAACGCAAAAAGGTGAGACAAAAATTTAAACTCTCGGTATGTGATGTAAATGATGGCATATGGGCACAAAAAATGCGGGAATGGATACCCAAGTCAAAAGTTATATAGTAATTGAAAGGAGCTTCAATTTTATATGTTATAATAGTCATTTCAATACCCGAGTCAATAGCCCTCTTCTTTGTTTATTCTCTTGTTTTTTTTTGAAGAACAAAGATGGATTGAACACATAAATAAAGGACAAGAAAAAGATACAATGAATTCAAAGAGAACTACGATACAAAATCCAAAGATGAAAACAATGACAAAGAAATTGAAAGAAAATTAAAAGACTTTAAGGACATATTTTTTTTTTGTTTTTTTTATGAATCAAGAAATCACATAAAAGGACTTAAACAAGAACAAGACGAATTTTTTTTTGAAATCAAGAACTCAAAGAAAAGTACAAATCCAAAGGTGAAAAAAACAAAAATGAAATTGAAAAACAACACTAGAACTATGAAAGGAGAATTCTTTTTGAAATCAAAAACTCAAACAAATGTAGATATTGATGGATAACCTATTTCTAACGACCAAAGCTCTGATACCAAATGATGTGGACCCTCTAGGAGAGGAACCCTAGGAATCCACAAACTCAAAGGAATAGGAACACTACTACAAAAACGGGCTTTAAAGTGTGTTAAAAATCGACTTTAAATTGAGTGACGTATAATGTAAAGTCGGTTGACCTCGTCAACCGACTTTACACGTAAATATTTTTTTTCTCATTTTTCACTCCATATTCAATATATATAGCATAAAAAAACCAAAATATAATAATAATACAAATAATTGAAAATTTAAATATAATTAATTTTTTTAACAAAAAAAAATAATGTATATACAATGCATATATATATATAGTTCACTTAAATTACAAATAAAATAATGTCATTAAATTGTAATTGGATTGTGCGAGCAATCTTGGTTGGCTTAGAATCACCAGCATTGTGACAAGGAAACTAGACAAAAAAACGTTGATCCATATAACAATTCATTCCCCTATATACATGAGCATGTAAGCATCCATAAAACAAACAATCTAAACTTCAGAGACATATGAATGGAGAAATTAAATCATTATAAATATTACCATGAAAAAGAGATTGCCACAGCAACATCCGAGTGATATAACCCTTCGAACTCATATTAGCACTTTATTAATCATTTGTCTATAAATATGAAGTTATTTGGAATCTCTACTAGTATTTTACATGCTATAATGAGCTCTAAATATGAAATCAAGTGTAACTCTGATTTCTTACTTGGCTTGTATGAGTTTTGGTGCCCTTAAACGTATGGAACAATTTTGTAATACATTCATGGGCACCAAAACTCATACAAGCCAAGTAACAAAATATGAGTTACAACTGGCTTTATATTAGAGCTCATTATAGCATTAAAAATACCAGCAGAGATTCCAGATAACTTCACATTTATAGACAAATGATTAATAAAGTGCTACCATGATGTTGTCATAAGGAAAGTAGGCAAGAGAGATGAGATGAAGTTTGGGCCAAAAATAGGTCCATAAAACAATGCATTCTCCTAAATACATGAGCACATAACCATCCATCAAACAAAACATCCATCAAATAAGGGACTTCACACACAAGAATAGAGAAATTAAATCATTAAAAAAATTACCATTATGTTGTCATATGCTATTCAAGATTATCAGAATCTTCTCTTGATTCTTCTTGTGATGATATAATTTGAACCATGTGTTCTGCCCATTCATCTCGTAAATCATCAAAAATTTGCTGGTCGTAGCCCGTCTTGTTCCAACCAAAGAACTACATGTATTTAATTTTAAAATAAGAATGTAATTTCATGTATTTACAAAAAATAACTCAAATATGTTAAAAACATTTATGTATATGGGTAAAAGATATTAGCACATCATCAATTGGAATTTTGATATTTGTGATGATTTTGCTTATAAACTTCATGACATGATAACCACACAGGACTCCATTATTTTGTTGTGGAACCTACAAAAAACAAGTGTATAAGATTTTCCATTTTTGAACATCTTTATTATTCAATTGCAAAATTAATAAAATTATTAATATTCGCTTGTACATACCATAACTTTTTTCCATATAAGCTTATGAGATGTTTTAAGGGCAATGCCCCTAAACTTGTTCCACAACTTCTATGCCCCTATCAAGGTTTAAAACAATTAGTTTTTTTATTAAATATTACAAAAAATAATAGAAGAAACCAATATCTAGCTATAACTCTTACATTTTAACAACTGCTTTTGTATCTTTACTCAGTTCTATGGAAGCTGAGTCACAGTACCAAACATGATTATTGAACAGATCAATGATTACCAATATCCAATGATCTTGTCCTTGTTCAAACCTTAGTGGCCAAGGGATTATCAACTTTTGATTTCTGTTAAGCGTTAATGCCCTATCATATAATTGTTTAGCTACGATGCTAACATCCTTCTCTTGATATTGATTGACATATGAAGAATCATAGAACATTGCTAAATGTGATGAGTGATTATGTTGAATTCGATAATAACACGCCCTATATAAAAGAAATATATATAAGTAATTAGATAATATAAATATAATTATATATGTTCTATATAAATGGAAGAAAATTAAATAGATTGAGGACTCACCTTGTCCACACTTGAATTATACTTAAATCAATCATTTGATATTCAAATAGTTGCAATATGCACTCGATCGATATGTAAGTTTGGCCGAGGTCTATACCAGAAATTTCTATAGGAAGTGGCACAGTTCATCCATCATTTATGCTAGATGCCCTCCCAACAATAGTCATCAAAGTGCTAAAATTTCTACTGAAGTTTAAAGCATAATCATAACTATACTTTTTCCAAGGCTTCTTCTTGAATGACTTGGTACACGATGATTGGCCATTAGACATAGATTTAGCACGAGATACTTGCTTTGTATCTCTTAAATGTGCTGCATTTAAGAGTTATGGTATAATAGACTAAAAAAAGTATTATGTATGTTAGTAACAATAAAAGATATAATAAAATAATAGTAGTAAACAAGTGTTATCTTTTAAGTTAAAAAATAGTACCACGTTAAAATTTAGAACAACAGCTTCTTGGACTGTGGTAGTATTAGAAGGCATATGTAGTGGACAATCATAAAGTATTGATTGATCAATTACTATTCGTCAATGATTAGGCAAATATTGATTACGAATCATTCGATCATCACTCAATTACTGTACCATTCCAATAGCAACCAAGTCCGTTGACGAAGGATGTTTCAACAAAAAAATCATATTCTGTAAAAAATTGAAGTGTTATATATATAAAAATAAAACATATAATAAGAAATAAAAATAATAGATTATATACACCAGAAATTAAAATCTTACCATATATGATTCATCAAATAGAGGAGGACTCTCATGTGGGGTAGCTATTGGATGTACATTCTCACCAAAATGTTCATCGTGGTTTGATTGATGGTAAGAATGCGCAGATTGCATTGGAGAAAATGAACTACTACTTGATTGCATATGCATTCTTGGCAAACATGGAGGACTAATACGATGACTATATCCCATACTAGATGTAGTTTGAGCGCAATAAGATTACGTGGGTGGAATTCCTGGCATGGATGGTGGCCTGCCTATCATGGATGGTGGCATGCCTGCCATAGATGGTTGCATGCTTGGCCAATATGGCATGCTCTGGTTGTAGAATGATGTCATGCCTAACATGTGTTATGATTGATATTATTTTATAATGGCAATCTCACTTAACATTGAGGCCTTAAAGAAGTTGAGTTCTTCTTCAATTTTATTGTACTTCTCCTTACTAACTGTCTGAGGCTTTTGTTTTAGAATGTTAAAATACTCCATATAACCATCATATTTTCTACCTCCCCTAACACAACCAGGATGGTCGCGTCCGAATGCATGATATAGAGTATCTTTCACAGGTTCTTCGATTATTTCACCCTTGGATATTTGTTCTTGAACAACTCTCTACAAATAATAAAGCACACAAACATATCATTCATTATTACATCAATTATTAAAAATCATTAAGACTTTGTATCAACCAAAATTACTAACCAACTTATTTAGTTATTCTTCTCCTCACTTAGTCATCGGTCTTGAATTCTTCATTTTGGGAGTCTTTGTTTCTATGTACAATTCAGTTCGGGTAAGCGGTCTACCCAATTCAGCTTCCTACATAAATTATGAAAAATTTATTAACCATAACATGAAATTAAATTGAGGAAAATAAATATAAAAATATTTATAAATTAACACAAATTAATAATATCATTCTATATCCAAATTTAAGGTATAATCCAGGGGTGTCCTTCAGGGATTTTGTACAGTTCTACCTCATCAAGTGGTTCCAAATATGGAAACACATAATTTCTTGTCAATCTGGAAGTCTTATATTCCTTCCACGCCTTATTTGCAATCTTATAACACTTGCTCTTCCAAGTGTCATCGACTTTGTAACGATTCTATAAAAACACACTACAAAAGATTAGATATAATATATGTAATTGATTATAAAATATAAGAGACTTACACAAATGGTTATCCATATTTTGAAATTTTCATCTTTGTCAACCCGAGACCAATCATTTATATTGATTGGTATACTGGACTTCACAAGTCTACCAATAGAAGATTTCAATTCTTGGTCATTTTCCCCTATTGGATTACCAGTAGCATCAAATAGTACAGGTACTTTATCATCTCGGTTAAGTGGAGCATCAAGTATATTCACCTAACCCCTTGTTTTCAAATGCCCCAATGGATCATTTGGATCTACAAGCTCTGTTACCCGAGGATCCATGAAATATCTGCAAACAATGAATAAATATAAATTAATTAACAATTTTAGGAATATATATATATATATATATATTTATATATATATATATATATATATATATATATATATATATATATATATATATATATAAGAGTTATTACAACTATATAGAATATACATTATGTTTAATTAGGTTGTTGATCGTATAAATATATTCCTTCACAATTACTTCACAATCATACTAGTTCTAGTATTATTATTTCTACAAGCAAATTTCATAAAACTTTCAACTCCAGAAATGTAGTCCTACTAAATTCTACACTTTGACATCCAAGATTTGTCAATTTTTTATTAATGACATTAATTAAGCATATTAATTAATTATATATCCAATTAATATATTTCAAGTATTATTATATATAAATTAAGAGATATATAAATTAAAAAATATCTCTTTTATACAAATAATATATATATATAGTTTTAATAATCTTAAAAATAGGTATTAAATAAATAAATAGTTAAAAATTATAAAACAAAATTATAAATCATAATTTTTTAATATTTATTTATTGTCAATATTTTTATTTGAACATTTTTTTTATTTTTATTTTTAAATAAATAATATATTTAAATAATTTTTTGTTATAATTTATTATTAAATTTTTTAAAATAATTTTATATTAAAATATTATTTTATCTCGTATTTTATTCATTTTAATTATTTAATTTTTTTAAAAAAATTATTTTAATAAAAATAATTTATTTTATTTTATAAAAAAATTAAAAAACTACTCTTTAAACACAACTCATAGTTTTTCTAAAATGAATCCTTTAATTATGTTATTTTTCACTAAAATATTCCAACCCCGGCCATGATTAAAAATTATACAATTAATTCTTAAAATTTTAAAATAATAAGTATTACTATAAACTTTTAAAATTAAATATATCTTTTTTAAAACTAAAACACAATTATTTTAAATTATAAAAATAAAATACTTCAAATCTATATAAGTACCCACTATTCCTTTAAAGGTGCAAGATAGTGACAAAAAAGCTAATATTAATATTGTAATTTTCACGGAACAATTGAATAGTTACTCATTTGAAAGTAGATATTATTTCCACAGAAAATAAGATAAACATATAATAACAAGCATAATACAAAACATACATAAATCAAAAATTTATACAAAAAATAAAGCAAACTGAATAATAAGTAAAAACATTAATAGAAATACTTACGAGAGTAAATGAAGTGACTAAATGAAGGAAATAAAGAAGAAATTGGTGTTTTGTAAGTGAGAATAAGTGAGAAAATAGGTATAAAAAATTTGAGTGTTTCACTAAAAAAAATAGGATCTAAAAGATAACGAGAAGAGGAATATAATCCACAGAATGACGTTGAAAATGGTGGTAAGAAGTGGCTGGAAATTGAGAAAAAAGTGGTGGGTGAGCTCGGTTTTGGGGGAAGGGGGAAGAGAAATAAGAAATATTTTGAATTCTGGTGGAAAAAGAGAGAAGAATGATAATAGCGTGTGGCTAATGTTGGTTGACGTGATGAACCCACGCTAGCCACATGTGTAGTGTCAGTTCGACCCCTCAACCGACGCTACACACGTGGCTATGAACCGACGCTATCGACGTGGAGGTAGCATTGGTTGATGGGACGAACCGATGCTACAAACGTGGCTACAAACCGACGCTATCCACACAATTTAAAATTGAATTTTTTTTAATTATTATTTTATTTGAACTCTTATATATATATATATATATATATATATATGTATGTATGTATGTATGTACTATAGAAAAAGAAAAAAAGATAATTTTAAAATAATATCCAAACAAATACACAAAATTAAATAAAGATATACTATATCTACATAAATAAATTTTAATATCTAAACATATACAAAAAATTATATAAATCTAAAAACAAATTGTCTAAAAAAAAGAAAAAATTATACTATATATATCCACCTTAAATTTTAAAGAGTCAAATAAAATAATAATTGACCTAAAAAAACATTGTACCTAAAAAACATTTTCAATTGTAAACTTCATTTTTTATTTTAAAAAATACACATATGATGTAGCATTAGTTGACGTGGCAAAACGACGATATCCACGTGTGTAGCATTGGTTTGCTACATCAACTGACGCTACGTCCTACGTGGATAGCATTAGTTCCACACCGAATCGACTTTAAATTCATTATAAGTCAGTTTTTTCCAAAAATTGACTTTACATAGTGACTTAAAATACCCCTTTTTGTAGTAGTGGAAAGATTGATTTGCTAACAACATGTTGAAGATGATCAGATTATAACCATAAGGAAACAAAGTCCTTAAAACCCCACCCCTGAGATGTCACAAAATATGATGACTCCCTTTGATAAAGGCAATGCAAGAAGCTTTTTGAAATAAATATTAATCAAATATGGTCTGCCTCCAAATTACATAGTGGCTTCTTTTTTATAAGCAAGAAACCCTCATAAAAACCCTAGATGCCTCATGAAAACCCTAGATGTCTCATGAAATCCCTAGACGAAATTATGGCCAAAAGAAAAGCCCTAGGTGCAAATTCACAGCTAAAAAAAACCTAGGTGCAAATTCAACCCTAATGGGCTTATTTAATTATGGATTAGGCCTATTCCAGCCTTAAAGAATAAAAGAGAAAAATATTTATGATAAATAAAACATAAAAAAGCCCACAATTCACTAAAACAAAAATTTCTAAACATAAAAGGCCCATAATTAACTAAAACAAAAAAAAAATTACTTCCTAAATTAATCCTTGCATCCAATTTGATATTTGAAATCTATCCCTTGCATAAGAAGGTAATAGATCATCCATGCTGAAGCTTTGGAATCATTGAAATTAGTTTTTTAAAATCTTTTAGCACAACCTCTTTGTATTTCATTTCCATAATCAAGCTTTGCAAAGCTTCCTTCATCCTCTTTGTCTTTGCCCTAGTTCTTGGATTGCTAATTTCTTGCAAGGATCTTGAGAATATTTGGGAACATTAACTTGGTCAACACCTTAATCTCCTTTACATAGATTTGTTAAAATAATTATAAAATCATGCAAATACAAATCTATTTTTAAACTTAAAGTTCAAGTAAATTACGTAATATTGAGTGCTTTTAAGTACTCATTACAACCCCCAAATAGCTTATTATTAGCCTCTTAGTAAGAAAAGTGAAAAGGTAAAAATAAAAACTAAAAAAATTAAACTATCCTAAATCATTTCCGTAGATTAACACGATTGCATTTAACATATACAACAAGCCTTTAAATCATTAGGTTACCCAACTGAACGAGTTTAAATGTCACGAGGGCTTTCAGTAATGATAACCACAAATATCAAACTAAATGAGTAAAAAATAATGAAAATAATAAAATAGAAACTAAAATTTACCCAGTAAAAATGAAAATTAACAAAGTAAAAATTACAAAACATTTCATGCTTTTGTCTCTTTCAAGTTCATAATTAAATATAAAAGATAAGTTAAACCAACATCCCAAAGAATCATAGCTTATTGTAAAAATTAGTTGAAAATTACAAGTTCATATTTCATATGAAAAAAATTATCAATCTCAATTTACACAATTTCAATGTTTGAAATTTGAATTCGCTTCAATTATAAACAAGTCGTACTCTCAATATTACCCTAAACCTATGGGTTCAAGCATTCAATTAAAGATATATATGAATAATATTTATATAAAGAATAAAATAATGGTTCACATATGTTTAAATAAGAAAAGGCAAAATAATGCGCAATATTTGATCTCATGAAAGCAATCAAATGATAGGATTCATTAAAATTTTAAATACTATTTTCATGCATTAATTAAAATCATCAAATGAAAATATCAAGTATATGCCTTTAGAGATGAATAAAATATAATGACTTCAAGATGATTTATTTCATTTTTTTCTTTTGTAATAGTCATGTCTCACATCTTCGGATATTTTTGGTCATAGTATTTAGTTTACATTATTAATTTTTATCTCTTCTTTATTTATATATTCTTTTTTTAGAGAGTGGATCCATGGATAGTTTGTATATACTTTGTATTATTTAATGAGTGGTTAATTGCCTCTTTTTTGTAATGTAATTCATTAATATATGTTCGGTTCTCTAAATATTATTATTCTATATTCCCACAACAATTAAGCAAGAATCTCTTTTCATCTACCTGCATTTGGTCATCAAAGTACTTAATAAGCTAGCTAGCGGCATTAAAAAAAGCGTACATGGAAGCTCTTTTATAGAGCTAAAGATACCGATAAGGTAGACCTTCCATCTTAGATCATGATTATTATATTCCTATTGAAAAATAGTTATTAAGAAACAAATCTATGAACATATATGTTGGGCCTATATATATGATAGCAATTCGTTGTCTAGATATCAAGTAACTTTGACATTAACAAGGAGTCAAGGGCTAATGACATAGTTTCTTGCATGAAGATATAGAGAATGGAAGTTGAGCCAAGAATGACTTGCCAAATGGTCTGAGAGTAGTTTCCTTCTCTTCTCTCTTATCATTTGGAAAGCTTCTTGACTCATTTTTGCTCTCTGTGTTATTATGCAAGACTTATATGTTAAATAAAAAGTGTTGGCGAGAATATGGTGATTAATGGTTTATATGTTAGAAAGATATATAGTGATTAACTAACTATACATACCTTATTCATATTTCATATTCTTATGTGATGTATATAGTTAAAAGTGAGCCATGAATGACTTGTCAATCCATGTGTTTGGATTGGTTTGATTTGTAGAGATAGAAACCAAAGAGAAGTTAGAGAATTTTTATGGAATGTGAGATCCCTTGAGAAGTCCATGTATATATAGAGCATTGCATGTACACATATTGATTACAGAGGATGTACACCTCATGACGTGTTAAAGGGTTATAAGAGTAAATCAAAATACATCTAAAGCTTGGGTTGACCATACCATAGCTTAGTCTGGAGTTCGGTCTTCCAACACTAGGGATCCCATGCATAGGCAAGTCTATGCTACCAGTGTCATTGTGGCTCAGGCACACGTAGGTTCTCTTGAGATAACCTCACCTGATGGCTAGAGCTACCAGTTGGGTTGGACTATTAGATGAATAGGGCTCCGGGTTGATCCACATGTCCAAACATTCATTTCCCCTACTTTTTCAGCTCGGGTCTTGAATTTGGGTGGAAGAGTATTGCTCGAGTAGGAATCTAAACCATTTAGTTCCTCCAATAAATGCTTGTTAGATGATTAGAGAGAGAAATTAAGAAAAAAAACACTATATTGTCTCTCCTCACTTCATAATCTCCTACACATCATACATTAATTAAGAAAAAAACTATTTCGCCTCAACTCGAGCCATATAAATTCTCTCCTTGGTGGTAAGAAAATCATTTTGGCACATAGTTTACTTCTCAGGTTTTTACAAAAACATTCGTTGAGTATAACAATTTTCTACTTTTTTCATGTTGGTTTAAAGAATCATTCTTCCTTTTTATTCCGAAATTGGCCCTATGTAATCTTTATTTCTTGTGGTTTAACTTGTTTATGTTTCGTGATGTTTTGTAGAGACCATCCACAAAGAAGACACTTTGGGCTCATCTTAGGAGAGCCCACAATATCCCATTTTTTTGAATCAGCCAAAAAGTGACATAGTGGGCTCTACAGATGAGGCAAGAACTTTGAGCAAAAGATAGCTATCCCTACCCCAAACCTTTACCTCCACCTCTCATCCACAGACCATAACTACAATTAGGTTCAACGTGCCTTAGAATAAGATATCCATCCCAAGGTCATGGAGAAAGAAAACAAGGAACAAAGGGACTAGAGAGCCCAAAGGTCATACCAAAGGTTAGGAAAAACACTATAGATCCAAGGAGGGTCGATATGTTAGTAAAACAACACCAGGGCATAATTGTTACCCTTTTTTAGAATAAAAATAAATTGAAGGAATACTTTTTCTATGTCTAGGTTGGTAGGAAACTTTAGACAGTGAAGCCAGGTTGATAAGGAGCTTCTAGGCTTACACCAAGGTCATGATAAGGAATACGGGCTCTTTTATCATGACCTTGAGTCAGGAGGTAAATAAATGATTGGTTGATATCCAGAGCTATGTACCCAGGAAAACTCCAAAAAGGCATCTACTAAACACCTTACACTTTGTTGCATATGATTTGATGAGATAGGGCTTGGTGAAGCCCCCTCATAGGATTATATGTAAACCAAGGGCACCCTCAAAGTGAAGGACCCCTCCCATAGACTATGGGGGAAGATTCGAGGAGGTACCAAATGATGGTGAACTGGTCATGAGCCTATAAATTGCTTTTTATTTAGCACACGCTTGTAAAACTAACACCCTTGTTTGTCTTTGTAGTTAGTATGGAGTTCAATGCTTCGAAGTTATTGGTGTAATCTTAGAGTAAGAAAACCCCTCATGGAAGGACTAGCTCTATCAGGAAGAAGAGGAGCAAGTGTGTTGGGAAAAAGGGCACCCTAACCTATCCAAAAAGGAAGAAATAAGTCACCATCGCTGAGCCCGTGCCTTTAAATGTCATTGAACCCTCTTCGGCATCCCCAAGTCCATACCCCTCCCTACCTATCAACTCAGGTGAGTAAGTACCTACTCCCCCAATGAGGGATTTAGGGATAGGGAAGAATGTAATTAATGACCTCATTATCGATGTTGAGGGAATGGTTTTATGCAAGGGCCTGGCACTAGAGAAGTTGGACCATCACGAGAGCCCATCTCCCTTACATGGTGCATGAGAGATAACTAAATGCCATGTACAAAGGCATTGATGTGGAGGTCATGCTCAATCACCTCATGTACCTGGTAAGTGTTATCCAACCTTGTTTTTCATTAGGAACCGGAATTTTTCATTGTAATTAACCCATGTTGTTTGTCATGTTTTCAAATGTAACTCCTTCATATGCTGATCAAAACTTCAAGGTTTCCAGTTTGAAACATAAGTTTTCTATGGAAAAGGAGAGGCATGTTTCAACTCAAACCAAATATGCCATTCTATTGGCCAAAGCCAACAAGTGGGAGGGTGAGGCTATTGACAAGGAGTGGAAGTTGTCGAAGGCCAAAGATGAGCTTAACAATATCTTGAGGCACTTCGAGGAGCTTAGAGGGCTTAGAGAAAGGAAAAGGCTAAGATGGAAGCTTGTAAGCTCGGGGAGAGCCAGAGGAAGTGTGAGTTTGAGGTGATGAAGGAATAGTTCTCCTCCAGCATTGAGATAGGGTATAACTTGGCCATGGACTCCATCAAAGATGAAGCCAATAAGAGGGGCCTTGCAGAATACTACTATTAGATCTTGAATATCATAATCACTTCCCAGTGATCACTTATCCAAACTCAACATGAGGGTGATGAAAACGACTTAGACTCTAGTGTGGATGATGATGGACCTAGGGTGGGGGATGTAGTGGGTGGTAATTGGGACCTCTGATATTGGCACTAAGTCGAGCCTCCCTATATTACAAACACATATTATTGGTCTCTTTAACATATTGGGGACCACAAACACACACACACACACACACACACACACACACACACACACACACACACACACACACACACACACATATATATATATATATCTTTTTGTTAAACTCATCACCATTCCTAATTATGTGGTCATGAGTTCACACTTGTAACCCTTTATTATTAATGAGAAACAATTTATTTTAGGAATAACTCAAAAGTGTGCTTGTGTATTTATGGAATTTATAGTATTTATTTATGGTGCTGACCCACCTCCTTATTTTGGATGACATGTATCAGTAAATTTATCCCACTATCATTCACTATAAAAACGGGGTTAGGAGTGTTGTAAAATTCAAAAATCCTTTCTATTATTTGCTTGAAGCAGCTGTCAATCTTTCCCCATCTTTCTTGTGTGATCCTTATGATTCTAAATGAAAAAATAGACGTTCAGATTGAGCTTTAAAATTGGAAAATGGTAGGGTCAAGATCAAGGTAGATTAATTAGGGATTGAGTTGTCTATTCTAAAGGATAAGCTCTCCCTTTATGAATAGACTAAGTGTGAGCTTGCCTCTTGTAACAAAACTCGAGCTCAAGAAAGGAAGATCATGACCAAGATGGTTGCCCTTATTGATAGGGAGTCCTATTGGGCAAACCTCTATATGAAGAAATCTGAAAAGGCACTTCTCAAGGTGATGGGTGTTGTTAAAGAATTGGATTAGTCGATACTCAACTCAAACTTAGCCCATATTGAACTGGGGGTTAATATTCAGGCTGAATTATTGCCCTTGGTGGAGGAGACCGATAACCCAGACACTAGTCATGCATCCAAACATTTGAGGGACTTTTATATTTGTAAGACCAAGCTTTCCCTTGATAAGCTTTGAAAGCATTGTTAAAATCAAGCAATAAAACTTCTATTTCAATAATATGAACCTATGATGCTCAATTCATGTTCTTTATTTTTGGTGGTAAGAGCTACCTGGTCTATGATTGAGGTGATCAACTCCTTTTTAGGAAGCATTCAACCTAGTCTATAACCAAAGGGATCAACTCTTTTTGAGGAGAGCATTCTACCTGAGGAGAGCGTTCCACCTGGTCTATGACCGAGATGATCAACTCATTTTGAGGAGGGAATTGTAACTAGTATGTGAAAGAGGTGATAAACTCTTTCTGAAGAGAGTATTCTACTTGGTTTATGATCAAGATGATCAACTCTTTTTTAGGAGAGTTTTCTATTTGGTTTGTGATCGAGATGATCAACTCTTTCTAAGAGAGTTCAACCTGGTGTACGACCAAGGTGATCAACTCCTTTAGAGGAGAGTGTTGTACCTAGTCAATAACCAAGATGATTGTTGCGTGTTTTCCAACACACGAACTCGTGCAAGTATACACAGTCGCAAGTAATAACATTTATAAGTAGAGTATCGATCCCACGAGGATTTGTTACTATAGTTTGCTGAGTACTAAAATTATTTCTCTCTGATTTTATCCAAAATAATCGTTGATTTAAGAAAAAGGTAATAAGAAAATAAAAGAACTCTAGGATTGCAATTCTTCACCAAACTAATCCACTCCAATCATATTATTTTCTTTGGATTTATATTTTTTGGTACATTTAATTTGTCAACCGAAAACTTCTTTTTTATTCATACATCTCTTCCGAGCTCCGTACAAACACACCTCGTTAAATTAATTCACTATATCTCTATAAAAATTAAATTCAATAAGATTCATTAAGTTCTAAGTTCTCAAATGGCCACACATACAATTAGGGTATATTCCTATCCTTCATCATACATGTCGTTCTATTTACGAGCAATATACACAAAAATGCCTTTCTCAAGTTTATTTTTATGCCACAAATCGTTTTGATAAAATTGTGAAATAATCAAAAAGCATTAACCATAAAATAGAACGAACAAATCGAACGCCTTATAAATCCATAACCAAAAATAATTAAAATTAAAGCTTCATAAATTTAGATCAAATGCAACCCTAAAAAAATTAAATTACTTCATAAAATTAAAATAAAAATTACAACATATGCGTAAAAATTAGAAGAAGGAGAAGGAAAATTAAAACATCAAGAAACGAAAATATTTGGCACACGCAGAATCACAACAAAAGCCAAAAATAAGTCATGTTCTCTCATTGGCCCAAAACCGAACACTACAAAATTTCTAAACTACACAAAAACTCTTCTCCAACCCAAAGAAAACTCTTAACTAAAAACTCAAAAAAACTCTAAACTCAAAAAACTTTTTTTACAACTAAAAACTATCTCCTATTTATAGCTAAAAAATACATCTAAAATATTACATTTTTATTTTATTTTTTTTATCGTAAACGCGCAATACTTTTTTTTCGAAAAACAAAAACACGCCAGACGATTTTTTTATCGAAAAAATATAAATTAAAATCACGCTGTAGACAGCGCCTGCTTCGCTTTTTTTATTTTCTCCCCCACGCTGCCACGTGTCACTTTCTGATTCGCTGAAATATTCCCTATGGCCACGTGGCAAAGACATCGGCTGGCTGCGCAAACCGGCCAGAAGTGAGCGGCACACGTGATCGGGCGCGAAAAGTGAAGCAACACCGGAAACGGCGTGATCCAGCCGCGGTCGCGCCCATTGTAAATAGCTACGTGTCGTCCTTTCGATTAGCTTCAATATTCGTGGGACACGTGGGCGTAATCTTATTCTCGTAGAATACCGAGGATGCAATCGCTACCATAACCCGCGTCACACAGATTTTTACACGAAGTGCTCTGGGCCGCGCGATGCCTTCTCACGGACGCGCTCATCCGGGACCGTCGATCCGATCCAACGGCCGAGATCGCTCTCTCGGGAATCTCAAGTACCGACATATGGGTCCCACTCGACGCCGGCCTGCGCGCGACACGCGCTCCACCGTCACGCCACCGCGCAATACTAATATCTCTCGCCCTCAATCTCCTTTGCTCGGGCGTGATGGACACGCGCGACCGAGCCGCCGATCCGTCGACGGACGGTCCACGTTGGCGAGCGTGATGCCGCGCGTGGACTTTATCTCCCCCGTGCGTAAAACTCAACTTTTATTAATTATGTTTTCACCCACAAATGTAATCCAAATTACATTTTTTGTACTTTCTTAAATTACACTTTAGCCCTTTTCTAATTTTAAATTAAATTTTCAACTTTTAATAATTATAATTAAGCCCAAATTTAATTTAAATTATATTTTCGATTTATATAAATTGTAATTAAGAAACTATATTATCATAAATTATATTTGTGGACAAAAATATGAAATTAAGTATATTTTCGATACAAATTATTTAATTTTATTAAAAATGTATTTTTAGCAAATAAATGGAAAATATTAATTTATTTAACAAAAATTAATAAATATTAAACGAACATAGCAATTATCATTACTAAAATTGATGCAAATAACTGTATAAAATACAGTTATCAATGATCAAATCTTTTTAAGGAGAGAATTATACCTGGTCTATGATAGAGGTGATAAACTCTTTCTAAGGAGAGTGTTCTACCTATTTTATGATTGAGGTGATCAACTCCTTTTAAGGAGAGCATTCTACTTAGTCTACGATCGAGCTGATCAACTCTTTTTGAGAAGAGTGCTCTACTTGATCCATGATCGAGGTGATTAACTCTTTTAAATGTAATATTGGAAGAGAGTTATTTCTTGCAAATAGTTGCTTCATATATATTCAAGGGTGATATATGAGTGTGAAAAATCAAAGTTCACTAGAAGTAATGTTTTTCAAATGTCAGACATTCCAACTTGTGTTATCCTCAACTATGTCAATAAATTTCAATAATAGGCCTATTTTGGAGTCATTTCATCTATATGGTATAGGCCCTCCCAATTTGCACCTATATTGTCGGCCATCCATTCTTTCTTATTGGGGAAGACCCTTTTGAGAACCCAATCACCTATGGGGAAAGCTTTGAAATGCACGGCCTTGTTTTAATAGTTAATTACTCTCCATTTATGCTTGATTATTTTCTCAAGGCTTCATCCTTCCTTTCCTATGTAAGGGTCAGCTCAAATGCACTCCTTGTGGAATTCTAGTCCTCAATTAGGGATGATCTTATAGTGTACAATGTAATCTCAGTTGGTATCGTAGCCTTAATACCATATACTAACAAAAAAGGTGTCTCATTGGTGCTCCTTTGTGAGCTAGTCTTGATAGCCCATAATGCCCCAAGTGGCTTCTCAACCTATTTTCCTTTAGTGCCCTCCAACCTTTTCTTTAGCAAGGTGATTATTATCATATTAGAGGATTTGGCTTGGCCGTTGGCTTGTGAATAATATGGCATTTAGTGGCACATCTTCATGTTGTACTTGCTAGAAAACTCTTTGATGTTACTGCCAGTGAACTGTCTTCTATTATCGGTAACTAGTTCCTTGGGCAGGTTGAAATGAAAAATTATGGATTTCTGAATGAACTGAATCACTTACTCTTCACATATCCTCTTGTGGGGTTCCACCTCAATCCATTTGGAAAAATAATCTGTGGCTACTAATAGAAACTTTTTTTGGCCCTTTGCTTGGGGTAGAGGTCCTATTATATCAAGCCTCCACTTGTAGAAAGGCCACATGCTAACTACCTTTGTCATGGTGGTTGGAAGTGCATGTGATAATGGAGCAAATCTTTGACACTTATCACATACCTGGGTGTACCTTGTATAGTCTATTAGCATAGTGAGCAATTAGTACCCTTGTCTCATAATTCATTGGGATAGCCTTTTTTCCATATGAATGAGGACCATACTCTCCCTTCTAGGCATCAAAGATAATTCTGTCAGACGCTTCCCTAGCTATACACAGGAGCCCGAGTCTAAATGTAGTTCTTCTATATAATTTATCATTTTTAATCACATAATAACCTACCTTTGCCTTAATTTCCTTCGTGAGCTTCTAGTCTTTAGGTAGACCTCCCTTCTTTCGAATGTCAACGATTTAGATGAGCCATGAGCTTGTGGCAGTATCCACACTCCTAACTATTTTTGTGGCCTTTTCCAAGCTAGCCTTTCTCATGATCATTATGGATACTACCCGAGTGTGATTAGCCTCTCGCATGGAGCCTAGTATGGCTAAAGTGTTGGCATGACCATTCTCATTTACTTGATCTTGAAGTTGGTAATCTTTGAGGACTCCTTCCTTAGTCTCTCAAGATATCTCCTTATCTTGCTATCCTTAGTCTTAAACGTGCCTAAATACTAGTTGACCACTAGTCACAAGTCATTATGCAAGGTAATGTTATGTACTCCGAATATAGCTGTCTCATACTCCACAACATTGTTAGTTGCCTGAAAGTCCAACTTGATAGCATAATCGAAATAGTTTTCATCATGATCAACTATGACCACCCTTAGCCTGACGCCATTGGAGTTTTGCGCATCATCAACAAATACCTGTTAGGTTGTCCTCTTTCCTTAATCTATGTTGCAGACTTCTTCTTTTCCCTCATCGCTGGTAACCTCTGGTGATTCACTAAACTCAACCATAAACTCAGCTACCACATACCCCTTTATGGAGAATCTAGGCATATACTTGATATCGTACTCACCCAACTCTATGGTAATTTGTGCCAGTCTCTCCACGACTTCTAGCCTAGTCAATACATTCTTGAGTTGTTGAGAGGTGAGTACTACTACTGTTAGAAGATAAATTAATATTTATAGTAAACTTCAACAATTAAAATATGTAATACCAATTATAGAGTTATGATGGTTACTTCCACATGAAAATGCAAACTCGTTACTTTATAATAGTTATAAGACATAAAATGGAAACATCTATAGAAAGAAAAAAAAATGGAATTAAAGCATATTTTTTAAAAGTATTGGTCTAAACCTTTGAATTATAATTTATGAGATTAAATTACTTCTTTGTCCTAGTCACTTATGTTCTTTTCTTTTTTCTCTAAAGTTTTCAAGAAGTTAATTTTCTTTCTACTAGAAAAATATCTTCTTCTACATAAACCCTTCTTTGGTAGGTTTGTTGTATTTATATTTCTTTTTTCTTATTAGTTATGTTGAATAAAAACATATACTTATTTCACCTAGATTTTGCTTTAGGGTATTTTTTTCTCATCTAGGTATTCATTTCTATGTCATGTTTATGTCCATGAAGTTTGTATTTTAATGTCAATCTATATTTTATATCTAGATCTTTTATGTTGAAGATCATAAAAATTATATTATGTTATCAAGATTCTATTTTTTTTAAGAACGATTGATATATCAGTTAAAGTAAACAGACAATCGATTAAACAACCTTAAATAAAAAGTGAAAGGCAAAGGCATAAGTTTTTCTCCATGTGCTTAATAAAGTTCTTAGTTTACCGATTTTGATTATTGATGTCTTTAAATTGATACTTTTTTATATCTAAATTGTATCTTTTAAATTATATATTAAAAAAAATCTTTCTAATTGGTGCTTTCTCTCTCATATGTATTAAAAAAGAACTTAATGGCCACTTCTCAACAAAACAAAAAGATCATAATCACTCTATTTAAACTTAAAAAAGCTACAAAATTGCTGCTATTTTCTTACATCGAACTTTTTTAAACAAATAAATTAGAAAAATTATTTAAACAAATAATCTCAAATTATTAAATAATATTTTCTAATTGCATGTCAACATGTACTTGTATATCACTTGTTCTTTCCTTTATTTTAAGAGTTATTAATTGTTCGTAGATCTTTGATTCAAAATATTTCAAGATTATGATATTTTTTAATTCATTTGTTAATCTATTTTTTTCTTTTTTCTTGCCTTTGTTACTTAGAGTTATCATAATTTTATTTTATGTATTTGTTTTTCTTATTTTTCTTGTGTTTATCTTAATAGTACTCACATTTAATAAAAATAATCAATTAAATGTAGTTTTTATTTTACTAAAAATCTTTTATACATGTACAACACAAGTGCATTAAATGGGTATCTGTGTTATTGTTTTACCAATAGAACTTTAATAACCTATGTTTTTGTTATTTTTGATTTTTTAAATATATATTTTAATTTGTTTTACTCATTTTACATTCTCTTCAATATTTCTTATTCCTATGTCACTTAAGAGCTCAACAATTTTATCTATAATATATTTTCCTCTATTTATTAACTTAAATTGAGATTTTTTTTCACATTTTTCTTTTTCTTTTAAAAATTTATAATAATTTTAAGAATTATTAAAGGTTGAGGTTCATTTAAGTTCCATGTAAATCACTTAATTAACTATTTTTATTATATTAATATTTTTTATAATTAGTACGGTTTGATATGTATAACAATATATTAAATTATGTATATTCAAACTCAATTTGTTTTATATAAAATACATATTATATATTACTTTCTTATTTTTTTGCCACATAATTCAAAAAAATACATACTATAATCACTAAAACATAACATGTATAATATTTGAACGAATATGAGTAAATAATACGTAGTTATGAGTAGATTTGTTGAACTTTTATGTGATAGAAGAAAAAAATATTATAAAATGAGTAAAAAAATTAAAATAAGTTATCTTCCATTAAAAGGACATATATTATACATGTATGAAAAATATTTAAAATATTTAGTAAAATAAAAATTCCATTAAATTAATATCTCTTTATTAAATATAAGTATTAGTAAGTTATCATCTAAATAAATAGATTTAAAAAATATTATAAAATAAAATGATGATATAATAATATAACTAAGATGGCGAACCCCTTTAATCTTATTACTACTTTTCTTTTCACGGCAAAGATCTAGCCTTTGACAACTTTATTTGTATGTATGACGTTGAAATTTTTAATATGTACATCCAAGTGATTTGATTTCATTTGATCTGAACTTTAGAAGATTATTTTTCTAAAGATATGTTAGATAGATACGTTTCGCCTTTAATGAAAGTCAATAACACATGATGCTACGTACAGTTCCATTCTGACAGTATGATGTTACCGCTATACAAAGTCAAAGTTTAAGGAAAAATTCGTACCGGTTTCTCGTGTTATTATCATGATAATATTTTAAAAATATAATAAATATTAAAAATAAAATAATTTTTTATATATTTTTATTATTGAGATAATTTTATTATTTTTTATAAACGATATTATTTTATGTATTAATGTTTTAGACTACTAATAAAAATATCTCCAACATTTAACTTATTATAAAAATTCTTTCAATATTTTTGTTTGATTATTTTCGTTATAAAAATAATAGTTAAATATAAAATAAATTTATTAACTAAAATAATTAAAATAATACATATGAAAAATGAAAAACGTTGGAGGTATTATGTAATAAATTAAAATTTGGAAATTTTTTGTGAGTTAGTAGACACAAAATATTAATCTTTTTACGACATATAATTATTTTTAATTTCTCTAAATATATACTAAAATTCTATTCCTATAACAATTAATCAAGAATCTCTTATGTACCTGTATTAATGTGATCGTCAAATTACTTACCAAGCTAACCATTGGCATAAAAAAAGCTTAGGTGGAAGCTCTTTTGTGGAGTTGAAAAAACCAATAAAAGATACCCTTCTCCATCTTAAAGCATCACTCCATCTTAAAGCATCAGTGATTATATTCCTATTGAAATATATAACAATCTTAAAAAACAAATATATTCATATATGTTAGGCCTATATATATGATAGCAACTCTTTAATTAGCTACATAAGTAACAAGGTGAATAAGGGAGATGAATTAATAGACTATGACATTGTTTCTTACATGAAACTACGGAGAGTAGAAGTTGAGCCAAGAATGACTTGCCGAATGTTTCAAGAGTTGTTTGATACTCTCTTATTCTTCGGCAAGGTTCTTGGTTCATTTTGGCTCTCCGTGTTATCATGCAAAGCTTATATGTTAAGAAATTTAATTTTTTAAATATTTGGTGATCAATTGATTGTAACAATATTAATCACATCTTTTTGCATGAAAATGTATAGAGTGAAGATTGAGCTAGAATGACTTGTCGACACACTATTATGTACTATTAGCATATGCTTGGGTTTTAATGTGTGACCATTTGTCATGTCTACTCTTGACTCGTCTTGGCTCTCTACATTTTTCATGTGAAATTTTATGGTATAATCCCTACAGTTTTATCTTATGAGATTTACGAAATGACTTGTTTGGGGTATTATTATGCATATGTAATATATCTACTAATTTTATAATTCTATTTTTCTCAAACTTTTTATATAAAATTTTACAAATTAGATCATTAAATCTATTTTTAGGTTTTAATAAATCACACATGTGTGATATTTGATGTGCGTCTCGAAAAAAAATTACATAATGAGTTTGTCTTAGTATTCTAACTGAGTTAACCTACTAATGTAAAGTAATAATCATCTCAACTCTAATTAAAGTTTGCTAATAAATTTGCACTTCTTAGTTTCTTTTTGCATGTGAGAATCATTCATACTTAATAACTTCACTCGAACGTTATAGCAGAATTCAACCATGCATATTGATTCACCATTTGATGTAGTATAGTCAGAGAAGAAGATAACAAAATGAGACTGAGTTCGCCCACCCAATTCTCAAGTAATTCATTAGCTTTTGTGACCTATTCAAACAAAGAAAAATCACAAAATAATAGAATAAAAATTCAACGAGTATGCTAGTAGCTTTTGCTGTCCACAATTGCTCCCAACACAATGTTTGGTGTAAAGGCCCAATAACAACTCAGTACAAACAAACAAAAAAGAATAACAAAGTACAATGATTAATAAACGACATCAAAACTTATGCTCCTTCTTAAGAACCACTATCGGTGAAAGAATTCGACTCTAAATTCTCAACATGGACTGTCATCAAGAGGGTGGTAGGAGTAAATATCAATGATCGACGTTGAAAGTGGATGATATTTGGAAGTCAGGAGGCAAGTCTATTATATAGGAATTGGAATTAATCTTCCTTCCGATAAGATAAGGTCCAAATTTCTTATGTTGTCACATGCTGTAAGCAACAATAGGTAATCTATGCTTGTTCAAATCAACCAATAGTAGCTCACCTTCCTCGATGCCCTTAAGCCTTATCTTCTTATCTGCTTGGATTTTTTACTGATCATTTTATCTTTTCTAGATGCCTTTTAATTTCATCATGAAATAGTTTGTAGTTTTTCACCATGGTTAATCAACCTTACTCTTAAGACCAGGTAACATATCAATAGTTAAGGACCTTTCTGTACACAATAGAGAAAGGTTCTTTACTTATAGATCTATTGGTCATGTTATCACTACTACAAAAAAGGGTATTTAAGTCGATATGTAAAGTCGATTTTTGGAAAAAACCGACTTAAAATAAATTTAAAGTCAGTTCGGTGTAGAACCGACGCTATCCACGTACGACGTAGCATCGGTTGACACCTGAAACCGATGCTATCCACGTAGGACATAGCGTCGATTGACACCTGAAACCGACGCTACACACGCGGATAGCGTCGGTTGGCACGTAGAACCGACGTTACATACATGGATAAATTCTTTTCTTTTTTTTCTTCCCAGACAGAAACTATTACAAGTGATGCATAACTCTCAAAAACCCAAAACCTCATCCACTTCTCCTCCACTTTTTCTCATTTTCCGACCACCTACGACCACCAATTCCAGCACCAGTTAGTGGGTTTTCTTCCTCTCTAACTAATCTTTTAGATCTCCTATTTTTTTGAGCAAAATACTCAAATTTTTTATACACATTTCTCACTTACAAAACACCATTTTTTTCACTTCATTTACTCTTGTAAGTATTTCTATTAATTCTACGCACTTATTATTCATATTTTTCTGTTATTATATGTATAAATTTTTGTATTATATATGTAGGTTTGTATTATAACATCAGGAGAAGAATATGATGATCTTGAATAACATAGAACAACAACATGATAATTTTTCTGCAATTAATTAATATTTTATTTTTGAATTATTTGTATTATTTAAACTATTTGTTAAACATATTTTTTTCCTGCTATTATTTAGTGATCGAATACAGGTTTTAATTTAAGTATAATAGAAAATAAGTAAATTTTGTAAAAAAAAAAATTTAAGTCGATTCAGCGAACCGACTTTAATACCCTTTTTTGTAGTAGTGTATTAAAGGAAAACTCAAGTTATGGAAACACAATGCTTCATAATTTAGGTTTCTCACTTACTAAACATCTAAATTTATTACCCAAAGTTTTGTTTGTCACTTCCATTTGGCCATGGAATTGGGGTTATAAGCATTACGAAAATTTAATATAATGTTAAATTGTTTCCACATGTCTTTCCAAAAGAGATCGAGGAAGTTGAACATTTCTATTGTTTGATTATAAGGCTTGACTTTGAAGTCCAACCCTTTAACAATCTAACCCATGATGTCCCTGCCAAGATTATAAGATATGCCGATGCCTAAAAGCTACGATTTTAAAGTTCTTGTGTCCACTTAGAACATCTTGGAGTATTAAAGAACTAACCACAAGGCTGATTCATCAATGTAGTCAAGTCTAAGTTAATTTATGTATCTATTAATGTATCCTTTAACACATAATAATGTGTGTACCTTATATGATTGACAGATATACATGTAATGTCATATATACATTATCTTAATGTGAAATCAACACAATTTTTCCTAGAATCTCAAAATTCTCTCTAGTTTTTCTCTCTAAATTCTGATAATCCCAACATCTATATGAAGTGATTTACTTTGGAATTCCATGGAGTTTGAACACTCCCTTGAAAAAAAGGCAGCCACATGACTTGCTTCAATTAGTTCTTTTACATGGCACAAAGTGTGCTATCTTTGAAAACATGACAACAATAACCAAAATGGAGTTTGAATTCCTTTTTGTCATTATGAGATCTAAGGTGAAGTACATACTAAGCTCCTCCCAAATAGTCTTTGGAATTGGTAAGGGAAGGTACAACCCTTTGGTTTGTTTTTATCCTTTGGCACATTTTGGGTACTTCTTGACCAATTTAATGACATCCTTGCTCATCGTGGCCAAAAGAACCTATCTTGTAATAGAGCGACTATTTTTATCTTTCTATAATGACTTGCAAGTCCATTAATTGGCATGCCTTTGTCTCATTAGTTTCTCTCTTAGAGAGCTCTTAGAAATACACAATTGGTTGCCTTTGAACAAAAAATCATAGTCTCCCTTTTGTTTCTTGGCTAGGCACCATTTTTAGATGTTAGAAAATCTATCATATATTTCATACAATTTAGGAACTTGATCAAAATAGGTCTACATAGTTCGAAGAGTTACTATAAGTTGATGCCTCCTATTTAATGCATATGCTACTTTATTGATGGGAATTAAAAAAATAAGAGTGCAAATTTCAGAATTTGAAGGCGCGTCGTGGCATGGTTAATAGTGTGTCGTGGAATAGAGCTCTCAGGTGGATTTTTTATCCCACTCAATTATGTCACACTATAGCATGAATTGTTATCTGTCGTGACATGAGGCTTTCAAAATATTTTAGTGTTTTTAGTTTTTACACTGAGCCACGACATGATTATTATACTTTGTGGCACACACACTTAAATTTTATTTTCTCGTGCTATTAACCTTTTTCAAATGCATTATTTATTTTTATTTAAGTTTTTCATAGTATTTTTTATTCTATATAAATTATAGTCATTAAACCTTATGAATCAATTCATACTTTAATAAACTTTTGATTTATATCAAAGTTAAGACCATTTAGCTTTATATGTTCCTTTAAAAAAATGACTTATCAAGGAATTGCAACCCTTATGGCCTTCTATCATCATTAGATCTTTAGTGAGTAATATCCATAGAATTAATGCGAGAGCTATAATATGAGTATTAGCTATTTGGGATCAATTTTAATTTATCATTGGGTCTTTGGCTGTTTCTTTTAAAGTTCTCAAACCAAGTCCCACTGTGGGTTTCAAGGTTCGAGTTTAGGGTTTGCATCACTTTGTATCAAAGACTATTCTAATTCTAGATTCATATATTTATTTAGTTTTTGTTCCTTACTTTTCATGTTCTTGATTTTTTCTTAAATTTCAATGTCATTTTTTGTCTTTTTATTTTTGGTTAGTTTTTGATTTGTTTTTTTGATTGTTGAACATATCTATAAAAAAAGATAAGAAATATTCAAAAAAAAAAAACAAAAGAATAAATCTATAAGAAATATTTGACCAATAATATATATATATATATATATAAAGATCTGGATTCAAGAAACAAAGATTCTAATATATTAAAAAAGTCATAATTTCGTTCCATGATTTCTACTTTGTTATTGCATTCATTATTCTTACCCAAATTTCTTGAGCAATTAATACAATTGTATTCTTGTTGTCAATTCTTGAGTAAAAAAAATAGAGAGACAAAAATAAAACTCTTATATATTCTAGCTTTAGGAGTCTAAATCATTCGATCCAAATTAGTAGAAAATCGTTCCATAACCTTGACTTGCTTGGTTGTTTTGACCTACCATCGAAGATAGTTGAATTCTATATTGTTTGGAATTCCTTAATAGTTTGGTTTGCTTATAGACTAAGGATGCTTGAGTGATGAATTTGATTGCTAAAAATGAGAGGTAAAGGTGAGAGGATTTAATTCTTTTCACTAATATCCTTTGTTTGTGCTAGTTGTTACACAAAATCAATTAAGAATAGAATGCCTAGTCCAGAAGGAAGACATGATACAATATTCACATTGCGTGCTTTGCAACAGTACTTTGATAGAATGACTATAGTAATGGTAAATATGGATGACATGATTGGAAGGTGAAAGGCTACAATATCCACCTAGCAACGAGAAGCACCACAAGGAGTTCCAAATGCTAGGGAATGGTATGGAAATAAGAGAGGCAGAAATGGAAAGGGAGGTTTATGAAGACCTAGTTCATATGATGGGGTTGATCAAAACTTGGGGAGCATCAAAGCGAACATGCCACCTTTTCAAGGGAAGAATGACTCTGAGAAAAACACATAACCAATAGAGTGCCATAACTATAGTGAAGAGAAAAAGTTAAAACTTGTTGTTATTAAGTTTAATGGCTATGCATGCATTAAATTGGTGAAATAAATTACTGATTGGTAGGAGAAGGAACCATGTAATGCTGGTTCAAAATTGGGAAGATATGAAGGCTATCATGAGTAAAAGTTCATTCATAGCTATTACTATAGGAAATTATACCAAAAATTACAAAGGCATAATCTAGGATTTAGGATAGTAGTTGATTACTATAAGGAAATGGATGTGGAAATGATAAGGGTTAATGTAGAGGAGGATAGGGAAGCCACCATGGCTAGGTTTTTCAGTGGGTTGATATTGCTAACATATTAGAACTTCATTACTATATAGGGTTAGAGGTGACCATATGGCAATTAAAGTAGAGAGACAACTCAGAAAGAAGGGTAACTGGTCATTAATGCTTCCAAAGATTCTTTTAGTGCTATTTCTAGTTTACCAGGTGATGCACACCCTTTAGGAAAACAACCTTAGGAACCCAGAAAATCAAAGGAATAGGAACTATTAATTGGCTAATACCGTGTTGAAAATGATCAAATTAGAATCCTAAGGAAAAATATTCCTTAAAACCCCAATCTTGGGACACCATAAAGGATGAACACTCCTTTTGATAAGTCGAATTCAATCATTCAATCAAGAACACAAGAAGGCAAAGAAAAAGATTTATGAAATATACTTTTCATTAATGATATTCATTCTTCCTCCAAATTACATAGTTTCTCTTTTATAAGCAAGAAACCCTAATAGAAAAACCCTAGACAACATGGGATTTATTTAGTGTTGGATTAGGCCTAATCCAACCTTAAAAAATACTAAAAGACTTCAAATACAAATCCCACAATTAACTAAAATAAAATTTGCTAAACATAAAAGGCCTACAATTTATTAAAAAAATATTACTTCCTAAATCAATCTTTGCTCCCAACTTGATCTTCCAAGTATATCCCTTGCATAAAAGGTAATAGACCATCCTTGGTGAAACTTTAGAATCTTCAAATTTAGTTTTTGATTCTTCTAGCACATCCTCTTTGTATTGCACTTCCATGATCAAGCCTTCCAAAGCTTCTTTCATCCTCTTTGTCTTTGCCTTAGTCATTGGACTGCCAATTCCTTACAAAGAATCTTGAGAATATTTTGGAACATCAACTTGATCAAAACCTTGATCTCCATTATTCCCTTCCTCTTCGAAAAGATTCATCCTCGAATCACCTACATCAAACAAAGGGGTATATAAGCCATGCGGTTTAACTGTAGATTTGCACTAACATTACCATACTCACTTGGAAAATCTATCTTGTAGGTGTTATCATTAATTCAATCCAAGACTTGAAAAGGTCCATCATTAACAAGTTCATTCAAAGGGGCATTAATAGAACTAACATATTTTAACAAACCTTTGATAAAAACCTGCTAAACCATGGAAACTTCTTAACTCATTCGCATTCTTAGGTGTAGGCCAATCCCTTATTGCCCTTACCTTTTCTTCATCAACACTAATACCCTATGAAGTTACAAAAAATCTAAGGAATATGACAAATTCCTTACAAAGTTTGCACTTCTTAAGATTAGCATACAACTTGTTGTCTCTCAACATAATAAAAACAGTATGCAAGTATTCCACATATTCCTCTAAATTTTTGTTATAGATTAAAATATCATCACAGTAAACTACCATGAATTTTCCCATGAAAGCACACAAGACTTGGTTCATTAACCTCATGAATGTACTAGGTGCATTATTTAAACCTAAAGGCATTACTAATTATTCATACAATCAATATTTAATCTTAAATGTAGTTTTCCATTCATCTCCTTCTTTCATGTGAATATGATAATAGCCATTATTTAAATAAATGTTAGGAAACAAATGCAAATCATCAAGCATATCATCTAACCTTGGGTTGGGATGTCTATACTTTACCGTTATCTTGTTAATAGTGTGGAAATCCACACACATGCACCATGTTCCATCTTTCTTTGGGACAAAGATGACAGGAACCGAACATTGATGAGCGAAAACCGGCATCGCCGATTCTCGCAAATACTTTGGTTTTAATATTTGTAAAACTCTCGCAAGTGCACGAATCATTTCGTAGAAAATGATAAGTATACTCCCAAGGTCGATCTAAGGAAGGAATGTATGTGGTTTTTAATTTATTATTCAAACTTTTAAAAACGAAATTAAATCCTAAACATCCTGTCACGATAGTTTGGTTTTTGTGTTCCTAATCTAATAACATAAAATAAACATATATACAGATTAATTAAATATAAAAAATAAACATAGATACAAATTCAATAAATATTTATCTAAATATATATACAAATACAGATTCAATAAATATTCATGCAAATTTTATCATTTATATTAGTGGAGTATTTATGGATATAATAACTAAATTAATTATGCTTGCTCATATTATCTAGGTTATTAAAGATATAAATTGATATTTTATTGATTCTCTCTTTTTTGTATGAATACCACCTTTGGTGGGGTTAGATATTCTTTGTTAACTAAACAAATCAATTAACACCTATGGGTGGGGTTGATAACTAATTTGGTTAATTAAATTAATTCCTTTTTCTAAGAGATTGAAAATGAACCATTTAAATGCCACCTTTGGTGGGGTTAGACAGTTTAAACTTTATTCAAGGTGTCCAAATTAAACTTAAGAATTTAGTTATCCGAGTACTAACTTTCAAGTTTTAAAACCACTATTGAAAACATGTTGTCAATACATTTTTACATAATAATTCTTATAAAAGCTTTTGAAATAGAGTTTCACTCTAACTACCGGGCGATTGTACCAACAAATAAAAGAGCACTACTCTAAATTAGACCGGATAACTAAACCTTAAAATCTAATTTTCAGATTTAAGTTTGTAACGAAAAATAATATATTTCTCTTTAAAATCCTTAATAAAAAATCTTGACTAAAAATAAAATCAATCCATTCTAGAAATTTTCACCTATTTAATATTTATGTAAGCATAACAACGTTATTATTATATCATGATTATAAGCAGCTAGCAGTTAAATTTAATCACAGACAAATTAAATATAACATGTAAGAATAAAGCATAAAAATAACTGTAAAGAAAATAAAATCCTTACAGAACTTCGACGCTATTCCCGTTGCTAGAAAACCTCAGCGGAATTTGCACTTCCATTTATTGAATCAAAAATCTAAATTATTACAAAAACATTACAAGTTCCTCTCAAAAAGAGAAGAACTCTAAACCTAAGAGAATTGAACTAAAAACTAAGAGAAAAACTAAGAAAAGCTTAGAAACTAAGAAAGAAACTAAGAAAAACTCAAAAACTAAGAAATGAGGGAAAGAAAGAAGAGAGAAGTGTGGTTTTGAGGTGTGCTTTGAAGTGAATGGAAGGGGGGTATTTATAGGTGAGGATGGAGAGAAAAAATGAGTAAAAAAATGTTAAAAAAAATATTAAAAAATTAAAAAAGGAGTAGTGGACATGCCGAGGTCATCAATGACGTCGGCATGACGTCGCTGGTCTGCACGTGACAAATGGGGTGAAAACGCATTGGGCGCGTAGCTGGCTGGCGCCGAGCGCACGTCTTGTTGTCGCCGCGCAGCTCGCCCGCGTGAAGTGCCCGTCGCGCTGCGGCGCGCGCGGAATGGGAGTCAACCTTGCGCGGGCGTGCGCATTGACGGGCGCGGCGCTACTGGCTGCGGCGCGCGATTTTCCGTCTTTTTGACATTTTTGACCTTTTCGACCCATTTTGTCCAATTTTTCCATGTTTGTTGACCTTTTCCCACTTATTTATTAATTTATTTGTGATGTATTGCTTCAAGTATTCTTCTTTGAGTCTTTAAATTGCATTTTTAAGCCAAAATACCTGAAAAACAATAAAAATACCCGTGATTCCGAAAAAGACAAATTTATATAAATATATGATAAAACATATAAATATATATATTTTTAATCAATTAATGTGCATAAAATCATGGTTATTTTAGTGCTTTTGAGCACTCATCACAACAACCGACGAACTTCTTGCTAGTCCCTTAGCAAGAGAAGCGATAAAAACTAAAAATTAAACTATCCTAAATCACTTCCGTGGATTGACACGGTTGCATTTAGCCTATGCAACAAGCCTTTAAACCCCTAGGTTGCCCTAGTGGACGAGTTTGAGTCTCGTGAGGGTTTTCAATAATGATACCCACAAACATTGAACTAAATGTAAAAACAAAAGAAACAATAAAAACAAACAACTTAAAAATTAAATTTACAACAAAATCACAAATTAACAACATCTCACAAAAATGTCTCATACTATTTAATCTCCTTTAAGATCATAATTAAAATCTCAAGCATAAGTTATCTTAATCTCTTTAAACAATCATGATTTATTATAATAATTAGTCGAAAATCATTTTCATATTTCATATCAAAAATGTATCAATTTAATTTCACCCAATTTAGGTGTCATGAATCGTAATTAAACCGACTCTATTCCTCACAAGTCAATACTCTCAAAACACTGAATCCTATGGGTTCAAACACTCATACTAATTTATATGCGAAAGAGTTGATGTATAGAAACGAACTAATATGTTCGCATATGTATAAAGAATAAAGGCTCAAAGTGTTATTTTAACATTGATCTCATGAAAGGAATCAAATGTATTAATTATAAAGATATCATATATAAAAATTATTTTCATGCATAAATCAAACTCATTAAGAAAGAATTTCAAGATATATGCCTTTTACAAATGAAGAAATTGCAATGACTTTTTTAGGGAATTATTTAGCTTAAATGCCCAATCCTTCCTTGACAGACGCACAGTGCGTTCCAGTATTCCCTTAATTTGCCTATTGCTCACTTCCACTAAACCGGAAGTTTGAGGATGATATGGAGTAGCTACTTTATGTGTGATGTTGTACTTGTTTAGTACTCCATCAAAGAGTTTGTTACAAAAATGGCTACCTCCATCACTTATTATAGCTCTAGGCGTTCCGAACCTACTGAATATGAAATCTTTCAAGAATTTCACAACAACATTAGCATCATTGGTTTTGGTGGGGATAGCTTCTACCCACTTGGACACATAATCCACAAAGAACCAAAATGTATTGAAAACCATTAGATGGGGGAAAAGGACCCGTGAAGTCAATCCCCATACATCGAAAGAGTTCAACAACTAAATTAGATGTCAAAGGCATTTCATCTCTTTTGCTTATGTTTCCTGTTCTTTGACATCTATCACATTGTGCACAAAACATATGAGCATCTTTAAAAAGAGTGGGCCAAAAGAATCCAGTTGTAATATCTTACGGTGCTATCTTTTCACCTCCAAAATGACCACATGATGAAGTTCATGACAAAAAGTCGAATGCTCTTATGTTCTTCTGGTACACATCTCCGGATGACTTGATCTTGACCAATCTTGTATAAATAAGGGTCATCCCAGAAATAGTCCTTAATAGTTTTAAAAAACCTTTTCTTGTCCTGATATGAAGTGTTAGGTCGCAAAACACAAGTGGCAAGATAGTTTACAATATCAGCATACCATGGGTTTGGACCTATGAAAAATAACTGTTCATCAGGAAAGGTTTCAACTATATCGTCATTACTCTCATCTTTAAGAGAATTGAAGTCAGAAATCAACCTAGAAAAATGGTCAGCTACTAAGTTTTCACTGCCTTTCTTATCCTTGATTTCTAGGTCAAATTCTTGTAAGAGTAAGACCCACCTGATTAATCTTAGCTTGGCATTTGGTTTACTTAATAGGTATCTTAAAGCAGCATGATCAGAATGTACAATCACTTTAGATCCTACTAAATAAGACCGAAATTTGTCTAAAGATAATACTATAGCCAAGAATTCCTTTTCAGTGGTGGTGTAATTCATTTGGGCATCATTGAGTGTTTTGCTAGCATAGTAGATGACATGTAAATGCTTATCCACTCTTTGTCCCAGGACTGCTTCTATTGCATAATCAGAAGCGTCACACATTATTTCAAAAGGTAAAGACCAGTTTGGTGCCATTATAACAGGGGTAGATGTTAGTTTCTCTTTCAAGGTATTAAAGGAAATAAGGCAGTCATTGTTGAAGTCAAATTCAGCATCTTTGGATAGTAAGTTACATAAAGGACGACTTATTTTAGAGAAATCTTTAATAAATCGTCGTAAAATCCTGCATGTCCCCGAAGCTTCTTATCCCCTTCACGGATGTAGGGAGGTAGTTTGGATATCAATTCAACTTTTGCCTTATCAACTTCAATACCCTTGTTTGAAATTATATGTCCTAAAACTATCCCTTGTTGAACCATAAAATGACTTTTCTCCCAACTAAGGGTTAGATTGCATTCAATGCATCTTTCTAAAACCAAAGTCAATTTATGTAAGCAATCATCAAATGAGTTCCCAAAGACAGAGAAATCGTCCATGAAAATTTCAATGAATTTCTCCACCATGTCCGAGAAAATAGATATCATGCATCTACGGAAAGTGGCGAGGGGCATTGCATAACCCAAATGGCATTCTGCGAAAAGCAAATGTCCCAAAAGGACATGTAAATGTGGTCTTTTCTGATCTTACGGTCTTATGGGTACTTGATAATATCCAGACGGTCCATCCAAAAAACGGTAAAATTAGGTACTTGACTAATCTTTCCAACATTTGATCAATGAATGGAAGAGGAAAGTGATCCTTTTTCGTATATAAATTTAGTTTCCTAAAATCTATACACATTCTCCATCCAGGTGATTATTCTAGTGGGCACTAATTCACTTTTATCATTTTTAACAAGCTGTTATCCCGCATTTCTTTGGTACCACGTACCTTTGGACTAACCCGCATTACTATCCATGATAGGATAGATAATCCGCTTCTTCTAATAATTTAAGGATTTCCTTTTTAACTACCTCTTGCATGTTTGGGTTTAGTCTTCTTTGGGCCTCTCGTACAGGTTTAGCACCATCCTCCAAGTTGATCTTGTGCATACACATTGTTGGACTAATGCCTCTTATATCCCCTATACTCCAACCTATAGATTTCTTAAACTGTTTAAGCACTTTGATGAGTTCTTTTTCTTGTGGTTTGGTCAAGGTTGAAGAAATTATCACTGGATATGTTTCTCCTTCTCCCAAAAACACATATTTTAAGTGCTCAGGTAAGTCTTTGAGTTCAAGTTCAGGTGGATTGGCCTTTTTAACAGGTAGATTTAAAAGTGTACTAGATTTTGTCATCACTTCATTATTGTCTAGTTGTTCAAGGTACCCTTTAATTTCTTCATCTAAATCTTCTTCAACCTTTTCAAGTGTAAGAACGGTTTCAAGCTTGTCTTCTATTCTGGTTTGGAAAAAGGTGTTGTGGACAAGATTATCCAAAGGATCAACTTCGAATATTTCATCGATGGCAGAAATAGAAGGGAAAGGTGAAGAATCAAAAACTTTGAAATGAACAGTCTCTCCTAAGACTGTCATTGTCAAATTTCCATCTTGGACATCAATAATAGTTTTAGTAGTTTCCATAAATGGTCTACCAAGCAATATTGTATGCTCTCTGTCCAATGTCGGATTTTCTTGCATATCCAGAACCACAAAGTCAACAGGTATTATCAGTTTGTCTACCTGTACCAAAACATCCTCAACTATTCCCTCAGGATATTTAAGAGATCTATCTGCAAGTTGCAGGGACATAGTTGTGGGTTTTAAATCCCCTAGATTGTTTGTAAGAATATAGAGCGTGGCATCAAATTTATACTAGCACCTAAATCAAGCATTGCTTTAGCAACCTTCCTATCCCCCATAGTTATGTTTATAATAAAACTTCCAGGGTCTTTCAACTTAGGGGTAGTTTGTCTTGAAATCTATTAGAAATTTCTGATACTACTACTCGTTCATTCAGTTCATACCTCCTTTTCTTAGTGTTCAACTCTTTGAAAAACTTGGCATATGAGGGCATATTCATGATCACTTCTAATAATGGTAAATTGATATTTACTTTAGAGAGCATATTAAAAAGATCATTGAATTGCTTATCTTGTTTGGATTCTTTCAACCGGTGGGGAAAAGGTACTTGCATCTGGTGTGGTTCTGTTGTCTTTTGAATTTTGGGAGTATCAGATGACCCGATGAGTTTTTCGAAGGCTTGTTAAGTTTAACACTTGTTTCTCCTTTTGCGAGATTAGAATATCGCCTTCTTTGTTACATGAACTACAAGGTAGTTTAGAGATTTCGTGTAAACCGGTATTGACTACCTTACCACTTCGAAGAGTTCTAACATCTTTTGCTTGTTACGGTTGGTCGGCAACTTTCCTGGTTCTTTCTTTTGCATTTGTTCGACGGTTGCCCAACTTTAGATTCAATTCTTTTAACCGAAGCCTCCATGGTGTTCAACCTTTGATTAGTCATCAGTTGGTTGTCACGACTAACTTGAATAAAAGCATTCAAGCTATCTTCTAAGGTTGGTTTAAAAGATTGGCTTGGTGGGTAAGGGTGGTTGTAGGTTGGGTGATTATAGGTGTTTGGATGATACTTTTGAAAAGATTGGACTTCCTCTATGGAATCGACACTAGAATCACAAGTATTTGAACAATTATGAGTACCATGCCCAATTGAACAACACACTCCACATACCTCTTGATTTGAAATTTGGTGAGACGTGAGGAATTTCACTTGTTTAGTCAATTCAGCAATTTGGAAGGTTATCTCATTATCAAAGCCGACTTCATTGACCGTTGCTTTCCTTCTACCACCTCTTTGTTGTGAATTAGAACCCAATAGCTCATAGAGATTATAGGTTTCCTCTGCTGTCTTTTCTCCTACAGCACCTCCAGCAGCATTATCAACCATGTATTGACTCTGTAGTGTCAATCCATCGTAAAAGAATTGGTTTTGTAGCTGTAATGGAAAGCTATGATTTTGACATTGAATGAAAAGGAGTTTGAATCATTCCCAAGCTTCATGAAAGGGCTCTTCATTCATTTGAGAAAATGTTGCTATCTTTGTTCTTAGATCAACAGTCTTTTGATGGGAATAGAACCTACCCATAAAAATTTCATAGACTGCCTCCCAAGTTTTAAGAGAACCTGACTGTAGAGTAATGAACCATGACCAAGCTTTATCTTTGAGAGTGTAAGGAAAACACCTCATCCTAAGTTGATCTTCATTAATTGAATGTAGTGAAAAGGTTTGGACAATAGCATAGAATTCTCGAATGAAATGCAAAGGGTCTTCATTAGGGATACCGTAAAAGGAAGGTAACAAAGAATAATGAATCTTTTTCAATTCATAATTCCTTGCAGCCTCTTGTAATTGGATGCCGGAAGTTACATTGCCAATGATTGGCATTGTATAGTCTTTCATCTTTTTCCGCCTATCTTCAGCATCTCCCATGGTTGTTTGTAGTTGAAAATGATCCTCCTCCTATTGTGAATCAACATTTTGCTCTTAAAAACAATAGTAGATATCTCTAAAAAAAAGTGCAAGGAACCTAAAATATATTTTTTTTTGTAATTTTAATTTAAACGAAGGGACACAATTTTTGAAACAAACGAATTTATTTTATTTGAAATATTTTTTTTATTACACGCAAACTAAAACAAAGGAAAACACAATAATGGGTGACCTCCCATGTAGGACTAAAATTTATCGTCTTCTAGTAAGACGTTGCTTGGAGATTGAAGAATGAAAAACTCAATGTCTCCTCTTCATTGAATTCATTTAAGTTTCAAATTAGTCTTTGCCTTTTTGCAAATGTTCAACTAACTGTTCAACTTGAACTTCCACCTTTTTGATAGAAGCTTCCACAGAGTCCAACCATTGATTGGTTTTAGATTGATTATCCCTACAAACTTGAATAAAAGAATTCAAGTTGTCCTCCAGGGTTGGTTTATTTGGAATGCTTCTTGGAATAGGTGGGTGGAATTCGGCTTTGCCTGGTTTGAGCTTTGAGGGAAAGGAGGGTTGTTTTGCCTGCAAGAGAAGTTTGGATGACTTCTCCGCCCAGGATTATAGGTATTTGAATTGGGATCAAACCTTGGTCTCTGTTGATATGCTCCCAACACATTAACACCTTTCGGTCAGGTTGTATCTCCTTGATATGGACAGGCCGATGCATGTCCCGTGTTCTTTGTACAAACCATATTGTTCATTATTGGTGTTGGTTTGTGTAGCGAGAAGGGCAACTTGCTTAGTCGGTTGAACAAGTTGTTGTTGAACTTCATTACTGGAGTCGATTTCATGAACACCACTTTTCTCACTCGAGAGCTTTTCTGTTGGGAATTAACACCCAACATCTCAAAGAGGTTATACGTTTCGATCTGAGTCTTTTCTCCTATTGCTCCTCCTGCAGCGTTGTCGACAATGGTGACATTGTTGTGTAAGTCCATCGTAAAAGAATTGGTTACGCAAGCTGTAGGGAAAGCTATGATGGGGACATTGAGTGAGAAACATTTTGAACCTATCCCAAGCTTCGTGGAATGGTTCTCCTTCCATCCGAGAGAAAGTAGCAATCTTTCCTCTCAACTCGATGTTTTTTATGGGAATAGAATTTTCCCATGAATTTATTGTAAATGTTACCCCATGTCATCGGAGAACTGGGAAGTGACATCAACCAAGCTTTGGCCTTATCCTTTAAGGTGTAGGGAAAACATCTCATTCTAAGTTGATCCTCGTTTAGAATACCGAGCGGGAATGGTTGGACCGTACCATAGAAATCTCTCATAAAGGAAAGAGAATCTTCATTAGGTAGCCCGTAAAAGGAAGGAAGCATAGAAAAATGAATATTTTTAAGGTCATAATTCCGAGTGACCTCTCCCAATTTGGATAGCGGCGATTCTGCCGTGCCAATCACCGGTCTTGCAAACTCCTTCATCGTGGTTTCCCTAACATGTTGGTTTTCCTCCATTTCTTTTGGTTCTAGTAAAGGATTAAGACTTGGTTCTATGTTTGGCTCAAAATCAGGTTGATGGGTAGGATCCAGTGTTGTTGACACTTGTTTAAATTTATGAATATTATTTACATATGGTGTTAGGGGGTTTCCTAAGGATCTCCTACCACGCATAGACTATTTTTAAACGTAAATTTAAAACTCCTGTCAACAAAAATAAAAAAAATTAGAGAAAATTTCCATGGCATTTAATACAAAACACTAGACAAAACTAGTTAATTTTTTTTTTTTTTAAATTAAATTTTTTTTTAAATAACATAATCAGTATTAACCAAGAGTGTTCCCAGGAAAGAATGGTGGTGCAATGGCTCCTTAAAAACCATTCTCTGGCGAACAACGTTCCCGGAAAGACTAGTGTACAAAGGCTTGAAAGAACTAGTCTCTGAATTTAATTCCCTTAGATTTTTTCTTTTCATGCCTTTTAGTTTTTTTTTTAATTTTTAATTTTTTTTTAATTTATTATTCATGAACGGTAATTTTTATTTTACTATTCACGCTATCTTATTTCTTATTAACTTAAATTTTTTTTTTAATTTTTAATTAATTTTTTTTTTTACGATTCATGAACGGTAATTTTTTTATTCAAATTTTAAATTCCTAAATTATTTTATTATTCACGATACAATTTTTATTTAAAAATTTTCTTCTTTTTTTTTAATTTTTTTTTTACTATTCATTAACGGTAAAAACTTTTTACTTCAAATTTCAAATTTCTAAATTTTACTATTTATGCTATAGTTAATTTTTTTTTTATTTTTTTTATTTTTTTTTCATTTTTTTTATTTTTTTATTTTAATATTTTTTTTAATATTTTATTTTTTTTTATTATTTCTTATGAAATTTGAAATTTGATTAAATTTTTTATTTATTTATTTATTTATTTTTAAAAAAATCACAATTATTTACAACACAAAAATATTTTTAAAATTTTGATAAATAAATTAAAAACGCTATTCCTTAAGACGGCGCCAAAACTTGATGAAAACATCGCATTCTCGCATAAATACTTTGGTTTTAATATTTGTAAAACTCTACATGAGTGCACGAATCATTTCGTAGAAAATGATAAGTATACTCCCAAGGTCGATCTAAGGAAGGAATGTATGTGGTTTTTAATTTACTGTTCAAAAATTTAAAAGCGAAATTAAATCCTAAACATCCTGTCAGGATAGTTTGGTTTTTGTGTTCCTAATCTAATAACATAAAATAAACATATATACAGATTAATTAAATATAAATAAAAAATAAACATAGATACAAATTCAATAAATATTTATCTAAATATATATACAAATACAGATACAATAAATATTCATGCAAATTTTATCATTTATATTAGTGGAGTATTTAATGATATAATAACTAAATTAATTATGCTTGCTTCATATTATCTAGGTTATTAAAGATATAAATTGATATTTTATTGATTCTCTTTTTTTTGTATGAATACCACCTTTGGTGGGTTAGATATTCTTTGTTAACTAAACAAATCAATTAACACCTATGGGTGGGGTTGATAACTAATTTGGTTAATTAAATTAATTCATTTTTCTAAGAGATTGAAAATGAACCATTTAAATGCCACCTTTGGTGGGGTTAGACGATTTAAACTTTATTCAAGGTGTCCAAATTAAACTTAAGAATTTAGTTATCCGAGTACTAACTTTCAAGTTTTAAACCACTATTGAAAACATGTTGTCAATACATTTTCACATAATAATTCTTATAAAAACTTTTGAAATAGAGTTTCACTCTAACTACAAGGCGATTGTACCAACAAATAAAAGAAGCACTACTCTAAATTAGGCAGGATAACTAAACCTTAAAATCTAATTTTGATTTAAGTTTGTAATGAAAAATAATATATTTCTCTCTAACATCCTTAATATAAAATCTTGAATAAAAATAAAATCAATCCATTTTAGAAATTTTCACCTATTTAATATTTATGAAGCATAACAACGTTATTATTATATCATGATTATAAGCAGCTAGCTGAGTTAAATTTAATCACGCAGACAAATTAAATATAACATGTAAGAATAAAGCATAAAAATAAGCGTAAAGAAAATAAAATCCTTACTGAACTTCGACGCTATTCCGTTGCTAGAAAACCTCCAAGCGGAATTTGCACTTCCATTTATTGAATCAAAAATCTAAATTATTACAAAAACATTACAAGTTCCTCTCAAAAAGAGAAGAACTCTAAACCTAAGAGAATTGAACTAAAAACTAAGAGAAAAACTAAGAAAAGCTTAGAAACTAAGAAAGAAACTAAGAAAAACTCAAAAACTAAGAAATGAGGGAAAGAAAGAAGAGAGAAGTGTAGTTTTGAGGTGTGCTTTGAAGTGAATGGAAGGGGGGTATTTATAGGTGAGGATGGAGAGAAAAAATGAGTAAAACAATGTTAAAAAAAATATTAAAAATTTAAAAACGTGTAGTGGACATCTTTGAGGTCATCAATGACGTCGGCGATGACGTCACGTGGGCTGCACGTGACAAATGGGGTGAAAACGTTGGGCGTGCGGCTGGGCTGGCGGCCAGCCTTGTTGGGGCTGTCGGCTCGGCGCGGCGTGAACGCTGCACGTCGGCGTGCGCGGAATGGGGGAGTCAACGCGCGGTAGCGCAAGAGACGGGCGCGCGGGCGCTTGGGCTGCGCGCGCGATTTTCCGTCTTTTGACATTTTTGACCTTTTCGACCCATTTTGTCCAATTTTTCCATGTTTGTTGACCTTTTCCCACTTATTTATTAATTTATTTGTGATGTATTGCTTCAAGTATTCTTCTTTGAGTTTTTAAATTGCGTTTTTAAGCCAAAATACCTGAAAAACAATAAAAATACCCGTGATTCCGAAAAAGACAAATTTATATAAATATATGATAAAACATATAAATATATATATTTTTAATCAATTAATGTGCATAAAATCATGGTTATTTTAGTGCTTTTTGAGCACTCATCAAACATAGGTTAGACTCTCCCTTACAAATCTCTTTTGTAGAAAATCACCCACTTACCTTTGTATCTCCTTTGTTTGCTCAAGACTAGCTCTGTAAGTAGGTTGATTTGGTATTGTATTCCTTGCCATCATTACGCTCTTAATCTCATGTGTTTTTTAGAAATTGCACTCATTCCTTTATTTTTCTCTCCTTGCTTACTTTTCTCTTTTTTTTTCTCACTTTTTTCTCCTTTTTGCTCACTTTTCTCTTTTTTGTGCTCTTTTTTATATCTTTTGTGCTCACTTTTCTCTCTTTTGTGGTCTATTTTCCCTTTCTCATACTTTTTTCCCTCATCTTGCACTATCTTTATATTCTAATCTACTCCTTATAAGCATACAAAGGTTTGAAAGGGGCTAATACATTTTCGGTTGTTCATTTCAAAAAAGGACCAATTTTTATTCCCATTAACCATCACCCTCCTATCAAGCTATGTTGCGTGTTTTTCAACACACGAACTCGTGCAAGTATACACGATCGCAAGTAATAACATTTATAAGTAAAGATCGATCCCACGAAGATTTGTTACTATAGTTTGTTGAGTACTAAAATTATTTCTCTCTGATTTTATCCAAAATAATCGTTGATATGAAAAAAGGTAACAAAAATAAATAAAAGAACTCTAGGATTGCAATTTTTCACCAAACTAATCCACTACAATCATATTATTTTCTTTGGATTTATATTTTTTAGTACATTTAATTTGTCAACCGAAAACTTCTTTTTTTATTCATACATCTCTTCCGAGCTCCGTACAAACACACCTCGTTAAATTAATTCACTATATCTCTATGAGAATTAAATTTAATAAGATTCATTAATTTCGAAGTTCTCAAATGGCCACACATACAATTAGGGTATATTCCTATCCTTCATCATACATGTCATTCTATTTACGAGCAATATACACAAAAATGCCTTTCTCAAGTTTATTTTTATGCCACAAATCGTTTTGATAAAATTCGTAAATAATCAAAAAGCATTAAGCACAAAATAGAACGAACAAATCGAACGTCTTATAAATCTATAACCAAAAATAATTAAAATTAAAGCTTCATAAATTTGAATTAAATGCAACCCTAGAAAAATTAAATTACTTCATAAAATTAAAATTAAAATTACAAAAGATTCAGAAAAATAAGATGAAGAATAAGGAAAATTAAAACATCAAGAAACGAAAATATTTGGCACACGCAGAACACAACAAAAGCCAAAAAATGGCTTCTGCGTGTTCTGCAGTCCAAAACCGAACACTACAAAATTTCTAAACTAAAAAAAAAACTCTTCTCCAACCAAAAAAAACTCCTTTACAACTAAAAACTATCTCCTATTTATAGCTAAAAAATACATCCAAAAATAATACATTTCTTTTTTTAAAAAAAAAACACGTAAGGAATATTTTTGTATCGAAAATAGAATCGACGCGTATTGATTTTCGATATTATTATTTTAATTTACGCGTGAAACAGGGCGCCGATTCTGCGTTTTTTTGAATTCAAAGTGCATGCCACGTGTCGCTTTCTGATTCGCGGACACAATTAGTGGGACACGTGGCAGCATCTCATTCGTTGAAGCGCATGGGCGCACGCAGACCTTGTCGCACGGGATTGGGGCGCGCGCAAAGGACGCAACGGCTGGAAACGGGGCGTGATCCAGCGCGGTCGCGCGCATTGTAAATAGCCACGTGTCGGACTTTGATTAGCTTAAATATTCGTGGGACACGTGGCAGATTCTTATTCTGTAAAAACTGAAGATGCACGCCGCTTGTATGGACCGCGTCACACAGGATTGTTACACGAGCGGCTCGGTGCGCGACAGCTTGGATGGACGCGCTTCAATCTGGACCGTTGATCTGATCCAACGGTCAGCGACCGCCTCGGGGGAATCTGCGCAGCCAACATGTGGGTCCCACTCTGACGCCGACCTGCGCGACACGTGGGGCCCACTGGCACGCCAAGCCGCGCGAAGATTGTACACGCGATTTTGCCTCGTCTGATTGCACGCGCCAAATCTGGACCGTTGATCCTTTGATCGGACGGTCCACATTTGGCGAGTGTGATCTTGCGCGTGGACTTCATCTCCCCTGCGCGAAAATTAAACTTTTATTAATTATATTTTCACCCACAAATATATTTCAAATTACATTTTAAACTTTCTTAAATTACAGTTTAGCCCTTTATTAATTTTAAATTAAATTTTTAAACTTTTAATAATTATAATTAAGCCCAAATTTAATTTAAATTATATTTTCGATTTATATAAATTGTAATTAAGAAACTATATTATCATAAATTATATTTGTGGACAAAAATATGAAATTAAGTACATTTTCGATACAAATTATTTAATTTTATTAAAAATGTATTTTTAGCAAATAAAAGGAAAATATTAATTTATTTAACAAAAATTAATAAATATTAAACGAACATAGCAATTATCATTACTAAAATTGATGCAAATAACTGTATAAAATACAGTTATCAAGCTACCACAGTCGTCCAAGGAAAATATAAGCAACATACATTGGTGTCACATCACAAATAACCTCATCCTCAAACTTTCTAATTGAAAAGGGAACCCAAACATGTTTATTGGAATTCATTTCTCCACAATCATTTAGCCATTGTAGCTTGTACAGTTTGGAATGCTTTTGCCACTTCAAATTCAACTTTTCTACCAAAATAAATACTAGCAACATTAGTGCAGCTCCCACTATCAATAATAATCGTGCATACCTTTTCCTTCACATTGAATCTTGTGTGAAAAATATGCTCAAATTACTCCTCATCTTCTTCATTCCTGGTTGTATATTTAGGGCTCTCCTTGTGACAAGTAATTCCCCATGCACAAGTTCTTCCAATTCTACATCAAAAAATTCCTCAAATGGTGGAATTTCATCATCACTTGAACTAGCACTTTCGAATTCTCCATCTGCTCATACAACCATAACCCTTTAATTTGGGAATTTAGTTGCAATATGTTTGAGTCCTCGGCACTTAAAACACTTAATATCATATGACTTAGTAAGAGTTTTAGTTTCAGGTTTACTTTTAGGAACAACAACTAAATTGTTCGAGTTGCTTCATCTTTTATTCTAAAGGCAACTATGTTATCTTTCCAAGTTGATTTCTATAGATAACTAGAGGATGAATGATGAGCAGAATCGGGATTGCCAAAAACTTTGATGCCATCCCCGGCAACGCAGTCATCTCCGGCAACGGCGCCAAAAAAACTTGATGAGCAGAATCGGGATTGTCAAAAACTTTGATGAGCGAAAACCGGCATCGCCGATCCTGCCAATACTTTGGTTTTATATTTATAAAACTCTCGCAAGTGCACGAATCATTTCGTAGAAAATGATAAGTATACTCCCAAGGTCGATCTAAGGAAGGAATGTATGTGGTTTTTAATTTATTATTCAAACTTTTAAAAACGAAATTAAATCCTAAACATCCTGTCACGATATTTTGGGGTTTTTGTGTTTTTAATCTAATTACAGAAAATTAAACATAGATTCAATAAACATTCATGCAAATTTTATCTTTTATAAATAGTGGAGTATTTATGGATATAATAACTAAGTTAATTATGCTTGCTCGTATTATTAGGTTATTAAATATATGAATTGATATTTATTGATTCTCCCTTTTTTGTATGAATACCACCTTTGGTGGGGTTAGATATTCTTTGTTAACTAAACAAATCAATTAACACCTATGGGTGGGGTTGATAACTAATTTGGTTAATTAAATTAATTCCTTTTTCTAAGAGATTGAAAATGAACCATTTAAATGCCACCTTTGGTGGGGTTAAACGATTTAAACTTTATTCAAGGTGTCCAAATTAAACCTAAGAATTTAGTTATCCGAAAATCTTGAAAATCTTAAGTTTTAAAACTACTACTGAAAACATGTTGTCAATACATTTTCAGATAATAATTATTATAAAAACTTTTGAAATAGAGCTTCACTCTAACTACCGGGCGATTGTACCAACAAATAAAAGAGCACTACTCTAAATCAAACCGGATAACTAAACCTTAAAATCTAATTTTCAGATTTAAGTTTGTAATGAAAAATAATATATTTCTCTCTAACATTCTTAATATAAAATCTTGAATAAAAATAAAATCAATTCATTTTAGAGATTTTTACCTATTTAATATTTCGCAAGCATAACAATGTTATTATTATATCATTTTTACAAACAGCTAGCACAGTTAAATTTAATCACAGACAAATTAAATCTAACATGTAAGAATAAAGCATAAAAAATAACCGCAAAGAAAATAAAATCCTTACAGTACTTCGATGCCATTTCCATTGCTAGAAAACCTCCAAACGGAATTTGTACTCCCATTTATTGAATCAAAAAACGAATAAATTACAAAAACATAACTAGTTCTTCCCAAAAATGGAAGAACTCTAAAACTAAGAGAAACTAGCTAAAACATAAGAAAAACTAAAAAAAAACCTAAAAACTAAGAAAACGGAGAGAAAGAAAGAAGAGAGAAATGTGTTTTGAGGTGTGTTTTGAAGTGAAGGGAAGGGGGTATTTATAGGTGAGGATGGAGAGAAAAAATGAGTAAAAAAATGTTAAAAAAATGTTAAAAAATGTAAAAATGCGTAATGGAAATGCTGAGGTCATTAATGACGTCATGGGGGCGGCTGCACGTGAAAAATGGGGCAAAATGGCGTCGGCGCGTGCGGAACTGGAGGAAGGCGCGCGCGGCTGGGCGCTGGCGCGCGCGGGATAGGCTGCTCCGGACGAGATTTTCTCCTTTTTGACATTTTTGACCTTTTCGACCCATTTTGTCCAATTTTTCCATATTTGTTGACCTTTCCCCATTTATTTATTGATATATTTGTGATGTATTGCTTCCAGTATTCTTCTTTGAGTCTTCAAGTTACGTTTTTAAGCCAAAATTCCTGAAAAACAATAAAAATACCCGTGATTCCGAAAAAGATAAATTTATATAAATATATGATAAAACATATAAATATATATATTTTTAATCAATTAATGCGCATAAAATCATGGTTATTTTAGTGCTTTTTGAGCACTCATCAGATAAACGCTACAATATTACTCTTCATAAGTTTGTAGAAAGTTCTCTACGGAACTAAAGAGAAAAAATCTCTTTAAAATTATATTCACAGTTGGTTTTCAAATGATACGAACCTCACCTAAAGAAGTCAGACCCAAAAATTAACATTTAGATCTTCACTAGGATTGTTCTAAATCATATTATAAAGATAAGGGAAACAAGAACCATGACCCACTATCTATAAGAGATAGGACCCTTGGTATTCAAGTAGGGTGTTTTTAGATGCCACACTCAAGAATAGGGGGAGATGCGAGTGATAAGTCAAGGATGAACGCCACAAGATTGCTCTTAATAAGTTCATATAAAGTTCTCTAAGGAACTAAATAGAAAAATTCTCATTATAATTATATTCAAAGTTTGGTTTTTCTTATTAAAACATTATGTAGATATTTATGGAATTTAAAACATAACTTAAACCCTAGATAATAAAAATAAATGTAAAATTCTAAATTGTTGGAAATTGAATATAAAATACTATAGAATAAAGTAAATATTGGATCTATCAAATAAACTATGAAACTAAGGAAGGTAATTATTTGGCAGAATTTTGGGTGATTTTTCAAAGCCATTATTGACCTAGTAAACATTCAAATTAGGAAAATTGTATCTATGAGAATATTATTGCCCATTGAGTAATCTTTGTAATACATTTGGTATCGCCCTAATTAGATATCAAATGTAAAACATATGAAAAATATACTGACAGTTAGTCGATTAGGCAATGGGAGAAGTATTTGCCACACATTGAGTTTGCATATAATAACATTGTTTATTCTACTTCTTCATTTTCTCCTTTTGAAGTTGTTTATGGCTTTAATCCTTTAACACCTACTAATATTTTACCTTTGCTTATTAATTAGCATGCTAATCTTGATGGTAAGAAAATGGTAGATTTTGTGAAGGATTTACTTGCTAGAGTTTGGACCAACATTGAAAGGAAGAATGAGCAATATGCTAAGAAAGCCAATAAGGGGTGTTTGAAGGTTTTTTTCCAACATGGATATTGGGTTTGGGTGCACATACATTTAGGGAGGTTTCCCACACAACGGAAATCAAAATTGCAGCCTCGACGAGATGTATCTTTTCAAGTCTTGAATGGATCAATGATAAAACCTACAAGATAGATTTGCCAAGTGACTATGGTAATGTTAGTGCAACTTTTAATGCTGCTAATTTATCTTTGTTTGATGTAGGTGATTTGAGGATGAATCGTTTCGAAGAGGAGAGGAATAATGAAGATCAAGGTGTTGATTAAGTTGATGTTTCCAAATATTCTCAAGATCCTTTGCAAGGAATTGGTGGTCAAATGACTAGGGAAAAGACAAAGAGGATGAAAGAAGGTTTGCGAGGCTTGATCATGGAATTTCAATACAAATAGGTTGTGCTAGAAGAATCAAAAATTAAATTCGAAGATTCTAAAGCTTCACCAAGGATTGTCTATTATCTTTTTATACAAGGGATATATTTGGAAGATCAAGTTGGGAATAAAGATTGATTTAGAAAGTAATTTTTTAGTTATGGATTGGGCCTAATCCAACCTTAAAAAGTAAAAGACTAAAAGAATTAAAATAAAAATCCCACAATTAACTAAAATAAAAATTGCTAAACATAAAAGGCACATAATTAATAAAAAAAATATTACTTCCTAAATTAATCCTTTCATCTAATTTAATATTCCAAATCTATTCCTTGTCTAGGATCTTGAGAATTTTTAGAATATTTGTAAATATCAACTTGGTTAGCACCTCAATCTCCATTATTCCCCTCCTCTTCAAGATATTAATCCTCAATGTCCTGCAATAAAGATACAATGACACTAGGCAAAGATGAGTTAAAATCATTAGTAGAAAGATAAGCATCCTTGTACATAAGTACAAGTACTTGTTGCCTTGTCATCATGGCACTCTTAATCTCATGTTTTTTCAGCAATTACACTCATTTTTTATTTTCCTCTCTTGTTTGCTTATTGTTCTCTCATGTTTTCTTTCTTTTTCCTCTCTTTCGCTTACTTTTTTCTCCTGTTTGCTCACTTTTTTCTCTCTTTTGCTTACTTTTCTCTCTTTTCCTCACTTTCCCCTCACTTTTTCTCACTGTTCTCTCCATTATGCTCACTTTTCTCTCCATTTTTCTCACTTTTCTCTCCATTTTTGCTCTCCACCTCACTTACTCTTTTTTTTATTTTCCTCTTGCTCACACTTTTATTTTTCGCACATCTTACACTCTCATGCTATCCTAATTTTGTTCTCATAAGCTTGCAAAGGTTTAAGAGGGGCTAATATAACTTTTCAGCTAATCATTTTAAAAGAATAGAAATTTTTCTATACATCATGTGACACCCTCCTATCAAACTACCATAGTCGGCCAAGCACTAAGTGAGCATCATACATTGGTGCCATATCACAAAGAAACTCACTTCATATTTTCCAATTGAAAAAAGAACCCAAACTTATGTGTTAACCTCCACTTCTCCATAATCTTTCATCCATGGTAGCTTGTATGGTTTGGGATGCTTCTGCCACTTCAAATTCAACTTTTCTACTAACAAGATATTATCAACATTAGTGCAGCTCTCACTATCAATAATTAATGTGTATACCTTATCCTTCATGTGGAATCTTTTGTAGAACATATATCATGTTGCTTCTCATCTCCTTCATCCTTAGGTGGTATATTCAGGACTCTCCTTGTGACAAGTGAATCTTTATGTGTAGGTTCTTCCACTTCAACATTAGAACTGGTACTTTCAATTTCTTCATTTTTTCTATAAAACTATAACCTTTTTGTCCCATTTATAACTTGTTCTCTCCTCCTCATTGGAATCAGTTTCTTCTTTGCTAACCCATGTCTTCTATGTCTTCTTTTATGTAATTTAGAACCAGAAAAGGACTCTAAATCATCCAACCTTGCATTGATCCTCCTAAATTGGTCATTAACATATTTGATGAAGAATTTCAAGTCAACCTCTTATAGTTCTCTTCCTTCCTTACTCATGTTTTCAATCTCTAAAATAAAATGAGATAGCTCATACACTCCCTCACGTGTTTGCTCTCACACAAGATTTTTATCACACACACACACACTCTCTCTCTTACACTATTTTTGCTCTCTTTTTTACACTATTTTTTCTCTTCTTATTTTTTCCTTTTTTTACTACTCAAAGCTCACGCCAATCTTCTTTTTGTTCTTAAAAAAATCAAAGAATCCAATTATCTTAAGAAGTAACCATTTTATTGGTGAAAATTTCAAAATTCAAAATTCTAAAAACTTAATGGCAAAGTATGACAAAAAGAAAATCCAAAGAGGACTCTAAAGAAAGACTATTTATCAATTATGATTCCCTTTCTTTTAATCCATTTTGCGTAGCAAGAACAAAATAAAGGAAAACCAATTTCAACAACAACAAGAAAACTTAGCAAGAAACACAAGAATTAGATTCTTGAATAATCTACAACTTTGTTCTCCTTTTCTTCTTCTTCTTCTCTTTTTTTCTTCTTCTTTTTTTCTTTCTCTTTTTCTTCTTATTTTTTTGACTGATTTAGCTGCTACTGTGAATATAGAATTCACAAAAACAAATTCGCAACCCTAAAGAACAAGAAACAAAAACAGTGCAAAAAGGTGTGACAAAACTTTAAGCCCTCAGTAAGTAGTGTAAACCTTGGAATTTGGGGTTGAAAATGCGGAAAACAAAGCAAAAGCTTCATATTTATTTTTGGAATGAAAACGTGCTTCAATTTGATATATTATAATAGTCATTTTGATGCCCAATTCAAAAGTTATTGCCGTTTAAAGCTGCAATGCTAATTTATCACTTTTTTTAAAACTGTGAAGTGCATCAGCTCTCTTTTTTTTTTGAAGAACAAAGATAGATTGAACACAGAAAAAAAGAACAAAAAAAAAGACACAAAGAATTCAAAGAAAACTACGAAAAAAATCCAAAGACGAAAACAACGACAACAAAATTGAAAGAAAACACAAGACTTGAAGGACAATATTTTTTGTGATTTCTGACTAAGGAGGGTAGAAAACAATCAAAGAATGATGTTTTATAAAGATAAAATTTAAAACAAAGATAGATGAAGATAAATAACCTATTTTCCGCAACCAAGGCTCTAATACCAAATGATATAAACCCTCTAGGAAAATAACCCCAGGAACCCGCGATCTCATAGGAATAGGAATGATTGAATTTCTAAGAACATGTTAAAGATGATCAAATTAAAACCCTAAGGTAAAAAAGTCCTTAAAACCCCAATCTTGAGATGCCACAAAGGATGATCACTCCCTTTGATAAGTCAAATTCAAGCATTCAATCAAGAACACAAGAAGGCAAAGCAAAAGCTTTATGAAATATACTTTTCATTAATGATATTCGTTCTTGCCTCCAAATTACATAGCTCTTCTTCTTTATAAGCAAGAAACCCTAAAAGAAAAAACCCTAGATGAAATGGGCCTAATGAGCCTATTTAGTTATGGATTGGGCCTAATCCAACCTTAAAAAATAAAAGACTAAAAGACTTAAAATAAAAATCCCACAAATAACTAAAATAAAAATTGCTAAACATAAAAGGCTTTCAATTAATTAAAAAAATATTGCTTCCTAAAGTAATCCTTGCATCCAATTTAATATTCCAAAGTTATCCCTTGTCTAGGATCTTGAAAATAATTGTAGGATCTTGAGAGTTTTAAAATATTTGTAAACATTAACTTGGTTAGTACCTCAATATCCATTACAAAAGGACTAAGGGGAACAAATAAAAGTGAACCCAAAAGGTTGTAGCTTTGAAAGGCATCAATAAATTGAGTAAAATCGCCCCAAGAAGCTAGAATACAGATTGTAGGATAGGAAGCACCATAAGATTTCCCAAGCCTTGATAAGCTAATGAATGCCACAAAGTTTCCTAAACCTTGTTAATTTTTTAAAATGTTCAGTTAAGAAGCAAGAGGAAAAATTCCCATAATTTCATTCATAATATTTGATGTGTCTTCTCATTACATAGGTTCACCCTTATATAGGCTAGATATAAAAATAAACTAGAAAATAAGATAATTACAAAATCCTAAGTGATATTTGAAAATAAAATAATTCCTAGGGTAATTAAATCCAAAAACAATAGCTATTTTATGTAAATAAAAGCATAAAAATATAAAGAAAATGTCACTTAAGTGATACTCCTTAAGAAGTATTTTTGCATACAATCGGTCCAGATTTCTAACCACAACTATTAAAAGTCTGTAATGTAAAATTGTGTCTTTTTAAATATTATAGACCATTTCATAAGCTTTCTAAAACATTTTGATTCACCTAAATTGGATATTGGACAATAAAGATATGGTGAAAATACTGACAAGTACTCATTGAGTTTTTCCAAGCATGATTTCATTTAATGACTCTTGCTCCACTGCCTAAAGCTAACCCAATATGCTAGCTTCATGATCGAAAGAATAATTAGCCCATCGAATGTCTCTTTGATTAATAGGTTCAATTAGAACATGCCATGTATCATTCCTAGATGCTCTTTGATCCTCATCAAAACTGATGATGCAACTAACATAACAAAGTTATTTTTTAAAGAGATTATTAGGTTACATGGGGTACCAAAAAGTATGGTGTATGATTGCAATGTTAAATTCCTTGGCTACTATTGCAAGACCTTATGGGCTGAGTAAGGGACTAAATATTTATTTTCTACTACATGTAATCCCAAAATTGATAGTCAAACTAAGGTAGTCAATAGGACTTTGTCTACCTTATTAAGAGTGGTGATACAAAAGAACTTGAAAAATAGGGAGGATTGTTTGCCTTTTGTGAAGTTTGCTTATAATAGGAGTGTGCATTCAACAACTGAGTATTCACCATTTGAAATTGTGTTTGAGTACACATGAGGAAAGAACTAGTGATTGTGTTTGAGTACACATGAGAAAAGAATGATTCCCTAAAAAACAAAGATCCAAATTGAAACCTAGAGGAAATAGGCTATTTTAAGTGCTTGCATGGATTAATAACAATACTTGCAAGTTAGATCTTCCTGGTAAGTATAAAGTTAGCACTTCTTTAATTGCTTTTGATCATTCTTATTTTAACTATGCTGATGAAAATTCAAGGTCAAATTCTTTTGAAGAAAGGGGGAATGATGGGAATTACAAATCCTTAGAAATTCCCAATGGTTCTATCACGAGGTCAAAGATGAAGAAAATAAAGGAAGCATTGCATGGGCTTATTGAAGAGCTAAATTATGATCAAAGGGTGCCATAAATGAATTAAAGGTGTGGCATGAACCAATCATCAAAATAAGAGTGCAGATTTTGGAAGTTGAAGGTGCACCACATCATGATTAATAAAACACCATGGCATAGAGAACTCGGGTGTATTTTGGATCCCAGTCAATTATGTCAAGTTACGACATGAATTGTTTTCTACTGCGGCATGAGGCACTCTGGATATTTTAGTGTTTCCAATTTTAAGACCTCGTTGTGACATGATTTATTGTACACTACAACATGCACATAAAAAAATTATTTTTTCGCACTATTGATATGTTACAACCCATTATCTATTTTTCTTTAGGTTTTTCATAGTATTTTTGGTTCAATATAAAATATAGCTACCATACCTTATGAATAAATTTAGATTTTAATATAGTTTTGATTTATATCAAAGTTGAGAGCTTTTACCCTAATTTGTTCCTTTAAAAACTTATCAAGGAATTTGAACCCATGTGTCATCCTATCATCATTGCATCTTTGGCGAGTAATATTTATTGAGTCAAGGTGAGTGTTTGATGAGACAAAACTGACATCATGTTAGCAATACTAATCTTGCAGATACTTTGGTTTTATATTTTTAAAATTCTCGCAAGTACATGAATAATTTTATAGAAAATGGCAAGTATAATCCCTAGGTCAATCTAAGGAAATAATTTACGTGGTTTTTAATTTATTATTCAAACTCTTAAAAATGAAATTAAATACTAAATATCATTTCATGATATTTTGATTTTCTTTGTGTTTCATAATCTAATAACATAAAAAAATAAACATAGATATGGATTCAATAAACAATTATGCAAACTTTTATCATTCATAACAGTGGAGTATTTATGGATATAATAATTATGTTAATTATGCTTACTCATATTATTTAGGTTATTAAAAATATAAATTGATATATATTGATTCTCTCTTTTTTATATAAATACCACATTTGGTGAAGATAGATATTCTTTGTTAATTAAACAAATCAATTAACACCTATGGGTGGGATCAATAATTAATTTGGTTAATTAAATTAATTCCATTTTTCTAGGAGATTGAAAATGAACCATTTAAATTTCACCTTTAGTGGGGTTAGACATTTTAAACTTTATTCAAGGTGTCAAAATTAAACTTAAAAATTTAATTATCTGAGTACTAACTTTAAAGTTTTAAAACCATTACTAAAAATATGTTGTTAATACATTTTCAATTAATAGTTCTTATAATGTTTTTGAAATAAAGCTTCACTCTAACTACCGGGTTGTACCAACAAATAAAAGAGCACTACTCTAAATCAGATCGGATAATTAAAACTTAAAATATAATTTTCAGATTACGTTTGTAATGGAAAATAATATATTTCTCTGTAACATCCTTAATATAAAATCTTGAATAAAAATAAAATCAATTTATTTTATAAAAATGTTTTACATGTTTAATATTTCATAAGCATAAAAATGTTATTATTATATCATATTTACAAATAGCCAGCCATGTTAAATTTAATCACAAAAAAATTAAATATAACATATAAGAAGAAAACATAAAAATAACTCTAGATAATTCATTTTAAAATTATTTCTCAAAACAATCCTTACTGAACTTTGATGCTAATTTTATTTCTGGAAAACCTCCAAACAAATTTCCATTTCCGTTTATTGAATAAAAAACTAGAAATTTACAAAAATATAACTAGTTCTTCTCAAAAAGAGAAGAACTTTAAAACAAAAAAGAAATTAAAAATAAAGAAAGCTTTCTAGAGAGAGAGAGAAGAGCTGAGAAATTGTGTGATTTGAGATTATGAAAGAGGGTCCTTTTATAGGTGTGGAAAAGGCTAAAAAGTGCAAAAATATCTTAAAAATTGGTTGTGGGCGTTTGGACAAGCTGGCACACATGTGAGGCGAGATTTGCGGCAAGATAGGTGCTAACGCGCACATGATTTATGATAATTTTAGTGCTTTTTAATCACATCATTGTGTCTACCTAACTTTTTAAGTCATATCCTATGGATTTTCAAAATTTTATTTACTTAAAACTAGGAACATAATTGTGTGTTTTTTTTATATACCACTTATAGGTGCAAATCAAATAACTAAAGTATCAAAATACATTTGTACCTAGATCTAACAAAGAAACTAACTCCTTTTATCATATATTATGATTAAAAACATTGTAATGTTAGAGATTGCTTCAAAAGTTTTTTTAAACTAATCTAACACTAAGTATTAAAATAAATACTAAACAATAAAAATGAAAATTAAGTAAAAGAAACGAACAAAAGCAAATAATAAAATAAAAATAAATAAATAAATAATAGAAAAAATAAAAATAATGTTAGTAAAATAAAGAAAAGAATGAAAAAATAATTACAAAAATTTTACAATATATATAATGCAAACAACTTTTATACAAATTTTAATACATATAATTATATATATTTATAATACACTCTATCCATCATATAATACAAAATAAAATTACAAATAAATATACATAATAAATATTTATAATACAATCTATCAAATATATAATACAAGCATATTTTTATACAAATAAATATAATTAAATTGTACAGAATATAATACACTCCATCTAATATTTACAATAGTTAAGATAATTTTTAAGTTAAATAACATAATTGGTACTAACCAAGAGTGCTCATACGAAATAATGGCAGGGAAAAAAATAAATAAATTAAATATTATTATTTTTTATTTTTTTAGAAAAAAATAATAAATTAATTAAATTTTTTTATATTTTTTTAGAAAAGAAAAAAATTTAAAAAAATTAAATTTAAATTTTTTTAATTTCTAAATTTTTAATTTTAAATTTAGATTTACCCTTCATGGAACAGAATTGAGAATAACATCTTTTGATTTTTGCTTTTTTATTTAATTTAAATTTTAAACTTTTGATTTACTATTCATGTAACAATATCCGAAACATTAGCTTTTTTTAAAATTTTAAATTTTAGATTTTACTGTTCAAATTTTCTTGAATAGTATCTGAACTATTTTTTCATTTTTTTTATTTTACAGTTTATTTAGATTTTTTTTAAATTTTAAAAAAACCAAAATTATTTACAACACAAAAAATTTCAAAATTTTAATAAATAATTTAAAAATACTATTCCTTCTCTAGCAACGGTGCCAAAAACTTGATGAGACAAAACCGACATAAGGTTAGCAATACCGATCTTACAAATACTTTGGTTTTATATTTGTAAAACTTTCACAAGTATACAAATTATTTTATATAAAATGATAAGTATATTCTCAAACTTGATCCAAGGAAAGAATATATGTGGCTTTTAATTTATTAATCAAACTCTTAAAAACTAAATTAAATCCTAAACATCATGTCATGATATTTTGATTTTCTAGGTTTTCTAATCTAATAGCATAAAAAAATAAACGTATATATGGATCTAATAAACAATTATGCAATTTTTTATCCTTCATAACAGTGGAGTATTTATAGATATAATAATTAAGTTAATTATGCTTACTCATATTATTTAGGTTATTAAAGATGTAAATTGATATATATTGAATATAAAATCCTTAATAATATATTTCTCTCTAACATCCTTAATATATATAAAATCTTGAATAAAAATAAAATAAATTTATTTTATAGAAATGTTTACCTATTTAATATTTCGCAAGGTTAACAACGTTATTATTATATCATGCATATTTGCAAACAGTCAACAATGTTAAATTTAATCATAGAAATATTAAATATAATAGATAAGAAGAAAACATAAAAATAACTGTAAATAATTTATTTTAAAATTATACCTCAAAATAATCTTTATTGAACTTTGATGCTAATTTCGTTTATGAAAAACCTCCAAACGAATTTGCATTTCCGTGTATTGAAAAAAAAACTAGAAATTTGCAAAAGCATAGCTAGTTCTTCTCAAAAAGAAACTAAAAAAAATAAAGCTTTCTAGAGAGAGAAAGAAGAGCTGAGTAATTGTGTGATTTGAGATTGGGGGAGAAGGTTCTTTTATTGGTGAGGAAATGGCTAAAAAGTGCGAAAATATCTCAAAAATTGGTTTTGGATGCATTTGGACAAGTTGGTACATCATGATGCGATATTTGTGGTGGGACGAGCATTATGGCACGTATGATTTGCGGTAGATGGAACCTGGCACGTGTGGGCGCCTACGGGACTCGGTGTGACATGCTTGTGGGGCGTGCAGGAGAGTGTTGGCCGTGCGCGATTTTGATTTTTCCATTTATTTTGACTTTTCTTCATTTTTATTCTCAATACATTTTGTGATTTATTGCTTCCAATATTTTTCTTTCAGTATTTAAATTATTATTGAATGAAAATACTTGAAAAACAATATAAAAAATGTGATTCCAAAATTTAAATTTATATAAAAATTTGATAAAATCATAAAAATATAAAATCTTTTTAATTAATTAAAATACATTAAATCGTGATAATTTTAGTATTTTTTAAACACTTATCAGTGTTATAATCTAACTATTAGCTTTTCTGCAATCAATTTTAATTTGTCGTTGCGTCTTTGGCCATTTCTCTTGGAGTTCTCAAATTAATTTGTGTTTTAAATTAAACATATAAAGGAATTTCTAAAGAAATATCACCCACCAAGCATGTAATTTGGAAATATTTGTTTTTATGGAATTCAAGTACTTTAGAGCTTGATGGTCACTATGGAAAACAAATTCCTTTTGTACCAAATATGTTCCTATTGCTTGAATGCCCTTACATCAGCATATAAGTCTTGCTGAAAGATTGCCCACTTTTGTTGTGCTTCATTAAGTTTCTCACTATAAACTCAATAGGCCTACCTTTTTGAGATAATATTGAACCCATACCTACCATGGAAGCATCTGTTTCTACTTCAAACAACATATAAAAATTAGGAAAATCAGGCACAAGAACAGTACTGAGTTTATGTTTCACTAATTCAAAGCTTTTTTATTGCTTACTTCCACATATGTATTTTTCTTGTTTTAGATAGTTCATGATAGATTCCATATAGGCATTGAAATTCTTGACAAACCTTTTTTCAAAAGTTATCCAACCTTTGAAAGCTCCCTACCTCTTGTATGTTTGAAGGAATGATGAAATCAACAATTGCTTGTACTTTAGTTTGGTATGTAGAAATACCATCATCACTTACTCAAAAGAATAGTTTTTGATGAAAAACACTCCTTTTGAGGTTTATGTACTATCAATTGTCTCAAAGAGCTTTACAAAGCCTAAAAGGCATCATTTTCCACTCACAGACACCCTTCTTGATCTTAAATCCATTCTTTTGGTCATCACTAGGCCTAATTCGCATATGATGATAGCCACTCAAGAGATCTAGTCTCGAGAACACCTTAGAGCCCTCCAGTTTATCAAATATATCATCCAACATTGGGATAAGAAAATGGCCCTTAATAGTGATTTTTGTTAATTTCCCTATTTTCAATACACATGCACCAAAAACCATATTTCTTTGTTACCAAAAGTGCTAGGTTTATACATGGGCTAAGGCTCATAGTAATGCCATGCTCTTATGGACTCATCATGTAGTAAGGTAAGTTGGGTAAACTTGTTCCTAAGATAAGGTTTATGTGGTGTTGAATATCATGCATGGGTGGTAATTCAACTAGTATATCTATTGGACTTAATTCAAAAATTTCATCTTATAGCTTCTGTACTAGTATAGGTTAGTCAATTCCATTGTATATTTTTCTTTCACCAACCAAAATAGCTAGTATTATGGGTAATTATCTCAAATCAGGTTCAAACTTACCAACAGAGGGTTGATTAATTCCAACAATCACTAGCCTCATGAGTTGAAAGGAAATTTTCCTTTCCTTCTCGAGAAAAATATAACAATTATTTTTTCCTTTATGTGTGGCACTCACATCAAACTAACATGGGTATCCAACTAGTAAATGGCATGCATCCATCTCCACTACATCGTATTGCACTTCATCTTGGTAGTATTTTCCAATTGAAAAGGAAACCCTACATAATTCCTAAAGCCATCTTGATCCATCAAATTTTATAAGGGTTTTGATGTCTAGTATTTTACAATCGAAAAGCCTACACTAGGATCTTAGACACAATGTTTTTAGTGCTATTACTATCTATTATCATACCTGTTAATTATGTACCTAATTCTAAAGAGTCCATGCCTTTGAGTGGATACTGATTTCTTAGGAGCTAACAATAGTATTTACATGATGTAAGAGGCTTTATCACCGTCATCTCCCCTCACCACATCTACATCAACCAAGTCACTATCATACTCAAGGTCAATTTCCTCTTCAATCTGGCCATTATCTTTCACAATATTAGCCATTCTTCTTTAAGGAAACTCATTAGAGAGATGCTTAGGTTGTGGAACCTAAAACACTTTCATGGTAGAGGCTTGGCATAAGGCTTATGTTTGTGGGCTAAGTTTGTAGGAGTTGAGTTAGATTTGAGAAATGAGTTGCAAGTAGATGTTTGAGTTCTAGAGATGGAGGGAAATGAGGTGTTGTGGGTCTTTCATGGGAAGTTTTAGGCATATGTTTCTTAGGAAGAGAGGTTCTTCTAGTGCAAGAGAGCTGGGCTTCCACTTTAAGAGTTGAGCTATTAGCCTTATTCACTATCCAACAAGTTTGGCTAAGTTCCATTCTATCTCAAATGGGTGAATAAACCCTAGGATGGATATCAAAAAACTTTATGATTCTTTCTCCCATATTTTGGCATGTATGCTCAATCATAGAAACTTTTTAGTATATTCATTTGTAAGATTCTGACCTTGTTGGCACTAGTGGTACCTCTAGTATAACAATTATTCATAGTTTTTGAGTAGAAACCCTATAATCATCTTTTTCTTCATTCATACCTATGAAGTGATAAGGAGATTTTGGACCGATCTTCTTTAATTTTGAACTTGATCCCACCACATAGAGGCTAGTCCCTTCAATTTCTAAGCTATAAGCTTCACTTTCTTGTCAAGTTCAACATTTAAATAATTAAGAAATTATCTAATTAATCCAATTAAGAAATTCTCTGATGTGCACATGACTAACAAAATTGGGAAAATCAATATTAAGCTTATCATCTAGTTTATCAATGAATCAATGAGGTTGATAAGTTCTTTCAAACCTTTTCATGAATTGGAGTCTCATAGGTCTTGTTGTAAATTGTTCAATCAATGGGTATCATCCTCTGATTAATTGGTTCATCATCAAAATTAGAGTCATAAGGTTGTATATAAATTTTTGTCTTCCAACATCAGAAAAATTGAGCTCGTAACCTTCCACAGTTTAAGTGTTTTACCAAGGATCAAACATCATTTTCACAACAAAGCTTGACTTACGACTTAAAGAATTATCCACAGTATTAGCCTTGCCAGCATGATATTGCAAATTGAAGTCATAGTTTAGAAGATACTCTACCCATCTTCTTTGTCTCAAATTGAGATGTTTTTGAGTGAAAAGATATTTAAGACTCTTATGCTCCGATAAGATTTGAAATTTGGCTCCATAAAGGTATCATATATCTCTATATCTTCCAAGCGAATACCACTGCTACTAGTTCTAAGTCATGAGTTAAGTAGTTTTTCTCACAACCCTTCAGTTTTTATGATATGTAAGAAACTACTTAATCATTTTTCATTAAGACATAACCAAGCCATGTAGGGAAGTATCCGTGAAAACCACATAAGGTTCTATGTTATATGGAAATATGAGGATCAGTACGATCATAAGTTATGTTTTCAATTCTTGGAATTCCTTTTTCATAAGCTTTGTCTAAAAATAATTTGATTCCTTTTTGAGTAAGTTTTGATAATGGTGCAAATCTTGGAGAAGTCTTACACAAAATGTCATTAGTAACTGGCCAGCCCAAGGAAACTTTGTACTTTAGTCACATTCCTTGGTTGACTCTAATTTGATACGCCTTCAATCTTGAATGGATCCACACCAATTCCTCTTCTTGATATATCATGTCCAAGGAATTTAACTTTGATAAGCCAATAGTCACACTTCTTGAAATTCACATATAATTGGTGTTCCTTTATAGTTTGTTAGGTGATCTTGAGATGTTGTTCATACTTTTGAGAGGTCTTTTTAATAAATCAATATATCATCCATAAACACAACGATAAATTGATCTAAGGTCAAAATACCTGGTTCATTAAATCCATGAAAGTAGTAGGAGCATTTTTCAGTTGAAATGGCATAACACAGAATTCAAAATGCACATACCTTGTACAGAAATGTTTTTTGGGTATATTTGACTCTCTAACCCTCAGTTGGTGATATAACCGATTTGAGATTAATCTTTGCGAAAAACCTTGCTCCTCTGAGTTGGTCGAATAATTCATCAACCTAAGGTAATTGAAAATTGATCTTATGGTTACCCTATTCAATTGATAGCAATCAATGCAGAGTCTAAAACTTCCATCCTTGTTGACAAAAAGAATAGGTGCTCCCTATGGTGATGAACTCGGTTGAATGAATCTGTTTACAAATAGCTCATCTAATTGATCCTTCATTTCTTATTTTTCTATAGGTTCCATATGATAAGGAGTGATTTATATTTGTGTATTTCTAGGATCGATATAAATCAATCACAAAATTGATTTCTCAAGCTAGAGGGAGTCCATGTAATTCTTTTTGAAACACATCCCAATATATTTTTACTATTGTTATCCATGTTAAGGTTTTTCCATTACCTATGTCTTCTTCTAGAGAATTTAGGAGAACCATGCTTGTTTGGTTTCTTTTTTCGCCTAAGTAGCCCTTAAGGAATGTGTTGGAAGGGTTTACTCATTTTTCACCATAAAATTAGACTTCTACGCCCTTGAGGGTTTGGATGGTAAGCTTCTTTTCAAAGCAATTTAAAATAGGTTTATATTTAGTTAGCCAGTCCATTCCTAAAATGACGTCAAAATAACTTATATTGATTGTCATGAGATCGCCTAGTACTCGGAGACCATTGAAGCCAATCGAACAATTTATGAAAATGTATGAGACATTTCATGAGGCTCTATGAAGAGTACTCGTGGTAAAGGGGTTTGAATCACTTCATAATCAACTTTTAACATTTTTCTATGAGCTAATGAAATGAATGAATGAGTGGCATCATTATCAAAAGAACTTAAACTCAAGAGTGATATAATAGAATTGCACCTTCCACAATGTCATTGATTTCGGGTCCTCTTTGTCTACCATTTGTCACAAATGTATGACCTTTCCTTCCTTGTTCATGAGTGGAAATACCTTTACCATTTTTCTTTCCCTGGGTAAATGGTTGACGTTGAAAACTTCGTGCCATATTGGAAGGTAGTTGGAAAGATTTCCAAGGAGGTTGCTAAGATCTTGAGGATTGTTTTTGGAATGATTGTCTCGATTGTTGAAAATTCTATTGTGATCCTCCTCCATCTTGTCCAATGGTGAGATAGGGACAATTGTACTTAAGGTGTCCTTATTGGTTCTAGTTATGATAGGTATAAGGGTTATATCGAGGACTTCCAAATGAATTACTATCCGGTGATCCACTACATTATCTTCTTTACCGAAATTTCTTTCTTCTCTCTCCTTTAAACTTGGTCTTTTGAGATGATGTGACTGTCTTTAATTATTTTGATTTGACTTACTCAATTCTATAAGTTGCAGTAATCATTTTAATATAGGTTCGTATGCCTTGATATATTTGTTGCATGCATATATCATCTCGTAGACCCATCAAAAAATTTACAACCTTGTCAGAATCTCTTGATACCATATTTTCTACAAATCATGATAGTTGCTTGAAACAATTATTGTATTGTACGATGGTCATATCATTTTGCTTAAGACTCATGAATTCAACCACCTTTTTAGCTTTTGCAATTTTGTTGAAGAATATTTCATAAAACAACTCTTTGAATTCTTCCCATGTGGCTCGATCTATATCTCTTCCTCTACTGAAAAAGTCCCATCAGTAGTCAGGTTCTCGAGTTGTTTGTATGTAGCTAAAACATCTCTAGAATGCTTCAAAATGTTTAGAGAATTCATCTTCTTCTTAATTTCCCAAACCCATCCTTTCGAGAAGTCATGGTTGTGAGTACAAACATAGAGCGATGGCCTCATTTTCTTGAATTCTTTGAGGTAATAAGCTCTACCTCTTTCATCGGGTTCTCCACCCAGAGTAATCAATCTTCACAATGCATGTAGTAAACCACAATTTTTATCTACATCCTATGTGGGATACTCTTAAACTTCCCTTGCGGATGGGTTCTTAGTCACCTTTTTTTTTGGTGGCATGCTGAGACAAAAATGGTTGAAAAATATTTTTTAAGATTATGAATGAATATTATTCCTAGGAGAGCAGAATTATGCTCTGATATCAACTATCACACACTAAAAAATGGGTATATGAGTTAAAAATAGGGTAATTTTTTAAAGTATAATTAAAAGAAATTCAAAAGATTTATTTAATAAAACTTCAATTTAATTTAGGATATCCCTATTTAAAAACATAATTTAAAAAAACTATTTAAATTACAAATCATATATTAGAAATACGATTCATCATGTCTCAACATTTACAGCAAATAAAAGTTACAAAATGAAATAAAAATTTATAACTTGAAGTTCCCTTCTTTTTCCTCTTCTCCAAATCCTGCACCGCTTGTCAAATCCTAATCTGTAGCTAAGGGAAAAATAGGATGAGCTACACATAGCTCAGTAGGAGTCTATTCTATTATATGTTTCCAATAAATAACCATTCATGATTTTTGCTATTTATTAATAAAATTTCATGAATGGTAATCATTATCGATATATAGATTAGGGAGATTTCTATCACAAAATCTTGGGTATACCTATACCTTCTCGCTTCTAGGGATATTGAAGAAAGTACAATATAGGTATCCCAATGCATATTCATACAATATAAAATATGCTATGATATAAATCTAATGCATGAAATGCAACTCCCTATGTATTGGTCATCCAAATACATGGCCACATGCGTGGTCCAACTCTGAGAGGCATGTGGGTCCACCTTAAACCCCATATACCATTACAATACATTAGGCACATGTATCTTTCATATCACGTCATATGGGCCCTTATCTACCTATAGGTGATGAGCGAAAACCGGCATCGCCAATTCTCGCAAATACTTTGGTTTTAATATTTGTAAAACTCTCGCAAGTGCACGAATCATTTCGTAGAAAATGATAAGTATACTCCCAAGGTCGATCTAAGGAAGGAATGTATGTGGTTTTTAATTTATTATTCAAACTTTTAAAAACGAAATTAAATCCTAAACATCCTGTCACGATAGTTTTGGTTTTTGTGTTCCTAATCTAATAACAAAAAATAAACATAGATACAAATTCAATAAATATTTATCTACAAATAAATATAATTACAGATTCAATAAATATTCATGCAAATTTTATCATTTATATTATGGAGATGATGATATAATAACCAAGTTAATTATGCTTGCTCATATTATCTAGGTTATTAAAGATATAAATTGATATTTTATTGATTCTCTTTTTTTGTATGAATACCACCTTTGGTGGGGTTAGATACTCTTGTTAACTAAACAAATCAATTAACACCTATGGGGTTGATAACTAATTTGGTTAATTAAATTAATTTTTTTTCTAAGATATTGAAAATGAACCATTTAAATGCCACCTTTGGTGGGGTTAGACAGCTTTAAACTTTATCCAAGGTGTCCAAATTAAACCTAAGAATTTAGTTATCCTAGAGTACTAACTTGCAGGTTTTAAAACCAGTATTTAAAACAAGTTGTCAATACATTTTCACATAATAATTCTTATAAAAACTTTTGAAATAGAGCTTCACTCTAACTACCGGGCGATTGTACCAACAAATAAAAGAGCACTACTCTAAATTAGACCGGATAACTAAACCTTAAAGTCTAATCTTCACATTTAAGTTTGTAATGAAAAATAATGTATGTCTCTCTAACATCCTTAATATAAAATCTTGAATAAAAATAAAATCAATTCATTTTAGAAATTTTCACCTATTTAATATTTCGCAAAGCATAACAACGTATTATTATATCATGATTATAAACAATTAGCACGCTTAAATTTAATCACGCATAAATTAAATATAACATGTAAGAATAAAGCATAAAAATAATCAGAAGAAAATAAAATCCTTACAGTAACTTCGACGCTTATTCCTTGCTAGAAAACCTCCAAGCGGAATTTGCACTTCCATTTATTGAATCAAAAATCTAAATTATTACAAAAACATTACAAGTTCCTCTCAAAAGAGAAGAACTCTAAACCTAAGACAATTGAACTAAAAACTAAGAGAAAAACTAAGAAAAGCTTAGAAACTAAGAAAGAAACTAAAGAAAACTCAAAAACTAAGAAATGAGAGAAAGAAAGAAGAGAGAAGGAGGTTTTTGAGGTGTGTTTTAAAGTGAATGGAAATGGGGGTATTTATAGGTGAGGACGGAGAGAAAAATGATTAAAAAATGTTAAAAAAAATATTAAAAAATAAAAACGTAATGGACCTGCCGAGGTCATCAATGACGCCAGCATGATGATCGCCACGGGCGGCCGCACGTGGAAAATGGGTCAAAACGCTACATGCCATTGTCATGCCGCTGGTCACTGGCGTCGCCAAGGCTGCGGCCAAAGGCGCAGCCGGAACAAGCGTGAACAGTGCCCGCGCTGCAGCGCGCGGAAGCAGCATCAACGCGCATGCGACGCGCGCTCACATGGCCGCGCGGGCGTACTGGGGCCGCGGCGCGCGTTTTTCCGTCTTTTTTGACATTTTTGACCTTTCGACCCATTTTTGTCCAATTTTTCCATGTTTTGCTGACCTTTTTCCACTTATTTATCAATTTATTTGTGATGTATTGCTTCAAGTATTCTTCTTTGAGTCTTTACATTGCGTTTTTAGGCCAAAATTCTGAAAACAATAAAAATACCCGTGATTCGAAAAAGACAAATTTATATAATATATATGATAAAACATATAAATATATATATTTTTAATCAATTAACGTGCATAAAATCATGGTTATTTTAGTGCTTTTTAAGCACTCATCACAACCTCCCCAATCAAATTTTCTCGCTAGTCCCTTAGCAAGAGAAGTTTATAAAAACTAAAAATTAAACTATCCTAAATCACTTCCGTGGATTGACATACGTTGCATTTAGCCTATGCAATAAGCCTTTTAAACCCCTAGGTTGCCCTACTGGACGAGTTTGAGTCTCGTGAGGGCTTTCAGTAATGCTACCCACAAACATTGTACTAAATGTAAAATCAAAAGAAACAATAAAAACAAACAACTTAAAAATTAAATTTACAACAAAATCACAAATTAACAACATTTCACAAAAATGTCTCATACTTTTTAATCTCCTTTAAGATCATAATTAAAATCTCAAGCATAAGTTATCTTAATCTCTTTAAACAATCATGATTTATTATAATAATTAGTCGAAAATCATTTTCATATTTCATATCAAAAATGTATCAATTTAATTTCACCCAATTTCAAGGTCATGAATCGTAATTCGCCGACTCTATTCCTCACAAGTCAATACTCTCAAAACACTGAATCCTATGGGTTCAAACACTCATACTAATTTATATGCGAAAAGAGTTGATGTATAGAAATGAACTAATATGTTCGATATGTATAAAGAATAAAGGCTCAAAGTGTTATTTTAACATTGATCTCATGAAAGGAATCAAATGTATAAATTATAAAGATATCATATATAAAAATTATTTTGATGCATAAATCAAACTCATTAACAAAGAAGTTCAACTTATATGCTCTTTACCAATGAACAAATTGCAATGACTTTTGGGGAATTACTTCTTATATCTTCCTTTTGTAATTAGCCTTTACTCACAACTTTGTAGGCAATGTGGTTATAAGATGTAGATGATACTATTTTTTATCTCTCTTTTTTTTTTCTCAAGATATTTTTCAATACGTGTATTTCTTAGAGAGTCAACCCATGTGACAGATTGTACATTTTTTTTTTTTTGGATTTTGAAGTGAGTTGGTTAATTTTGTGGTTTTTTTTTGTTTGATCTTGGTTTAGGTAACCCCGTATATGTCTTTTTGTTTTTGTAGTAGCATGCATCAATGAGATATAAGCATATACTATCAATTTCTACTCAAATCATTTAATCTAAGCAAAAATAATAATCAAAAATATATGATACTCTATTAAGATGAAAAAAATTCATACATTCAATGCTAATACCTATGTAGATCATCTAAAAATTTGAAGAAATAAGAAATGTGTTCGAGTAGAAAAATATATATTTCACTCTTGAATAAAGGAAATTAGGCTCAAATTATATCTCACAAAGGTAGTCTCCACTAAAAAAACTCATAAACACCGATTTTAGGTTTAATATAATTTCTACATATTATAAAGAAATACTAATTATGACAAAAACTAACCAATAATCAAAAAAAATAACAAAATATTTCATGATATGTTTTCAAAAATTAATCTAACAAAGACAAAAGACTTAACTATTTACTTAAATTTGATTTAAAGAAATGATAAACTTTGTGAAACTTTCTTTCTTTCTTTTTTTTTTTATTCCAAAAATTACTAAATCACACGTAATAGAAATAAAACCAAGCACACACAAAAATGAAAAGTATATTTTGTTTTTTTTTTTTTTTTTTTAATTAAGCATGGTAACTTTTCACCACCCCTAACCTAGAACTTACATTGTCCTCAATGTAACAACTGTAAATTAAAGATAAAGAGAGAAGAGAAGAAAGATTACCTATTTCCCGAGAAATGTGCAAGTAGTAATGGAAAATGCAGTGCATCCATCATATTAAAGTTGTATACGTACGTATCGTCAGAAACTTCTAACATCTCAACAAATATTTTTAGTTTTAACAATTTAACAATTATTCACATGTAATTAAAATGAAATAAACAATAAAATTAAGTAAATAAAACAAAAACAAACAAAATTTTTTTTTTTTTTTTTTTTTTATTATTTTTTTTTATTATTATTTTTTTTTATTGTTTTTTTTTTTATTATTATTTTTTTTTTTTACCTAAAATGATGGGTTGCCTCCCATCCAGCGCTTAGTTTAACGTCTTAGCAAGACGTATCTTTTTGGTGCTAAGGGTTTCTCAGCCAAATGCAATCCATTTCAAAGAATGTTGTTTCGGTTCTTCTAAATAAGGCTCGACACGACGGCCATTGACTTTGAACGTTTTTTTATGTCTTCGAGTCCAATAGTTCCACCACTCCATGTTCAAATACTTGAACTATTTTGAATGGTCCATCCCATCTTGATCTCAAATTTTCTCTCGAAACAATCTCAAACGAGAGTTAAATAAAAGAACATTCATTCCAGGTGAAGTAGTCTTAGAACTAGCCTCTCTGTCATGATAAATGCTTAGTACGCTCCTTGTATAATTTGGCATTCTCATAGGCTTCATTCCTAATTTCTTCCAACTCATGAAGTCAAGTAATCGTTTTTCACCGCTTTATCTAAATCCATGTTTAACTCTTTTAATTGCCCAATAAGCTTTGTGTTCAAGTTCAACCTGGCTGGGCACGCTTTCCCAAAGATTAACCTGCATGGCTCATCCCAATAGGTGTTTTGGGAAATGCGCAGTATGCCCATGTGGCATCATTTAGCTTAAATGCCCAATCCTTCCTTGACGGACGCACGCATTCCAAGATTCCCTTAATTTGCCTCATTGCTCACTTCCACTAAACCGTAAGTTCGAGGATGATAGCATGAAGAGTTACTTTTACGTGTGACGTTGTACTTGTTTAGTACTCCATCAAAGAGTTTGTTACAAAATGGCTACCTCCATCACTTATTATAAATTCAGCGTCTTAACCCACCGAATATGAAATCTTTCAAGAATTTCACAACAACATTAGATCATTGGTTTTGAAGGGATAGCTTTCTACCCACTGGACACATAATCCACAAAGAACCAAAATGTATTGAAAACCATTAGACGGGGAAAAGGACCCACGAAGTCAATCCCCCATACATCAAAGAGTTCAACAACTAAATTAGATGTCAAAGGCATTTCATCTCTTTTGCTTATGTTTCCCGTTTCTTGGACATCTATCACATTGCGCACAAAACATACGAGCATCTTTAAAAAGAGCGGGCCAAAAGAATCCAGATCAGAATATCTTACGGCTGTCAGTTTTTCACCTCCAAAATGACCCCTCACAACGAAGTTCATGACAAAAAGTCGAATGCTCTTACGTTCTCTTCTTCTCGTACACATCTCCTGATGACTTGATTCGACTCAATCTTGTATAAATAAGGGTCATCCTGCAAATAGTCCTTAATAGTTTTAAAAACCTTTTCGTCCCGACATGTGTTGTTAGGTCGCAAAACACCAAAGTGGCAAGATAGTTTACAATATCAAAGATACCACGGGTTCTGACCTATGAAAAAATAACTGCTCATCAGAAAGGTTTCAACTATATCATCATTACTCTCATCTTTAAGAGAATTGAAGTCGAAATCAACCCAGACAAATGGTCACCACTAAGTTTTCACTACCTTTCTTATCCTTGATCTCTAGGTCAAATTCTTGTAAAGAGTAAGACCCACCGATTAATCTTGCTTTCGGCATTTGGTTTACTTAATAGGTATCTTAAAGTCATGACGATCGTAATGTACAATCACTTTAGATCCTACTAAATAAGACCGAAATTTGTCTAAAGAGAATACTATAGCCAAGAATTCCTTTTCAGCTGGTGTAATTCATTTGGGCATCATTGAGTGTTTTGCTAGCATAAGAGATGACATGTAAACGCTTATCCACTCTTTTGTCCTGTGATCTGCTCCTATTGCATAATCGAAGCATCACACATTATCTCAAAAGGTAAAGACCATTGGTGCCATTATAACAGGGGTAGATGTTAGTTTTCTTTCAAGGTATTAAAGGAAATAAGGCTAGTCATTGTTGAAGTCAAATTCAGCATCTTTGGATAATAAGTTACATAAAGGACTCACTTATTTTAGAGAAATCTTTAATAAATCGTCAGAAATCCCGCATGTCCCAAGAAGCTTCTTATCCCCTTCTGCTGCAGTGTAGGGAGGTAGTTTCGATATCAATTCAACTTTTGCCTTATCAACTTCAATACCCTTGTTTGAAATTATATGTCCTAAAACTATCCCTTGTTGAACCATAAAATGACTTTTCTCCCAACTATGGTTAGATTGCATTCAATGCATCTTTCTAAAACCAAAGTCAATTTTATGTAAGCAATCATCAAACGAGTTCCCAAAGACGTAGAAATCGTCCATGAAAATTTCAATGAATTTCTCCACCATGTCCGAGAAAATAGATATCATGCATCTTTGAAAGCAGGTAGTGGCATTGCATAACCCAAAATGGCATTCTCATGGAAAGCAAATGTCCCAAAAGGACATGTAAATGTGGTCTTTTCCTCGATCTTCCTACATGGGTACTTGATAATATCCAGACAAATTACCCATCCAAAAACAAGAAAATTGTGTCTACTAATCTTTTCCAACATTTGATCAATGAATGGAAGAGGAAAGTGATCCTTTTCTCGTATATAAATTTAGTTTCCTAAAATCTATACACATTCTCCATCCATGATTATTCTAAATGTGGGCACTAATTCACTTTTATCATTTTTAACAACCGTTATCCCGCATTTCTTTGGTACCACATGCATCGGACTAACCCACTTACTATCCGCAATAGGATAGTATAATCCCTTCTCCTAACAATTTAAGGATTTCTTTAACTACCTCGTACGTTCGGGGTTTAGTCTTCTTTGGGCCTCTCGCATGTGCTTAGCACCATCCTCCAAGTTGATCTCAGCATACACATTGTCGGACTAATGCCTCTTATATCCCCTATACTCCAACCTATAGATTTCTTAAACCGTGCTTAAGCACTTTGACGAAGTTCCTTTTCTCGTGGTTCGTCAAGGTTGAAGAAATTATCACCGATATGTTTCTCCTTCTCCCAAAAACACATATTTTAAGTGCTGTGTAAGTCTTTGAGTTCAAGTTAAGGATTGGCCTCTTTAACAGATGAAGAACCTGGGTAGATTTAAAAGTGCACTAGATTTTGTCATCACTTCATTATTGTCTAGTTGTTCAAGGTACCCTTAATTTCTTCATCTAAATCTTCTTCAACCTTTTCGTGTAAGAACAAATTCAAGCTTGTCTCTATTCCTCGTTTGAAAAAAGTGTTTTGGACAAGATTATCCAAAGGATCAACTTCGAATATTTCATCGATGGCGTAAATAGAAGCGGAAAGGCGAAGAATCAAAAAACTTTTGAAATGAACACTTCTCCTAAGACCTCACATTGTCAAATTTCCATCTCGACATCAATAATAGTTTTAGTAGTTGCCATAAATGGTCTACCAAGCAATATTGTATGCTCTCGTCCAATGCCGGATTTTTCTTGCATATCCGTGAACCACAAAGTCAATGGTGTATTATCAAATTTGTTCACCGTACTCAAAACATCCTCAACTATTCTCCTGGATATTTAAGAGATCTATCCGCAAGTCACAGGACATAGTCATGGTTTTAAATCCCCTAGATTGAAGTCAGTGAGAATACAGTAGCAGGCATCAAATTTATACTAGCACCTAAATCAAGCATTGCTTTAGCAACCTTCCTATCCCCCATAGTTATGTTTATAATAAAACTTCCAGGGTCTTTCAACTTAAAGGGGTAATTCAGTGTCAAGTACACAATAGAAATTTCTCGACACTACTACTGCTCATTCAGCTCATACCTCCTTTTCTTAGTGTTCAACTCTTTGAAAAACTTGGCATACGAGGCACATTCATGATCACTTCTAATAATGGTAAATTGATATTTACTTTAGAGAGCATATTAAAAAGATCATTGAATTGCTTATCTTGTTTGGACTCTTTCAACCTGGGGAAAAGGTACTTGCATCCTGTGGTTCGTTGTCTTTTGAATTTCGGGGAGGCCGATGACCCCAATGAGTTTTTCTTAAAGCTTGTGAAGTTTAACACTTGTTTCTCCTTTTTGCGATATTAGAATGTCGCCTTTCTTTGTTAGGAGATTTCAGTGTACACTGGTATTGACTACCTTACCACTTCGGCGGTTCTAACATCTTTTGCTTGTTCCGTCTGATCGGCAACTTTCCCGGTTCTTTCTTTTGCATTTGTTCACTTGCCCAACTTTAGATTCAATTCTTTTAACCGAAGCCTCCATGGTGTTCAACCTTTGATTAGTCATCATTGGTTGTCACGACTAACTTGAATAAAAGCATTCAAGCTATCTTCTAAGGTCGGGTTTAAAAGATTGGCTTGGGAAGGGTGATTATAGGTAAGCTCGATGATACTTTTGAAAATATTGGACTTCCTCTATGGCATTTACACTAGAATCACAAGTATTTGAATAATTACGAGTACCATGCCCAATTGAACAACACACTCCACATACCTCTTGATTTGAAATTTGAAGTAGACGTGAGGAATTTCACTGTTTAGTCAATTCAAAGAATTTGCAAGGTTATCTCATCATCAAAGCCGACCTTATTGACCTTTTGCTTTCCTTCCACCACCTCTTTGTTGGGAATTAACCCAATAGCTCATAGAGATTATAGGCTTCCTTCCACGGTTTTTCTCCTACAAAGACCTCCAAAGAAGATATCAACCATGTATTGACTCGTAAGGTCAATCCATCGTAAAAGAATTGGTTTTGTAGCCGTAGTGAAAGCTATGATTTTGACATTGAATGAAAAGGAGTTTGAATCGTTCCCAAGCTTCATGAAAGTGGCTCTTCATTCATTTGAGAAAATGTTGCTATCTTTGTTCTTAGATCAACGCCTTTTGACGGGAATAACCTACCCATAAAAATTTCATAGATCGCCTCCCAAGTTTTAAGAGAACCCGACCGTAGAGTAAATGAACCACGACCAAGCTTTATCTTTGAGTAGTTGTAAGGAAAACACCTCATCCTAAGTTGATCTTCACTAATTTCATGTAAAGTGGAAAGGTTTGGACAATAGCATAGAATTCTCGAATGAAATGCAAAGGATCTTCATTGTGGGATATCAGAAAAGGAAGGCAACAAAGAATAATGAATCTTTTTCAATTCATAATTCCTCAGCCTTCTTGCAATTGGACGCTCTAAGTTACATTGCCAATGATTGGCATTGTATAGTCTTTCATCTTTTTCCGCCTATCTTCAAAGATTCCCATGGTTGTCAGAGTTGAAAATGATCCTCCTCCTATCAGAATCAAAGATTTTGCTTTTAAAAACAATGGTAGATATCTCTAAAAAAATGCAAGGAACCTAAATTATTATTTTTTTTTATTATTTTTTATTTTTTATTTTTTTTTTATTTAAACGAAGGGACACAATTTTTGAAACAAACGAATTTATTTTATTTGAAATATATATATTTTTTTTTTTATTACACGCAAACTAAAACAAAGGAAAATACACAATGGGTGACTTCCATGTAGAGGACTAAAATTTATCGCCTTCTAGTAAGACGTTGTTTCGAGATTGCGTAATGAAAACTCAATGTCTCCTCTTCATTGAATTCATCTAAGTTTCAATTTTGCCTTTCGCAAATGTTCAACTAACTGCTCAACTTGAACTTCCACCTTTTGATGTGTTTTCCACAGTAGTCCAACCGTTGATTGGTTTTAGATTGATTGTTCCTACAAACTTGAATAAAAGACCAAGTCATTCTCCAGGGTCAGGTTTATTTGGAATGCTTCGTGGAACAGTGCTGGTGGAATCGGCCCCGCCTCGGCTTGAGCTTTGAGTGGAAAGCGAGGGTTATTTTGCCTCCAAGAGAAATTCTGACGACTTCTCCACCTGTGATTATAGGTATTTGAATCGGGGATCAAACCTTGGTCTGTTGATACGCTCCCAACACATTAACCCGCTCGTGTCCAAATAGATCTCCTCACGTGGACAAAGCTTCGCATCTTGTCCCATGTTGTCCGTACAAAACCATATTGTTCATTATTTGTGTTGGTTTGTGTAGCGAGAAGCGGCAACTTGCTTTGCCGCATTGAACAAGTTGTTGTTGAATTTCCACATTACCTGAGTCAATCTCATTTAACACCCGCCTTTTCTCACTCTCGGGAGCTTTTCTCATTGGGAATTAAGACTCCAACATCTCAAAGAGATTATACGTTTCTCGATGCAGTTTTTTCTCGCAACCGTGTAAGTCCATCGTAAAAGAATTGGTTCGCAAACCGTAGGGAAAGCTACGGGATGGGACATCGAGTGAGAAACATTTTGAACCTATCCCAAGCTTCACGGAATGGTTCTCCTTCCATCCGAGAGAAAGTAGCAATCTTTCCTCTCACCGATGTTTTTTGACGTGGAATAGAATTTTCCCATGAATTTATTGTAAATTCGACTCCCATGTCATCGCAGTAACTGTGGGTAAGTGACATCAACCAAGCTTTAGCCTTATCCTTAAGCTGGTACGGAAACATCTCATTCTAAGTTCGATCCTCGTTTAGAATACCGAAGGGGAATGTTTGGACCGTAGCATAGAAATCTCTCATAAAGGAAAGAGAATCTTCACAGGTAGCCCATAAGGAAGGAAGCATAGAAAATGAATATTTTTAAGGTCATAATTCCTAAGAAACTTCTCCCAATCGGATACGGCAGCTGCCGTAATCACCACGGCCTTGCAAACTCTTTCATCGTGGTTTCCTAACATGTCAGGTTTTCTCCATTTCTTTTGGTTCTAGTAAAGGATTAAGACGTGCTCTATGTTCGCTCAAAAACTGTCAATGGCAGGATCCAAAGGTTGTCGACACTGTTTAAATTTATGAATATTATTTACATACGGTGTTGCAGTGGTTTCCATGATCTCCTACCACGCATGTACTATTTTTAAACGTAAATTTAAACTTCCTCACAACAAAAATAAAGAAATTAGAAAATTTCCATGGCATTTAATTCAAAACACTAGACAATTTTTTTTTTTTATTTTTTTTATTTTTTTCTCTTTTTTTATTTTTATTTTTATTTTTATTTTTATTTTTTTTAAATAACATAATTAAGATTAACCAAGAAATGCTCCTGTGAAAGAACGCCACATTATTGCCCTTAAAAACCATTCTCCTAAATGTAACAACGCTCCTAGTGAAAGACGAACAGACAGCTTGTTAACTACTTTCCTGCATTTAACTCACTTAACATTTTTACTTTTCACGCTTTTAGTTTTTTTAATTTTTTTTTTACTTAACGGTAATTTTATTTTACTATTCACACTATCTTATTTCTTATTAACTTAAAATTTTAAAAATTTAAATTTTTTTTTTTTTACGAACCGGAAATTTATTTTACTATTCACACTATCTTATTTCTTTTCATCTTAAAACTTTAAAAAATTAAATTTTTTTTTTTTTTTTTTTTTTTTTTTTTTTTTTAACGGTAAAAACTTTTTTACTTCAAATTTCAAATTTCTAAATTATTTACTTTTTATGCTATAATAAAAGAAATTTTTTTTTTTTTTTTTTTTTTTATTTATTTATTTATTTATTTATTTATTATTTATTTTTTTATGAAATTTGAAATTTGATTAATTTTTATTTTATTTATTTATTATTATTATTATTTTTTTTTTTTTTTAAATATCACAATTATTTACAACACAAAAATATTTTTAAAATTTTGATAAATAAATTAAAAACGCTATTCCTTCAAGAAGAACCGCTAAAACTTGGATGAATGTAAAATCCCATCGCTAATTCTCGCGAAATACTTTGGTTTTAATATTTGTAAAACTCGCAGTACATCTAATCATTTCTTTGTAGAATGACAAGATACTCCTGGCTTGATCTACATGAATGGGAATGCTGCTTTTAATTTATTATTCAAACTTTTTAAAAATCTAAATTAAATCCTAAACATCCTGTCAATTATAGTTTTGCTTTTTTGCTCTAATCTAATAACAAAAAATAAACATAGATACAATTAATAAATATTTATCTACAAATAAATATAATTACAAACATTCAATAAATATTCATGCAAATTTTATCATTTATATTAAATGAGTATTTATGGATATAATAACTAAGTTAATTACGCTTGCTCATATTATCTGGTGCTATTAAAGATATAAATCGATATTTTATTGATTCTCTTTTGTATTTAATACCACCTTTCGTATGCGTGATAGATACTCTTGTTAACTAAACAAATCAATTAACACCTACAGGGTTGATAACTAATTGGTTAATTAAATTAATTCCTTTTTCTAAATAGATTGAAAATGAACCATTTAAACGCCAATTTTGCTGTGTTAGACAATTAAACTTTATCCAAGGCCATTCAAATTAAACCTAAGCACTTGGGCTTATCCGAAAGACTAACTTTCAAGTTTTAAAACCACTATTGAAAACACGTCATTAATACATTTTCACATAATAATTCTTATAAAAACTTTGAAATAGAGCTTCACTCTAACTACCTATGATTGTATCAACAAATAAAAAGAAAGACTACTCTAAATTAGACCGATAACTAAACCTTAAAGTCTAATCTTCATATTTAAGTTTCAGAATTTAAAAATAACGTATTTCTCTCTAACATCCTTAATATAAAATTCAATAAAAATAAAATCAATTCATTTTAGAAATTTTCACCTATTTAATATTTCGCAAAGATAACAACGTTATTATTATATCACGATTATAACAATATATACGCTTAAATTTAATCACGCATAAATTAAATATAACATGTAAGAATAAAGCATAAAATAATCAGAAAGAAAATAAAATCCTTACGTAACTTCGACGCTATTCCCGCTAGAAAAACCTCCAAGCGAATTTGCACTTCCATTTATTGAATCAAAATCTAAATTATTACAAAACATTACAAGTTCCTCTCAAAAAGAAAAGTTAACTCTAAACCTAAGACAATTGAACTAAAAACTAAGAGAAAAACTAAGAAAAGCTTAGAAACTAAGAAAGAAACTAAAGAAAACTCAAAAACTAAGAAACGAGAGAAAGAAAGAAGAGCAGGTTTTTGGCGTTATGCGTTAAGGAATGGAAGGTATTTATAAAGTGAGGACGGAGAGAAAAAATGATTAAAAAATGTTAAAAAAATATTAAAAAATAAAAACGTGTAATGGACCTGGCTGAGGTCATCAATGACGCCGCGATGACGCACGTATGCCAAGACGTGAAAATGGGTCAAAAACGTATTACGCTACTGTCATTACTGATGGCCACAATTCAAGTCATACAGCCTTGGCGTTGGAATCAGCCACAGGCTGCACAGCCACAAGGAAGCAAGCATCAACGCGCTGGCAAGGCGCTACCGCGGCTCGGGCCATACGCGTCACATGGCCGTCAAGGCGCGCGTTTTTCCGTCTTTTGACATTTTTGACCTTTTTCGACCCATTTTCATTCAATTTTTCCATGTTTGTTGACCTTTTTCCACTTATTTATCAATTTATTTGTGATGTATTGCTTCAAGTATTCTTCTTTGAGTCTTTACATATCATGCGTTTTACGCCAAAATTCCTGAAAAACAATAAAAATACCCGTGATTCCGAAAAAGACAAATTTATATAAATATATGATAAAACATATAAATATATATATTTTTAATCAATTAATGTGCATAAAATCATGGTTATTTTAGTGCTTTTTAAGCACTCATCAATAGGTCGATTCCAAACATAATGGGGATCTAACTCGAAGGCCCATATGTAATCAAAAAATCCATAATAGATGGAAAATACAATGTGGGATTGAACTTCGAGGCCCGCGTGTGACCACAATAATCCTTGATCACATATAGAAACCATAGATGAAAAACTCCAAAGATACATGTGCATGTCATACACACATATAATGTGTAGAAACATTTTTGCTACAACGAGTAGCCCCTGTGTAACATGCTTCGTAAGACAACAAACAAGTGTACTCTACAGATATAAAACAATCTCATGATGCATGTATAATAAAACATTTACGAAGAGTATCTCATTTTGAACAACATTTATAAGATTATTTCATTAATTATAAAATCAAGGCATCCAGTTTTCAACTATTAGTCATAAGCTATGATGCATGACATTTCATTTATAAAGACAATGCATGAATTTTAAAACTTAGAGTAAGAATATTGTTGTGTGTTTTACAACACATAAAAACGTGCAAGTATACACTATCACAAGTAATAATATTTGTAAGTAAAGATCGTTCCCACGGAGATTTATTACTAGCGTTTGTTGATTATTAAAATTATTTAAACCTGATGTTATCCAAACAATCAATAATTTGTTGCAGTTTGTCTTAATTAATTTTTTTAACAGATTGTACGAAAATTCTAGGATTGCAGTTCACCTAAATTAATCCACTTGAATATTTTATTCTCTCTTGATTTATGTTCTCGTGTTTTAAGTTGTTAACCAAGAACTACTAATTTATCCATATATCTCTTTCAAGCTCCATACAGACACACCTAGTTAAAATGATTCACTATATTCCTATGAGAATTAAATTCAACTAGATTTATTAAGTTCTGAGTTCTCAAACAGTCACACATACAATAAAAGTATATTTCTATCCCTTATGTATATACGTTATTTTATCACGAGCAGCACACAAAAATGCCTTTTTCAAGTTTATTTAAGTGTCACATATCAGTTAATTAATCTTTCGATAATTAAGAGCATTAAACACAGATAAAATAAACAACTTAAAATAGTTTCATAAATCATTCAAAACTAATTAATTCAAGTTTCATAATTTACGCTACACTGCAATCCTAGAACAAATGTATTAGTTCATAGCAGAATTTAAAATTACAACACAACAAAAATAAAACATTGCAGAGAAACAAAAATTAAAAGAAAATAGATAAGGAAAAAAACTCTTTCACGATTCCTCAATGAAAAATAAATTTCTTCCCTTTTCTTCTTCTTTGTTGTCTTCTTTCTCTGTAATTTCCCAGAAAAAAAATTCGCAAGAACTGCGAGAACACCCCCAATTATGAGAGAGGAAAAACCAAACTAAACTCCAAAACCTCCCTTCCTCAAAACCAAAGACGCGTACAAAAATATATCCCCTTCCTCAATTCTTATTTTTTTATCTTTTTTATACTTTTTATATTTTTTTATTAAAAGTGGGGGACAAAATGTATGGGGAGCAACACGCGTGAAAACATTCTGCGCGTTTTTGTTTTGTTTTTTTTTTGCATGCCACATGTCACCATGTGATTTGCTAAGAGAAATACAGCGACACGTGGCCGATTTTCATTGGGTGGTAAGGCCGGGCGCATGAAGAACGCGTCGCACAAGATTTCCTCGCGTTGGAAGTGATTAACGGCTAGAAGTGGGCGCGGTTTCTGCATTTTTATTTCACCGAATACATGCCACGTGTCATCATGTTATTCGCTGGAATATTTATGAGACACGTGGCTGCTCATTTTCCGTTGAAACACGAGGGTGCACGCGGCTTGGATGTACCGCGTCACACAGGATTTGTAGACGAGCGGCTCGGTGCGCGACAGCTTGGTTCAACGCGCTTCAATCTGGACCGTTCATCTCATCCAACGGCGATCGATGCGCCTCGAGGGAATCTGCACAGCCGACATGTGGGTCCCACTCTGCACGCCAGTCTGCGCGGCAGGTGGGCCCCACTGGCACGCCGAGCCGCGCGAACGAAGAACTCTGTACCCACTCTCCTTGGTCGGTTTTGATCTACACGCGCGAATCCCAATCGTTACTTCTTTGATCGGACGGTCCACGTTGCGCGTTTGGAATAGGGCGCGTGGCCTCATCTCACCTCCGCAAAAATTAAGTTTTATTAATTGCATTTTCACCCACAAATATATTTCAAATTATGTTTGAAACTTTACTTAATTACAATATAGCCCTTTTTCTAATTTAAATTAAATTTCTAAACTTTTAATAATTAAAATTAAGCACGATTTAAATTTAAATTATATTGACTTTTATAAATTGTAATTAAATACTCTTTTATTTGAAATTATATTTTTGGACACAAATTTGCAATTAAGTACGTTTTCGATACAAATTATTTAATTTTCATAAAAAAAATATAAAAAATAGTAAATACTAATTTATTCATCAAAAATTAACTAAAAACATTAAGAACATAGCAATTATAATTAACAAAATAGGTGAAAATAATTGTATAAAATACAGTTATCAACACCCCCAAACTTAAGTTTTTGCTAGTCCTCGAGCAAAAGGGAGTAAATAAAACAAAGATAACTGCATTTAAAATAGTGATTTTCAAAATATATATATATATATATATATTTGTATTTCCGAATTACATAACTCAAAGAAATAAAAGAATTTTATCTAAGTATCAAAATCAATTTAAAAGTATATAACCTTTTCACAATGAACTTTAAGTGTGTGTGTGAAGTCTTTTCAATTTTCATTACATGCAATCCGGATGAGTTTATGAAAATATAAAATCAAACAAATTTTAATGAAATCACAAATCTCATAATTTATTTTTCATTTCTCTCTCCACTAATGTAGACAAACACAAAACACCAAATCAATAGGACTTCATTAAGCTTGTAATGTATGGCTTAGGTAAAGGTAGGATAAAAGATAATATTTAGCTCAAAAACTTTTCCCAAGCATAACATTTTAGGATTGAAAAAGAGAACTTCTATCATCACAATAATTACTTCCCAATTTGGGTTTTATCATCACATACCATCCTCTCTTTTTTTTCTTTTTTGTTCTTTTCAGAATATGTTTTTTTTCTTCTTTTCTTTTTTTTTTGTACCCCTTTTTTCTGATATATCTTTAAATATTTACTAACAATTTTCACATGTTAGTGAGATAAGAAAAATAGATATATTACACACACACACACACACACACACACACATATATATATATATATATTGGTAGGCTTTTGAAATGAGAAAAATATATATAAAAACTTTGAAGCTCAAAAGGGTATACTACGGATAATGTATGTGAAGGTAGAGAGAAAGGCTCAAACGATCCAAAGATGGCCTAAATCATTTTCTTAGTTAAATGTTATCTATAATTTCGCCTCGAGAGAAATTCAAACAAATTCTAAAAATTGTGACACCACAAATATCAATCGAATTCCATACTCACATAAAAATTCTCTAAATTAGCATAGCAATTCAAAAGTCAAGACTAGTGCTCATGAATATTTATTCTTGTAAAAATGAAACATACGTAAAAATTATTCATCACTTAGACAACATTCAAATTTTTCAAAAAAAACTATGCACCATTTAAACAGAAGAAATAAAAATAAATCACTATTCATAGCAAAATATCTTCAATTAACCAAAGGAAACAAAACAAATTTTTTTTTTGTTTTTTGTTTTTTTGTTTTTTTTTTTGTTTTTTTTTCACAAGCAAGAACATACAAAAAATATTTCAATTAAGTTCAAAATATCTACCACCCCCAAACTTAATATGCACATTGTCCCAAATGTGTGAAAATTAAAGAACAAAGGAGATGTGTTAAAAGAACTTCCCTGAATGGTGAGTTGACTTGTGAGATTGAAATCCAAAAATCGTTTTACCTCCTCCGATTGCACCTATCAAAACAAAATAACAAAATGAAGAATTATGCAACTAATACATGTTCTAAAACAAAATATATAAATAAATAAAAACTAAAACACATGGGTTGCCTCCCAAGAAGCGCTTGATTTAGAGTCATCAGCTTGACTTGCTTTTTCTTTGCTTCAGGTTGGGTCATATAACAAAATGGTTGGCTTTGGATGATCGACGTCACCTCTCCAACAAGGTTTGAGTTTTTGCCCATTCACTTGGAGATTCCTCTGTGATTTTTTATCTTTAATCTTAATAGTACCATATGGATGCATTTTGGAAATAGTGAAAGGTCCTGACCACCTTGATTTAAGTTTCCCTAGGAATAATTTCAACCGAGACTTGAAGAGCAAAACTTTGTGTACTTGTTCAGAATGTCGATGCAAGAGCTTATTGTCATGCATCCCTTTGTCTTTTTTATAGAGCTTAACATTTTTATATGTTTGTAGACGGAACTGGTCTATCACATTGATTGGAAAACAACGCTTTTCACAACCGCTCTTAAGTCATTCAGATTCACAGGAGAAATTGTAGAAGAATCATTAGTAGAGTTTTTTGTGGACCAACTATCAACTAACTCATTTACTCTATAACAAGCATCAGAATCACCTGGAAATTTCATCGCTTTAAACACTTTGAAAGTTACCTCTTGGTTTTTAACTCTCATAGTGAGTTCCCCTTTTTGAACATCAATCAGAGTTCTACCAGTTGCTAAAAATGGTCTACCCAAAATAATAGGGATCTCTTTATCTTCCTTCATGTCAAGAATTATGAAATCTGTAGGAAAGATAAACTTGTCTACCTTGACAAGCACATCCTCTATAATGCCTCTTGGGTGTTTCAAAGACCTATCTGCAAGTTGAAGAGTTACAGTGGTCGGTTGTGCTTCTCCTAATCCAAGTCTCTGGTAGATGGAAAGTGGCATCAAATTAATGCTTGCACCCAGATCGCACAGAGCTCTACCAAAGAATTTCTCACCAATAGTACAAGGAATGGTAAAACTTCCTGGATCTTTAAGCTTAGGTGGTAGCTTCTTCTGAAGGATGGCACTACACTCCTCTGTGAGAGCAACTGTCTCAAAATCACCTAACCTTCTCTTTTTAGACAAGATGTCCTTCATAAATTTCACATAGCTAGGCATTTGCTCCAAGGCATCAGCAAAAGGAATGTTAATATGAAGCTTTTTAAAAACTTCAAGAAATTTAGAGAATTGCTTATCAAGCTTTTGCTTATGGAAGCGTTGAGGAAACAGAATTGGTGGAGTGTAAGGCTTGAGACTTTCTAAACCTGGTTTCATCATGGGTTTCGTTGATTCTTCATTTTCTTCAACTCTTTCTTCTCCACAATTTTGTTTTTCTGGGCCAAAAGCTTCAACATTAGGGGTTGGCAAAGAAATGGGCTTAGGTATTTCCTTTAACTCGTTTCCACTTCTGAGTGTAATTGCCTTACAATGCTCTTTTCCTCCCCTATTAGGATTAGTTTCACTATCACTCGGCAAAGCTCCCTGAGGACGATTGTTGACAGCAGTAGCAAGTTGCCCCAATTGAACTTCAAGATTTCTGATAGAAGCTGCTTGATTCTGAAGAATAGTCTCATTATTGGCCATGTATCGAGCAAACATATCTTCCAATGATGGCTTTTTTTCTTGTGGTGGAGCTTGGTTATGAAAGGCTTGAGGATATGTGGGTTTTATAGAAGATGATGGTCCCTCATTGTTACTCCAAGATAAATTAGGATGATTCTTCCACCCTGGATTGTAAGTGTTGGAATAGGGATTGTTTTGATTGTTTTGGTTCCTATTATAATTGGAAACAAAATTAACAGATTCAAAGTTATGAGGACATCTCTCACTGGCATGATTTCCATTGAAAATTTTACATGCAACAAAAAGTCTCTGAATAGAATGGACACCCATAATATCCATCTTTTTCACCAAAGCGGACACTTGTGCGGTTAAAGCGATCATAGCATCAATCTCATGAATTCCAGCTGCTTTCTTAGGAACAATCCTCTCTGATGGCCACTCATATCTATTTGAAGCCATTTCCTCTAATAAGTTGTAGGCTTCATCAATTGATTTTCCCATTAAAGCACCACCTGCTGCAGCATCAATCATATTTCTAGTTTGACCCATCAAACTATTATAAAATGTTTGAACTTGAATCCACTTCGGTAATCCATGGTGCGGACATCTTCTAAGTAGCTCCTTGTACCTCTCCCAAGCTTCATATAATGACTCTGAGTCGAACTATATAAAAGTGGTGATTTCATTCCTCATCCGTGCAGTCTTTGCCGGTGGAAAATATTTGGCCAAAACTTTTGAGCTAGATCCTCCCAAGTAGTGATAGAACCATATGGCAATGAATTCAACCAACTTTTTGCCTTATCTCTAAGTGAAAAAGGAAAAAGTCTCAACCGAATAGCATCATCAGTGACTCCATTATGCCTAAAGGTGTCACAAATCTCTAGAAAATTTGATATATGGGAGTTTGGATCTTCGTGGTGTAAACCACCAAATTGTACCGATGTTTGAATCATATGAATGATTGCAGGCTTAATTTCAAAATTATTGGCTTGAATTAACGGTCTTCTAATGCTTCAATGAATGCCACCAACCATAGGCACTACATAATCTCTTAAATATCTTGGTTATTCTACTTCTGGAATTTCATGATCCATAACTAGATGTTTTAAGGTTTCTTGTTTATTATTTTTCTTTAAGTTCAAAATAGTTCTATGGATTTCTAGATCTAACGAAACTATATCAAGATTTCTTATGCGTCGCATACAAAGTCTCACTCTATCCAAAAATCTGAAAAATAAATCTAACACAATAAAAATAATAATAAAAACATAAATAAACACAAATCTAAGCAAATAACAGTAAGCAATAAAAAAATAGTTTTTTTTTTGAATTAAAATCAGATTAATTGGTATTAATATCAACAAAAATTAATAAAATAAATCCCCGGCAATGGCGCCAAAAACTTGTTGTGTGTTTTACAACACATAAAAACGTGCAAGTATACACAGTCACAAGTAATAATATTTGTAAGTAAAGATCGTTCCCATGGAGATTTATTACTAGCGTTTGTTGATTATTAAAATTATTTAAACCTGATGTTATCCAAACAATCAATAATTTGTTGCAGTTTGTCTTAATTAATTTTTTTAACAGATTGTACGAAAATTCTAGGATTGCAGTTCACCTAAATTAATCCACTTGAATATTTTATTCTCTCTTGATTTATGTTCTCGTGTTTTAAGTTGTTAACCAAGAACTCCTAATTTATCCATATATCTCTTTCAAGCTCCATACAGACACACCTAGTTAAAATGATTCACTATATTCCTATGAGAATTAAATTCAACCAGATTTATTAAGTTCTGAGTTCTCAAACAGTCACACATACAATAAAAGTATATTTCTATCCCTTATGTATATACGTTATTTTATCATGAGCAGCACACAAAAATGTATTTTTCAAGTTTATTTAAGTGTCACATATCAGTTAATTAATCTTTTGATAATTAAGAGCATTAAACATAGATAAAATAAACAACTTAAAACAGTTTCATAAATCATTCAAAAATAATTAATTCAAGTTTCATAATTTACGCTACACTGCAATCCTAGAACAAATGTATTAGTTCATAGCAGAATTTAAAATTACAACACAACAAAAATAAAACATTGCAGAGAAACAAAAATTAAAAGAAAATAGATAAGGAAAAAAAACTCTTTCACGATTCCTCAATATAAATTAAATTTCTTCCCTTTTCTTCTTCTTTGTTGTCTTCTTTCTCTGTAATTTCTCAGAAAGAAAATTCGCAAGAACTGCGAGAACACCCCCAATTATGAGAGAGGAAAAACCAAACTAAACTCCAAAACCTCTCCTTCTCAAAACCAAAGACACGTACAAAAATATATCCCCCTCCTCAATTCTTATTTTTTTTATCTTTTTTTATCTTTTTTATATATTTGTTTTTTATTAAAAGTGGGGGACAAAAATGTATGGGGAGCAACACGCGTGAAAACATTCTGCGCGTTTTTGTTTTGTTTTTTTTCGCATGCCATGTGTCACCATGTGGTTTGCTGAGAGAAATACAGCGACACGTGGCCGATTTTCATTGGGTGGTAAGGCCGGGCACATGAAGAACGCGTCGCACATGATTTCCTCGCGTTGGAAGTGATTAACGGCTGGAAATGGGTGCGGTTTCTACGTTTTTATTTCACCGAATACATGCCACGTGTCATCATGTTATTCGCTGGAATATTTATGAGACACATGGCTGCTCATTTTCCGTTGAAACACGAGGGTGCACATGGCTTGGATGTACCGCGTCACACAGGATTTGTAGACGAGCGGGTCAATGCGAGACAGCTTGGTTCAACGCGCTTCAATCAGGACCGTTCATCTCATCCAATGGCGATTGATGTGCCTCGAGGGAATCTGTGCAGCCGACATGTCGGTCCTACTATGCACGCCAGTCTGTGCGGTAGGTGGGCCCCACTGGCATACCGAGCCACGCGAACGAAGAACTCTGTACCCACTCTCCTTGGTCGGTTTTGATCTACATGCACAAATCCCAATCGTTACTTCTTTAATCGGACGGTCCACGTTGCGTGTTTGGAATAGGGCGCATGGCCTCATCTCACCTGCGTAGAAATTAAGTTTTATTAATTGCATTTTTACCCACAAATATATTTCAAATTATATTTTAAACTTTACTTAATTACAATATAGCCCTTTTTCTAATTTAAATTAAATTTCTAAACTTTTAATAATTAAAATTAAGCACAATTTAAATTTAAATTATATTTTTGACTTTTATAAATTGTAATTAAATACTCTTTTATTTGAAATTATATTTTTGGACACAAATTTGCAATTAAGTACGTTTTCGATACAAATTATTTAATTTTCATAAAAAAATATAAAAAATAGTAAATACTAATTTATTCATCAAAAATTAACTAAAAACATTAAGAACATAGCAATTATAATTAACAAAATAGGTGAAAATAACTATATAAAATACAGTTATCAAATATCTCGAATCCTTGACCCAAAAATTTCGATATCTTTGAAATGTCTTCCAAAATGTACTGAAAAGTCTAAATCACTTAGCAAGAGAAATTTTTAGAGAAAGGAGAAAAGAGGGAGGATATTGTAAAAAAAGGGTTCGACCCCTTTTTATAACCAACCAAGGTGCTTTCCAATGAGCTCACCAAGAAGCTCACAAGCTATAATGACGAGGTGGTGGAGGTTGTTCCCAATTTTTCTCATTCGAATTGATTTTTCACACGAAACTTTCTCATTACATCCCTACATTTAAAAATATTGTTTAGAATTTCATTTTGGATACTATAATTATTTATACTGAAATTATGATATTTTTCGTAAATACTAAAATAAATCAAAACCTAAAACTATTTCAAATACTAAAATCCTAACAATATATATCTAAATATATAAAGTATCATAAACTTCTTTAAATATTTAATTACTTATAATTATCATTATTATTTCATTCTTGATTCCCATCATGTACGTAATACATTATTTCCATGAAAAACTATGTAAAGGTTATATGGATAATTTCGTACAAGCTTCAAAGGTGTTGTTGTACTCAATCATGGTACATTGTTACTACCTACTTGGTAATAATTAAAAGAACTAATAATATGGTTATTAAATGAATAATATGGTTATTAAATGATTTGATGAAATAAAATATCTTTGTAGGGTGGAAAAAATTTAAAATTCATATTCTTCCAATGCAATAAATTTTTGGTCTACAAATAGTATTTTTCCCAATAAGAGCCACTACGAAGGTCTAGTTTGAGAAAATCAAGGAACCCTATAGCTTATCGAACATAGTTTGAGAAAATCATAGAACCTTATAGCTTATCTAACATATCCTCAATTATGGGATTTGAAAACCTATATTTAATTGTAATATTATTGGTAACCTTGCTATCTCAACACAAATCCTTTTACACCCATCCTTCTTAGGTACTAATAATGCTAGAAAAACATAAGAGGTTTTTCTCTCTTGAATCAATTTTTTATTGGTAGATCCTTTACTATTTATTTAAGCAATTCATGTTTCTTAGGACTCATTGTTGAAAAAACAAGAAATAATTGTACACAAAGAATAACTCTACTCAAAAGAGCTCTCTAGTTTGTATTATTTTCTTCATGTTTTCATTACAATTATATAGCTATATATAAGGAAATTTTTCTCCTTAAATTACTCTTTAAATTAAGCATTCCTTGATTTACTCCTTGAATTAAGGATTCCTTGTTTTATTCCTTGAATTAAGCTCCTTGTTTTATTCCTTGAATTAAACTTCTTGTTTTATTCCATGAATTAAGGTCCTTGTTTCATTCCTTGAATTAGGAACTAATATCAAGTACTCCCCCTCAAGTTGGATCCAAAAGGTTTATGGATCCAAACTTGGACAAAAGTCGTTGAAACTAATGAGAAGCCAAGGGTTTGGTGAAGATGTCAATCAGTTGGTCGAAGCTTCTTATATAATGTGTCTGAATCACCTATGATTGAACATGTTCACGAACGTAATGACAATCAACTTCAATGTGTTTCTTCCTCTCGAGAAATACTGGGTTTGATGCTATATGCATGGTTTCCTGATTGTCACAAAATAAAGACATAGGAAGAGTTATACGAACACCTAAATCACACAGAAGACCTTTAAGCCATATCAACTCACATGCGGTTGAAGCCCTTACACGATACTCAGCTTTGGCACTTGATCTGGTGATGAAAGTTTGCTTCTTACTCTTCCATGTTGATAAGAGCTAAATTATTGCATTTTGTTATGATTTAAATGTTGATATTTGTGTGAAAATTGTGTTTATTTTTATTATTTAATCCACAAATGTCATTTCATGGGTATTTCATGTTTAAAATGCAATTTCAGGTAAAATCATGATTTTGGAGAAGTTAGGGACAAAGTATAATGATCGGGATTGAATGAAATTAAAAAGAAAACAAAGTTTCAAAATTTAGAAATCCCGGCACCGGCGCGAATATTCTCACCGCCGGTGCGAATATTCTCACCGCCGGTGAAAATCTTATTCAGAGCACGGAAAAATTCTTCCCGAGAGCACGGATTTTGGCCAAGTGAATCTCGCCACCAGCCAAAGTATCTCGCCGCCGGAAAAAATCCTACAGAAAGCACGGCGAAAATCTTCTCAAGAGCACAAATTTTGGCAAACTCATCTCACCGCCCGCCAAATAATCTCATCGCCGGCCAAATACATCTATTCGCGGCGAGAATAATGTCGCCGCCGACGAGTTTCGTCCGAAAACACATTTTTTATGTTGTTTTGTTCCAAAATTGCCCCCCAAACCCTAGATCTATATATACATTATGATGGAGAAAGAGGGGGACGGTAGAGAGAGCATATCTGAGTTATTTTTGGAGGAGAAAAGGAAATTTTGGAGAGAAAGGTCGGAGAAGCTTGAAAGATCATCACCATTGTTGCTGCCAAGTCTTCATCTTCAAGTGTTTTTCATCTCTTCTCCTTAGCTTCTATTTTCTGCATTTTATTTAGATTTTTTATTCATGGATTCAATTGAGAATATGTTTATTCTTATTTCCGTTATGAGCTAATTCGTTTTTGCTAAGGCTATGATGTAGTTAAATCAAGAAAATCTGATTTCTTGTGTTATCGTTATATGAATTCATTGTTTTCAAGTTGAGTATTTATTTCCATGCTTAATGCCTTTAAATTTCTGATCAAGATTTAGATGATTTTTTGCATTATATTGAGACCGAGAGGAGATGTGTAATGAATGCTTCTTGTGATAAATACCGTATGTTGAATGCGAGTTTGACACCTAATGCATGATGTATGTGGTTATTCTAGAAATTCCATAAATGGTAATGTGCTTATTTGTGATTAAATCTTCATAGAAATATAGTTGGTTTTCATAGATAAGTAATTCTAATATAACTCGAGAGAGAGTATTAGATAAGTTTGGGTTTTTCAACCATCACTTATAACTTTGATTTTCATATAACATGACTTGAAATCGGATTGAATTGATTTAGAGAAATCAAATGCCTTAGCATTTTTAATGATTTGTGAACAACATTAAATTTTGTTATTTGCGTTAGTTTTAAGTTAATTTACTTCTTAAACAAATTCAAAAATTTGGTTTTCAAATAAAATTAGGATTAGTCAATTTCGTCACTTAGTAACGCCATTCCTTGTGGGTTCGATATCCGTACTTTTGTACACTTTTTTACTTGAACGATTCGTACACTTGCGAAAATACGCATCAAGTTTTTGGCGCCGTTGCCGGGGAATGGTTTGATTTTATTAATATCGATACTACCTAATCTTAGTTTTAATTTGAAGTTAATTTTCTTTATCATTGTTTCATTTTTAATTTTGTTTATTTTGCTCTTTTATTTCATTTATCATAAAACAATAAGAAGGTAGGATTGTTGTATGAGACATATAAGAAGCCTTAACCATTTTCCATTTGATCCAGAGATTGATAGAACATATAGGCGTCTAAACCGAGAGAGAAGGCGTTCAACCTCACCTCCTAATAGACAATCAGCTATGGATCCACCATTTGTTGAGGGAGGTGGAAATCATAGAGCTTTGAGGGATTATACTGCACCTAATGTTGCTGGAATTACTTCAGGTATAAGGAGGCCAACTGTTCAAGCCAATAACTTTGAGATAAAACCATCCTTTATCCAAATGGTTCAATCAAATAAATTTGGGGGAATGTCAAAGGATGATCCAAATGCACATATTGCTTACTTTTTGGAGGTGTGTGATCTTTACAAGATAAATGGTGTGTCTGAAAATGCTATAAGATTGAGGGTTTTTCCTTTTTCACTTTGGGATAAAGCCAAGGATTGGCTAAACTCATTACCATTGGGATCAATTATAACATGGAATGCGTTGGTTCAGAAATTCTTATCCAAGTTCTTTCCTCCTGCTAAGATGGAAAAATTGAGGAATGAAATCACATCTTTTACACAGTATGACCAAGAATCATTGTATGAAGCTTGGGAAAGATTCAAAGAAATGTTGAGGAAGTGCCCACATCATGGTATACAAATTTGGCTGCAAGTCTCTACATTTTATAATGGGTTGGTTTCAAACTATCGTGCAATGATTGATGCTGCAGCTGGAGGGTCTTTAATGGGAAAAACACCGGAGGATGCTCATGAGTTGTTAGAGATTATGGCAAAAAACAAAAATCAGTGGCATTCATAGTGGGTAATTGCAAAAAGACCAGCAGCAGTGCATTCATAGTGGGTAATGGCACTCGGCTCAAGTTGCTGCTCTTCCAAGAAAGATGGATTCTCTATCATCCAAATTCGAATCCAAACGAACTACACAATGTGATTTATGTGGTGGAAATCATGCTAGTATCGAGTGCCAAGCTGGAAATCCATTTGCTTCACCAATTGCTGAGCAAGCAAATTATGTTTCAAATTTCCAAAAACTTCAACATAACCAATATTCGAACACCTACAATCCAGGTTGGGGAAATCATCCAAATTTGTCATGGGGAAATAACCAAGGGGGATTCAAACCGTCATCATCTTCCTACCAACCCCAAGAGAAGAAACAAACAGATTTGGAAGGAATTTTGGGAAAGTTCATTGAGGAGACAAGAACAAATTTCAGAAATCAAGAGGCAATCAAGAGGGACATCCAAAACCAACTGGGGCAGCTTTCAAAGAAGATTGCATAAAGGTCTCATGGATCGTTGCCTAGTGACATAATAAATCCCAAAGATCATGTAAAGGCTATCACGTTAAGAAGTGGTAAAGAACTTGAATGGCAGGGGAAATCAGAGAAAAAGATGGAAGAATCTAAAGAAATTCCATCAATATCCCAAGATGTTCAACCTTCCCCAAATGCCAAATATGAGCCTCCTATCCCATATCCTCAAAGATTGAATAAGAAAAAGCTTGATAATAATAATTTTTGGATATTTTTAAGAAATTGCATATTAACATTCCTTTTGCAAAGAAGTTGGAACAAATGCCCAAGTATGCAAAATTCATGAAAGAAATTCTATCAAAGAAGAGGAAGCTGAGAGATTATGAAACTGTCATGCTAAATGAGGAGTGCAGTGCAGTTCTTCAAAGAAAACTACCACAAAAATTGAAAGACCGAGGTGTTTTTACTATACCTTGTACTATAGGATGTTGCAATTTTGATAAAGTCCTATGTGATTTAGGAGCAAGCATTAATTTGATTCCACTTTCTATTTTCAGGAAACTAGGCCTGGGAGAAGTGAAGCCCACTTCAATCTCTCTACAGTTAGCAGATCGATCGGTAAAATTTCCTCGAGGGGTAATTGAGGATGTTTTAATTAAAGTTGACAAATTTATTTTCCCTGTAGATTTCGTGGTGCTTGGCATGGAGGAAGATAGAGAGGTACCCTTGATATTGGGGAGACCGTTCCTTGCAATTGGAAGAACATTGATTGGTGTTCAGCAAGGAAAGCTCATTCTACAGGTGCAAGATGAACAAGTGACTTTTGATGTTTTTGAAGCAATGAAATTTCCATGTGAAGTACATTCTTGTTTTCAAATTAACACTCTTGACAAGTTAATCTCGGAAACTTTTGAGGAGAGAACTCCGTTGCTACCACTAGAAGCTTGCCTTGTGAAATCTGCAACAAATGAGATGGATGAAATAAGGAATGATGCTTATGAGAATGCCCGAATATACAAGGACAAGATGAAGGTTTGGTATGATAAGCACATTTTGAGGCGAAACTTTGAGTTGGGACAGAAAGTGATGCTTTATAATTCCCGTCTCAGACTTTTTCCGGAAAAGCTTAAATCTCGTTGGTCAGGACCTTTTCTAGTAACCAAGGTGTTTCCTTATGGGACAATTGAGATTAGTTATGAAACAAAGGGAACTTTCAAGGTGAATGGACAACGGTTGAAGCCATATTTTGACAGAGAATTCAACGAGCAAAAAGAATGACAGAAAGTCTAGCTAATGACTATAACTTAAAGCGCTTAATGGGAGGCAACCCATCATATTTGTTTTCTCATCTTTTATCTCATTTTATTTTAGAAATTTTAAATTTTGCACGTCATTTTATGATAATTTTATTTTTAATTAAATTTGCTTATTTTATTTGTCTTGCAGGTAAAAACAAAATGCGAAAATGATTGATTTTCTTTTATTGTTAACCCTTTATTTAACAAATTACTGTGACTATGATGGTGCACCTAACTCTTTTTCTCTTCGTAATGTCGATAGCCATTTGCAGTTTTTCTTTCTTACATTGAGGACAGTGTAAAGTTTTGGTTGGGGGTGCAGTAAACGGTAAATCTTTTCTTCCCTTCATTTTTTAGTAGTTTTGTTTGTGTGTTTATTTGTATTTAATTTTGATTTTCCATTTATTTTTCTGCATCTTGATTTAATTTATTTTATTTGTTTATTATCTTATTTTTATTTATTTATTTATTTATGTTTACGTTTACGTTTATGTTTATTTTTCTTTCAATTGCAATTTTACTTGTTTTAATTTGCACGTTGATGATAATAATGTGATTGTGATAACAAGTAGCTTTTAGAAGACATTAAATTTTGCTTCGGTTTAAAGATAATTTCAAATGTTGATTTTACCAAGTTGGCGACTCTTTTAGTATATGGTATGATTTGGTTGATTAGTCTAAATGCTTAGAGAAGTCTTATGTGCGAATTTTTCATGGAAATTTTTGTGATCTCAACAAACTCTAGAACTCATTTGAAAACCTCTTGAGGCGAAATAATTTGGAATTGCACTATTTAGGATATGGTGTAGGCCATTTTTGGATCGATTGTGCCATTTTAAGCCTATCTTGTTATCTTTATATCACTAGTTACCTCATTGAGCCTATTTAAATATATTGTTAGCCTTATTTTTCTTTCTTTTTGCCTTCTATAACCTACCTTTTATTTAGCCAATATATATATATATATATATATATATATATATATATATATATATATATATATATATATATATATATATATATATAATTCCTACCTTATTTTTTAAGAGCACTTAATTTTGAACACAAACTTTTCAAGAGTAATTGGAGTAAGGATGGAATAATAATACAAAAATAAAATAAAATAAGACATCTTCCACATATATTGGAAGAAATTGGTTGGGGTTGTGTTTAAAAAGAAAAGAAAAGAAAAGAAAAAAAGGGCCTTCACACTCTAGTAAATAAAAGAGTGTTAGTGATGGATGTACTGAGGTGAAAGATTGAGGAAGAATTTTGTTTATCTTTGGAAAAATGGGTTATGATCGGAAGAAACAATTTGGGTTAAATGGTGTTACTCTTTTACTTAATTGGTTGTATTTAATCTAATAAGTGCTATTATTTGTATTTTGACACTTCCCGTTCTTTCTTAACCAAATACCTAAGCCTAACATTACAAGCCTCATAAAGTCCTATTGATCCGAAGTGGTGTATTTTCCTTCATTAGTGGAGAGATTTTTGAAAAGTGAGCCAATGGAGTTTGAGATTTCACCTTTTTGTTTGTGGATGTTATGCATAATATTATCCGGGCATTATGGCAATTGGTTTATGGTTTGATGGATGTTTAAGAGTCAATAACAAAAGTGAAATTTTCATTTGAGATTTCTTAAAGCTTAGGTGACATTTAATTATTCTATGTGTTGTGTGTTATTTACAATTTTTGAGACATTTGTGCAAATTAATTTTTGTGTGATTTTATTGATTTGAGTTAGAATAGTTATAGGTAAGATGTTTGTGGGTATCATCACCGGAAGCCCTCACAAGACTACAACTCGTCCTACTAGGGCCGCCTAGGGGTTTAAAGGCTTATTGCATACGCTTAATGTAATTTTTTAAATAGAATAAAATTTGGTTTGAAGTTTCTCTTAATGTCTCCTTTGAATTTATTAAATAGATCGCTTTTCTTGCTAGAGACTAGCAAGAAACTGGTTGGGGGTTGTTGATAAGAGCTAAATTATTGCATTTTTGTTACGATTTAAATGTTGATATTTGTGTGAAAATTGTGTTTATTTGATTATTTAATCCACAAATGTCATTTCACGGGTATTTCGTGTTTAAAGTGCAATTTCAGGTAAAATCAAGATTTTGGAGAAGTTAGGGACAAAGTACAATGATCGGGATTGAATGAAATTAAAAAGAAAACAAAGTTTCAAAATTTAGAAATCCTGCCACCGGCGCGAATATTCTCACCGTCAGCGAAAATCTTATTCAGAGCACGGCAAAATTCTTCCCGAGAGCACAGATTTTGGCCAAGTGAATCTCGCCGCCGGCCAAAGTATCTCGCCGCCGGCAAAAATCCTATAGAAAGCACGGCGAAAATCTTCCCGAGAGCAGAAATTTTGGAAAACTCATCTCGCCGCCCGCCAAATAATCTCATCGCCGGCCAAATGCATCCAGTCGCCAGCCACATTAATTTGGCCGTCGGCCAAAATTAGAAAAACAAAAATTTTATTTTCCAGAAATCTCACCGCGGTGAGAATAATGTCACCGCCGGCGAGTTTCGTCCGAAAACACATTTTTTATGTTGTTTTGTTCCAAAATTTCCCCCCAAACCCTAGATCTATATATACATTATGATGGAGAAAGAGGGGGATGGTAGAGAGAGCAGATCTGAGTTATTTTTGGAGGAGAAAAGGAAATTTTGGAGAGAAAGGTTGGAGAAGCTTGAAGGATCATCACCATTGTTGCTACCAAGTCTTCATCTTCAAGAGTTTTTCATCTCTTCTCCTTAGCTTTTATTTTCTGAATTTTATTTAGATTTGTTATTCATGGATTCAATTGAGAATATGTTTATTCGTATTTCTGTTATGAGCTAATTCATTTTTGCTAAGGCTATGATGTAGTTAAATCAAGAAAATCTGATTTCTTGTGTTATCGTTATATGAATTCATTGTTTTCAAGTTGAGTATTTATTTCCATGCTTAATGCTTTTAAATTTCTGATCAAGATTTAGATGATTTTTTGCATTATATTGAGACCAAGAGGAGATGTGCAATGAATGCTTGTTGTGATAAATACCGTATGTTGAATGCGAGTTTGACACCTAATGCATGATGTATGTGGTTATTCTAGAAATTCCATAAATCGTAATGTGCTTATTTGTGATTAAATATTCATAGAAATATAGTTGGTTTTCATAGATAAATAATTCTAATATAACTTGAGAGAGAGTATTAGATAAGTTTGGGTTTTTCAACCATCACTTCTAACTTTGATTTTCATATAACATGACTTGAAATCGGATTGAATTGATTTAGCAAAATCAAATGCCTTAGCGTTTTTAATCATTTGTGAACAACATTAAATTTTGTTATTTGCGTTAGTTTTAAGTTAATTTACTTCTTAAACAAATTCAAAAATTCGGTTTTCAAATAAAATTAGGATTAGTCAATTTCGGTACTTAATAATGCCATTCCTTGTGGGTTCAATATCCGTACTTTTGTACACTTTATTACTTGAACGATTCGTACACTTGCAAAAATACGCATCAAATGTGACCAAGTTTCCCCCGACAATTTTATAGTAGCCAATGGTGGACTTGCAATCGATTGAATTCCTTGTCCAATCAACATCACAATACCCCATAATTTTTGTGTTGTCATTCTTCTTCATGATGATACCACCACCCACTGATCATTTTAAGTATGTAAGATCCTTTTAACAAGGGTCAAATGCTCAAGTTTCGGGGAGTGCATGAATTGGCTCACAATACTTACAAAATTTGTGATGTTAGGTCTGGTGATTGTTAGGTAGATCAACTTACCAACCATTCGCCGCTAATAACTTACGTCTGTGAGTGGCATGCCCTTCAAACTAGGTTTGAGCTTGTTGTCAAGAGGGGTAATGGTTGGTTTCGCATAGCTCATGTTAGCTTCCTTGAGCAAATCTAGGACATATTTCCTTTGGTTAAGAAATAGTCCCTTGTGTGAGGTTTCCATTTCTATACCAAGAAAGTATTTCATTATCCCAAGGTCTTTAATTTCAAACCTTTGTCTAACAGAATTTTTGAGGTTGAAAATATCGTCAACATTATCACCTTAATTATCAAATCATCTACATAAATCAGCACAACCAATTTTCACATAGCTCCTGTGCGAACAAATAGTGAGGAATCGACATTGTTGCTTTTGAAACCAACACTAGTGAGAACTGAGCTTAGCTTGGCATACCAAGCTCGTGGGGACTGTTTTAGACCATAAATGGATTTGTGCAATTTGCACACTAAATCTAGTTCATTGTATTGAGGTTCCCGGGTGGCAATTTCATATAGACTTCTTCTTTGAGATCACCATGCAAGAATGAATTCTTCACATCCATTTGGTACATGGACCACCCCTTGTTTACAGCCACGGACAGTAGCACTCTTACTATGTTCATTTTTGCAACAGGTACAAATGTTTCTTTGTAATCCACTTCGAATGTTTGAGTGAATCCCGGAGCCACCAATCTTGCTTTATACCTCTCAATTGATCCATCTGACTTGAATTTGAGCTTATAGATCCATTTACAACCCATGACTTTCTTGCCTTTTGGAAGTTTGGTGATGCTCCATGTGGTGTGTTGATCTAGGGCTTTAAGTTCTTCTTGCATGGCTTCCTTCCACACCTCCTGGTTGTTGGCCTCATGAAAGTTTTGAGGCTTACTGTAACTTGATATACTGCTGAGGAATGAGGCATGGGCTGGTGTCACTCTCTTATATGACACATAATTTGAGATGGGATGTGTGGGTTTGTAGGTGACAAAGTCTTGAAGTCTTGTGGGAGGTTGCCTAACACGCATTGGATTATGTCATAGAGAAGGAGGAGTTATCTCACACTTGTTCACATCTTGTACATATTGCGAGGATCATCTTGATTATCACCATCTTCATGCAGTGTACCATCAAGACGAAACCCTTCATTGTTACTTTCAGTGAGAGATGCATCAATGTTGACATGGTTGGGATCTTGTTGTTGTGGAGCCTCAAGTTCCATTCTTGGTAATGGAAACACATTCAAGATGCCATCCCCTTGACTTGTGATTTCATGTGACTTGTTGAAAAAAGGCTAGTTTCATAAAATCGAACATCTTTAGACACAATTAATCTCCTAAGTTGGGGATCATAACACTTATATCCCTTTTATGTAGATGAATAACCAAGAAAAATACATTTAATAGCTCTAGGATCCAATTTATCTCGATAATGAGATTGAATATGTACAAAACAGATGTAGCTAAAGACTCTAAGGTGTGAGAGGTTAATTTTCCTTCCTTTCATGACCTCTAGGGGAGACTTGAAATCCAAGACTCGACTGGGTAATCTATTGATGATGTATGCAGCTGCCATATACCCTTGGGACCATAATCTCTTTGGTACATTCATTTGTAGTATTAATGCTCTAGATTTTTCAAGTAAGTCCCAGTTTTTGTGTTCAGCTACACCATTTTGTTGAGGTGTGCCAACACAACTTCTTTGATGCATAATGCCATGAATGCTCAAATATTGTTTCATGATATGGGACATGTATTCGGTGCCATTGTCAAACCTTAAGGTTTGAATTTTAGAGGAGAAGTGATTTTTAAAAAGGTTATGAAAGTCCTTAAATACTTCCATAACTTCATTCTTATACTTTAAAAGATATAACTATGTGACTCAAGAGAAATAATCAACAAAAATCACAAAATACATATAACCATCAAAAGATTCATTAGTTGGTCCCCATACATCTGAATGAACTAGTTCAAAACACTTACTAGCCCTCAACAAGGAAGAATTAAAAGGCAATCTAGTGGCCTTAGACAAGTGGCAAGTTGCATATGCAATTGGTGGAGAAGGGTGAGCTAAACGTTGATGCCATAATTGATTATCTTGGGTAGGGTTAAACTTGGCTTAAAACCCTCTGGGATTGCTCTTGGATATGTAATAGAGACCATCTAAGTAAAACCCTTCACCAATTGTCTTTTTGGTGACACAATCCTAAAAAATGACATTGTGAGGAGAAAAAATGGCTAAGCAATTCAAGGTATTTGTAATTTTTCCTACAGACAGAAGTTGGAAGGGAAAGGAAAGGAAGGTACATATAAAACCGCTGACTCAATTTCATCTGACATTAATTTTATTTTTTCTTTTCCTAAAACCTTTACATTCTCACCATTTGCAATTGAAACTTGAGAAGGATTTGCTAATTTTTCAAACTTATGAGACTTTGACTTATGTTTTGTCATATGATCTGTGGGACCTAAATTTATAACCCAAAAATCATGCAACATATTTATTTTAAAAGCAGTTTTAAAGGCTTTTATGATACCTTCTATGTCCTCTTATGGTATGCGTTTTGTATCTGCCAAGAAACCTGCAAACTTGCCTAACAATGCTATCGAGTTTCCTTCTTTTATGCTATCCACACAATGAATTCTAGCTCCTCCTCTCTTGCTTTGAAGATACAACATAAACTCATTCATGAGTTCAGCTGGATTCGCTGTAAAGTTCTTGAATGGATCAGACCCAGTAGAGGTAGAGGTAAAAATATGATTTGCATGGTATGCAGTACAATTCACTTTCTGTAAACCCTTATCCTTTATAAAATCAAGTTTTAATTTTGGATGTAGAATCCAACATGTGTCCTTAACATGGTCCGTATAGTTGCAGTGTTGACACTTCAAGTTTGGATGCTTCCCTTTGTACTTCTTCTCGTTGGCTAGATAGTCTCTTGCCTCAAGTGCACTAGCCATTGTACCCTTGTTCATGACTTTCCTCCTTACTTCTTCACGTTGAATTGTAACATATACACTGGTGAAGGAAGGAAGTTCAGTATTCATGAGTATATGGCATTGTATATCTTCATATGTTGAATCGTGACTGGACAGAAGTTGAAATATCTTATCTTCTTCTACTATCTTTCATAGTAGAGCTACATCGGTTGTATGATAACGATATATTTCCAACTCATTCCACATGCTTTTCATGCTTCCTAAGAGTTGTACAAAAGGCTTCCCATCTTATTACAGATCTGAGATGTCCTTCTTTAATTGAAAAACTCATGCAGGATTGTTTTGACTGCCATACATTTCCTTTACCATCTCCCATAGTTGGTATTCAGATTCAGAGTAACTGAATATTTCAGCTAATTTATGTTCCATGGAATTTAGGAGTCATGACATAACCAGCTGATCCTTACTAAGCTAGGATTCATAGGTTGGTGAGGAAACATCAGGTACTTCGATGCTTCCATTTATGAACCCCAACTTGGACCTTCCACCTAGAGCCAGAGACACTACTCTTGACCAAGGCTAGTAATTAAACTCATTCAACAAGATTGAGCTTAATCTTTGATTTGGGTTGACATCCACCTCATGTATATTCATGAAGGAAAGCACTGATGAACTTTCCACTTCTGATCCTAGCGACTTGTCTTCATCCATTTCAAATATTGAAGATGCTAAGATAATAATAAAGGAGAAGTAAGTTAATTTTCTTGCTCTGATACCATGTTGAAAAAACAAGAAATAACTCTACCCAAAGAATAACTCTACACAAAAGAGCTTTCTAGTTTGTATTATTTTCTTCACGTTTTCATTACAATTATATAGCTATGTATAAGGAAACTTTTCTCCTTCAATTACTCTTTAAATTAAGCATTCCTTGATTTACTCCTTGAATTAAGGATTCCTTGTTTTATTCCTTGTATTAAGCTCCTTGTTTTATTCCTTGAATTAAGCTCCTTGTTTTATTCCTTGAATTAAGCTCCTTGTTTTATTCCTTGAAATAAGGTTCTTGTTTTATTCCTTAAATTAAGGTCCTTGTTTTATTCCTTGAATTAAGGACTAATATCCAATACTCATCAAATAATGTGGTACATTAGGTAAGTTACTCCGGAATGATATGATGTCATACTTCTCTCAAATGAAGGAGTTCATTTGATAACTCTGAGGGGGAAAGGACACTGTGTACCTTTTGAAACTACAAAACTTCACTAGGAACAATGTTGTATACTCATGATTTTTATTTTGCTATCAAAGCTAAAATAAAGTTTTCCTTTTCTATTTCATTCTTAACTAGGCTAACATTAGGACTCAAAATTACTTTCTTTTGAAGGTTGAAAATTTGAATATTTTGTTACTTTCTTTGATAGGTAGTTGATGAACGAAAACCGGCATCGCCGATTCTCGCAAATACTTTGGTTTTAATATTTGTAAAACTCTCGCAAGTGCACGAATCATTTCGTAGAAAATGATAAGTATACTCCCAAGGTCGATCTAAGGAAGGAATGTATGTGGTTTTTTAATTTATTATTCAAACTTTTAAAAACGAAATTGAATCCTAAACATCTGTCACGATAGTTTGGTTTTGTGTTCCTAATCTAATAACATAAAATAAACATATATACAGATTAATTAAATATAATCTAAAATCATAAAAATAAACATAGATACAAATTCAATAAATATTTATCTAAAAATAAATATAAATCTGATTCAATAAATATTCATACAAATTTTATCATTTATATTAGTGGAGTATTTATGGATATAATAACTAAATTAATTATGCTTGCTCAATATTATCTAGGTTATTAAAGATATAAATTGATATTTTATTGATTCTCTCTTTTGTATGAATACCACCTTTGGTGGGGTTAGATATTCTTTGTTAACTAAACAAATCAATTAACACCTATGGGTGGGGTTGATAACTAATTTGGTTAATTAAATTAATTCCTTTTTCTAAGAGATTGAAAATGAACCATTTAAATGCCACCTTTGGTGAGGTTAAAACCGATTTAAACTTTATTCAAGGTGTCCAAATTAAACCTAAGAATTTAGTTATACGAGTACTAACTTTCGAGTTTTAAAACCATATTGAAAACATGTTGTCAATACATTTTCACATAATAATTCTTATAAAAACTTTTGAAATAGAGTTTCACTCTAACTAGAAGGCGATTGTACCAACAAATAAAGAAGCTACTCTAAATTAGGCCAGGATAACTAAACCTTAAAGTCTAATCTTGATTTAAGTTTGTAATGAAAAATAATATATTTCTCTAACATCCTTAATATAAAATCTTGAATAAAAAATAAAATCAATTCATTTAAGAAATTTTCACCTATTTAATATTTATGCAAGCATAACAACGTTATTATTATATCATGATTATAAGCAGTACTTGATTAAATTTAATCACGGAACAAATTAAATATAACATGTAAGAATAAAACATAAAAATAAGCTGTAAAGAAAATAAAATCCTTACGAGAACTTGACGCTATTCCCGTTGCTAGAAAACCTCCAGCGGAATTTGCACTTCCATTTATTGAATCAAAAATCTAAATTATTACAAAAACATTACAAGTTCCTCTCAAAAAGAAGAATTCTAAACCTAAGAGAATTGAACTAAAAACTAAGAGAAAAACTAAGAAAAGCTTAGAAACTAAGAAAGAAACTAAGAAAAACTCAAAAACTAAGAAATGAGAGAAAGAAAGAAGAGAAGTGTGGTTTTGAGGTGTGCTTTGAAGTGAATGGAAGGGGTATTTATAGGTGAGGATGGAGAGAGAAAATGAGTAAAAAATGTTAAAAAAATATTAAAAAATTAAAAAAGCGTGTAATGGACATCTTTGAGGTCATCGATAGCGTCAGACGTAATGGCGTCATGAAGGCGGCTACGCGTGGTGAACACTGCCAGCGCGGAAGATATCAGCCTTGTATGCAGCGGTAATAGGCGTCGTGGTGGCCTAACGGCAGCGCACTTGTGATTTTCCATCTTTTGACATTTTGACCTTTTCGACCCATTTGTCCAATTTTCCTTGTTTGTTGACCTTTTCCCACTTATTTATTAATTTATTTGTGATGTATTGCTTAGTATTCTTCTTTGAGTCTTTAAATTGCGTTTTTAAGCCAAAATACACGAAAAACAATAAAAATACGTGATTCGAAAAAAGACAAATTTATATAAATATATGATAAAACATATAAATATATATATTTTCAATCAATTAATGTGCATAAAATCATGGTTATTTTAGTGCTTTTTGAAATACCATCAAACCCCAGAACTGCTTGCTAGTCCATAGCAAGAAAGCGATAAAAACTAAAAATTAAACTATCCTAAATCACTTAGTGGATTGACACGGTTGCATTTAACCTATGCAACAAGCCTTTAAACCCACAGAGTTGCCACAGTGGACGAGTTTGAGTCTCGTGAGGGTTTTGGTAATGATACCCACTTGAAACATTGAACTAAATGTAAAAACAAAAGAAACAATAAAAACAAACAACTTAAAAATTAAATTTACAACAAAATCACAAATTAACAACATCTCACAAAATATCACCATTACTATTTAATCTCCTTTAAGATCATAATTAAAATCTCAAGCATAAGTTATCTTAATCTCTTTAAACAATCATGATTTATTATAATAATTAGTCGAAAATCATTTTCATATTTCATATCAAAAATGTATCAATTTAATTTCACCCAATTTCGATTCATGAATCGAATCAATTAGGCTTGACTCTATTCCTCACAATTAATACTCTCAAAAACAGATCCTATGGGTTCAAACACTCGTACTAATTTATATGCGAAAAGAGTTGATGTATAGAAATGAACTAATATGTTCGCATATGTATAAAGAATAAAGGCTCGAAAGTGTCATTTAACATTGATCTCATGAAAGGAATCAAATGTATAAATTATAAAGATATCATATATAAAAAATTATTTTCATGCATAAATCAAACTCGTTAAGAAAGAATTTCAAGATATGTACCTTTTACAAATGAAGAAATTGCAATGACTTTTTAGGGAATTACTTCTTATATCTTTCTTTTGTAATTAGCCTTTACTCGCATGACTTTGTAGGCAATGCGGGTTATAGTATGTAGATGATACTATTTTTATCTCTCTTTTTTTTGTAGATATTTTTCAATATGTTTATTTTTTAGAGAGTCAAACCATGTCTGATTGTACATTTTTTGGATTTGGTGAGTGGTTAATTTTGTGGCTTTTACATTTGATCTTGGTTTATGTAACCCAGGAATATGTCTTTTTGTTTTGTAGTAGTCATGCGTAAATGAGATATAAGCATATACTATCAATTTCTACTCAAATCATTTTAATCTAAGCAAAATAATAATCAAAAATATATGATACTCTATTAAGATGAAAAAAAATTCATACATTCAATGCTAATACCTTTTATAGAGATCATCGAAAAATTTGAAGAAATAAGAAATGTGTTTGGAGTAGAAAAAATATATATTTCACTCTGAATAAAGGAAATTAGGCTCAATTATATCTCCTGTAGTCTCGCTAACAAAAAACTTCGCAAACAACGATTTTGGGTTTAATATAATTTCTACATCTTATCAAAGAAATACTAATTATGACAAAAACTAACTAATTATCAAAAATAGTTACAAAATATTTCATGATATGTTTTTCAAAAACAAATTAATCTAACGATTACAAAAAGACTTAACTATTTACTTAAATTTGATTTAAAGAAATGATAAATTTTTGTGAGAAAAGTTTTTTAAGTTTTTTATTTAATTAAGTATGGTAACTTTTCACCACCTGAACTTTAGAACTTACATTGTCCTCGATGTAACAAGCGTAAATTAAAGATAAAGAGAGAAGAAAGAAAAGATTACCTATTTCACGAGAATGTGCAAGTAGTAATGGAAAATACGAGGTGCATCCATCATATTAAATCGTTAAAGTGTATACGACGGTCATGTAAACTTAAACATCTCGACAAATATTTTTAGTTTTAACAATTTAAAAATTATTCTCATGTAATTAAAATGAAATAAACAATAAAATTAAGTAAATAAAACAAATAACAAACAAAATTTTTTTTTATTTTTTTTTATTTTTTTTTATTTTTTTATTTTTTTATTTTTTTATTTTTTTATTTTTTTATTTTTTTATTTTTTTATTTTTTTTTCTTTTTTTTTTACTTTTTGTTTTTTTACCTAAAATGATGGGTTGCCTCAATCAGTAGCTTAGTTTAACGTCTTGCTTAAGGCGTATCTTTTAGTCTTGGGGTTACTCGAAATGCGATCCATTTTAACAATGTTGTTTGGTTCTTCTAAATAAGGCTTGACCACGATGGCCATTGACTTTGAGCGTTTTTGTGTCTTGGAGTCCAATAGTTCCCTCTCCATGTTGAATACTTGAACTATTTTGAATGGTCCATCCCGTCTTGATCTCGGCTTTCACGGAAACAATCTCGAAGCGAGAGTTAAATAAAAGAACTTTCATTCCAGGGGTGAAGAGTCTTAGGAACTAGCCAACTTGTCATGATAGTGCTTAGTACGCTCCTTGTATAATTTGGCATTCTCGGAAGGCTTCATTCTAATTTCTTCCAACTGGAAAATTTGGAGTAATCATTTTCACTGCTTTATCTAAATCCATGTTTAACTCTTTAATTGCCCGATAAGCTTTGTGTTCAAGTTCAGCTTGGAAGGTGGCATGCTTTCCCAGATTAACGGTAAGGGCTCATCCCGATAGGTGTTTTGTAAGCGGTGCGGTATGCCCGTAAGGCATGTTTAGCTTAAATGCCCAATCCTTCCTTAGGGGCCTTACGGTGCGTTCAGTATTCCACTAATTTTCCTATTGCTCACTTCGGCTAGCGGAAGTTTGAGGATGATATGGAGTAGCTACTTTATGTGTGATGTTGTACTTGTTTAGTACTCCATCGAAAGAGTTTGTTACAAAAATGGCTACCTCGTCACTTATTATAGCTCTGAGCGTTCGAGACCCTCTTGAATATGAAATCTTTCAAGAATTTCACCAACATTAGCATCGTTGGTTTTGGTGGGGATGGCTTACACCCGGCGGACACGTAATCTGACAATGACCAAAATGTATTGAAAACCATTAGATGGGGGAAAAGGACCCGTGAAGTCAATCCCGTACATCGAAAGAGTTGAACAACTAAATTAGATGTCAAAGGCATTTCATCTCTTTTGCTTATGTTTCCTGTTCTTTGACATACATCACATTGTGCACAAAACATTTGAGCATCTTTAAAAAGAAGTGGGCCAAAAGAATCCAGGCTTGTAATATCTTGCAATTTTATCTTTTCACCTCAAAAATGACCCTTGTGATGAAGTTCGTGACAAAAATCGAGAATGCTCTTATGTTCTTCTTAACCAATTTTACATCTCAGAATGACTTGATCTTGACCAATCTTGTATAAATAAGGGTCATCAGAAATAGTCCTTAATAGTTTTAAAAAACCTTTTCTTGTCGATATGAAGTGTTAGGTATGAAAACACCGATGGCAAGATAGTTTACAATATCGGCAATACCATGGGTTCGGACTATGAAAAATAATTGTTCATCGGAAAGGTTTCAACTATATCGTCATTACTCTCATCTTTAAGAGAATTGAAGTCGAGAAATCAACCTAGACAAATGATCGGCTACTAAGTTTTCTTGCCTTTCTTATCCCCTTGATTTCTAGGTCAAATTCTTGTAGAGTAAGACCAGCTTTAATTAATCTTGGCTTGGCATTTGGTTTACTTAATAGGTATCTTGGCGGCATGATCGAGAATGTACAATCACTTTAGATCCTACTAAATAAGATAGAAATTTGTCTAAAGAGAAATACTATAGCCAAGGAATTCCTTTTCGGTGGTGGTGTAATTCATTTGGGCATCGTGAGTGTTTTGCTAGCATAGTAGATGACATGTAACGCTTATCACTCTTTGTCCAAGAATTTGCTCTATTGCATAATCGAAGCGTCACCGTTATTTCAAAAGGTAAAGACAGGTTTGGTGCCATTATAACGAGGGTAGATGTTAGTTTCTCTTTCAAGGTATTAAAAGGAAATAAAGCAGTCATTGTTGAAGTCAAATTCGGCATCTTTGGATAGTAAGTTACATAAGGACGACTTATTTTAGAGAAATCTTTAATAAATCGTCTGTAAAATCTGCATGTCAGAAGCTTCTTATCGCCGTATATGTAGGGGAGGTAGTTTGGATATCAATTCAACTTTTGCCTTATCAACTTCAATACCACTTGTTTGAAATTATATGTCTAAAAACTATCCCTTGTTGAACCGTAAAATGACTTTTCTCCCGACTAAGGGTTGGGTTGCATTCAATGCATCTTTTTAAAACCAAAGTCAATTTATGTAAGCAATCATCGAATGAGTTCCGAAAACAGGAAGAAATTGTCCATGAAAATTTCAATGAATTTCTCACCGTGTCGAGAAAATAGATATCATGCATCTGCGGAAAGTGGTAGGGGCATTGCATAACCCGAATGGCATTCTGAAAAGCAAATGTCCCAAAGGACATGTAAATGTGGTCTTTTCACGATCTTGGTCTTTATGGGTACTTGATAATATCGAGATAGTCCATCCAAAAAGCAGGTAAAATTAGGTACTTGACTAATCTTTCCAACATTTGATCAATGAATGGAAGAGGAAAGTGATCCTTTTCGTACACATTGTTGGACTAATGCCTCTTATATCCACTATCTTTCCAACCTTTATAGATTTCTTAAAGTTGTTTAAGCACTTTGATGAGTTCTTTTCTTGTGGTTTGGTCAAGGTTGAAGAAATTATCCTTTGGATATGTTTCTCCTTCTCCCAAAAACACATATTTTAAGTGCTCGGGTAAGTCTTTGAGTTCAAGTTCGGGTGGATTGGCCTTTTTAACGAGATGAAGAAGCTGAGGCGAGATTTAAAAGTGTACTAGACTTTGTCATCAACTTCATTATTGTCTAGTTGTTCAAGGTACCATAATTTCTTCATCTAAATCTTCTTCAACCTTTTCAAGTGTAAGAACGGTTTCAAGCTTGTCCTACATTCTGGTTTGGAAAAAGGTGTTGTGGACAAGATTATCCAAAGGATCAACTTCGAATATTTCATCGATGGCGAGAAATAGAAGGGAAAGGTGAAGAATCAAAAACTTTGAAATGAGCAGTCTCTCCTATAAGGCTGTCGTTGTCAAATTTCCATCTTGGACATCAATAATAGTTTTAGTAGTTGCCATAAATGGTCTACCAAGCAATATTGTATGCTTTCTGTCCAATGGGATTTTTCTTGCATATCCAGAACCCGCAAAGTCAACGGGTATTATCGGTTTGTCTACTTGTACCAAAACATCCTCGACTATTCCCTGGATATTTAAGAGATCTATCTGAGTTGCGGGGACATAGTTGTGGGTTTTAAATCCTAGATTAATTTGTGAGAATATAGAGTAGGGCATCAAATTTATACTAGCACTAAATCAAGCATTGCTTTGTGACCTTCATCCCAATAGTTATGTTTATAATAAAACTTCCGGGGGTCTTTCAACTTAGGGGTAGTTTGTCTTTGAAGTCTGGCGCTAGAAATTTACGATACTACTACTTCGTTAGGTTAATTCGTACCTCCTTTTCTTAGTGTTCAACTCTTTGAAAAACTTGGCATATGAGGAGACACATTCATGATCACTTCTAATAATGGTAAATTGATATTTACTTTAGAGAGCATATTAAAAAGATCATTGAATTGCTTATCTTGTTTGGATTCTTTCAACTAGGTGGGAAAAGGTACTTGCATACGGTGTGGTTACTGTTGTCTTTTGAATTTTGGGAGTGTCGGATGACCCGATGAGTTTTGAAGGCTTGTTAAGTTTAACACTTGTTTCTCCTTTTTGCGAGATTAGAATATCGCCTTTAACATTACATGAACTCTGAGGTAGTTTAGAGATTCGAATGGCATGGTATTGACTACTTTACCACTTGAAGAGTTCTAACATCTTTTGCTTGTGCAGTTGGTAGGCGACTTTCTGGTTCTTTCTTTTGCATTTGTTCAGCCGGTTACTGACTTTAGATTCAATTCTTTTAGCAGAAGCCTCCGTGGTGTTCAACCTTTGATTAGTCATCGGTTGGTTGTCACGACTAACTTGAATAAAAGCATTCAAGCTATCTTCTAAGGTTGGTTTAAAAGATTGGCTTGGTGAGTAAATTGGTTGTAGGTTGGGTGATTATAGGTGTTTGGATGATACTTTTGAAAAGATTGGACTTCCTCTATGGCATCGACACTAAAATCACAAGTATTTGAACAATTATGAGTACCGTACTTGATTGAACAACACAACTCCACATACCTCTTGATTTGAAATTTGGTGAGGCGTGAGGAATTTCACTTGTTTAGTCAATTCGACAAGTTGCGAGGTTATCTCATTATCAAAGCCGACTTAGGTGACCTTTGCTTTCATACCCTGCTTTGTTGGGAATTAGAACCCGATAGCTCGTAGAATTATAGGTTTCCTCTGCGGTCTTTTCTCTACGGCACACTCAGCGGCATTATCGACCATGTATTGACTTTGTAGTGTCAATCCATCATAAAAAGAATTGGTTTTGTAGCTGTAGTGGAAAGCTATGATTTTGACATTGAATGAAAAGGATTTTGAATCGTTCCCCGAGACTTAAATGAAAGGAGCTCTTCATTCATTTGAGAAAATGTTGCTATCTTTGTTCTTAGATCAACGAGTCTTTTGATGGGAATAGAACCTACCCTTAAAAATTTCATAGGCGCCTCCCAAGTTTTAAGAGAATTTATTTGTAGAGTAATGAACCATGACCAAGCTTTATCTTTGAGAGTGTAAAGGAAAACACCTCATCTAAGTTGATCTTCGTTAATTGCATGTAGTGGAAAGGTTTGGACAATAGCATAGAATTCTCGAATGAAATGCAAAGGGTCTTCATTAGGGATACCGTAAAAGGAAGGTAACAAAGAATAATGAATCTTTTTCAATTCATAATTCCTTGCGACCTCTTGTAATTGGATGCATAGGAAGTTACATTGCCAATGATTGGCATTGTATAGTCTTTCATCTTTTTCCTATCTTGACATCTCAGCTGGTTGTTTGTAGTTGAAAATGATCCTCCTCTACTGTGTGAATCAACATTTTGCTCTTAAAAACAATAGTAGATATCTCTAAAAAAAAGTGCAAGGAACCTAAAATATATTTTTTTTGTAATTTTAATTTAAACGAAGGGACCACGATTTTTGAAACAAACAAATTTATTTCATTTGAAATTTTTTTTTTTTATTACATAAACTAAAACAAAGGAAAATACAATAATGGGTGACCTCATGTAGGACTAAAATTTATCGTCTTCTAGTAAGGCGTTGCTTGGAAGATTGCGAATGAAAAACTCAATGTCTCTCTTCATTGAATTCATTTAAGTTTCAAATTAGTCTTTGCCTTTTTGCAAATGTTTAACTAAGCTTGTTCAACTTGAACTTCCACCTTTTTGATAGAAGCTTCCAGAGTCCAACCGTTGATTGGTTTTAGATTGATTATCCTACAAACTTGAATAAAAGAATTCAAGTTGTCCTCCGAGGGATTGGTTTATTTGGAATGCTTCTTGGAATAGGTGGGTGGAATTCTTTGGCACCTGGTTTGAGCTTTGAGGGAAGGAGGGTTGTTTTGCCTCAAGAGAGAAATTTGGATGACTTCTCCACCCGAGGATTATAGGTATTTGAATTGGGATCAAACCTTGGTCTCTGTTGATATGCTCCCGACATTAACTTTTGCTCGAGTCAGGTTGTATCTCCTTGATATGGACGGGGCTTCGATGCCATGTCCCGTGTTCTTTGTCAAACCATGTGTTCATTATTGGTGTTGGTTTGTGTAGCGAGAGACAACTAGCGAGTCGGTTGACAAGTTGTTGTTGAACTTCATTCTGGAGTCGATTTCATGAACACTGCTTTCTCACTCTGGAGCTTTTACATTTGGGAATTAACAACATCTCAGAGAAGGTTATACGTTTACGATGCGATCTTTTCTCCTATTACTCCTCTGCGGCGTTGCCGACAATGAACATACATTGTTGTGTAAGTCCATCGTAAAAGAATTGGTTACTGGCGTAGGGAAAGCTATGATGGGGACATTGAGTGAGAAACATTTTGAACCTATCCCCGAAGCTTGGAATGGATTCTCCTTCCATACGAGAGAAAGTAGCAATCTTTCCTCTCGGCCACGATGTTTTTGATGGGAATAGAATTTTCCCATGAATTTATTGTAAATGTTACCCCGTGTCATCAAAGAACCTGGGGAAGTGACATCAACCAAGCTTTGGCCTTATCCGCAAGGTGTAGGAAAACATCTCATTCTAAGTTGATCCTCGTTTAGAATCTGAGGGGAATGTTTGGACCGTAGCATAGAAATCTCTCATAAAGGAAGAGAATCTTCATTAGGTAGCCCACGTAAAAGGAAGGAAGCATAGAAAAATGAATATTTTTAAGGTCGCAATTCGACGACTCTCCCGACTAGATAGCGGCTGATTCTTAGTGCGATCTGATCTTGCGAGCCTAACTCCTTCATCGTGGTTTCCCTAACATGTTGGTTTTCCTCCATTTCTTTTGGTTCTAGTAAAGGATTAAGACTTGGTTCTATGTTTGGCTCAAAAATCGGGTTGATGGGTAGGATCAAGTGTTGTTGACACTTGTTTAAATTTATGAATATTATTTACATATGGTGTTAGGGGTTTCCTAAGGATCTCACCACGTAGACTATTTTTAACTAGCGTAAATTTAAAACTCCACATCGACAAAAATAAAAAAAATTAGAGAAAATTTCCATGGCTTTTAATACAAAACACTAGACAAAACTAGTTAAATTTTTTTTTTTAAATTTTTTTCTCTTTTTTTTTAATTTGTTTTTACTATTCATTAACGGTAAAAACTTTTTACTTCAAATTTCAAATTTCTAAATTATTTTACTATTTATGCTATAATTAATTTTTTTATTTTTATTTTTTTATTTATTTATTTATTTTATTTTTATTTCTTATGAAATTTGAAATTTGATTAAAATTTTATTTTATTTTATTTTTATTTTTATTTTTTAAAAAAAAATCACAATTATTTACAACACAAAAATATTTTTAAAATTTTGATAAATAAATTAAAAACACTATTCCTTCGATACTTGAAAAACTTGATGAGCAGCCGACATATGCAGATTCTACCATGAAATACTTTGGTTTAATATTTGTAAAACTCTAGCATGTAGTGCGAATCATTTCGTAGAAAATGATAAGTATACTCCCAAAGGTCGATCTAAGGAAGGAATGTATGTGGTTTTTAATTTATTATTCAAACTTTTAAAAACGAAATTAAATCCTACCAACATCTTGTCGCGATAGTTTGGTTTTGTGTTCCCTAATCTAATAACATAAAATAAACATATATCTGATTAATTAAATATAATCTAAAATCATAAAAATAAACATAGATACAAATTCAATAAATATTTATCTAAAAATAAATATAATCTGATTGAATAAATATTCATGCAAATTTTATCATTTATATTAGTGGAGTATTTATGGATATAATAACTAAATTAATTATGCTTGCTCATATTATCTAGGTTATTAAAGATATAAATTGATATTTTATTGATTCTCCCTTTTTGTATGAATACCACCTTTAGTGGGGTTAGATATTCTTTGTTAACTAAACAAATCAATTAACACCTATGGGTGGGGTTGATAACTAATTTGGTTAGTTAAATTAATTCCTTTTTCTAAGAGATTGAAAATGAACCATTTAAATGACACCTTTGGTGAGGGGTTAGTAGTTTAAACTTTATTCAAGGTGTCCAAAATTAAGCAGAAGAATTTAGTTATCCAGTACTAACTTTCAAGTTTTAAAACCACTATTGAAAACATGTTGTCAATACGTTTCACATAATAATTCTTATAAAAACTTTTGAAATAGAGTTTCAACTCTAACTACAGGCGATTGTACCAATAAATAAAGAGCTACTCTAAATTAGGCAGGATAACTAAACCTTAAAGTCTAATCTTGATTTAAGTTTGTAATGAAAAATAATATATTTCTCTCTAACATCCTTAATATAAAATCTTGAATAAAAATAAAATCAATTCATTTAAGAAATTTTCACTATTTAATATTTATAGCATAACAACGTTATTATTATATCATGATTATAAACAGCTAGCATGAGTTAAATTTAATCACGAGACAAATTAAATATAACATGTAAGAATAAAGCATAAAAATAAGCTGTAAAGAAAATAAAATCCTTACTGAGAACTTAGCGCTATTCTAGTTGCTAGAAAACCTCCCAATGGAATTTGCACTTCCATTTATTGAATCAAAAATCTAAATTATTACAAAAACATTACAAGTTCCTCTCAAAAAGAAGAACTCTAAACCTAAGAAGAATTGAACTAAAAACTAAGAAAAACTAAGAAAAGCTTAGAAACTAAGAAAGAAACTAAGAAAAACTCAAAAACTAAGAAATGAGAGAAAGAAAGAAAGAGAAAGTGTGGTTTTGAGGTGTGCTTTGAAGTGAATGGAAGGGGGTATTTATAGGTGAGGATGGAGAGAAAATGAGTAAAAAAATGTTAAAAAAAATATTAAAAAATTAAAAAACGTGTAATGGACATCTTTGAGGTCATCAATAGCGTCAGCGTAATCATGGTACCACGTGGAAAATGGGGCAAAAATACGTTGGTAGGCCTTGTAATTTGAAGTAATTCTTTGGCCCATTACTATTGTGTGAAGAGGTATCAGCAGCTGGTATTGCTATGAAGCGTTAGAGCGGTAAAATGTGGTATTGTATGTACGGTTCAGATCTTTTGACAGTTTTGACCTTTTCGACCCATTTTGTCCAATTTTTCCATGTTTGTTGACCTTTTCCCACTTATTTATTAATTTATTTGTGATGTATTGCTTCAAGTATTCTTCTTTGAGTCTTTAAATTGCGTTTTTAAGCCAAAATACCTGAAAAACAATAAAAATACCCGTGATTCCGAAAAAGACAAATTTATATAAATATATGATAAAACATATAAATATATATTTTTAATCAATTAATGTGCATAAAATCATGGTTATTTTTGTGCTTTTTGAGCACTCATCAGTAGTCGAGTAATATTTTTACCTTTCAAAATGAAGACATATATGTTGTAACTACCCTTGTAAATAAAACTCATATTATATTTCCTATGTCTACCCAAAAGGATTTAGTACACACCTTTTCCAAAACATCACAATTAATGCACTTCATCCTTGTAGAATTTCCTAATGAAAAAGGGAACCCTGCATATTTCTGTACTTTAACTTCTTTTCCTTTATAAATCCATCATATATATTAAGGATTAGAATTAGGGATATGTTCAAATTATTTGACTAAAGCCTTAGATATAATGTTTTCTATTCTACCACAACCAATAATGACATCATAAACCTTTTATCTAAACAATGCATCCGATTTAAAAAAAACCATTCTTATGGGATAAAATTGGTTGTCTATGTGAGAGTAGAACCTTCTCCATATGAAATTAATTACTCTATAACCTTGGTCACCAACAACTACCTAAACACCATCTAATTCCTCCAAGCAGAAAGGATCAAACTCATCATCTGATTGTTCAAACTTATTAACTAAATTGGTTGCACATCTCTATATGCATTCATTACGACAAAGGTCCTTTTAATAGCACCTAAAACATTTTATAGGTGGATGTTTGGCGTAAAAATTGCATTTAGGTAGAGAGTTGTTGGTTTTGGGCATGGAAAATTTTGATTTAGGTTGTGTTTTGAAAAAGAGTTAGGGTGTAAATGAGTTTCGGGGAGGTTTTGAGATGTTTTAGTCTAATGAATAATCAATATAGCAAACCTTAAATGGAACGAGTTTCTTAGCACAATAAAGTTGGTTTTCACCTTTAAAGCCTTACTATTTTCCTTGTCAATAGTCCATAGAGTTGGACTAAGCTCTAACATTTCCCTAAAGGGTAATTTTAGCCCTTGCACATATCTTGAAACTTTTTGTGGCTCACATTTCCACATATTTTCATGAATACCCAACCCCATGAACTCCTCAACATATTCATTGATAGTGTGTTTCCCTTGTTGACATTGGTGGTACTTCTAATACAATATGTGCTCATGATTAACTAGAATAAATTTTGCAACCATTACCTTCTTCATGCATTTCTAGGAAATAAATGGTTATTTACCCACCAATCTTTGTTTATTTTGTACATGATACAGACCTCTAGGTGACCAACCCTAGGAACCCAACAACTTAAATTAATAGGAACAATCGATTTGCTAGGAACATGTTGACGATGATTGGATTAGAAACCTAAGGAAACAAAGTCCTAAAAATCCCAACCTTTGGTATGACCCAATTAGAACCCTAAGGAAACAAAGTCCTTAAAACCCTAACCTTGAGATGCCACAAAGGATGATCACTCCTTTAATAAGTCAATTTCAAGCATCCAATCAAGAACACAAGAAGAAAAAGCAAGAAGCTTTTTGAAATAAATTTTTTATTAATGATATATTGTATGCCTCCAAATTACACATTGCTTCTTTTTATAAGCAACAACCTCTAAAGAAAAACTCTAGAAAAAAATTGGACTAGTTAGTAGTGGATTTGACCTAATCCATCCTTCAAAAATAAAATACTAAAAAGGCTTATGATAAATAAAACATAAAAGGCCCACAATTAACTATAAAAAAAATTTCTTCCTACATTAATTCTTACATCTAACTTGATCTTCCAAATCTATTAATGGAGAGGATTTTTGAAAACTGGACTTATGGAGTTATGTTATGAGAGAATTCTTCTGATTCCAATTGTTCTACTTTTATATGAATTTTTTGGTGGTTTAGAGTTAAATTGACTATTTCACACACACACACTCAAGTACTTAACTTTAGTTTGAAGTAAATGCTTAACTCTTTCTCGATAAATTGCTAAATTTTTTATTGATTTTTCTACTATCTTCAATATAAAAAGAGTAAGTTACTAGTGGTAAAATCTAAATTTAGATCATGGGTTGGTGAATAATGGTAGTTCTCTATAGGGTCTAGTTGATATTGTCTATAGGTGTCTTTTATTCTACTTTCTTTTTGTTTGAGGAAAAATAAAGTTCTAAGTTTGGGGTATTTAATGACTTGCATAATTTGGCATAATTTATCACTTCTTAACTTTAACTTTAGTCTAATTTTATTTATTTTTTATTTATTTTAGACTTCATTATTATTATTTAAATTTTATTGTAGAAGCATATCGTCTAAGGACTCAAATTTAAATGAAGATTTAAAATTTTAGAAGCATATCGTCTAAGCACTCAAATTTAAATGAAGATTTCAAAAAAAAAAAGGAAAGTTAAAAAATAGACTAGCATTGAAAAGAGAAAAAAAAATAAAAAAAATCGTAATGGAGGAAGAAAAGAAAACGAGCAAAGAAGATTATTTTTTTACAACGTTCAATTTTCCTTTCGATTCTTCTTAGAAAAATTATGGTGAATTTGTTTATGTTAAATTTAATTTTTAGCATAACTAAATTTTATTTATTCTGGGAAAAAGTTGTGATCTAATTCCAAACTATGCTTGATTTTCCATGTTAATTTGAATTATTTCTCTTCATGTTTGTCTGATTTATTATGAGTTTATTACTTCTAATTAACCATCCATTAATTAGATGATTTTAAACTTGTTATTTACCATTGAAAGAGGGAATTATAGGATAGATTTGGAATATTTCAGCGTAGGTAAATATAGAGATCGAAAGACTTGTATGAACTCGTGTAGTATTAAAATCATTGATCTTAATGCTTTCTTACTTTATTAAATTGCATACTCTTGTGTAATTTAATGAACAAGAATGTTCCAATTGACTGTCAAAAGAGGCCTTTGGACGTTTTTTGGAGATTGCTAACAAACAAAGAGAATTAAATTCAATTAGCTAGATGAGTAAATTATAGTGAGGGATTAGGTGAAATTGATTTCCTAGAAGTTTTCTTCCTATTAATTTGATCTTCAAACAATATCTTTCTTTTCTTTTGCGCATTTACCTTAAATTGATTTTATTTTAAATTCTAATTATAACAACCTTGGTGACTTATATAGATAAAATTGAGATTACCATCATTTTGGTATTTTTCTAAAGTAAGTTACCAATCCCTAAGGATGATACTCTTTTCATCACTTTATTATAAAACTATGATACTATGCACTTGTAGTCTTGCACAAATCAATTAGCTCATGATTTATCTTTGTAGTTTATATTTGTATTAGTGTTGGGAATTCTAGCATTTTAAGACCAAAAATATTATGTTTGCCTAAGAATTAGCCACCACATCAAAAGCTATATTTCTTGAGGTGAAAAGCATTTGAACTCATACTCTCTATTATTCCTTGTATGCTTTTCAATATATATGCTCCCATCAATGTTACTTCTTCCACTTGGTAAAATGCTTCTCATTTCATATGGGAAATGATTTGAAACACATATATTTGTTGTAGTACTCTAACACACTCTTCTTTTGCCTTTATATTTTCCTCAGATCTTGGTTCCATCTTTCTTTAGATAGAACTAAGTAGACCACCCTTTTTGATACATTTTCCTCCTTAATAATTCTTGACTTTAGAGTGGAATTCTTACCTTTTTGGGGATTATTTCCTTTGCTCTATAGACCAAAGAAAATGGTGTTACATTGGTTGCTCCGTGAGGGCTGTATCTAATTTCCCACAATGCTCTGGAAACACCTCCATCTATTTTCCTTTAGAGCCTTCTAGCTTATTCTTTAGTAGATGCATGAAGATTCTTCCTGATCATTTGCTTGTAGGTAATAGGGAGTGAAATGACATAATTTGATGTTGTACATCAAGACAAATTCCCTTATGTTGCGACATGTGAACTACTTTTTGTTATTAATAACAATTTCCTTTGGTAATCTAAAATGATAAATAATTTTTTCTCCATATGAATTGACAATCTCCTCTTATCTTATCCTTCTAAATGGGTTCGTCTCTATCCATTTGATGAACTTCTTTTAATCCTGACCTTGGATAATGGTCCAAATATGTCAAGCTCACATTTGAAGAATAGCCATAGACTAACCACTTTTTTCAATTATCTTGGTAGCATATGGGAGAGAAGGATGAACCTTTGACATAAATCACATGACTAGGTGTATTTCACATCGCCTAAGCTTTTACAATAGATTGAGCCATGAACTTATTATCATATTCTCAAAACTCAATTACAATCTGAACTAGACTTTTTACAATTTGTAGTTTCTTTAAAATGGATTTTTGTAGGTGTGAAGTGAGGACCACTATAGTGTGTGAACTAAAGTAAATTCATAACTTTTAACCAGCCATTTTCAGGTCAAAATCAAGCTTGTCCATTATTGGGTATCTTTCTTAAGCACCTATCATGATTTAACTGGCATAGTACATAGGATGTTTAATTATCTCTCTTTCCACGATTAGCACAACACTTAAGGTTTGAGGAGTGACTACTATATATAAATGTAATGTCTCTGTAGGGGTCAGGCTTACAAAGATAGATTCCTTGGAAAGCTATCTCACATTCCTCATTCCAAAACATTGTCATGTTCTTTCTCTACAGCTTAAAGAATGGCTGACATGTGTTGGTACATTTGAATATAAACCTATTGAGGGCTATGATTCTTCAATTTAGTTCTTGAATCCTATTCATATTACATAGCAATCTCATGCCAACTAGTCCTCGAATCTTATTAGGATTTTATTAGATCCTATGAGTTAAGATAGATATTTGAGGAATTTTCTTGAGGTAACTCTAAAGACACATTCTTAGGAATAAGTCTCATCCCATACCTTCTAATGACTTTAAATACCTCCCTTAGGTCCTTGACATGGTTGATAGACTGCACAGTTTTTATCATCATATCATCTACATATGCCTCCATATATTTTCCCAAGCTGATCCTTGAACATCTTATTGATCGGTCATTGATAAGTAGTGCTAACATGATTTAATCTGAAAGGCATTTAGGTGTAGCAAAAGGTGCCTTTTCCAATAGTAAAATATGTTTTTTCCTCATCCTTTGAATGCATCTTGATATAGTGATAGCCAAAATATGTAATAAGTACTCAAAAGCACTTAATATATCATGATTTTATATATTTTAAATGATTATATATATTTTTATTTGCTTGTTTCACTATCAATTTATACATATCAATTTTTTCGAAATCATAGATATATTTTGTTATTTTTCAAGTATTTCTTGTATTTAAAAAGATTCAACTTGAAAATTTTTACTTGAAGAACTCCATTACAATTTAGAGGATTAAAAAGAAAATATATGTAAAGCATTACATATGTTTTAATATTTGAAAAAGGAAATACAAGAAAAAAGGGTTTCAAGTGATGTAGATTGAAGTGTGTCATGACATGAATATATTGTAAGCCATAGCGTGGGGCAAAAGGGAAAAATCAAATGTGTCCCATATATAATGCAAGTTGTGGCATGAAAAACTAGTGTGCCCGAAGCACGGGTATAGTGGATCGTGCTCAAAAAAGTGTACAAGCTGTGTATGTCGTGGCATGGAAAAGTTGTATGTTGCGGTACCAAGCTATTTGTTTTTTACATTTTTCTCCTTTCCTCACCCTATAAATAGCACCCTATTTCTATTAAAAAAATCATCTAATAATCTCTCAATCCTTTATATTTCTTAGTTTCTTATGATTTCTTTAGCCTTTTATTTTATTAGTTTAAAGTTCTTCTCTCAATGGAGAATTGAACAAATCTAGTTTATGTAATAGTTTTGGTTTCAATTCAATAAATAGTGCAACAATTATGTTCAAAGTTTTTCATAAAAGAAACGATTCTAAAGAATTCTATTTGAGGTATATTTAAATGTATTCTTTTTAGATTTTCTCTAAGTATTGTTTTACATGCTATATCTTTAATTTATTGATCATTTATTAAACTATGTAGGTTTGTCTATACATAGTATGGGATATTAGTAATGTTGTTATGTTTGTAAAATATTAAAATAGGTAAAATATTTTTATAAAATGAATTAAGTTTAATTTCTTCATCAAGATTTAAAGAAAAGTTTGTTAAAAAAAAGTATATTGACGTAATATTTTTCATAATAAACAAAAGAGTTGGATTTATGATTTCATTATGTGGATCTAATTTAGAGTAGTGCTCTTAAATCTTCGATCTATATCAATTTTGTAGCTGGAGTGAAAATTATATTTCAAAGACTTTTATAAGCATTATTATATAAAAATATTATGACAACATATTTATAATAGTAGTTTTAAAATTTAAAAGTTAGTTTTCAGATACTTGAATCACTAACCTAACTTAGAAACCTTGACAAGAGTTTAAATTATTAGACCCGATCGAATGCGTCAATTGAATGGTTCATTAATCTTTTTAAAAAGAAGCATAATTTAATTAAAATTAACTGCTAGACTTGATTGAAAGTGGTAATTGATATTATTCAATAACAAATTATAGACTTCATTAATCTTCTATTTGCATATATAAGAGAGAATCAATAATCTTAATTCATATCTTTAATAACCCACTTAATATTGAGAAAGCATGATTAACTAACCAATATATCTCATATATTCTCCACTAAATTATAAATTTTTAATTTCCTAAATGTTTATTGAATCTATCTTTATTTTTATGTCAATAGTTTAGATACTCAACCAAAATAATCGTGATAAGATGCTAAGGTTTTCAATTTTGTTTTTAATAATTTATTGAATAATTTAAAAGCCATATGATTCCTCTTTAGACCAATTGTGGAAGTATATTTATCATTTTTTATAAGTGATTCATCCACTTGCAAGCTATTTTATAAATCATAATAATTTGTACGGTATAATTTTGTGAATTAATATGCGTTAAGAAAACTCATAAGATTGAAATTGGCTATAGCATTGACAAGTTGATCAATATTGGGTAGGGGAAGCAATCCTTTGGGCAAGCATAATTTGAGGTTGTGAAATCTATATACATCAAGGCTAAACCACATGCTTTCTTTACTAATACCACATTAGACAACCACTTTGGGTACTCTATCTCCTTGACAATTCTAGTTTCTTTAAGTGTTGTTACTTGGGACTTGATAATCTTGTTCTTTTCCCTCGAGAAATTCCTTTTCATTTATTGGATAGGCTTGACTTTAGGGTCTATATTTACCTTGTGTGTTAGGATTTCGGGATCAATACCATCATATCGCCGGGTCTTTATACAAATATATCAATGTTTGATTTCAAAAATTCTAACATCTATTCCTTTACTTGGATTTCTAGGTTGTCACTTATTTTTAAAAAGAGATCCTCTCCATCTTCATTTCCTACCTTGATGATCTCTATCTCCTTGGAATTGAAGGAGCCAATTAGACATCTTTTTTCTTGAGTGATATCCAGATGGTCTGATCTTTCATTTTATTTTTAGCTAGGCTTTTTCTAGTGATAAGTTGATTGCATTGTAATAAGAAAGGATGTAAATAACCATAAAATTCATCATAATGGATCTAGTTTCCATTAATGGTAGTAAAACTATGCCAACATCATAGGTAGTGCTGCTATTAAACATTACAAGTTGCATCTATTTCTTGACAATGTCTTCATCTTGGACTCTAATGCCTCCATAGTTATAAGGAAGGAAAGGTCCATTGAGCTTCTTGTGTCAACTAGGATTCTACAAACATTGTATGACCCTACCTTAAGTGTTACCACTAAAGAATCTTCGTGTGGGATGTTGTCTCATTTTTATTAGTTAAAATTATAAAAGAGGATGAGGATGCCTCTCATAAACTATAAATACTAGAACCCATATGCATCTCCCATGCATATCTCTTCCTTGTGCTAGTAGATGCCCTATTAAGCCCATATCCACTATGAATAAAATTTATAGTCCTTACATTGTCTTTATTATAGGCCTCAACCCAATTCCCTAGTGGAACAGGAAATCTAAGTATCTCTTGCTATAGTGTTCACTCCATCTTTTTGTTATTATTCTAAAGATAGACACCTTAAGTAACCTATGAACAATAGGTCCTTTATTTCTTTCTTTAAATGTCCATAATATTGTCTCATGACCGATGTCTTTATGGGAAACACACTATTTGAATATATCTCTCGATGGTACCCTCATATGGGGTAGCCATCTCACTATCTGTTCATCCTCCATTCTTAACATGACCTCAACTAAACTTTCTTTCAATGGAGGTCCTCTAAAAGGTGAGTTTTGCCTCCCTCAAGGCCTCGATTTCCTTGACCATTGATTTTATCCTTTATTGGTTGGGGAAAATTGTTTGTCTCTAGTAATGACCATCTTGTTTAGGCTAAGTTTTCTTTTACCTTACTCCACAAAAGTTTCTGCAATTGTATTTCATTTTCTTTCAAGCCTTAGCTCATATTATAAATTAATAAATTTCCTCACCTTCTCATAAGATACTTCCATAGTTTGGGGCACCATCTTTGTCAATTCTACAAACATATTCAAACTTATTAGCAGGGTCCTCCTAAATGCCTCAATTTCTATAAAGATGGGATAATATGCTATCTTAAGCTTCTCTTACCTAAACCTCATTATGTAGTCTTCAATAGGTCCATCTCTTCCTTGAGTGATGGAAAAAGATGGCGAGACTCCTTTTTTGTTTGGCTTGTTGCTTACAAAATTCATTATGAACATTTTTTCAAATTACACGAATGAGGTAATGGTGCGTGGTGCCAAATTGTTGAACCACTTTTTCCCTTTGTCACACAAGGTAGCCGTAAATATTTTACATGTCATTATGTCTCTTTTTTTCATAAGAGAAACTTATTGGATCCATGGTTGTTTTAAATACAACATATGTGTTACTAGCTCCTTTGTTCTTTTATAGCCTGGGCACTTGGAGGAGTATATATTTACGGGGGGCTTGCTTTCCCCTATCTCATGAGACAAAGAAGAAACTCCTAATTGCTAATAGTTTCATTCAATGCAATGTTGGGCCTTACCCTCATCTTGTTTCCTATTTTTCTCATCTAGAGCTTGGAAACATGCTTCCCATATTTTCTTTCCTCAAGTAGCTACTTGCTATTGTACAAGGAGATTTTTTGCTCTAACCAAATTAGTCTTATGTCAGCCTATACATTTCAATGTATTGATCATGCTTGCTCTTCATTGCTCCATTCACTTTTAGTGTTCTACCCTTATTAGTCTAACCTCCTCCTTATTTTCATCCACTAGGTCCACAACGTTGTCTACCGCAGGCATGGAAAATTCTAGAGCTTTATTATTAACTGCACCTCTTTGTTTTCCCTTCTCATCTCTTTGAGCTCTCTTTTAAGTTTAAGTAGTATTTATGCCATGTTGGGTTGAGATTTTCTTCTTCCTTGTCATCATTATGATTATATAATGCTCAATCTTCTACTACCTCATCATATGGTGGCACAAGTACAATTTTCCCTTTAGTTAACTTTATTCTTTCCATGGATCTAGTGCCTACCATTTTCAGACAAGAATGTTGACTAAATAGGGGTGAATGAATTGTTTGAGATCTCTTTAAACAATAGGTGAAACTTTTTAACATTAATTTCTAATAGTAAATGCTACTGAATATGTGTGGTTGATATCAATATATATGACTTTATTATAGTGTGGTTGATATTTACAATATATGACTTTATGATTTACATATGGTAGAGATTTTGATTAAGGTGTCTTCTTCAAGTTTAATTCCTGGTGTTTTTTAGACATCTTACAGAATTTTGCAGTATGGACTTTCTTACCACATTTAAAACATTTAAACTCTTTAAAAATTTTAAAGGGTTTATTATAATATTTTGATTACTTATTAAGATTTCTTTTATAAGGTTTTTTTATAAAAAAAATCATTCTCTTTTCAAAGAATGGTTTTGTGGGTTTCGAAAATCTCTTATAAGTTTTAAGTTCTTTCTTATAAGGTTTAATGATAGTTTTATTGCAATTGCCACTGCAATTTTGTTCTATAGAGAGATTTCTATCAAACTGTTTGCATAATGATCCAATTTCTCTTTTGGAGATTTTAAGCTCCAATTTCATTTGTTTTTGGATTTTCAAGTCTTGTCAGATTTGAAGGAGCAAGTAGTTAAACCCTCTATATATCAATGTAATTTTGGTTGAATAATTGTAACTCAAGAATGAGGTCATTCATTACACCAAGAGACTCATCAATGAGGGGAATAGAAGTAGATAGAGTAGAAGAAATTTGAATAGAACTACAATGAGTAGACTGAGTAGGGTTTTGAGACAAAGAAGATGAAGGGGTAGCTGATGAATGTTGTAAGCCACAACTATAAGGAAATATCGAGCATGAAAGAGAAAATCTACTATGACATGAAACAGAGATATTATGAAAAATGATGCAACCCCACCTAAAAATATATGAAGGATATTGGAGCAAACAATAAGGAGAAATTGGGTGAAAAATGATAGTTCTTTAAATCATACCAACTAGATCTATAGTCTTAACATTTAGAATAGTGCAAAGGAAATGTCCTCTATATGGAGTGATAGTATGATGATAGGAATGGGGATGAATGACATCACTAACAACATCATTCAGATGATGACCATGGGTATCTTTGTTAGCAATAAGAATGCTACCATTATAAGTGTGGCCAAGCCCAACCAACTGGTTTTCCATTTTAAAAAAGTCTTATTCCTTCACTCGATCATAATCATTAGGAATATAAGCAGAAGCTATATTTTCAACTTCAAAGGGGTGATAGAAAAAAGATGCATGTATATTTTGATTTTATTGATGAATGCATTTCTCCATTAATACTTTAAAGGATAAATTAACATTTGTCCCCAAACTTTTGGCACTTGATTGGTGTTTTATTTGAAATTATGTGTGATGCTTTTGATTATGCAATCAGAGCAATTTTGGGATAGAGAGTGGATAAGTGTTTGCATGTTATATATTATACTAACAAAACACTTAGTGATGCCCAAATAAATTATTCCACTATTGAGAAAGAATTTTTGACTGTTGTGTTTTCTTTAGATAAATTTATCTCTTACTTAGTAGTTTCTAAAATAATTTTTCATTCTAATAACGTTGCTTTGAGATATCTACTAAGTAAACCTAATGCTAAGCCAAGATTAATCTGGTGGGTTTTACTCTTATAAGAATTTAACCTAGAAATCAAAGATAAAAAAGGTAGTGAAAACTTAGTAGTCGGCCATTTATATAGGTTAATTTTTGAATTCAATTCTCTTGAAGGTGAGAGTAAAGAAGAAATTTTTGAAACGTTTCCTAATGAAAAATTATATTCAGTAGGTGTAAATCCATAGTATATTGATATAGTTAATTATCTTGCTAGTGGTACTTTGAGACCTAATATATCTTTTCAAGAAAAGAAGAACTTATAATTAAACTCTTACAGGCAATACTTTTGGGAGGATCCTTATCTATTCAAGATTGGTCAAGGTCAAATCATTTGGAGATGAGTACCTAGAGAAAAAACATAAGAGAATCTTGGCCTTTTGTCATGATTTTCATTGTGGGGGCCATTATGGAAGTAACAAAATAACCCTTAACGTATTACAATCTAGATTTTACTGGCCAATTTTGGATGGTAATATGCTTTATGCACAATGTGATAAATGTCATAGGATAGATAATATAGGCAAAAGGTATGAAATTCCTTTGACATCTAATTTAGTTGTTAAACTTTCACGCATAGGGTATTCACTTTATAGTTCCTTTTCCCCCATCTTTTGGATATGAATTTATCTTGGTTGCTATGGACTATCAAGATTAATAAAATGAAGTTTGTAAATGAAAAATATATTGAAAAAGTATTTTTCATAATAAAGGAAAGAGTTAGATTTAGGATTTAATTATGTGGCTTTGATTTAGAGTAATATTCACAGATATTAGATAATTGTAGTCTAAATTTATTTTGAGGCATACTCTATTTCAAGGGTTTTTATAAGAATCATTATTGAAATATATATTGATTACATATCATTCATAGTAGTTTTAAAATCTAAAAGTGAGTTCCAGATACCTTTAAACTTTAATAAAGAATTTTATACCACTATGTAGACAATTCTATTGTAGAGATTTGATGAAGACCAGCTTAGGATGAAGTATTTTCCTTACATCCTCAAGGATAACGCTAATTCTTGGTTCATACCTCTACAACCGGGTACATTAACTTCTTGGGAATAGTAAGTTTATGGGTATGTACTATTCCCATCAAAAGACTATAGAGTTAAGGGTAAAAATAATAACATTCTATCAAATGGAGAGAGAACCCTTCCACTTAACTTGAGGAAAATTTAAGCTACTTTTGATTCAATGCCACATCATAGTTATCCACTGCAAGCACAAAACTAGTTCTTTTATGATGGACTAAAACAATAATATCATTACACTATTGATAATACTATAGGAGGAGCTATGGGATAAAAAATAGTAGACGAAACTTATGAGCTTTATAAGATGTTAGGTGCTAATTCCCAACAAAAGAGTGCTAGAAGAAAAAGAGTACGAGGTATATGAATTTTATGGTTCATCACATATAGTGCTTTTCATTTCTCAATTGTAAATAATTATATTATGGATACCTTAGAGAAAGCCAATTATATGCAAAGATATCATTCCAACACCTATAATTTTCCAAAATATTACCAAGCATATGCCCAAAACCAAAAACAAAGGCCATATGAAAACCAACCTCACCCATAATGTCAATCCAAACCAAGCTTATAAGATAATTTGAATGCTTTTATTCAAATTACAAGAGACATCCAGTTGATCAACAATCAAAGGTTGAATTCTATAGAGGTTTCGATAAAAAGAGTGTAAGTCAAAGTTGGGCAACTTGCAAAATGAATGCAAAAGTAAGAAAGAGGAAATCTACCCCACTAAGTAGAATAAGAAAATGATGTTACAATCCTTCGAAATGGTAAGATAGTCAATAAAGTATTACCTTAAATTTATAATGAGTTACCATTTAGTGCAAGTAATAAAAAAAGTTATTATAATCTCTTATAATGGAGAGAAAAGTGCTAAGAATGATAAACCTTTAGAGAAAAGAATTGGAGAGTCAACTGACATTCTCAAAAATAAAACATCAAAACCACACAAGTAAACAATATCATTTCCACACCAATTGAGAAATCCAAATAAGATAAGTAATTCTTTGATTTTTTTTAATATTCTTTCTAAAGTTAATATTATGAAATAATCAAGAATATGCCTTCCTATTCTAAGTTCTTCAAGGAATTGAACAGTAAAAAAAGGAGGTATAGGTTTAATAAAAGAGTAGTAGTATTAGAAATATTTAGTGCTATGCTTCAGTACCAATTATCCCCAAAGTTGAAAGATACTGTTAGTTTTATCATTAACATACCTATGGGGGATAGAAAGGTGGCTAAAGCAATGCTAAACTTAGGTGCTAGTATAAATTTGATGGCATACACTATTTTCTTAGTGGTAGGTTTGGGAGATTTAAAACCTACAACCATGCCCCTTCAACTTGTAGATAAATCTATTAAATATTTGAAGGGAATGGTTGAAGATGTGTTTGTGTAGGTAGACAAACTTATAATACCTATTGATTTTGTGGTTATAAATATAGAGGAAAACCCATCCTTTGACAAAGAGCACATAATACTTCTTGGTAGACTATTCATGGCCACTACCAAAACCATTTTTAATGTCCAAGATGGAAATTTAACGATGACAATCTAAGGAGAGATTGTCAACTTTAAAGTCATTAATTCTTCCCAATTTTCTTCTATTTTTGCTATTAATGAATGCTATAATGTTGATTTAATGAATATACTTGTACATAATACTTTTATGCAAAATAGAATGGAAGATAAAGTGGAACTTTGTTTAACTGTGGAAAAGGTAGAAAAGGATTCATATAAGGAGACTAAGGTGTACTATAATCTATTAGATAGTTCTTAATTGATAAGAGAATCAAGTACACCCTTAGATCTTTCTAAGATCCCATATGGGGAAGAGGTTATTACACCTAACTTAGAACTTAAATATTTACCTGAGAACCTAAAGTATGTATTTTTGGAAGAAGTGGAAACTTATCCATCTATTATTTCCTCCTTTTGACCAAAACCCAAGAAAATGAACTTTTGAAGGTGCTTAAGAATTTCAAAAAGGCTTTAATTTGGAATATCAGGAATATTAGAGGAATTAATCGAGCTATGTGTAAGCATAAGATCAATCTTGATAATGATGATAAACCTATCAAAGAGGCCCAAAGAAGATGTAACCTAATCCTGCAAGTAGTGGTTAAAAAGGAAATCCATAAACTCTTAGAAATAGGAGTCATTTCACCGATTTCTGATAGTAGGTGAGTTAGTTCTGTGCATGTGGTACCAAAGAAATATGATGAAAAATCATAAGAATGAACTAGTGCACACTCAAATAATCACTAGATAGAGGATGTGAATATATTTTAAGAAACTGAATTTCAATACTAAAAAGGATCACTTTCCCTTTCCATTCATTAATCAAAGCTAGAAAGACTAATTAGGGATGAATGTTACTATTTTCTTGATGGTCTTTCAGGTTATTATCAATTACCCATTACAATAGAAGATTAAGAAAAGATAACTTTTACATGCACTTTTGGGACATTTTCGTTTAGAAGTATTCCATTTGGGTTATGCAATGCCCTCGCTAGGTTTCAAAAATGCATGATTTTTCTATTTTTGGAACCTCATTTGATGGTTGGTTGAATAAATTGACTTTACTTTTAAAACATTACATTGAATGCAACCTAACCCTTAGTTGGGAAAAACTCATTTTATAGTACAACAAAGGATTGTTTTAGGACATGTAATTTATAAAAAATGAATTGAAGTTGACAAAGTAAAAGTAGAATCGATTGGAAAATTACCTACCCCTACATCTACTAAGGAGATTAGAAGCTTCTTAGGATATGCAGGTTTTTATAGGAAATTTATTAATTTTGTTGTTAAAAGATGTTTATTTTGATTTTCATGATGCATGCCTTATTTCCTTTAATACTTTGAAAGAAAAATTAATATATACCCCTATAATTTTGCAACCTAATTGGTCCTTTCCTTTTGAAATTATATGTGATGCTTTTGATTATGCAATCAGAGTAGTTTTGCGATAGAGAGTACATAAGATTTTGCATGTTTTATATTATGCTAAAAAAACTCAATGATGCCCAAATAAATTATTCCACCACTGAGAAATAATTTTTTACTGTTGTGTTTTCTTTAGATAAATTTAGGTCTTACTTCGTAGGTTCTAAAGTAATTGCACATTTATGATCATGCGATTTTAAGATATCAACTAAGTAAACCTAATGTTAGGCCAAGATTAATTTGGAGGGTTTTATTTTGACAAGAATTTGACCTCGAAATCTTAGATAAAAAAAAGCAATAAAAAGTTCATAGCTGACCATTTATCTAGATTAATTTATAAATTCAATTCCCTTGAAGATGAAAGAAAAAAAATTTTAAAACTTTTCTTGATTAAAAATTAGTTTTTAGTAGATCCAAATTCATGGTATGCTGACATATTTAATTATCTTGCAAGTGGTATTTTAAGACCTAACATATCTTCAAGTTCACATTGACTTGTACATTGGTTGAGGTGGGCCAATGATGATGTCTTACATAAAATTTCACATTTTTTTTATTGTGACTTCTTTCCCCTTAATATTGGGAATTTTTCTCAACAAAATGGTAATATGCAAATCATGTAGTAAAAAGGTCACCTGTCAAGCATTTGATGTATTTATTTATTGATGGTGATTCATAACAAATGTATATTCGCAAATTTCTTTGAGGACACATCTTTGTGTATTGTGATGGTGAAAATGGGACATATATTGCACAACCAAAATTTGTTAAGTGAGAAACATTGGTTGTTATTGATGCATATTTTCGCAAGTGTATGAATCGTTCAAGTAATAAAGTGTACAAAAGTACGGATATCGAACCCACAAGGAATGGCGTTACTAAGTACCGAAATTGACTAATCCTAATTTTATTTAAAAACCGAATTTTTGAATTTGTTTAAGAAGTAAATTAACTTAAAACTAACGCAAATAACAAAATTTAATGTTGTTCACAAATGATTAAAAACGCTAAGGCATTTGATTTTGCTAAATCAATTCAATCCGAATTCAAGTCATGTTATATGAAAATCAAAGTTAGAAGTGATGGTTGAAAAACCCAAACTTATCTAATACTCTCTCTCGAGTTATATTAGAATTACTTATCTATGAAAACCAACTATATTTCTATGAAGATTTAATCACAAATAAGCACATTACCATTTATGGAATTTCTAGAATAACCACATACATCATGCATTAGGTGTCAAACTCGCATTCAACATACGATATTTATCACAAGAAGCATTCATTGCACATCTCCTCTCGGTCTCAATATAATGCAAAAAATCATCTAAATATTGATCAGAAATTTAAAAGCATTAAGCATGGAAATAAATACTCAACTTGAAAACAATGAATTCATATAACGATAACACAAGAAATCAGATTTTCTTGATTTAACTACATCATAGCCTTAGCAAAAATGAATTAGCTCATAACGAAAATAAGAATAAACATATTCTCAATTGAATCCATGAATAATAAATCTAAATAAAATGCAGAAAATAAAATCTAAGGAGAAGAGATGAAAAACTCTTGAAGATGAAGACTTGGTAGCAACAATGGTGATGATCCTTCAAGCTTCTCCAACATTTCTCTCCAAAATTTCCTTTTCTCCTCCAAAAATAACTTAGATCTGCTCTCTCTGCCATCCCCCTCTTTCTCCATCATAATGTATATATAGATCAAGGGTTTAGGGGGCAATTTTGGAACAAAACAACATAAAATGTGTTTTTGGACGAAACTCGCAGGCGGAGACATTATTCTCGCCGCGGCGAGATTTTTGGAAAATAAAAGTTTAGTTTTTCTGATTTTGGCCGGCGGCCAAATTAATGTGGCCGGCGGCTAGATGCATTTGGCCGGTAGCGAGATTATTTGGCCGGCGGCGAGATGAGTTTGCCAAAATTTGTGCTCTTTGGAAGATTTTCGCCATGCTTTCTGTAGGATTTTTGCCAATGGCGAGATACTTTGGTCGGTGGCGAGAATACTTTGGCTGGCGGCGAGATTCACTTGGCCAAAATCCGTGCTCTCGAGAAGAATTTCACCGTGCTCTGGATAAGATTTTCGCCGGCGGTGGGATTTCTAAATTTTGAAACTTTGTTTTCTTTTTATTTTCATTCAATCCCGATCATTGTACTTTGTCCCAAACTTCTCCAAAATTATGATTTTACCTGAAATTGTACTTTAAACACGAAATACCCGTGTAATGACATTTGTGGATTAAATAATCAATATAAACACAAATTTCACACAAATATCAACATTTAAATCATAACAAAAATGCAATAATTTAGCTTTTATCAGTTATCCTAATACAAGTTGCAATGGAGAATACTTTAGATAAGTTGTTGGTCGAATTCGAACCAAAGTAGCAACTTGTAATATAGCATGTCCCTACATAAAAATAGGCTATGTTTTTCTCATGATGAATGGTTTATCTATTAGCTATAGATGTTTGATAAAGGACTTGTTTAAACCATTTTAAGTATGAACATGTAGGACAGAGTGTTCAACATCAATCCTATGAGACATGCAACAATCCTTAAATCCATGGGATGTAAATTATCCAACACTGTACAAATGTATTTTCTTAATATGGTGCTCTGGAAAAGTGCTCGTAATTTGATTATTTGAGAAAAAAGTTAAGCAAATGTAGTGTTACAAGTTGATAGTAAACATTTATGAGACCAATGTGTTGATTCAACTTTAAACCCCATAAAATGGACCACATGAGGGATCAATGGATCCATAAATACCTCCTTGAATCCTTTCCAAAAATATACAGGATTCAATATTGACTTTGGTTAATTAGGGCTTGTTAATTAATTTTCCTTGAGATCAAGTAGTACAAAAGTAATAACCAAGAAAATGAATGTTTTGATTTTCAATAGGTGTCCATTTGAACTCTCAATGATCCTAAGCATCATTATGGAACAAGATGCCTTAATCTATCATGTCATAACATGAAGAGTTTAGACATACATGAAGAGTTTATTACTCTAGAATTGTATGTGTTATTGCAATGTGTGCTAGACATATTTTCCATTTTCCATGTAGGTAGTAAGGGTTAGAACCTCTATTTTTCTTCATGGAAAGGAAATAAATAAAAATGAGACAATAAGTTTATTTCCTATTATGATAAAATTTTATATTAAAACAAAGGTAAGGAAAAAAAACTACATTTCTCATATTATCTATTTAATTCAATTCATAAAATAAATTGGCTAATGCTCAATTTATGTATATTTTATTTCAAAACTCTCTAGTGTGGTCTTCAAAACAGTATGTCACATCCAACTAATTATTAAACTCCATTGGATCAAGTTAGAAGTTGTGTCCAATGCATTATCTTGATTGATGAAGATTGTTTCTACCACCTTTTATTTTCCTTTGATCGAGGATTCATAAAGGTCAACAAGGTGTGCGAGTGTATGACAACTACATGACCAATGCCCTTTTCCATCACATCTATAACATGATTGTTTAGAACTTTGAATTTTTCCTTTGTCATTTTCAAATTTATTTCCCTTTACTTTCCACCAAAATACTATCATTTCGACAAAGGATTAAAAGCTCAATACTCGACTATTAACAATCAACTCACACTCTAGAAGAGATTGAAGGAATGATATGACCACCAAAATACTATAATTCTTTAACAGGAGCTCATTGTTCTACTCAGGAACGAGAAGACATGAAACCAAATTTTAGTACTTTTTGAACCTTCTCTCTCGATATTGTTGCTACATGAGCACATTCAAAGCATATAAGGTGGAGAACATCTTCTCTAACATTTCATCTTTGATAATCTCTTTTCTGCATAGTTTTAATGTTGTAGTGACCTCAATAGTGTGGAATTGTACTCGCTTATAGCTTTAAAATCTTGTAAGCGTATATGCGTCCAATAAAAAAAAGTTTTGGAAGAATTATAGTATTTTGGTGGTCATATCATTCCTTCAATCTCTTCTAGAGTGTGAGTTGATTGTTAATAGTCGAGTATTGAGCTTTTAATCCTTTGTCGAAATGATACCTCAAAAATATCATTCCTTTTGCACGATTATGTAGGGATGCTGCATTTCCTTCTTTGATAGTGTTGCCAAGACTCATGACCTCAAGGTGGATCTTAGCATCAAGGATCCAAGATAAATAATGTTTCCCTGATATGTCAAAGGTGGTAAATTCAAGTTTTCCATTATTGATACAAACTTTTATTTAGAAGAAATAACAAGCAAATAGAGATCAAAAAAATCATTAATCATTTCATTACTAGAAAGATGAAAAACGTTAAAAAGATGTATTTAAAGCTAAATAAATATAAGAATGATTGTACGTATAGATTAAGATAATATTGAAATGGTGCATTACATGAATGTTGTTATTATTATTTGATAAAAAAAATCAATGCTTGAAACAAATTTCTATAACATGTATATTCATTCATTCATAATCAAAAATTGTTTTATAAAACATTCCACGTTCACCAACATTTCTAAAAAGAAGAATAAAATTTATAAAAAGAAGGATATGTATGAAGTTGTAAAACTAGTGTTTATAGAATAAGACTAGAATGACAATAAAAATATCAAAGTCTAGAACTTTCATAATTATATATTGTGAGGTTGATGAGTGTTGGTAATATTCATGAACAAAATATTTAAATGTAATTTAGTTTCTAGGTTTGTCCTTCAATGTTAGTATTCAAGCTAAAGAAAATATTGAGCTTTCGAAGAACATGTTTAAGGAATACTTCTAATCTTATGCACATTAAGTTTCATATTAGACACACAAGAACATTTAGTGTATATATTACTCAATCAATCGAGTAATGTCTACATCGATCGAGGAGGTAGATTAATCGAGCATCCCTACAATGTAAGTTCTGTCAAAATTAATTTTAATATAGGGTAGATCGATCAAAGTTTTGGGTTTGATCGATTGAGGACTAGATTGATCAAGATAGGATCGAATTCGATCTACTTGACCTTGTTTTTTATTAATTGTAGCATCAATCGATCGAAAAGGATTTCGATCGATTGAGCCTATTGGTTCAATCGATCGAGTGGTGAGGATTTTAACTCATACCTTAATTTTTTACTCGAGTAAAACTTGTCAATTACAATATTGTCCATATTATTTAATGCTTTATTAGGGCTTCAGTATTTCTTATTTAAATAATCTAATACCTCTTGTTTTCCTTAACCACAATTTTAACTTTTGCAGCTTAAGCTCTTTTTCTAAATCTGTTTTACAAAATCATATTTTGTTAGCCTTCTTTCTTTAGTTAATCTATCAAACATTTTGTGGTTGTGTTTGATTTATTAACAAGCCTACATTATTTGTGATCATGTGCTTAATCATCTGTTATAGGTTTGCTAGTGATTTTGATTTAATTGATATTTTATTAAATCATCTAGCTATGATTGTTCACTGTTTAATCCACTATAAGACACACCTTACACATGTTTTTGAGCTAACTTTATAGGTGTTAGCTTAATGGGTTTGATAACTTATATGACTCGAGTTTATTAGAACGTTGACCTAGATCAAAACACCTTACTTATGGAGACTATGAAAGAAGTAAAGGCTTGTAAGTAGGTTATTTGATGGCATTATCTATGACCGGTAGCTTGAGTCCTAGCCTTGTAATGGAACATTGTTTTCATAGTGAATAGTTAGATGGTCCAGTGGATTGGTAGTTTTTCATTGGTATGGTCTAGGTTTTTTCACCTAAAAATCTCATATGTTAATTTCTATTTTCATATTATTTTATTTACACATGATTGCAAGTCTGGCCATATATGAAATTTCAGTGGCATATTTTATTAATTACCAAATCACGACTCTTGTTAATTAGATTCATAACTAAAAAATTTCAATTGGTATTAGAGCGAGTTACAAGATACACTTAGTATTTCTAGGAGCTTTTTATGAATCATTTGAGAGAGAGTTTGTCTACAACCCGCAACCCCTTCTTTGATGGGTCTAACTATCCATACTTGAAGGCTTATATGAGAGCATTTCTACGTTCTATGGATGAGAGTGTCGGACACTTTGTTATTTATAGTTGGGAATTATCTTTGATTACCAAAGATAATGTTGTCATTCTTAACCTATGAATGAATGGACCATTGAAGATAAGACTGGTAGTAATTGGAATAAAAAATGTATAAATGTTGTCTTTAATATTGTGTCTATCAATCAATTTTGTTGTATATATGATGTTGAAACTATCAAGCATGCCTAGGATACTTTAGAGTTTTCTTATGAGGGCACCACTCAAGTTAAAAAAACAAAAATTTGCATGCTAGGTATTATTTTTGAAAATCTTAGAATGGAAGAGTTTGAAACCTTTTTTGAATTTTATATTAAATTATGTGATATAGCTAACTCATCTGCTAATCTTTGTGAGAAAATTGAGAAATTTAGGTTGGTTTGAAATAATCTCTATTCTTTACCATATTTTTTCCAAGCAAAGGTCACTGTTATTGATAAAAACAAAGATGTGGGAACTATCAAAATTGAGGAACTAGTTGGCTCCCTTCTCACTTTTGAGATGAGCTTTTGAACTCCAACAGAGAACAAAGTATCGCTTTCAAAACAGCCATGACTAAAGATGGTGACGATGATGATGAAGACCTAGTACTCATAGCTAGAAGTTTGTAAGGAAATAGTTTGAGAACTTCTCTGAATTTTATATTAAATTATGTGATATAAATAATTGTTCTGCTAATATTTGTGAGAAAATTGAGAAATTTAGGTTGGTTTGAAAGAATCTCTATTCTTTACCATATTGCTTCCATGCAAAGGTCACTATTATTGATGAAACCAAAGATGTGGGAACTATCAAAATTGAGGAACTAGTTGGCTCCCTTTTCACTTTTGAGATGAACTTTCAAACTCCAACATAGAACAAAGTGTCGCGTTCAAAATAACCATGACTGAAGATGGTGACAATGATGATGAAGACCTAGTACTCATAGCTAGAAGTTTGTAAGGAAATCTTCATCAGAAAAAATCCTTAAGCAAAGGATAATCAAGTCACCCAAAGGATCAGAATTTGAGAAAACTTACAAATATAAGTTCTAAAGGGAAGAAACCCAAACTTATTGGACCTCAATGTTTTGAATGTATTGGTTATGGACTGACTGACCTAAAAAGAAGAACAAAACTAGAAGAGCCTTCGTTGCTACACTTACTATAAAAATGACAGCGATAATCCAGTTGAATTAGAAATAGTGACATCAACTTTCTCGCATTTACTGCCAGAACTAGTGGACACTCCTATAAGTCTAATATTGATTTAGATAATGAGGATAGTTGATGAGAATCATCGAGCTCTACAAATTCCAAGTGGACCAATCACAAGGTCTAGGAGGACACAATTCGAAAAGGCTTTAAATGGGCTCATTCAAGAGGTCGTGCATAACCAAGGGGACCTAAATTGGGAGTGCAAGGATTGGGACAATCCTAGGATGGAAATTAGGGCAAAATTGGCAAAAGAAAACTAGGCACATTGTTGTGCCATTTCGACTTTTTTGGGTAGCTTCATTTTTATCCTTTAGATGGAAACAAGGGTTAAGATGTAATATTTTATAGGGCTTCTTTTGTTCTCAGCTGCTCCATATTTTACTCCAATTTTGGAGTGCCATTTGGACTGATTTTGTGAAGCTTTCTTTTTAGCCATTGGATGAAATCAAGGGTTAAGATGTAATATTTTATAGGATTCCTTTGTGGTCAGCTGCCCCATTTTTTCCATGTTTTGGTCAATGTTTTCTACTACCTTTTGTGATTTTTGGCTGTTTTTATTTTCAACCCTTGGATGAGATCAAGGGCTATGATGTAGTAGAGCTTAGGGTTGGTTTGTTTCCTATTAAGAGCAGCTCAGCTGCTATAAAATACAAATTTGAATGAAATTAGAATTTTTAGATCATTTAAGGGCTCATTCATGCTCTTTGTTCCTCTTTAAGCAACTTATCAAGGGATTGGCAACCTTTGTGGTGTTGTTTAGCATCCAAGCATTTGTGGTGAGTAATATCCATACTTGTTAGGGTATCATTTATGCTAGACTTATCAAGGAAATAGCAGCTCCTTGTGGCGTCTTTTCTGCTTAGAAAAATGGTGAGTAATATCCATTGATTTATGGAGAAACCTTTGCTATATAATCTGAAATTAGCTAGGTCCTAACCCCTTGGTTCATATCATTTGGTATCAGAGCTTTTGGTGATCATTTTTAGATTCCTATCCTTTATATTTGTTCTTGTTCTTGTGTTCTTGTTATATTTCTGATACATAAAAAAATGAAAAAAATATCATTCTGTTGTGTTCTTGTTGAAATTTATTCTTCAGACCCTAAAAATATTGTTCTTCTTCATTTTCACGTTTTTTCTGCATTTTCCTTTCAAATTCTATTATGTCCAAAGTTTTTCAGTAGTAACTTTGCATATCCTACTATTTCTGAAAGTATTCTGAATTTTCCTTTCATATTCTGCATTTTCCTTGCAAATTCTGCTATTTCTGAATCTATTCTGCATTTTTTCTTACTTATTCTGTAATATCTGATATATTCTGTAGTTTTTGGTTGTTCTCTAGTATTTCTATGGTAGTTCCTACACAAACTTTATTTTCCCTTTGTGTCATAATTTATGTGCTATTTTACCTATCTTAAAAATTCCTTAAACTCATATTGAAAGTATTGTATTGATTTACTCTTGAGTTATTAGCATATTTGTTCCAAAAAGAAAAAAAAACCAGAAAAATAGTGGCCAGAATTAATTCAAAAAAAAGAGAGAAAAAAAAGAGAGGTCAAATTGCATTTGCTAATTTCTAGTAAGTATTAGAACTCATAATTTCAAGGATTTTACACTTTGATTATAAATCTTCCATTGTGTGCTTAGTTCCTTTGGGGAAATTGTTGTTTTCCAATCGTGTTGATCTATTGCTTTTCCTTGTGCTTACTACTCTAAACACTTTGAGTTAGTTTCCTTTGTGCATTAACAAGTGGGATATTGTTTTTTGGGTGTTTGATAATTCTACAAATTGGTTGGAATTCCTGGATTTGGTTGCTTTGATTAGGAACTAAGAGGGTTTGAGCGATCAATCCGAGTGCTAAACACGTGAGGTATTGTGTGAATTTACATTAGTTCTATTTTATTACACTAACCTCTTATTGTGTAGAATTGCAAAAAAAGAAGTCAAATAGTAGTCCTGAAGGAAGATCGGATATGATGTTCATGATGAGGGCGTTGCAACAATCTTTTGAGAGGATGAACAACTTGGTGGTTGATATGAATGAAAGATTGGAAAGGCAAGAAAATTCCTTAGTAGCTTTACAATGAGAAACACCTCAACAGAATGTTAGGGGGGTTAATAGGCAAGCACTTGTAACAAGGAGATCTTTGAGTTTTCAAGTCAAGGAGGAAGACATGGAACAACAAAGATGTAATATCTTTCACACAAGGTGTCATGTGAGAAACAAGGTGTGTAGTGTTATCATAGATGGGGAAAGATGCACAAATGTAGCTAGTACTACCTTAGTTACGAAATTAGGGTTGTCTACATTCGAACACCCTAAGCCTTACAAGTTGCAATGGCTAAATGATAGTGGGGAAGTGATGGTTGATAAGCAAGTGTTAGTGAGCTTTTCCATTAGAAAGTAAAAAGATGAGGTGATGTGTGATGTGGTACCCATGCAAGTTGGGCATATCCTGCTAGGTAGGCCTTGGAAATATGATCGGAAGGTTACACATGATGGATATAGAAACAAGTATTCATTTGTGAAGGATGGTAGAAACATCACACTTGTCTCTCTTTCACCCAAGCAAGTCTTTGAAGATCAAATGAAGATGGTTAGAGGAAAAGAAAAGAGTGAAAATGAAAAGGAGAGTGTGACTAAAGAAAAGAATGATAGAAAAGAGATGAGTGAAAATGAAAAGAAAAGTGAGACTAAAGAAAAGAATGAGAGAAAAGAGAAGAGTGAGAGAAAAGAGAAGAGTGAAAATGAAAAGGAGAGTGAGACTAAAGAAAAGAATGAGAGTAAAGAAAAGATTGAAAGAAAAAAAGAGAGCGAACAAAATAAAATCCGTGGTAAAGAGAGTGATAAAAAGAAATTAAGAGAAAATTTGAAAGAAAAAGAAAGAGAGATTGAAAATTTTGAGACAAAAGAAGAGAGAGAAAAAATGGCTATGCAAAAGAGAGTGAAATTAAAAAAGAAATATCCATTAATCAACCATTGACTGTACTTCTCTACAATGAGGCATTTTTGAATACTAAACAACTTGATGATGCTTTGCCTAGTTCAATTGTTTCTATCTTGCAGGAATTTGAGGATGTCTTTCCCGAGGAAATTCCTAATGGATTAGCCCTTATTCGAGGGATTGAACAGCAAATTGATTTTGTACCTGGTGCTAACATTCCAACTCGACTATCCTATAGGAGTAATCCTGAGGAGACAAAGGAACTACAATCACAGTTAGTGAGTTGATGAAAAAGGGGTACGTGAGAGAATGAATGTGTCGACACATTGTTCTAGTAATTTTTGTCCCTAAGAAGGATGGGATATAGAGGATGTGCGTAGACTGTCGAGTAATCAAAAATATCACGGTAAATTATCGTCACTCTATTCCTTTCTTAGTTAATATGTTAAATGAGTTGCATGGCTCTTGTGTCTTTTCTAAATTTGATTTGAAAAGTGGATATCACCCAATTAGAATGAAAGAATGTGATGAATGGAAAAATGCATTTAAGATAAAATATGGTTTATATGAGTGGTTAGTCATGTCATTTGGTTTAACTAATACTCCAAGTACTTTCATAAGATTAATGAACCATGTTTTGCATGCTTTTATTGGAAAATTTGTAGTTATCTATTTTTATCATATTCTCATTTATAGCAAAAATTTGGAAGACCATTTGAAACATTTACAATCTGTTCTTGAAGTACTTAGGAGAGAAAAAATATTTCCTAAGCTAAAGAAGTGCACATTTTGCACCTATAAGCTTGTGTTGATGGGTTTCATTGTGAGTGAAAAGGAGTTCAGGTTGATGACGAAACGATTCGAGCTATCTAGGAGTGGCCCAACCCAACAAGTTTAAGTAATGTTCAAAGTTTTCATGGACTTGCTTGCTTTTATCAGCGATTTTTGAAAGACTTTAGCATAGCAGCACCCATAACCGAAGTCATCAAAAAGAATGATAGGTTCAAATGGGGAGAAGAGCAAGAAATTTCAAACAATTTATCAAACAAGCCAACAAAGGACGTCATAGGATGATCTTTGAGCCTGGAGATTGGGTGTGGGTGCACATGAGAAAAGAGAATTTTATAGAACAAAGAAAATCAAATTATCTATCATGGGGAGATGGTCCATTTCAAGCCATCGAAAGGATTAATGAAAATGCCTAAAAGCTAGACTTTCCTGGTAAGTATAATGTCAGCGCCTCTTTTAATGTTTATGATCTTTCTCCTTTGGATTATGCAGGTGACGATTCGAGGATGAATCCTCTTAAAGAGAGGGGGAATGATGAGAATCATCGAGATCTATAAATTCCAAGTGGACCAATCACAAGGTCTAGGAGGAAACAACTCGAAAAGGTTTTAAATGGGCTCATTCAAGAGGTCATGCATAACCAAGGGGACCTAAATTGGGAGTGCAAGGATTGGTACAAGCCTAGCATGGAAATTAGGGCAAAATTGGCAAAAGAAAACTAGGCACATTGTTGTGCCATTTGGACTTTTTTGGGCACCTTCTTTTTCATCCCTTAGATGGAAACAAGGGTTAAGATGTAATATTTTATAGGGTTTATTTTGTTCTCAACTGCTCCATATTTTGCTCCAATTTTGGAGTGCCATTGGACTGATTTTGGGCAGCTTTCTTTTCAGCCCTTGGAGGAAATCAAGGGTTAAGATGTAATATTTTATAGGATTCCTTTGTGGTCAGTTGCCTCATTTTTTCCATGTTTTGGTCAATGTTTTCTGCTACCTTTTATGCTTTTTTGCTATTTTATTTTCAACCCTTGGATGAGATCAAGGGATATTTTGTAGTAGATCTTAGGGTTGGTTTGTATCGTATTAAGAGCAGCTCAGCTGCTGTAAAATACAAATTTGAATGAAATTAGAATTTTTAGATCATTTGAGAGCTCATTCATGCTCTTTGTTCCTCTTTAAGCAACTTATCAAGGGATTGGCAACCTTTGTGGCGTTGTTTAGCATCCAAGCATTTGTGGTGAGTAATATCCATACTTTTTAGGGTGTCATTTATGCTAGACTTATCAAGGAAATAGCAGCTCCTTGTGGCGTCTTTTCCCCTCAGAAAAATGGTGAGTAATATCCATTGATTTGTGGAGAAACCTTTGCTATATAATCTGAAATTAGCTAGGTCCTCAACCTTAAGAGAATTGAATTCAAAAATCAACCTAGACAAGTGGTTAACTACTAAGTTTTCATTGTCTTTCTTATCCTTGATTTCTAGGTCAAATTCATGTAAGAGTAAGACCCACCTGATTAATCTTGACTTGGCATTCGGTGTACTTAATAAGTTTCTTAAAGCAGAATGATCATAATAAACAATCACTTTAGATCCTACTAAATAAGACCAGAATTTGTCTAAAGAAACACTATAGCCAAGAATTCCTTTTCAATGGTGGTATAAATTCATTTGGGCGTCATTGAATGTTTTGCTAGTATATTATATGACATGAAAATTCTTATCCATTCTTTTTCCCAAGACTGCTCTAAGAGCATAATCAGAAGCATCACACATTATTTCAAAGGATAAAGACCAGTTTGGTGCCATAATAATAAGGGTAGATGTTAGTTTCTCTTTCAAGGTATTAAAGGAAATATATCAGTCATCGTTGAAATCAAAATAAATATCTTTTGATAATAGGTTACATAAAGGATGACTTATTTTAGAGAAATCTTTAATAAATCGTCTGTAAAATCCTACATGTCCTAAGAAGCTTCTTATGCCCTTAGCAGATGTAGGGGGAGGTAATTTGGAAATCAATTCAACTTTTTCCTTATCAACTTCAATACCTTTGTTTGAAATTATATGTTCCAACACTATCCCTTGTTGAACCATAAAATGACTTCTCTCCTAACTAAGGGTTAGATTGCATTCAATGCATCTTTCTAAAACAAAAGTCAATTTATGTAAGCAATCATCAAATGAGTTTCCAAAGATAGAGAAATCATCCATGAAAACCTCAACAAATTTTTCCACCATGTCCAAGAAGATAGACATCATACATCTCTAGAATGTGGTGAGGGCATTGCATAACCCAAATGACATTCCTCTAAAAGAAAATGTTCCAAAAGGACATGTAAATGTGATATTTTCCTGATCTTCTAGTGCTATGGGTACTTGATAATATCCATACAATCCATCTAGAAAATAGTAAAATTTGTGCCCAGCTAATCTTTCCAACATTTAATCAATGAATGGAAGAGCAAAGTGATCTTGATAAGGTGTGGAAATTATATTAAACCCAAAATTGGTGTTTAGGAATCAAATAGTGGAGACTACCCTGGTGAGAAATATTTTAAGCCCATTGTGCTTTATTCTGAGTGATAAATATTATTTTTTCTACTGTAAACACTTTTCTTATTTTTTTCCCTATAGTTATGTTTGTGATAAAACTTCTAGGGTCTTTCTACTTAGGGGGAAGTCAGTGCTGAAGTAATGCACTAGAAATTTTTGATACCACTACTCGCTCATTAAGTTCATACCTCATTTTCTTAGTGTTCAATTCTTTGAAAAACTTAGCATAAGAGGGAACATTCATGATCACTTCTAATAATTGTAAATTGATATGTACTTTAGAATGCATATTAAAAAGATCATAGAATCGCTTATCTTGTTTGGATTCTTTCAGGTAGTGTGGAAAAGGTACTTGCACCTTGTGTGGTTCTGTTGTCTTTTGAATTTTTTGGGATGTTGAATGACTCCCCAATGAGTTTTTCTGATGGTTTTTCAAGTTTAGCACATGTCTATCCTTTTTGTGAGATTATAATTTCACCTTCTTTGTAAGCTGAACTACAAGGTAGATCTTTAGAGATTTTAGGTAAACTAGTATTGATTACCTTACCACTTCGAAGGGTTCTTACATCCTTCGCTTGTTCTGGTTGACTGGGAAACTTTCTTGGTTCTTTCCTTTGCATTTTTTCTACTAGCTACCCAACTTTAGTTTCAATCTTTTTAATCGAAACCTTCATAGTTCTCAACCTTTGATTATTCATCAATTGGTTGTTGTGACTAACTTGAATAAAAGCATTCAAGCTATCCTCTAAGGTTGGCTTAAAAGATTGATTTGGCTGATAAGGGTCATTTTTATATGGCCTTAGTGTTTGACATTGGGTGTAGGCTTGGTAAATGTTTGGTGTCCAATGATAGTTAGGGTGATTATTGGTGTTTAGATGATACCTTTGAAAGGAATTGACTTCCTCTATGGCATCCACACTAGAATCACAAGATATGAACAATTACGAGCATCATGCCCAATTGAAAAACACACTTCACACACCTCTTGATTTGGTATTTGGTGGGTAGTGAGAAGTTGCACTTACTTAGTCAATTCAACAAGTTGCAAGGTCATTTCATTACTGGAGCCAACTTCATTGACTCTTGCTCTCCTTCTAGTATTTCTTTATTGGGAATTACAACCCAACAGCTCATAGAGACTATAGGTTTCCTCTGTGGTCTTTTCTCCCAAAACTCCTCCAGTAGCATTATCAACCATGTATTGACTCTACAGTGTCAATCCATCATAAAAGAATTGGTTTTGTAGCTATAATGGAAAACTATGATGAGGACATTGAATGAAAAAGAGTTTGAATCTTTCCCAAGATTCATGAAATGGCTTTTCATCCATTTGAGAAAATGTTAATATCTTTGTCCTTAGATTGATAGTCTTTTGATGGGAATAGAACCTACCCATAAAACTTTTCATAGACTGCCACCCAAGTTGTTACAGAACCCAGATGTAGAGTAATGAACCATGACCAAGCTTTATCCTTAAGGGTGTAAGGAAAACACTTTATCCTAAGAATCAATTGGACAATAACATAGAATTCTCTAATGAAATGCAAAGGGTCTTCATTAGAGATACTGTAAAAGGAAGGAAACAAAGAATAATTATTCTTTTTCAACTCATAGTTCCTTGCAACCTCTTGCAATTGTATGCCATAAGTTTCACTCCCAATGATTGGCATTGCATAGTCCTTCATCACTTTTTGCATATCTCCAGCATCTCCTATGGCTACTTGTAGTGAAAATCGGTCCTCCTCCTCTTGCATATCTAGCTCCTAAATTGAAAAATAGTATACTTCTCTAAGAAAGATATCTAGTCACAATAATTTGGTTTTGTGTTTCCTAATCTAATATCATAAAAAAATAAACATAGATATGGATTCAATAAATAATTATGCAAATTTTTATCGTTCATAACAGTGCAATATTTAAGGATATAATAATTAAGTAAATTATGCTTGCACATATTCTTTAGGTTATTAAAGATATAAATTAATATTTATTGATTCTCTTTTTTATATCAATACCACCTTTGGTGGGGTTAGATATTCTTTGTTAATTAAATAAATCAATTAACACTTATGGGTGAGGTCAATAATTAATTAGGTTAATTAAATTAATTCCTTTTTTTAAGAGATTGATAATAAACCATTTAAATGCCACCTTTAGTAGGATTAGATATTTTAAACTTTATTCAAGGTGTTCAAACTAAACCTAAGAATTAAATTATCTCAGTACTAACTTTTAAGTTTTAAAACCAATAATGAAAATATGTTGTCAATACATTTTCAAATAATAGCTCTTATAAAAACTTTTGAAATAGAGTTTTACTCTAACTATCGGGCGATTGTACCAACAAATAACATAGCACTACTCTAAATCAGATCGGATAAATAAACCTTAAAATCTAATTTTCAAATTTAAGTTTGTAATGAAAAATAATATATTTCTCTCTAACATCCTTAATATAAAATCTTGAATAAAAACAAAATTAATTTATTTTATAGAAATGTTTTACCTATTTAATATTTTGCAAGCATAATAACATTATTATTATATCATATCTACAAACAGCCACCCATATTAAATTTAAACATAATATATAAGAATAAAACATAAAAAATAACTCTAAAGAATTCATTTTAAAATTATACCTCAAAAAATCATTACGAAACTTTGATGTTAATTCTGTTGATGGAAAAACTCCGAACAAATTTGTATTTCCTTTTATTGAATCAAAAACTAAAAATCTATAAAAGCATAGCTAGGTCTTCTCAATAAGAGAAGAACTTTAAAACTAAAAAAAACTTTTTAGAGAGAGAAAGAGTTGAGAAAATTGTGTGTTTTACAATGGGGAAAGGGTCCTTTTATAGGTGAGGAAAAAGCCAAAAAAGGTGGGAAAATATTTTAAATATTGATTTTGGACAGGCTGGCACGAGTGTGGGGCGTGAAATTTGTGAAAAATGAGCGTTTGGCTGGCGCACGCGAGACACAACGCGGACCATGTGGTGGGCATGCATGATGGTGCATACGAGACTTGGCATGGTTGGACGATTACACACAAAATTTTGACATTTTTAAATTTTTGACCATTTTGACCCATTTAGTCTGATTTTTCCATCTTTTTGACTTTTCCCCATTTCTTTTCTCAACATATTTGTGATGTATTTCCTGCAGTATTTTTTCAAATCTTTAAGTTATTTTTGAACGAAAATACCTAAAAAACAATAAAAATACCTATGATTCTAAAAAGACAAATTTATATAAAAATATGATAAATCATACAAATATAAATCCATTTAATCAATTAAATTACATTAAATCACGATAATTTTAATGCTCTTTAAGCACTCATCATTGCCTCATTACCCAATTGATTCTTACTACGGGTGTACCACTTACAAATGATTCTAATTCATTTATTTTATGGGTGATATTATATAGTCAATCATTTCAAGATCATCTACCCAACCACAAAGAGACCATATCTGTTGATGTTAGTACTAGCGGTGGAGCTGCTATTAATATTGGAACCAGTGGCAAAAAAATAGATGACATTTTTGGAGATGATGAAATGGAAAATATATTTGCTTCTGAACCTTCTCACCAGTACTTATTTGAGGATGAAAATGAACGAGAATTGAAGCACTATCAACTCAAATGGAAGGCCTTTATCAAAAAATGAATGCCATGGATGAACGACAAAAGGCTACATATTCTATGATCAAAGATATAAACTCCTAGTATGGATTTCAACCTCCAGAACAATGATCATTTTATTTTTGTGTTTTATTTACATTGTACTATTTCTTTGGTTGTTGGAAATCATTTTATTCTTATGCATTTGATTTTTCTTGTTTTAAAGTGTAACAGAATTCTATTTGTTGATGTGCTTTGATTTCATCATTCAATACACTATGTATTTGCTTACCCTATTTATCTTTACTTCTTCATTGTGTTACTTATTCATATGATAAAAAAGGGAGAGAATTATTGAGTGTTAATAGCATTAATTGAAAATATATAAAGAGAGTTAATTAAGGGGGAGAGTACCTATTTGAAAATTTTTGGTGGGAGAGATTGGACATAGGGGAGAAATCATTGAGTGTTCAAATTTATTCACATAGGGGGAGTAACACTTTAATATTCTATTAGTTGTTCCTCATCACTTGTGTACTATGTTTCTTTGTCCTTTTCTGTTATTATATACACTTAACTAATAAACAATAAGTCTTTCAAGATAAGTTGTGTGCCTATATATGTTTTTTTGTTTTTTAATGTATATATGAGCTGCCAAGATTTAAGGGAAGATGGTTTCACCAGATCATAGAATAGGCATTATCTGTGACACTTAGTTTAAGTCCTAGCTTCGTAATAAAACACTATTTTCATAGTAGATAGTTAAGTTGTCTCATAAACCAATGGTTTTTGTCTTTCGTCATTAGTGTGGCCTAATTTGTTTCAACCTAAATCTCATGCATCAATTTCTATTTTTATATTATTTTATTTACATGCGATTATATGTCTGATTGTATGTGAAATTTTAGTTTAACATATTTTTATTAATTACCTATTCACTCACTCTAGTTAATTAGATCTGTAACTAAAATCCATTCATATATTATTTTATTAATTGAATTCTATTTATAGTGTACTAGAAAATAATCAATACATAATAAATATTATGCAAATATCATGCCATAAAAAAATTGTGACTCCTAAAATGATTGGCTTTCTAATAAAAGACATAGGATTATGATAATTTATATGGAAAAACTAGCAATAATAACATATCTTCTACTAGATAAGAGAATCAATATGTACGTGTGGCCCTATTTGATTACTCTATATAGACTTGGAGAATTAAATAGGTACAATCACCACATAGTCATATATATCTTTTGTTATTTAAATTCAAAATGAATATTAATGACAAATTTCATATTTATGGAAGGTCCTTAATATTCTAAAAAATTATATATTAATTAATTTAATATTTAAATATTAATAAATTGATATTAGTTATTTACGATTATGCCATCCACCAAAATCTTTAAATAGGTCCTTATAAACATAAAATGTACGCATAAGTTTACACATAAACTATCTAAGCTTACCACTCACACTCTATCAAGTTCTCCCTCATCTTAGTTTTTCTCTCAAAAACTTACTTAAGCATCAGAGTGGATACGACACCAACCAATGTCCCTTTTGACATGGTTTTCTTGTGATTTGTAGGTCTACGTGTCAAGAGAATATGACATAATAGAAATAGCTTCAACATCTGATGCTATTTGTGAAAAAAACAATTTGGTGTTCAATTAATTAAGCTAGTGAAAAGTCATTAACATTCTCTGTATTCTTTGTATTCTTCGCAAAGTTCATTACGTTCTCCATTAATTTATGTCATAACAACATGTTTGATCCATTGAGTCACTAGGATGAAATCACAATAAAGTTTTCAAAACTCTCCACTATTCTCAAGATAGGTGAAGGTCCAAGTGAGCAATCAATCGCCACCAAGAAAGACTAAGAGAAACAATAAGGGTGCTAAGCCCAATAAACCAACCATGGATCAAAAGTTGGGAAAGTTGTAACTCATGATGGAGCAACAAATACAGCTCCAGATGATCCACTCATGATCTCTAGAACCAGTAAGGCATGAAACCCCAGGAGAATAGCATCAATTGAATAGTACTAAGAACAACTCAAAAGGCCATGTCCATTGCAGATTGGTTCCCCACATTCAGGATCTACAAGACATGGGTGTAAAAAACTAGAATGGAAATGACGCCCCACCTATGGCACACTTAGCCACCGAAAATCAAGCTAGTGGAAGCCAACTAGATCTTAAACACTTGAGCACAAGATGCTCAAACTTGAGGAACCACCTTGAGGCCAAGCGTTATGCTCTCTCTTGCTAAGAAAGCTTCTTTGAAAAGCCTCTGACTTTGGCCATAATAAACAAGTGTCATAGGGAATTGGCGATCATTTTGCTCCTACTACACAATTGGGATACTTGAAACATTAGCTCCACAAGATTGAGAAAAGACTTAATGGAGCGAAATGACATCCAGATTACGGTGATTTCACTCAAAATCCCTTCACCTTAAAGGTATTATCTACTTTGTTGGGAGATAAGTTCAAGCAACCTTTCATTGGAACTTACAAAGGGTCCTCTAACCCCTTAAACTACCTTGACTTGTTCTAGAATTGGGTTAATCTCTATATGCATAATGATGTTATTAGCTGCATAGCATTTCCCATGACACTGGTAGGTAAGGCCAGAGTCTGCTATAGGACTCTCAAGCCAGGAACGATTGGAATTTCTCAAAGTTTGCAAGATAGTTCCTCGCTCACTTCTTAGAAAGAGAAGACACATCAGATTAGGATGAGTGAAAAAGAATGAGTCACTAAAATATTACTTTGATCCCTCTAGTAATGAGAAGATTCAAGTCAAAGACAACTCAGATAATTCACTAATAGACAATGCATTCCTTTGTGGTCTTCACAAGGGACCATTATGGGCAAGACTGGTAGAAAAGATTCATCAGTTTCCTTATAAAGAGATGACTAAGATTATGACTGTGACAATCAATGTCGAAGACATGGCCAATCACCATAAAAGCGGAATAAAGAACCATCCTCAGAAGAGAAAGATTGAAAACAAAACTCAGGAATTTATAAGGCAAAAAGTTTAAAAGTGGGGATATGAAATAAGAGGCCCCAAAGAAAAATGGTACCTTACAGCCTTGGAAAAACTTCAAAAATTTTATTCCTCTAAATACTACCCGAGAACAAGTATTGATGTAGGTCTAAGACTCAAGACTCTTTAAGCACCCTAGAAAGTTATAAGGTTCCCCATCTTGCTAGAACCAAAATTTATACTACAAGTTCCATCGGGACTTCGGCCACAAAATATATGATTGTTGGGAGCTTCAAAGGGAAATCAAGCACTAGATACATAAAAGGCTACCTAAAAGACTTTGGGTGAGCTGAGCATGACATTACCCTAATAGCCCCTAGAAACCAAGTAGAGAAATGCGAGCCTTCAGGCTTGAATGAAGTTTGAACCATCTTGGGAGGCCTAACAGGAAGGGATACTAACCACGCCAGGAAGGCATATGCTAGAGGATTGGTAGCCAGCCAAGAGGTGTTCCATATTATACAGAACCATGGTAAGGGTAAGAAGCCTAGAATGATTGCAAAAGAGTTGGTCTTCACTAAGTAGGAAGTAGCACGATTCGTGCATCCACACTATTATGCTACAGTCTTAACCATATAGATTACTAATAAAAAGATTTATCAGGTCTTAGTAGATACTGAAAGCTCATTGGACATCTTGTTCAAGGATGTTTAGAAGAAAATGAAGCTACAACATCCCCTTAAGCCATTGAACATTCCTTTGTATTTCTTCTATAGTAAACCTCTCACCTTCGATGGAAGTTTTGAGCACCCAATCATAATTGAGGAAGGATGTGCTATCATAACCATCATTATTAACTTCTTGGTAGTCGACTACCCCTTACCTTACAATGACATCTTAAGACAATCGTTTTTGGATTCTACAAGGGCAATATCTTCCACCTATTACCTAACATTAAAGTTCAGAACAAAAATGGGAATTGAGATTGTCCTAAGAGAGAAAAGGATAGCACGAGACTTCTACAACATAGGGATTCAATATGGATAGAAAATGCGAGTGGGGTTAGCTCAAAGAAGTTAAGTTTAGACCTTTTTATTTTTTCTTCATATTTTTAATTTATTTTTCAATCAAAAGTGCTAGGTAAGGTCTTGTGTGACCAAGTCAACTTTATCACCAAAACAAAATTGAGAATAAATAATAGTTTAGCGAGCTTGTCATTCAAGTAATCATCTGTAACTCAATGCTCCAAGCACCCAACACAACCTTCACATCTAGAAAGGCTATAATACCATAATTAAAATCAACCACTCATCCATATCAACCCTAGCTTTATACTAAGGCATGATTTCCCCATATACTACTATGGTTTGGAGTGTGCAGACTCCTCCCTTGAATCTAGTAGCCATACTTGACCAAAATTAGGAACCAGACTTGTCCTAAACTGGATCAAGAAGGCTACTCCTTCTACAAAACCATATTGCCACCATCACCCTATAGGGGCCTAACATATGATGTCATCCAACCATCGTCTTAATGGACAGAGTCCTATAATAGAAAGGAAGTAAGCCTAGAACCCTTTTTACATCCACAATGACCTCGGTCCAAGATCTAGACTGGCTCACTTGGCTTTTTTAGATCATTGCCTTGATGGGTTACTTGTGCAAAAATGGAAGCCAATAAACACCCATCCAATTCCCATAGAGACTATGATCTAGAATCAAGGTAGGGTAGTGACCTACTAAGCATTAAACCATTGTCTCAATAGATCATTTCCTAAGCGAAAATGGAAGTGAAATAAACACCCATTCAACACCCGCAATGATTGTTATCCAGGATCAAGGTAATGCTATTACCAACCATATAAGCTCAACCCCTCCAGCACCCACAATGATGATGATCCAATATCTAAGAATTGGGGTTAGGAAAGGTACACCATGTAATAAAATGGGGCACACCCAGGAAACTCCTTCCCATGAATCAATAATTTTTACATAATTTCCAAGGAAAAGGTGGAAGCCACACCTCCACAAAAATGGGTCCATAAAATTATCATTGCTTAACACACTCAAGAAGCCTACTAAGCAAGGGGTTGGAAGATTGGGAGTCCAAAACACCCATTTAAAAAAAATCTTAAAGAACTTGGGAAGACTAGAAAAACCTTCAAAGAACTTGGAAAGTCTAGAAAATTCTTAAGGAACTTGCAAAGACCAAAAAACTTCTCAAGAACATAGAAAGACCAAGAAAAAATGGATTCAAAAAACGTGGATTCAAAGGAAAAGATGGATTCAAAAAAATTGGAGTTAGAAAAAAAATTGAGTCAGTAGAAAAGTGTTAACTTTAGAGTTTGCACAGGTCGTATTAGGGAAATAACGCAACACCGACAAGGGACAATCGATCACCATATCCTATCTAGCATCAAAAAATAGTAGGTAACCCAATGGAACCTATAGGACCTAATCAATCACCCGAGTATTGAGGACCAATCGCCAGGAGTCAAATCATCGATTGGCTATATAATCGCTTAGCAACCCAATGGTATATCAGTCGCACTGTGCCTATATAGTAAGTTTGCACCCTGATGGTACTTAAAAAGCACTAAAATTACCATGATTTTATGCACATTAATTGATTAAAAATATATATTTATATGATTTTATCATATATTTATATAAATTTGTCTTTTTCGGAATCACGAGTATTTTTATTGTTTTTCAGGTATTTTCGCTTAAAAGCATAACTTAAAGACTCAAAAAGGAATACTGGAGGCAATACATCACAAATATATTAATAAATAAATGAGAAAAGGTCAAAAAATATGGAAAATTAGACAAAATGGGTCAAAAATGTCAAAAAGGAGGAAAATGCGCACGCTAGCCACCCAGCCTGCGCGCACCTTGCTCTTTTCCACACGCACAACTGCTGCCTTCCGTGCGAGCCGCTGCCATCTCGCCCCATTTTCGTGTACAACCGCCCCCACATCATGCGACATCATCAAATGACATCATCATCCATCACTCCGTGTTTCCACCATTTTTTAACATTTTTTCACCCACTTTTTCTCCCCATCCTCACCTATAAATGACCCCTTTCTCTTCACTTCATACCACACCTCTAAATACATTCTCTTCTCTCTTTCTTAGTTTTTTAGTTTTTTTTAGTTTTTTTCTTATTTTTTAGCTTTTCTTAGTTTTAGAGTTCTTCTCTTTTTGAGAAGAACTAGTTATGTTTTTGTAATTTATTTGCTTTTCGATTCAATAAATGGGAGTGCAAATTCCGTTTGGAGGTTTTCCAGCAACGGGAATAGCATCGAAGTACTGTAAGGATTTTATTTTCTTTACAATTATTTTTTATGCTTTATTCTTACATGTTATATTTAATTTGTCTGTGATTAAATTTAACTTTGCTGGCTATTTGTAAACATGATATAATAATAATGTTGTTATGCTTACGAAATATTAAATAGGTAAAAATCTCTAAAATGAATTGATTTTATTTTTATTCAAGATTTTATATTAAGAATGTTAGAGAGAAATATATTATTTTTCATTACAAACTTAAATCTGAAAATTATATTTTAAGGTTTAGTTATCCGGTCTGATTTAGAGTAGTGCTCTTTTATTTTTTGGTACAATCGCCCGGTAGTTAGAATGAAGCTCTATTTCAAAAGTTTTTATAAGAATTATTATCTAAAAATGTATTGACAACATGTTTTCAGCAGTGGTTTTAAAACTTGAAAGTTAGTACTCAGATAATTAAATTCTTAGGTTTAATTTGGACACCTTGAATAAAGTTTAAACTGTCTAACCCCACCAAATGTGGCATTTAAATGGTTCATTTTCAATCTCTTAGAAAAAGGAATTAATTTAATTAACCAAATTAGGTATCAACCCCACCCATAGGTGTTAATTGATTTGTTTAGTTAACAAAGAATATCTAACCTTGCCAAAGGTGGTATTCATACAAAAAAGGGAGAATCAATAAATATCAATTCATATCTTTAATAACCTAAATAATATGAGCAAGCATAATTAACTTAGTTATTATATCCATAAATACTCCACTATTATAAATGATAAAATTTGCATAAATGTTTATTGAATCTATATTTATTTTTATGTCAGTAGATTAAAAACACAAAACCCAAAATATCGTGATAGGATGTTTAGGATTTAATTTCATTTTTAAAAGTTTGAATAATAAATTAAAAACCATATACATTCGTTCCTTAGATCAACCTTGGGAGTATACTTATCATTTTCTACGAAATGATTCGTGCACTTGCGAGAGTTTTATAAATATAAAACCAAAGTATTGGCAAGAATCGGCGATCCCAAAAACTTGATGAGCGAAAACCGGGATCGCCGATTCTTGCCAATACTTTGCATAAATTTTTATTGAATCTATATTTATTTTTATGTCAGTAGATTAAAAATACAAAACCCAAAATATCGTGACAGGATGTTTAGGATTTAATTTCGTTTTTAAAACTTTGAATAATAAATTAAAAACCACATACATTCCTTCCTTAGATCGACCTTGGGAGTATACTTATCATTTTCTAAAAAATGATTCGTGCACTTGCGAGAGTTTTATAAATATAAAACCAAAGTATTGGCAAGAATCGGCGATCCCAAAAACTTGATGAGCAAAAACCGGGATGGCCAATTCTTGCCAATACTTTGGTTTTATATTTATAAAACTCTCGCAAGTGCACGAATCATTTCATAGAAAATGATAAGTATACTCCCAAGGTCGATCTATGGAAAGAATGTATGTGGTTTTTAATTTATTATTCAAACTTTTAAAAATGAAATTAAATCCTAAACATCCTGTCACGATATTTTGGGTTTTGTGTTTTTAATCTATTGACATAAAAATAAATATAGATTCAATAAACATTTATGCAAATTTTATCATTTATAATAGTGGAGTATTTATAGATATAATAACTAAGTTAATTATGATTGCTCATATTATTTAGGTTATTAAATATATGAATTGATATTTATTGATTCTCCCTTTTTTTATGAATACCACCTTTGGTGGGGTTAGATATTCTTTGTTAACTAAAAAAATCAATTAACACCTATGGGTGGAGTTGATAACTAATTTGGTTAATTAAATTAATTCCTTTTTCTAAGAGATTGAAAATGAACCATTTAAATGCCACCTTTGGTGGGGTTAGACAGTTTAAACTTTATTCAACGTGTCAAAATTAAACCTAAGAATTTAATTATCCGAGTACTAACTTTCAAGTTTTAAAACCACTACTGAAAACATGTTGTCAATACATTTTCAGATAATAATTCTTATAAAAACTTTTGAAATAGAGCTTCACTCTAACTACCGGACGATTGTACCAACAAATAAAAAAGCACTACTCTAAATCAAACCGGATAACTAAACCTTAAAATATAATTTTCAAATTTAAGTTTGTAATGAAAAATAATATATTTCTCTCTAACATTCTTAATATAAAATCTTGAATAAAAATAAAATCAATTCATTTTAGAGATTTTTACCTATTTAATATTTCGCAAGCATAACAATGTTATTATTATATCATGTTTACAAACAGTTAAATTTAATCATAGACAAATTAAATATAATATGTAAGAATAAAGCATAAAAAATAGCTGCAAATAAAATTAAAATCCTTATAGAACTTCGATGCTATTCCCGTTGCTGGAAAACCACTAAACGGAATTTGCACTCCCATTTATTGATTCGAAAAGCAAATAAATTACAAAAACATAACTATTTCTTCTCAAAAAGAGAAGAACTCTAAAACTAAGAAAAACTAACTAAGAAAAGCTAAAAGCTAAGAAAAAAACTAAAAAACTAAGAAATGAGAGAAAGAAAGAGAGAAGAGAATGTGTTTTGAGGTGTGGTATGAAGTGAAGAGAAGGGGGTATTTATAGGTGAGGATGGGGAGAAAAAGTGGGTGAAAAAATGTTAAAAAAATAGTGGAAACGCGGAGTGGTGGATGATGATGTCATTTGATGATGTCAACATGACGTGGGGGCGACTGCGCGCGAAAATGGGGCGAGATAGAAGCGGCGCGCGTGGAAGGCACCAGTTGTGCACACAAGCGCGCGCGGAAAAGAGCAAGGCGCGTGCGGCTGGATGCTGGCACGCACGGGCTGGGCGGCTGGCGTGCACATTTTCCTCCTTTTTGACATTTTTTACCCATTTTGTCCAATTTTCCATATTTGTTGACCTTTCCTCATTTATTTATTAATATATTTGTGATGTATTGCCTCCAGTATTCCTTTTTGAGTCTTTAAGTTACGTTTTTTAGCAAAAATTCCTGAAAAACAATAAAAATACCTGTGATTCCGAAAAAGACAAATTTATATAAATATATATATTTTTAATCAATTAATGTGCATAAAATCATGGTAATTTTAGTGCTTTTTGAGCACTCATCACAACCCCCAACCAGCTTCTTGCTAGTCCCTTAGCAAGAGAAGCGATAAAAACTAAAAATTAAACTATCCTAAATCACTTAAGTGGATTGACACGGTTGCATTTAACCTATGCAACAAGCCTTTAAACCCCTAGGTTGCCCTAGTGGACGAGTTTGAGTCTCGTGAGGGTTTTCAGTAATGATACCCACAAACATTGAACTAAATGTAAAAATTAAAAGAAATAATAAAAACAATCAACTTAAAAACTAAAATTATAAGAAAATCAAAAATTTACTTTTAAGAAAAAAAGAAAACAACATATCACAAAAATGTCTCATATTTTTTAATCTCCTTTAAGATCATAATTAAAATCTCAAGCATAAGTTATTTTAATCTCTTTAAACAATCATAATTTATTATAATAATTAGTCGAAAATCATTTTCATATTTCATATCAAAAATGTATCAATTTAATTTCACCCAATTTCAGTGTCTAGAATCCGAATTCGCTTCAACTCTATTCCTTACTAGTCAATACTCTCAAAACACTGAATCCTATGGGTTCAAACACTCATACTAATTTATATGCGAAAGAGTTGATGTATAGAAATGAACTAATATATTCGCATATGTATAAAGAATAAAGGCTCAAAGTATTATTTTAACGTTGATCTCATGAAAGAAATCGAATGTATAAATTATAAAGATATCGTATATAAAAACTATTTTCATGCATAAATCAAACTCATTAAGAAAGAATTTCAAGATATATGCCTTTTACAAATGAAGAAATTGCAATGACTTTTTAGGGAATTACTTCCTATATCTTTCTTTTGTAATTAGCATGTACTCATAACTTTGTAGGCAATGTGGGTCATAGTATGTAGATTATACTATATATTCTTTATCTCTCTATTTTTTTTATTTCTCAATATATATATTTTAGAGAGTCAACCCATGTACAGATTGTACATTTTTTTTTGGATTTTGGTGAGTGGTTAATTTTGTGGCTTTTCTGTATGATCTTGGTTTAGGTAACCCCAGATATGTCTTCTTCTTTTTGTAGCAGTCATGCATGAATGAGATATAAGCATATACTATCAATTTCTACTCAAATCATTTAATCTAAGGAAAAATAAAATAAAAAATATACGACACTCTATTTAAGATGAGAAAAAATTCATACATTCAATGCTAATACCTATAGAGATCATCTAAAAATTTGAAGAAATAAGAAATAAGAAATTTGTTTGGAGTAGAAAAAAAATATATTTCACTCTGAAAGGAAATTAGGCTCAAATTATATCTCAAAAAGGTAGTCTCCACTAAAAAAAATTCATAAACACCGATTTTGGGTTTAATATAATTTCTACATCTTATCAAGAAATACTAGTTATGACAAAAACTAACTAATTACCAAAAATAATTACAAAATATTTCATGATATGTTTTCAAAAATTAATCTAACAGTACAAAAGACTTAACTATTTACTTAAATTTCATTTAAAGAAATGATAAATATTTGTGAGAATTGTTTTTTATTTCAAAAATTACTAAATCACACAAAACAATAAAAAAACCAAACACAAAAAAATGAAAATGTGAACATAAAAAAGAAAAAATTATTATTATATTTGTTTTATTTTTTTAAATTATTAAATTATTATTTTTTAATTAAGCATGGGAACTTTTCACCACCCCAACCTAGAACTTACATTGTCCTCAATGTAACAATTGTAAATTAAAGATAAAGAGAAAAGAGAAGAAAGATTACCTATTTCTTGAGAATGTGAAAGTATTAATGGAGAAATGCAGGTGCATCCATCATATTCATCATTAAAGTGTATATAGACAGATCGTTGTGAACTTCTAACATCTCAACAAATATTTTTAGTTTTAACAATTTAAAAATTATTCACATGTAATTAAACTAAAATAAATAATAAAATTACGTAAATAAAACAAATAACAGGAAATTACCTAAAATGATGGGTTGCCTCCCATCCAGCGCTTAGTTTAACGTCTTAACATGACGTAACTTGGGGATTGCATTTTAAGTAAACTCAATGTCCCCTCATCATTGAGTCAATCAAACCTATAGGTAAGACAAAGTTGTCTACCTATACTTTTTCAGTCATGCCCTATTGATTTTTAAATTTTTTTCTGTACTTAATACTAGGGGCATACTTTGAGGGTTTTAGATAACCCATATCTAGGTGCAAATCAAATAATTAAGGCATCAAAACACAATTGTACCTAGATCAAACAAAGCAACTAACTCCTTAGATTGTAATTAAAACTTTAAAATTTTGGAGATAGTTTCAGAAATTTTATTTTTTTGTTTTTTTATATATTTTTTATTTTTTTATTTTTTAAGATAAAATAACATAATCAGTATTAACCAAGAGTGCTCCTAGGAAAGAATGATGGTGCAAAAGCTCCTTAAAAATCATCTTCCTAGACAGAACAACGTTCCCAGGAAAGACTAGTGGCACAAAGGCTTCCAAGAACTAGTCTCCTAGACAGAACTCCCTTATATCTTTACTTTTCATACTTTTAAAATTAAGTTAATTAAGTTAAGTAAAAATTTAAGTTAATTAAGTTAATAAAAATCTAAGTTAATTAAGTTAAATGAAAATTAAGAAGAAGAAAAAATAGTTAAAGAAAGAAAAAAAATAAAATTGAAAAAGGTAAAATAAAATAAAATTTAAAAAGATAAAAAAAAATAAAATAAAAATAATTTTTTATTTTTAAATTTTTTATTATATGCGTGTTCCATTGCCTACTTCCCCAACTCGCTAACGTCTTCCAACTAGTCATGTGTTATTCTACGATCTATCATGTGTCTCTCACGCTCGATATTATCTCTGCCATTTTTTTGCCTTGTTAAGTGCCATTCGAGGCTTTCCTGGACCCGTACTAGATGTTGATGCCAACTTAATCCTAGATATCTTAGGCTAACTCATTTCAATTCAATTTTTCAGCTTCAAAGAAATATTTACAAAAAAATGACTAAGTGTGATCCTAATGCAATAATTGCATGTCTTGTACCAATTAAGAATTGTGTGCCCTACACCACCAAGAGTTCTGCACCCTCCACCAATAAAAATCAAGTGTGATCTCCTAAGGCATAGGAAAGATCAAGTGTGGCCCCTAAGGTCACTAAAGTACTAAGTGTATCCTACGAGGATAATAGAAGCACTAAGGGTATGTCCTTACTCCAAGTTCTAAAAATAAATGCAAAGTAAAGTGTATAATACAAAAAAATCCAAAGTAAAGTACTGGTCTCATTTCATTCAAAATTAAAATGATTATGGAGTTACAAAATAAAAGCCAAGTACTAACACTTTGGTTGGAACCAAAAAAAGAAAAAAGAAAAACCTATAGTGCAAAATGTGGCCTAATGCCCAACTTCTATGGGGGTCATCCATGTTAGCACCTTTTGATAGTATAACAATAATAGGTACTTCTCTAGTACTTCTTGAGTCCAAGTAGTTGACTAGGGTTAGGCCTCACTCCTAGCATCAATAGAAGTCTGAAATGCTAATCTAGATGGAGTCTCACTCCCCTCAACATTTGAGCTATCGTCATATTCACTATACTTAGCTACAACTCTAGTGTAGTTTGGCAAGTTGCATGGAAGGAGAACTAATTTTGGATAGACCTTTCGAAATCTTCTTTCTTACACAAATCTTGAGCCCAAGTAACTCCTATGTTACCTTGGACATCGTCTTGGTCAAGGTAATCATTTACTTCCTCTTAAATTGTAACTTCAAGATGGGTAGTTAATGAATGGATCTTAGTACCCAAATCCTACATCTTAAGAGTTATTTCTAGCCAACTCTTCCTAGAATTAACCATAAGCAGCCTCAAAAGCGTTCAATGTAGCCACAAGAGCTTTCTTTACAGCTTTCTACGCTTGTCCTACATTTTTCAATGCACTGGCATCTCACGGCCTATCTTCATGGGCTTGCTCAAGTGAAGTTAAGGCCAGTCTTTCTCAAATATAGTGCCATAGGTAATATCAACCATGGGATCAAAGAAAGTCTATGTCCCAAAAACATACTCTAGAATAGCAATTTTACCTTCCTAGACTTCTCAATCAACCTCGCAGTACTAAGTCTGGTCACCTCAGCTATCCTAGTTCCTAGGGACTTAGGCAAAGAGGACTTGTGTAAGGAAATGCATTTTCTATAACAAAGTCCTCAATTGGAGGAGGAACTAGATCTATATCGGGAACTTCAACCTCTACAATCACCTTGACTTGGTAAGCTATAGCCTAACATGCTGTTTTCTTCCCAAGCACGCATCCACCTTCTTTTTGAATCTTGTCTCCCATGTACTAGTATATGAATTGAAAAGCACTTGAGACCTTGCCTTTCTGTGAAGAAGCATGTTGTGAAGTCATCTCTACAAAACAAAAAAATGGGTAAGTGACATGGAATTATCTACCAAATTCAACAAATGAAAACATAAAAGTTCTTACCATTCAGAGAAGGGCTGTCAAGAGTCACAAGAAAGATGAGAAAAGCTGCAAACCCCAGAGCACAATCCTCTTATCATTAATCAATCTCTTATAGCTATACTCTCTATGAGGTAGAGCAAATAGTCGGTCAATAAATTCCCACCTCTCATCAATGAACTTGGCTCACTTCCAACATATTGCGAGAAAGAGAGAAAGAGTTAGTAAAAGAGAATAAAATAGTAAAGTGACCTCAAAAGTGTAAGCTAGATCCATGTAAACAACTCACCGCTAAGAATAAATTCATTGGGTGAAATGCCATGTCATAAGAAATAATTGTGATAAACGATGAACAATGCCAACCCTTGTTAGACTTTGGAAAATCTTCAATGAATCTATGATTATTATATGGTCTGATGCTAAACAAGCCTTCATTCCTAGACTATAAGCAGTGCAAAACAAAACTAAACTAGGGTCAACTCCTTACCATGTTCTTACTACAAAATGTATCAGGATAGAAGAATTCTTCAGAAGTTAGGAGGAAACAATCCTTGAGGAGCTCCCACTCTACAAAGAAATTCTCGAACTAGTGGTGGGAATGGAAGCATGAGACTAGTAAAAGTTTGATCTATAAAGATAGTGATCCCTCCAGAAGAGGGACTTCAATAAATTTCATCATGCTCGAGAAGAATGAATCCAATGTTATTAGGAATCCCACACATCTCCCTCAACTTATCCACAATCGACTTCATAGTGATTGCCACCATAGAATCAACCTCATACTCAACACTTAACTCTACACTTAAGTTCAAAGGTAAATCTTCAAGAATGGCTTCATTAAAAACAACTTTAGAAATGTCAATGGGGATGAAAAAGTCATGACAAAAAGGGGAGTTAGATCGAAGTCAGAAACCAGAATTTCCAATGCCACACCATTAGAGTCATCACTGCCCTTAATAATGGAAGTATCGATTGGCTCCACACCGCTTACGCAACCAGCCAACCAGTTGGCTAGTTGACTAGTCAGGTGGTCGGTAGGCCGTTTGGACCTTTTGACCGCCTGTTGCGTCAAGCCACATATGGTCGATCTCACCATTTCTAAGTCGACTACGTGGCTACACTTGTTGGCTGATCTATTGTCTTTGCTTTTGGTGATTCTTTCATTCCATCCCATCCTCAGCTACATGTGGGACCCTCCTATCTTTCCATGCTCGATGTGAGTCACTTTCGTTTGGGTATCCATTCCTAGTTTCAAAATCTCTTGTATCTCGATTATTCTTCCTGAACCCTTTTTTGTGATGATGTTTATGTGCCTTACCACAAGACATGTTGTTCCTAGAATCAAGTTTATCAAATTTAAAGCAATAGGACATAAACCCCTATCTTTTAAAACAACTCTTAAAAATATTCTGGCCTACTAGTCTGGATCTATAGAAAAAGAAAAGGAAAAAAAGTTCTAAGAGTGCAAGTATTCTTCAAGTTCCTAAAGTTCATGCAAATTCAAGGTAATTTGGAGAAAAATGTTAGAAAAATTAAGATATCAATCCATTTACCAAGAGTTGAATGAAGCAAGAAATTGTTCTCTAATCTCTCTCCACAACACTCTAACCTTGATTTCAGAATGAGAGTTGCGAGTGAGGTTAAGAATAATCATGTCTATATATAGACTAGTAGGTCCAATTTTAACCTCTCATCAGCCCATGATTCAAGTGTACAGCTTAGAGAAGATCAAGTAGAATCCAACTCAAAGGATATCAAATTTGGGAAGTCGAACCTACTGGTCCACAATTGACTTTTTTCCCAAACTTTGACCAACCATGACATTCCAACCAAGACTCCAATTAAAACATAGTAATAGCCTTAGAAAGCTTGTGACCTTAAGATTATGATGGCATAAAGATATTTGGGGTACCAGTTGCGTAACTCAACTAAGACACTCTAGAGCTAACTATCACCTAGTCACCGTATCGAGGCGAGATAACTAGACTACCTACCCTATCAAAAGCAACTAAGGCAATCTAAAGGGCTTGTCATGGATAGGAAAATCACCATATATGCATATCCACATTTGATTAGTCCAACTTTGAAAAATCAAATGGATGCAATAAGCATACAATCAAGTATATCTTTTATTATTTAAATTTAAAATGAATATTAATGACATAATCTACATTTATGAAAGGTCATTAATATTCTGAATAATTATATATTAATTAATTTAATATTTAAATATTATTTAATCGATATTAGTTATTTATGATTAGGTCATCCTTCAAAACCTTTAAATAGGTGCTCATAAATAGAAGATGTATGCATAAGTTTACGCATAAACTACCTAAGAACTTTCTCTCAAACTCCATCTAATTTTAACTTTTTCTCTAAGAAACTAACTTAAATATCAGAGCGAATACGAAACCTATCGATGTCGTCCTTTTTTATGTAATTTTCTAATGATTTATAGGTCTACGTGTCAAGAGAACACGCCTTAATAGAAATAAGCTTTAACACCTTTCAAAAAAATTACGATACATAACAATTGATATGGTAATCACAAATTATGGGAGAACACCCGAATGGTAATTATGTGTTAACTAATCAAATATATTTTATGAAATTAATAAATTAAATATGAGAGTAAGTAAAATATTCAAAATATTAAAAGATAATTCTATGTACTATGATTATGGATTAATCATGAAAAAGCATCCATGTCTAAACCTTGTTAAAATTATTCATAATTCACATAAAAAATTTAAAAAATTGATGAAATATAAGTCATAAAGTGTTAATTGGTTAATATCTAAAAGAATAAGTAGGAATAAACATATCATCTACAAAACAAGGGAGATCAAGTTGTTAGTCACCTTTGTCTATAAAAGTCAGATGACTTCGTGCATATTTGCCATTATGTATCCATTAAGGAGTAAAATAAAATGTAGTCAATTGGCTCAAAATTGATATGTATTCGGGTCAAGATTTAAGAAAAATATACAAATATGAATGAATAATTAGATTCGATAATGAAAGACTGGTATTTGAAGATTAATCAAAGGTAATCACAATTATTACCATCACACAATATTTATAAAATTAAGGATAACCAATTAATCATGAGCAAGATCTAAAAAGAAACTCATGATTTTTTTGGTGTGATAAGCCATACCACTAAAAATTGTGGAATATTAATTTAGCCAAAGTCATTTCTCACATATAACAATCATGAACTTTAGATAGACTAAAATGTCCTGCTATTGAAAATAATGAATAGTATCAAACTATTGTGAAATATATATACAATATAGAGTTTATACTAACAACCTTCTTTATAAGTGAAAGAGATTATAGCTTTCGTACTGATAACATGATATGAAAGTAAGAATAACTTCAAAGCAGAAAAAAGAACTGGATTGTGATATGTATTTGCATACACATATATGGGTCCTTTGTATAGGTGATGACCTTACATGAACAAGGAAATGGTCATAAGTAGTCCATAATCATTTCCATAAGATTAAGCATGCTAGAATGAGATCCACATTTTATGACAAAGATATAATTACTACTTATATTAAAATTATGTTCTCTATATGCTAATATATATATACATGTAAAGTAATAAATAAAAAGGTGGTTCACTTCATCAATTAACCATAGTCATATAAAACGTAGACGTATCGTGATCAATTACTAACTATTAACATAATTTTTTACAATGACTTATTTCAACGATTGTGATTTAAATAACTAATTTTCTCTCTGTTTATAAATCTCATCCATTAAGATATAAGAGTGTGTTAAATAGTGAAACACATTAATACCATTTATCTATATCTATATATATATATATATAATTACACCTAGGTTTCTCCATGAATTAGTGGAAAATGGATAATCTCTTGCCCCTTGGATCAATGCCATTGCCAACCCATTTGAAGAGAAATAGAAGTGAGGTTCACGCTTTCAAAAACTATAGATTTTTCTTTTCTTTTCTTTAATTTAATTAAAAGGGGTGGTTTTCTCGATTCTTCACTTGGGTTTTCGTTTTCATACTAAAATTAAGGAATCATAAGCTCTAGCAAAATGCCAAACAAAATTCTGAAAATTCAGTTTCTGAAAACTTTTATATTGCAGTTCTCATTGATAATAGGATTAATAGCTTCACATCATACATTTCTTATGGTGGGTTTATTCTACAAGGGCACATTCATTGCTATGACACAGAGAAAATGAGAACAAACCCATTGATTCATCAATCATTCACAACCTGAGAAATCAAAGGTTTATTTGAGAAGAAAGATTCCAAATTTGAAACTATAAGCTCACACAAAGCCTTCATACTTTCAGGCGTAAGAACAGATGCATGAGGTGAAAGCACAACGTTATCCATTTCAAAGAACTCTGCAGGAACCAGAGGCTCATTCTCGAACACATCCAATGCCGCACCTCCAAGCTCTCCTTTCTTCAAGCACTCCACCATTTCCTTCTCGTTGATAATTTGCCCACGTCCTACATTCACAATCACTCCATCTTTTCCTAATGCCAACATGACTTCCTTGTTAATCATGTGGCGAGTTTGCTCAGTCAAGGCACAGCAAATAATAAGCACATCACTTTCAGCTGCGAGTTCAGTAACATTAGAATAAAATGGATATGAAACAAATGGCTTTTCCTTCCTTGAGTTGTATAAAACTTTGCAGCCAAATCCTTCCAGCCTTTTAGCTACTTCTAAGCCAATGTTTCCTAATCCAACGATACCCACTCGCTTGCTTCCTAACTGAAATCTCAATCAAAACAAACACGCCTTGGTGTTTTATTTATTTGTTATTTATGTTTTTGAATGAAACAGTTACACGTTCAAACACCTAAACGCATACATATACAAGGGGTAACTTGAACAAAAGCATTAAACCCTATATGCATACTATTGCACTAAAGCAATTGAACAAATATAAACACAAACCAACCAAAACATAGCTCTCTCCAAAATTAGAATAGCTCAAAGAATGCATTTTGAGAACCACTTTAATTAGCGAATAAGCAAGTTGTTTTTCTTTTGCCTTATTTTCTACAAGGTAACATTTCAGCTCAAAATCTAATAAATTTCCAGAAACCCCAAAACGAACATCGAAAATTTAGTAATGTTTTATGCAGGTTTTCTATAATTCGAAACTAGTCATCGTTTCTTCAACGGTGATTTCCAGAAGTTACCACACCCACAATAAAATAATTAATTTTATGTTTAGTAACTATTCCAAAATTTCATTTTTAACTTTTTTATTTTTAGAATTGAATTTTCAATTTCATAAGTTTTTGCGAAAAAATGAAATCTACTTGATAATTAATTTTTAATTTCGATTTTAGAAGAAAAGTCTATCTATTACAATTTATAATATTATTATAATTGATGTATCAATTAATTAGATGATGAAGAAAAATTAGTATTATTATCTTAACCAATAATTATTTGACACATCAATTGTGTAGTATCATATCAATTGTAATCATATCACAACTTGTAGAATAAAGAATTGCTCATTTTAAAAAGTATTTTAATATTTAATTTCAACATTTTAAACTCTAAAAACTTAATTTCAAATTTACTTATGATAAATGTTCATTAAATTTTAGTTTTTTACACATTTTAAAAAAGATTGAGCATGATTTATTATTTTTTATTGTCAAGAAATAAAACAAAATAAATTTAATTTTAAACTAAAACCTTTTCAATTTAATTGGCTAAATCCTAAAAATAATATTCAAAAATTAAAAAAAAATAAATTATAAAACATACTTAATTTTAAAATTTTAAAATTAAAATTAAAAATTAGAATAATTATAAAAAAACGATCGAAATTTGTTCTTCTTGATGTAATGTGAGCTTTTGAAAGAGAAGATTTTTAGGAGGAAAATATATGAAAAAGTTAAAGAGGAAGAGATTTACAAGAGCTACTTAAGTTATACTTTTCAAACTTGTTTATGAAATTATTTAATGACTTAATTATAAATGGTGCTAAAGAATTTCTATTTATAAACTTCCAAAAGTATTTCTCTATATTTTACAACTACTCATTAAATTATTTCTCCAACCATTTACATTAATTAGTCTCATACTTACAAAATATAAATCATACCTACTTGTATTTATTAGTATCACTCTTACAAAATTATCTTATTCAACTATCAACATTTATTGATACAGCAAGTCTAGGATATTATAGAAATAATAACAAGTCAAGTTTAATACCCAACACCCCCTTGATTTGGTGAAACTCCAAGAAATCTTTTTAGTTTCAAAAAAACTTCTTATTTGAATGACGTGGAGAAAATGTCTATAACTTGGTCTTCAGTGCCCACATGTTTGACTTCAACTTTATTCTTTGTGATGAATTATTCTTATGAAGCGATAGCGCATGTGTATGTGCTTGCTTCTATCATGAAACACCTTATTCTTTGCCAATGCAAGAGTAAACTTGTTATCAATATAGATCTCTGTTTCTGCTTGTGGTGACATCTTCAATTATTTTGATAAATTTCCATGTGATATTGCATGATAAACACATGACATAACAACCACATATTCTGCTCCACAGGTGTATAATGTTACAATTGGTTGTTTCTTAGACATCCATGTAAAAGAAGTATCTCACATGAAAAACATAAACCCACTTGTACTTTTTCTATCATCATAATCCCAAATCCAGTCGTTATCACTATAACCAATAAGCTCAAAACTATTAGAAGAATAATAGAATAGGTCAAGGTTTATAGTACCTTTAACATATCAAAGAATTATCTTTATAGCCATCAAGTGATTGGTTGTTAGAGACTCCATGTAACGACTAATAGTTCCAACTATGTAAAGAATATATGACCTTGTGCATGTTAAGTAGCATAAACTTCCTATACGACTCTTGAAAAATATTAGATCTACTACTTTTTCATCAAACCTTGATAGTTTGGCTCCACCCTCTATAGGTGTGCTTATAAGCTTGGAATTGTTTATGTTGAACTTCTGGAGCACTTCCTTTGCATATGCTTTTTGAGATGAAAATTCCATTATCTTCTTGCTTGACCTTAATACCAAGATAATATTACATGAGCCCAATGGAAATCACCTCAAACTCTTTAGTCATAGTTCTCTTGAATTCTTCAAAATTTATTGGATTGTTGCCTATGAAAATTAAATCATTTACATACAAACAAACAATCATAATATCTTCATTATTTTACTTTTACATTAAAAGTATGTTCATGAGGACATTTTGTGAAATCATTTTCCTAAAAATATTTGTCAATCCTACTATTCCATACTCTTGATGCTTGCTCTAATCCATAAAAAGCCTTTTTCAAAATTAGGACTTTATCTTCTTGTCTTTTTACCATATATTCTAGAGGTTGTTCAACATAAAACTCTTATTCACGATATCCATTAAGAAATGCATACTTTACATTCATTTGATAAATGCTCCATTTATTTTGGGATGCAAAAGAAATAATCAATCTTATAATTTCTAAGCAAACGACAAGAAAAAATACCTCATTATAATCAATGCCTTGCCTTTGACTATAGCTTTTAACAACCAATCATGACTTCTAACTTTCAATCAATCCTTGGGCTTTTCTCTTTTCTTTGTACACTCACTTCACTCCTATAGCTCCATATTCTTATGGAGGATTAAAAAGTTTCTATGTGTCATTTTTTATGATTGACTTCATTTCTTCGTCCATGACATCTCTCCAATTCTTGTTTTTGGATTGTTACTTCAAAACCTATCAATTCATATTCGACAAGAGGATAAAAAAAGTTACATCAAGATTATTTAAAGGTTGGGTTATCTCGTAAAGCTCTTCTAGATCTCTTATTCTTATTGTTCTCTTAGTTGAAATTATAATTTAACTTGGTGCTTCATTTGATGCTCCATTCATGCTTGAACTTTCACTTGAGCTTCCGCTTGAAGGATATGAGCTTCTAAGTGGCACTGACGAGTGAATTGGAGTGTGCGGCTCTTCATCTTCATCTGTATCTTCTCTTCTTGGATCTTCTTCTTCTCCAAAGAAAAGCATAGTGTTATAGTCTTCATCTTGGGTATTCCAATCCCATGTGCCTTCTTTATCAAACTCAACATCTCTACTAATGACAGTTGTTCCATTTGTTGGATTGTAAAGCTTGTATCCCTTGGAACTTATGTCATAGCCAATACAGATAAGCTTCTCCCTTCTATCATCAAGCTTGGTTCTTTTTCCTTCAGAAACATTGATATAGGAAATGCTTCCAAAGACTCTCAAATGAGAAACGCTTGATTTTCTACCACTCCAAGCTTCTTGAGGAGTTTTGGCCCCAACACCTCTTGAAGAAGAACAGTTGGATAAATACACGGCACTTGCTACAGGTTTGGCCCAAAATTATTTAGGCGTCTTCTTGCTCTTCAACATACTTCGAGCCACGTTAAAGAGGTTTTATTCTTTTGTTCAACCACTCCATTTTTTTGAGGAGTTCTTGGAATAGTCAAAGGTCAACAATTTCCATTATTGTCACACAATTCTTGGAATTCTTTTGGCAAGAATTCACCTCTTCGATTAGATCTCATGGACATAATTTCACGCCTATTTTCTTTATCATCAAGTGCTTTAAGTTTCTTAAAGCCTTCAAAAATTTTGATTTTTTCTTCAAAAATTATGTCGGAGTTTTTTCTTAAAAATCATCAATGAAGAGAAGAAGTATTTATTCTTTCCAAATTGGAGTGATTGGACCACAAATTCAAACGGTCTTCTTGCTCTTAACTTGATTCTTTAGGAAAGCTTTTTCCTAAATTGTTTTTCAAGCAAACATCCTTCATAAAGTTGTTTAGATAAACTGATGATAGGAAATCCATTCACTATATTATTGGAATAAAGCAATTTTAGACCAACAAAATTTAAGTGTCCAAATCTTAAATGTCAAAGCCAAGATACATCTTTGAAGCAAGCCTTTAAACAAAACAGAATTTTAATTTTTAAACAAAAACAATCTATTTTGAGCCATTGGAACTTTGGCTATTAAATTAAAATTATGATCACTTAGAGAAACGCTATTGTCTCTCATGTGAACATCATATCTTTTTTCTAAGAGTTGACCCAAGTTTAAAAAATTTACTCTTTATTTTTGGAACATAATAAACATTTTAAATAAATTGATATCCTCCATTCTTCAAATGAATACGGATCTTACCTTTGCCTTTTATGAGAATTGTGGATTCACCCCAAAAGTGATTGGACTATTTACTATTTCATCAAGCTCCACAAACATATCTCTATTTCAACATATATGGTTGCTTGCAATAGTATTAAGTACCATGTGCTCTTCTATCTTCCTTCTTCTCCTTCGTATGCTAGAAAGTAAGATGGTATCTTAGATTTTATCTTCGACAAAGTTAGTTGTTTATTTATTCCTTTTTGGAGTTCTACGTTTGGAAGCATAATGCCCAAATTTTTAATAATTATAACATTTAATTTAAGGGTTATAATTTCTTACTGCATGGTTACTTCTTCTATAGCCTCTTGTGAACTTGGCCTTATCCTTTCATCATGGTTAAAAATGTTGAAACCACCTCTACCTCGTTCATAGCCACGACCACGACTATTTCATTTTGGCTTTTCTCATTACCCAATCATTCTTCTTCCTCCTTTGGTGTGAACCCTATTTGAAAGACTTATTCTAAGGTCTCTTATTTCATCTTATTTGTATCTTCATATGCTTGTAAAGAACCCAAAAATTATTCAATTATCATTCCTTCTAAATTCTTTGTCTCTTCTATGGTGACTATAATATGCTCAAATTTTTTAACTACATTGCGAAGAATTTTCTCCATAATTCTCACATTACCCAAAGTTCCAACATTTGTTTTATTTGATTAGAAATAACTAGAACTCAAGAAAAATATTCTAAAATTGTTTCGGATTCTTTCATGTATAAGGACTTAAATTCACCTCTTTGAGTTTGAAGATATACCTTCTTTATCGAATTTGTTCCCTTATAAGATGTTTGAAGTATATACCATGCTTACTTTGATGTTTTTGCTTCAAACACCTTCTCAAAGCCATCATCATCCAAAACTTGAAAGATGGGAAAGAGATTCTTCTTGTCTTTCTTTCTTGAACATCTTCTTGTACTTAGGAAATAATAGTCTTATCTTGTAAATCAACGTACTCATTCTATATAATATTCAAAATATCATTAACACCTAACAGTGCCTTCATATTGATACTCCAATTATTATATTTTTCCTTTATAGAAAATAAAACTTGAAAGAAAACCATGTCATTGTTTTACATGTTCTTGAACTAAACTTTTCACTACCTATGACACCACTTTGTTGCATTATGGATGATTTTTAGGAAGAAAATATATGAAAAGTTAAAGATAAGAGATTTAAAAAAACAACTAATGAAGTTTTTTTCAAACTTATTTATGAAATTGTTTAATGGATTGATTACAAGTAGTGTTATTTATAGTCTTGAAAACACTTATTTATTAAATTACTTCTACGATTATTTATATTAATTAATCTAACGTTTATAAAATATCAATAGTATCTACTTATTTATTAATCTTTTTTTTATTAAATCTTTTACTATTAAAATTTATTAATACAACAAATAAATTAATAACAAATCAAGTTTAATATTAAAGAATTGTTTCTTCCCAGAAAATGAAGAAGCAAAAAGATGGAACGGATGGCATGCAAGGAGATGAATGATAAAAAAATTACAAACCTTAGAACCCAGGTGGTAATCTCCAGAGTAAGCCCAGAGTCCACATCTAACAAACCGATCAGAAGCGGATATTTTTCTTAGAACATCAATCAACAAGCCCACCGCCATATCTGCGACATCTAGAGAGAACAAGTTTCCGGCACTGGAAACAGCAACGCCGCGCTTCCGACACTCAGCCAAATTGACGTGGTCGACACCTGTGCTAGTGGTAGTAATAAAGCCTAGAGAAGGTAGCAGCCGAAGGATATCTGAAGTGATGGGGGGTCCATTGGCGGAGGATATCAAGGCTCGGACAAAACCGCCATGGTTAGCCAAGAATTGATCCAGAGAAAGATGAGATTCCCATGCCTTGAGGAAGTTGAGCCTGTGGGAATAGTGGGACTCCAAAAAAGTAAAGCAGATTGGCGGCCGCAGAACCAGCACTTGTGGAAGTTGTTGGACTTGATCGGATGGTTGACTTAGGTGGTGGTGGTGGTTAGCCATTGAATTGTGGTCTCAATTTTTCTAGAGTCAAATTATTCTTAGAAGCTCAAAATTACATTTATTGATGATTAAATTGTTTGTAAATTATTATAACAAAATTTAAATAATAAAAAAGTTAATTTGATCATAAACATATATACTTTCCTTCAATAAAGTTTTTTTTTTATATATTCTTATTTTCATATTTACTATTTATAAAAATTTATATATATAAACTTTATTTTATTGACATACATTTTTCATATCGTTTAAGAAAATTTAATATATGGAGGTCTAGACCAAGGTGTACTATGTCCGTTTTGCCGAGGTGTGAAGATCTTTAGAGATCCAAAGATGATTGGTCCAATAATTGTCAAGTATTCATTCATCGATAATTCATATTAACGAACTATTGTATATTGTTACAAGCTGAATTTTCCTACCTCAGAGTGCGATCTCTTTGTTAGAAAAATGAAGGTCTCGATGTCAAAAAGTTTGCTAAAAAACTTGAAGCCCCGCGATGGGCGCTAAATGTTTAGAATGAATCTCTTAAGATGGGTCACAATTATTGATTCTTAAATCCCTTTAACAATGGGCATAGAAAGTTATTTATCAGCAAACTAATCTACACATATCTTTATTAGAATGGATCAACCACTTTTAAAGATAAAGGGATATGTATATTATCCCAAGATGAGTTAAGTCTATACATATGAACATCTACTTCTAATGATGAGAGAACATGTGTACTATTTTAAAATAAGGTCACATTTATATATTTTGAAAATATTTCTAACTTGATCAACTTGCTTTAAAGATCAGATCAAATGCTTTGTTAATACAAAATGCTTGGGACAAACTACACATGACCACATAGTGGACGGGATAAGTAGATTGTATAAGGTCAGGTTGAGTTAGTCAAGTTTGATCAATCCCAAATACGTAAGGTTGCATAGTGAATTGGGTTATGACGTCAACTCGTGCACATTATGGGTGAGTTATTCATTAGGGGTCAAGGTCTAGAAAGGTCGTTGATGATAATATGGTGAAAAATTCACATGACATACTATTTGTCAGTATTAAGTTCATCATTATCACCTAAGGTTACATACCTCATTATAGGTCATACCCAATTTGGTCGTTGGTATCAAGATCATATATATAGTTTATTCAACTATTAAGTATACATAATATATTATTATTTTTAATTTGTAAAAATTACTTTTGTTAAATTTAATTGTAAAAGTTGTGAGTGTTAATTATATTCGTAGACAACACATTTGTATGTTATCTTATTTTTAAACTTGCTATCAAGTCTATAAAAAAAACTAAAGAAATACTCAGGTTTTGGATAATCGTAATTCATGTATATCTTTTATAACTATCACACATAGTATTTTATACATATTTAAGTTCATTTCATATAGGCTCTTAATTGGGTCAATTTTGATATTTCATGGTAAATATATTAGCCTTTTTTTGTTTGAGGGATCGATTCCTCTATAGATCGATTCGTAATCGATCATTCTCTCTCTACATAAAATTGAACACACCAGTTTTACATGAGGAATCGATTCATTAGGAATGATCGATTTGATTCTGATCCTTAATCGATAATGTTCATTCTGTATAACTTTTAAAATGAGGTCTAGAGAGAGATTGATCCCTCGTTTTGTTAGTGTAACTTATATTTAGGAGAGATCGATCCATCTCATAGAGGGATTGATTCCACTATTGAGAATTGAAGTATTTTGTTCTCTCTAATTCATTTTTTAATCTCAGTCAGCAGCCAACTACATGTATAATTGTTCCACATTAGTTGTGTGACGTTTTTCTCTTTAGGTTTTCTGTAAATATATTACTATTCTCTCACAATAATATACAATTACATAGTAGTTTTTTTTTAATGGAGCACAAGGTTTTAACAGTTAATTTTTCTTCTCTTTATTTAGACTTAGTTTCATCATTTCATCTTATGTCTTCGTATGATTTTGCTAGCATAGATCTAAACCTATTTGTTTCATATTTTTATGTTCATATAGCTTCTTCTTAATTAGGATTTTGCATGTTTAGATCAAATAGTTTTGTGTGTGATCATGATTGTTTCATATAATAATTAAATTTCAAAGAAGCAATTTTTATTGAACTTGTACTTAATTTTCTTTCTCTAAGATTTTCTAGTTGATTTTGAATCATTTAGTTAGGTTTATTCATTATTAAATCTATTCTAGAACACATATAAGCACTTGTATTTTTTTACTAACCCTAGTTGCATGTTGGTTTGTGATTGTGTTTGATTGACGATGAGCTAATTAGAATATTAGTCTAGATATCACTCAATGTAATCTTGAAAATTATGAAAACAAAATAGGGGGTTCATAAGTTAGGTACATTAAGACAACATCTTATAAAAGGTAGAATAAGACCGAATTTGTACTTGAAGATTTGGTTTTCATAATGAAAAAGTTAGGTGATTTGGTTTATTTCCACCTAAAAATATAATGTTTTATTTTTTTAATTTTTGTACTTCACTATTTACATGCGATTGAATGTATAGCTACTTTGTTTGTGTTACTAAATTATAAATTGATAAAATTTGTAAATAAGCTATTTACTCCCTCTAGGCTTATTAGCTCCATTTTAAATTTTTCAATTGATATCAGCGTCTAAACTAGACATACGTAGTGATTTGATTCATAGGGACACATAATTACTAATGGAACAAATGAAAGAAGGAATCATTTATCTCAAACAAGATGAAAACGTTTGGGATTTCATTCTTAAAGGTTGGGATTCACCTTTCGTAACCAAAGATAGTGTAACAACTATAAAGCCAAGAAAAGAATGGATCACTGAAGAAAGAACCTTTAGTGCATCAAATCAAAAAAGGGTTAAGTTCTATTTTTGCTATAGTGTTGATGGACAAGTTTTGTCTCATCTCCAACTATAAGACTGCAAAAGGTGCATGGAATGAACTTGTTCTTTCTTATGAGAGAACTTTCTAAATGAAACAAACTAAACAAAGATTGATAACTCTCTATTAATCTCTTAAAATTTACAACACTAAAAATTTGGTCAATTTTATGTACCTTTCTGTGATGTTACTAATGTTTGCTCTACACTTGGTGAGAAAATTCTTCAACCTATACTTGTACGCAAACTTAAAGTTATTTGATAGGAGATTATAAGATGAGAGTTAGAATGTGGACATCTTGAATATTGATTAACTATTTGTATCCATCCAAACATATGAGCTTACTCTTAAGCCACCTAAGAAGAATAAGGACATGGTACTCAAAAGCTCCAAAAATGTAACTTTTGATGGTGATGATGATTTAGATGATGAATATATTGTTTCATTTACTCGTAGGTTCAAGAAGTATCTTAATACAAAGAACCAATAAAACAACTCATCAAACAAGGAATATTAGAATCGTTTCAAGAACATATTATCATAGGAATCTAAACCTAGGGGTTCATATGGTAATAAATCTAAACCTGGTATCCTTGATGAGTGCTCGAAAGTACTTCATATATCATAATTTTATGCATGTTAAATTATTATACATATTTTTATTTGCCTGTTTTACTATCATTTTATATAAATCTATCTTTTCGAAATCATGGGTATATTTTGTTATTTTTCAGTTATTTTTTTTATTCATAATGATTCAACTTAAAGAATTATACTTTAAGCACCCATTAAAACTTAGACAATTAAAAAGAAAATATTTGTAAAGCATTACATATGTTTTAAAATTAGAAAAAGAAAATACAAGAAATATTAAGGTTACAATTTATATAGATTGAAGTATGTCGTGGCATGAATTTATAGTGAGCTGCGGTGCGAGCCCAAAGGATAAAATCAAATATGTCTCAAATATGATGCAGGTAGCAATGTGAAAACATTGTGTGTCGTGACACGAGTTTAGTGGATCGGGCCCAAAACAATCATGATAAGATGCTAAGGTTTTTAATTTCGTTTTTAAGAATTTGTTAAATAATTTAAAAATCACATAATTTCTCTTTAGATTGACCTTGAAAGTGTACTTTTCATTTTTATAAGTGATTTGTGACCTTGTGAGCTATTTTATAAATGATACAAAATGTGTATGCTATAATTTTTTATAGATTAAATTTTTCGCACAATTGCCAAGACGAATAATGTTTTTTAAAATGTTATTATCAAGATCTTAATAAAAAAAATTATATTATAAATATTAAGATTTTTATATTTTTTTTGTTTAAAAAACTTAAAAAAAAAGGACAATAAAGGATCTTAAATTTAAAAACAATTAAAGTCTTATTTTTTATTTTACTTTAAGAAAAAACTTCTTTCTTTTATTTAAAACAAAATAAATAAATAAATATACTTTTTAATTTTTAAAATAAATTAAAAATTAAAAGTAATTTTCTTTTAAAACAATTCTTTATTGTTTGTTGTTTATTTATAATTTTATTCTCTTTATTAATTCTTTTATTTCTTTTAATTTTAATCTAACTTGTGTGTAATAAATTGACTCATGTATAATTTATTTTACTAGCATGTGTATCATTTTTTTTCCTTCCTACGGGTTTAGTACTTCTATGCACAAACATGTATTTTTTTTTAAATTTGTATATTTATTTTATTTTATTATTTTTCAACTTGACAAGTCAAATTAAAATTTGTTTTTATTAATATATGCAATGTAGGAAGTCATTAAGGTATCCTTTCACACCTTTTAATAATAATATACATAGATCATCTAGACTATCATTGAGGCAAAACTTTAACATCCCACAACCTTTTGTTGAAAAACTTTTTGAACCTAACCTTGACCTTTATTTGAACCATTAAGCATGGGAAAAAATTCACCACCGATAGAAACCACGATGAAGCAATGTAAGGGCCACAAATTGGCACTACAACTTTCTCTATCCACTTGAGTAAGACTATTAGAAACTATGAATTATGAAACATTCATTTCTTCATGTTACCTTCTTTTCATGAACTACCTAATGAAGACTCATCGTCTTTCATTAGGGACTTTTATTCTACAGACAAGACATTATCCCTCTGTGTACTCACCGAGGATCAACTCAAAATGAGATGTTTTCCTTACATCCTTAATGACAAGGCCAAGACATGGCTCAAATCACTTCCTCCAAGTTCCCTAATGACTTGAGAGTAAGTCTACAACAAATTTATGGAACAATTAAATTCCCACAATAAGACACCAGAGCTAAGAGGTAAGATTTTCACTTTCTCTCAAATGGAGAATGAGTGCTTAAAAAGCACTAAAATTATCATGATTTAATGTACTTTAATTGATTAAATAGATTTATATTTGTATGATTTTATCATATATTTTATATAAATTTTTCTGTTCAAAAATCATGAGTATTTTTATTATTTTTAGGTATTTTCGTTCAAAAATATATTTTAGAGACTTGAAGAAAAAAATAATGGATGTAATATATCACAAATATGTTAAAAAATGAGGAAAAGTAAAAACAAATGGATAAAATGACAAAACTACCCAAAAATCACGTTAGAGCCATCCATGCTGCATTAGAGTCGTCCATGCTACGTCACATTTGCCCATGTTGTGCGACCGCATATGCGTGCCATGCCATGTCAAGGCTCGATCCATGCGTGCACCGATTCCGTACCCATACTGTGTCAGTGCTTGTACCTATGCGTGCCCATGTCGTGTCAACGCCTGTCCCTACATGCACCATACCATGCTCATACTGCCCAGCACTCCCCCCATTGTAGAAAACACACCTTAACACCTAAAAAATCAACTCTTCTCTCTCTTTCTCTAATTTTATCTCTCTATAAAGTTTTCTTAGATTTTTTATTTTTAAAGATCTTCTCTTTTTGAGAAGAACTAGTTATGTTTTTGTAAATTTCTAGTTCTTGATTCAACAAATAGAAATGCAAATCTGTTTGGAGGTTTTCCCAAAATGGAATTAGTGTCAAAATTATGTAAGGATTCTTTTAAGGTATAGTTTTAAAATAAATTCTTTACAGTTATTTTTATGTTTTATTCTTATATGTTATATTTAATTTGTCTGTGATTAAATTTAACATGACTAGCTGTTTGTAAACATGATATAATAATAATGCTATTATGTTTGTGAAATATTAAATAGCTAAAACATTTCAATAACATAAATTGAATTTGTTTTTATTCAAGATTTTATATTAAGGATGTTAAAGAGAAATATATTATTTTTCGTTACAAACTTAAATATGAAAATTAGATTTTAAGGTTTAATTATCCAATCTAATTTAGAGTAATGTTTTTTTATGTGTTAGTACAATCGCCCGGTAGTTAGAATGAAGCTCTATTTCAAAAGTTTTTAGAAGAATTATTATTCAAAAATGTATTGACAACATATTTTCAATTATGGTTTTAAAACTTGAAAGTTAGTACTTAGATAATTAAATTCTTAGGTTTAATTTGGACACCTTAAATAAAATTTAAAATGTCTAACCCCACCAAATATGGCCTTTAAATGGTTTATTTTCAATCTCTTAGAAAAAAAGGAATTAATTTAATTAATCATATTAATTATTAATATCACCCATAGGTGTTAATTGTTTTGTTTAATTAACAAAAAATATCTAATCCCACCAAAGTTGGTATTCATATTAAAAAAGAAAATCAATAAATATCAATTTATATCTTTAATAACCTAAATAATATGAGTAAGTATAATTAACTTAATTATTATATCCATAAATACTCTATTGTTATGAATGATAAAAATTTGCATAATTGTTTATTGAGTCCATATCTATGCTTATTTTTTATGTTATTAGATTAGGAAACACAAACTAAAATATCGTGACAGGATGTTTAGGATTTAATTTTGTTTTTAAAAGTTTGAATAATAAATTAAAAACCACATATATTCCTTTCTTAGATCGACCTTGGGAGTATACTTGTCATTTTCTATTAAATTATTTGTGCACTTGCAAGAGTTTAATAAATATAAAACCAAAGTATTGGCAAGATTGACATTGTAGGTTTTTTTCATCAAGAACCTATTCCTAAATCATAAGATAGGTTCAAACCTTTTCTCACTTAATGCCTCTATTAGAGCTACCCACTGTAGCTGTTAAACCAATTTTTATATGATGGATTGACACAATAGTGGTAGTTCACTATTGATAATGATGCTGGTGGAACAATGGAAGAAAAAACAACCTTTGATACATACAATCTCTTTGAAATGTTGGGTGATAATTCCCAAAAAAAGAGCTTTAGAGTGAAGAGAGCTAGAGCCTATGAAATAGACTCTGGTACAAAATTTCAAATGAAGCTTACTCAACTAACCAAGAAAGTTGTGCTTCTTACTACACATGCCATAACAAATAAAGAATGATGTGGTGTGTCCAGTAATTTGGGATATAGTGTTGATGCCTCTCCCTTTCAAATAGAAGTTACAACTTAACTCAAGCATGTAAATGTATTGGGGGGATACAAACTAAGACCTATGTTTGACCCTAATGCTAATACCTATAATCCTAGGTGGAGGAATCATCTCAATTTCTATTAAAGACTGAACAACACTCCATTTTCCCAAAGCTCAAACCCATCAAGCTAGTAACTCCACCAACAAATGCCCAAATATTCTCCCATCAAGCCAAATCTAGAGAAAAATTTGAATTCATTCATTCAAGTTAGCAAAGACAACCAATCAAGGACTAATCAAAGGTTGGACTATGTAAATATTTCCATTAATAAAATAGAAATATAGGCGAAGTAGTTAACCGAACACTTGCATAAGCAAGTCAATTAGGAGTAGCTGCAAGGTTAAAAAACAAAAGAACTTAATAACAATGGGATATTGAGTTTATAAAAAGATGAAAAGGCAATAAAAATAGTCCAGGATATGAGGTAACCTATTATTATTTATTTATTGCTTTAATTTATTTTCATTTTGTATTATATTTATTTTGTATTACTTTTATGTGTAGTTAATAAATATACATTTTTATTTTGTTCATAAGAAAAAGGGAACAAAAAAAAGTGAGAAATTAAACTTAGTAAGCATCGCGACATCAATAAAACACTACATCAGGGCATGAGGTTTTAAATTCATAACGAATAGAAATCAGAAGGCTCGTGCCATGACATGAAAACATTATACACCACGGCCAACGTATATTTTTTTGCCTACAAATCCTTTTCCCTAAGCAAAAAAACACAAATTTTCTTTCATTTTCTCACAGTTTTTCTCAAACCCGACATTTTCTCTCCCTCAAACAAACATAATCCCTAAAAACCCACATTTTTTTCATATTATTTTCACAAATTCTTTCTAAAATTTATTTTCTAACCAATTTTCCCCATTCTATTAAGAAATTTTCAATTTTTTTAAAGTTATTTAAAGACCTTCATCTTCACAAAAGGGGTATTCTTTGTATTCTTTAAATTCTCAACAACAAAAAGTAAGTCTTCATATTTTTTTGGAATTTGCAAAGTATTATATTTATTAAAAGTCCAAAATTCTATTTAGGACAAAGAGAGAGTTAAGAACTATTTTATTTATATTGTGTTGTTGAATTTTTTGTGAACTCTTGTTTAGATATTGTGGTGAAATTTGAAAATGGCATCTAAAGAAGGCTAGGAAGAGAAATGAGGTTTCAATTTTCAGAGATTTTGATAATTCAAAATTTTTTAGTTTTGATGCTAAGGTTCTCTTTGAAAAAAAGGGTAAAAGTTAATAAAGGTTTCACGTAGAAAAGAGGGATGTAATTTAACAATGGACCTGAGGAGATTATAAATGTAATAGTAGTCCTATGTTGGAAAACGTTTAACGAAACCAGAGGCTATTATTGAATCTCTAGTTTGGGAATTCTATGCAAATTTTTCAACCCTATTAATGATAAAGTTTTAGTTAGTAATGAACTAGTTTCATGTGGAACAAATGATATAAATGCTCACTATTATTTAGTGCAAACGGGAGAATGTGAGTATTAATAGTATCTTAGTAATATGGATTATATTATAGTATTAGAAACCTTGACTATATAAGGTACTGAATGGATTATTATTGGTGGTAAACATAAAGGTTTCGAAGAAAAATATTTGGACAAAATTTCAAGAATTTAGCAATACTTTATAAGTTCCAGAATGATGCCCACCAAACATTAGAGCATTTTTTTTTATAGAAATAGGACTATTCTTGTTGCATGAAATCACATCTAAGATGACCATAGATGTTAGGGCAATAATTCACCAAAGAATTAAACTATTTGTAAATAGTCACCATATGAGTTTTTTTCCCTAATTAATAATTGCTTTATGTAAGAAAGTAGGGTACCCCATTCAAAAGGTAAGATTTTCATATAACCTAGTGAATTATTGAACATGACTTACTTTGATGAGCTTACTTCTAGTATGAACAGCGTTCAAAGAGAAAGGAAAGTCATTCCCCTATCCAGAATGTTTATGAAAGAACAATTTCATAAGTTTGATAAAAGAATGAGCTATATGGAAGAAAACTAGCAAGCTTATTATACCCAACAAGCATCATTTCTAAATTAGTAACAACGTGATCAAGTGAAACATAATCCATTAATTTATGAAATGAATCGATTACAATTAAGTCATCTCAAGGTAGTTAAAAGTTACTTCACAACACCCTAATATTCTCATTATGACTTCAATTTTATACCTCTAGAATGATCACCACAATAAGAACCTAAATATCAAGGTCTAAATTACACGAAAGATGAGCTTTAAATGATCTGAAATTTGATTTCTTTTTATGTATTTTTTTTATTTTATTTTGTTTTTAAATTTTAGTTGTTATTTATTTTGGATATTGTGCTTTTTTATTCTTATGTTAAATATTTTATTTTATTTTATTTTTCTATTTTGTGAACATTATTTAGAAATGTTAATTTTATAACTTTTTGTTAAAATTTATGAGAAGTATATATCTATATAATATTAATATGTTTGGATTAATGGATGCACTTATAATTCCATACCAACTCTTAAACATGTTCAAAAAATAAGTAACTTTTCTCTCTTTACTTTTTATCTTTAATTCTATAGTGAGGGCAATGTAAATTCTAGGTTGGGAGTAAAAAAATGTACATTTATAAAATTATGTGCTAAATTGAAATTTTTATGTTCACATGTTTACATTTTTATTTTCTTTTATTTACATTTTATGTGCTTTTATTTATTTTTATTTAATAATGAATTGTTTGGTTTATTTTTAAATTTTTCATACAAACATTATTAGGTCCTCTAAAATTAATTTTAAGAAAGTAATTACCTCTTTATATTGTAAGATTAATTTCAAAAACTTTCATGGATAATAGGATAGTTAGTTAATTTTTGTCATAATTAGTATTTCATCGTAAAATATTAAAATTATAATGAACTCAAAATCGGTGTTTAGGAATCAAATAGTAGATATTATCCTTATGAGAGTATATTTTGAGCCATCAACTTCTCATTCTAAGTGATAATATTTTTCTACTATTTACACACTCTTCTTATCAATTCCAATTGTTAGATGATCATTATAGGTCTTTATATTGAATGTTAGGATTTTTACATCTAATAAAGTATCGTATATTTATTTTTATTGCTTAAATTGAATAATTTAAGTAGAAATTGAAAATATATGCCCTTCTCTAAAAGAGACATATATGGGATTACTTAAATCAATAAAATAAAAAGCTACAAATTAGTAACTCACTTGATCATACAATATATGTACAATTTGTATATGGATCCTTTCTTTAAAGAAATCTCTAAAAAAGGAGATAAAAGAAAAATAAAAGAGAGAAAAATGAATAGTATAAAACTACATACTATGATCCATTTTCCTTCAAAGTATGAGAATTAGCTAAATAAAAAAATGAAATAATTCTCAATAAGTTATTTGCATTTTCTTCATCTCTTAAAAGATATTACATGAGATTTTTATTTGACAAGTTTGATTGATGAATAAAAATAACATGTGATTTCTTTATAAATCATTTCATTTATTTTTTATGAGATCAATGTGATGCACTACTTTGAGCTTTTTATTCTTTAAATATATGCAAACTTATTAATTGATTTTTATACATACACTCTTTTGCATATATCTTTGGATGAGTATTTGAACCAATAAGATCATTGTTATTGAAAGTATGTCTCGTAGGGATAAAGACAAAGAAAATTAGAATTTCTTACAATAAAATTGGGTAAATTTTATATAGATATATTTTTTATTTGAATATGAAAGTCATTTTCAAACTAATTATTATAATAAATAATGAATGTTTAGAATATTGAAATGACTTATGTTATAGATTTAATTGTATATTTAAAATAAATTTTAAAGCATAAAAACTTTTGTTTTTCTTATTCTTTTATTTTTTTACCTTGTTTTAAATTTTTATTTGTTTATATGTTATTTGTTTTTTTTCAATTTTTTTTTACATTTGATATTTGTGGTATCATTTTTGAAAACACTCACGAGACTTAAACTCATCCACTTAGACAACCTTGGGGTTTAAAGACTTATTGGATGTGCTAAATACAATCATATTAATCTAAGACAATGATTTAGGATAGTTTAATTTTTAGTTTTTTCTTTTAGTTTTTTGCTACTATTCCTAGTAGACTATTAAAAAATTGGTTAGAGGTTGTGATAAGTGCTCACAAGTACTTTAAATATGTCGTGATTTTATGCATGTTAAGTGATTATATAGATTTGCATTTGTTTACTATCATTTTAAGTAAATCTATCTTTTCAAAATCATGGATATATTTTGTTATTTTCAGTTATTTTTATATTTAAAATGATTCATCTTAAATAATTATACTTGAAACACCCATTACAACGTAGAAGATTAAAAAGAAAACACTTGTAAAACATTAAATATGTTTTAAAGTTGAAAAAAGAAAATAAGAAATCTAACTGATACAGATTGAAGTGTGTTACATCATGAATTTATAGTTAGCCATGGCGCGAGGCAAAATGGAAAAATCAAATATGTCCTAGATATGATGTAGGCTATAATATGAAAACATTATGTGTCGTGGTGCGAGTTTAGTGGATCATGCTCAAAATAATTTTGATAGGACGTTAAGGTTTTTAATTTTATTTTTAAGAATTTGTTGAATAATTTAAAAATCACATGATTACTCTTTATACCGATCTTGAAATTATATTTATCATTTTCTATAATGATTTGTGCACTTGTGAGCTATTTTATAAATCATACAAAATTTGTACGTAAAAATATTTTGTGCATCAATCCTTAATATTTTACCTATAGTGGTTTTTGTTATATATCTAAAAAGTGTGCAAACAATAAGAAAAAATTGGAATAACACCCAATACCACTCTTAGTGATGTAGAGAGTAAACAAAAAAAAAGAAAATAATTCAAAAAATGGTAGAACCAGCTACTATGCCTTTAATTCAAAAGTCATTGTACATTGAAATTACTCTGAGACTAGCTTCGATGAAGGTGATGAGAGATTTAACTTTTCTTTTCTTTTAACTAAATATACATGTGAAGGAAGAAAATACAAGTTTTTAATTGAAGTGGCAAAATTGAATGAACTAACTAGTGTTAAAAAATAACATTTTTTTCTTAGAAAAGGAAAATTTAAATCTATCTGAGCATATTAATACTCTTGATCTAAGTCTTCCAAGAACAAAAAAAGAAAACTATTAATTGAAAGAACTTGTTGTTGCTAAAGAGACAACGAAAAACTTAACATTAGGCACTGGAAAATAGAATAAAGTTTTGAGTAATGAAAAATCACATGGTGATACATATGACCTTGGTTATAAGAATGAGAGTGATCGACCACACACGAAGTGTGTGCAATGAATATGCAAGTATACATATTGTAACAACTAATATAATAATAAGAAAAGATTATTCCCACGGAGATTATTTTATTATAAACTAATTTTTAAAACTAAAAAATATAAAAATCAATTTTTGGTGCTTTTATATTTTAAGGAAACAAAATTAAAATAACTAAAAGTAAATAGAAATAATTTGATTAAATCAAATTTGCTAAATAAAAAGATATATGAGAAAATATCTAGGAATACTTAATCTCCTAATTTTCTAAACATATAAATCGCTAAAATTTCCCCAATATAATTATCAATTAATTACATGATCAATTGAATCTACCCTAGCATGTATTCCTCTCTCAAGTAAACTATACACCATATAATAATTAATTTAATCATACTCCCATGCCAATTAAATTGCATACTACTCATTAAGTTAATTAATTATGGATCACATACATAAGAATGATACATCTCTACCTAGAAACTATGCATCTTATTTAATCAAGACAAACAATTAAATAATTCTCTCAAATATATTTAATTGCCTTTATCGATAAATTGTTGGCCAAACAATTAATAGCATACAAATCAAATTAAATAATATAATTAAATTATAATTATAATTTGGGTAAAGTATTAAATCATCACATGGTGAAAATTGGGTTCATAAGATCCCTAGATTAATAATTTAACTACACATAATTGTGTTCATAAAGCTCATATTTTTCATAAATAAAGACATAAAATAAATTAAAAAAAGAGTAGAAGAAGAAATACAATCAATCTCTTGAATTATAGAATTAATCTTCTCTTGAATCTCCACCAAAATTGTGTCTTCTCTTGAATTGTTTAGTATTTTTCTCTCTTTTTAGCTCCAAAAATTGAACAAAATTATGCTAATGGAGGCTACTTAGGGTTTATGAAGTGATTGGGGGCTTAAATATTACTCAAGTGCGATCTGGACCGTCAGATCAGCTTCAAATCAAGGGCTACGATCAAAACAAGAAAAAATGACAATTCTAACCAATCATAGCGTGACACGTGGCATCAGAAATTCACTGGCGAATCAGGGAGCGACGCATGGTAAGGGAAACTGGTCAGAGTCAATGCTCACTGAGTTAGCAACATGTGGTGCGACGTGATTCACAGAGACAGATGGCATGGCGCACAGGTGGAACGCGTGGAGTAATGGCGTAGAAACACATGGCATAACGCGTTGACCAATTTATAAACTCAGATTGAATGTCATGCTAACACGTGGCATGCATTTTGTCCTCCTCACACGTGGTGTAACGTGATTCGCTCTCTGTGCGTGCATGACATCTACGTGGCTTGCCCAGTCAGTTCCTTTGTCTACGTGCCATGCCACGTGGCAACTCTTGATTAGTTCTACGTTAAAAATTCATAAAATTCCAAAAATTATATTTTCACCCCTTTTCACTAAAACTTTTATATTTTAATATTGTTTGCCATAAAAATACTATTTATTGAATAAAACAAGTAAATATTAAAAAAAAGTACACTAATTACTCTATTTTCATAGAGTCTTCACACCCCCAAACTTAACTCTTTGCTTGTCCTCAAGTAAAGCCAAGTATACTTAAATAAAATAACTTGGGTAGTATATTCATAAATATACTTCTATTAGTACATGCATATTTCAGGAAAATTATCCCTCTCAAAATTCATACAATCATATGATAAGAAGGTTCACATATTCATCAATCAACGTTCCATCAATACAAGGACATGCAAGGTTTTTGACAAATTGATTCTTGTGTGTGTGCTACACATGATATCATCCAATGCACTCATGAAATCAACCTATATGAGCATGCTAATCAATTCACTCTAGAACAAGTCTCATAAGTCTATTTTTTGCATCCCTCTCCACTAATATAAATATGCACTTATCTAAAGATCAATAAGGACTTTACATGGTTATAATGTAAGGCTTAGATGGGGGGTCGATAAATGAAGACATTTAGGCTCTTTCCACACCTTAGCTTTCTTTTTATTCATCGTATAATTTTTAACTGTAATTGAGATTTAACTTGATATTTCAATACACCATTTTTTGATATTCTTTTTTTCGAATCTTTTTTTTTTTTGTAACTTCATAACACCCCCAAACTTATTTTCAATTCTATTTTATTTTTTCTTTAGAGTGATAATTGTGTTGTGAGTTTTTCTTCTTCTTTTTTTATAGGGTGCATTACATTTCACCTTACGCTATAGCATAACACATGATTGCATTTTTTTTCTTTTCATACAAGCTAATGATGCAAGGATAAAAGGTAATGTTTATTGGTTAGGCATTAAATGTGGCTTAAAGATATGAATCATTCTTTGTTAGGTTCAAATGGGTGACTAAAGATATTAATAGTGGTTAGCTTGAAAGGCTTAATCGATCCAAATAAGGTCTAAATCATTTCTCTTGCTAAATAATATTTAAGATTTTGCCTCAAGGGATGATCAAATAGATTCTAAAACTTGGTAGATCTCATTGACTCTCACAACTCACTACAAATTTTCTCTCAATAAAAACACTAAAATTAATCATGAACATGTGCATAAAAATTTGAATCAATCCAATCAAAACTAGCAAGCATATCACATGATTAATGTAAATATCTTAACAAATACGTTACATTCCTTATCTTAGTCATGACAACCAATTTTTATCATTGAGTTCATATGTTTCATATCAAGCATGCATGTATTTAGTTTCCATATATTTATCAATTTCTACCCAAATTATGATTAAAAAATCCATAAAAATTTAAAAAATCCCCTAAAAAGTTAAAATGCATACTAAATACTAATGTAGAGAATGAAGTTCGCTTCCCCAAACTTAAATTACATATTGTCCCCAATGTGTACATATATATATGAAAAGGTAGAAAAGAAAACTCCATTAGTCTTGGCACACCACATCTGTTGTTAAAATGTTCATTCTTATTGTGTCATCGCTCTCCAAATTTATTCACCTATAAAAAAAATGAAAATATAAGTAAAATAATGTTGGGTTTCCTCCTAACAAGCATCACGTTTAACGTCCTTGACTAGATGGTAATATCAAGTCCTAAGGTGCATCCACTAAGGTTATCACAGATGTTTCATTTGATAATTGGTCTTCATAATAATGCTTCATCCTATGCCCATTAACTATAAAGCGCTTTTCACCTTTGTTTTCTAATTTAATGGCTCCATGGTTGGTTACCTTAGTGATGATGAATGGACCTGACCATCTACTCTTTAATTGGCATGGAAACAATTTGAGTCTTGAGTTATACAATAACATTTTTTGATCCGGTTCAAAGATACGGTGCACAATTTTTTTGTCATGCCATCATTTTGTCTTTTCTTTGTAAAACTTGGAATTTTCATAAGCATTCCACCATAATTCATCCAATTCATTTATTTGAAGCATTCTTTTTTGACCAGTTGTATCTATGGACATATTTAATTGTTTCAATGCCCAGTATACTTTATGCTCCAATTCAAATGGTAAGTGACAAGCCTTTCCATAAGCTAGCTTATACGAGGTGGTACCAATTGGTGTTTTAAATGTATTTTTGTACGCCCATAAAGCATCATCCAACATAGATGACAAATCCTTTCTAGAGATGTTCATAGTTTTCTCCAAAATTCTTTTCACTTCTCTATTAGATACCTCTACTTGCCCACTTTTTTGGGGATGGTAAGGGGTAGACACTTTATGCTTAATCTCATACTTATACAATAAGGAATTAAATGTTTTATTCCAAAAGTGACTTCCTCCATCACTAACAACGATCATAGGAGTTCCAAACCTAGTGAAAATATTTTTCTTTAGAAATATCATGACAACTTTGGCATCACATTTGTTACTACCAATAACTTTTACCCACTTTGACATATAATCCACTCCTACAAGTATGCATTAGTTGCCAAATGATAGAGGAAATGGTCCCATAAAGTCGATGCACCACACATCAAACAATTCCACTCAAAGTATACTATTCAGAGGCATCTCATCTCTTTTTGAAGTATTACCTATTCTTTGACATCTATCACATATCTTTACATAATTGTAAGCATCTTTAAATAGTGTAAGCCAAAAATAACCAGATTGAAGTACCTTAGCTATTGTTTTTGAGCTCCCAAAGTGACCTCCATAGTTTGAGCTACGACAATGGTAAAGGATACTTTCAACTTCATCATTAGGGACACACCATCTCAAAAACCATCATCATATTATTTATAGAGGTAAGGGTCATCCCAAAAATACTATTTAATGTCATGGAAAAACTTCTTATTTTTTTTCCATGTGAGGTTCAGTGGAAGAACGCTAGCAGTAAGAAAATTTGCAATGTCTCCATACCATGAAACTTCTGTTTAAGCTATAGAAAATAATTTCTCATCTTGAAAATATTCCCTAATCACCATATTATCATCCATTTTTGCTTCCCTCTTTAGTCTAGACAGATGGTCTACTACCTGATTTTCTGTTCCTTTTTTATCATGAATTTCCAAGTCAAATTCTTATAGAAAAAGCACCCATCTTATCAATCTTGGTTTGGCATCCTTCTTCGACATGAGATACTTTATTACAGAATGATCCATATAGACAGTCACTTTGGTGCCAACCAAGTAAGATCTAAATTTCTTAAAGGCATATACAATGGCAATGAGCTCTTTCTCTGTAGTAGCATAATTCATTTGGGCCTCATTTAGTGTCTTGCTTGCATAGTATATGGCATGAAACATTTTGTCCTTTTGCTGTCCAAGAATAGCTCCAATAGCAAAATCACTTCATCACACACCAACTCAAAGGGTTTGTTCCAATCCGGTGTGACTATAATTAGAGCTAATACTACTCTCTCTTTAAGCACTTGAAATGTTGTTAAACATTTATCATCAAACTTGAAAGGCATGTCCTTTTCCAAAAGATTACACAAGGGTTTGGAGATTTGGGAAAAATCTTTTATGAATCTACGATAAAAACCTACATGCCTAAGAAAACTCCTTACTCCTTGTACATTGGTAGGTGGTGGTAGTTTCTCAATCACTTCTATCTTAGCTTTATCCACCTCAATACCATTAGCTGATATTTTGTGGCCCAAGATTATACCATCATGCACCATGAAATCACATTTCTCCTAGTTTAAAACCAAATTTGTTTCTTCACAGCTTTATAACACTAGGGAGAGATAATGTAGACATTCATTAAATGAGTTTCCAAAGATCAAAAAATCATCCATGAATATTTCTAGATGCTTATCCACCATGTCTGAGAAAATGGCCATCATGCAGCGTTGAAATGTAGTAGGTGCATTACATAATCCAAAAGGCATTCTCCTGAAAGCAAAAGTTCCATAGAGACATGTGAAGGTGGTCTTTTCTTGGTCTTCAAGTGCCACAACAATTTGGTTATAACCAGAGTATCCATCTAGAAGGCAAAAGAAAGAATGCCTAGCAAATAGGTCAAGCATTTGATCAATGAATGGGAGAGGAAAATGATCCTTCCTTGTAGCTTTATTTACTTTATGAAAATCCATACATATTATCCATCACGTGATAGTCCTAGAAGGTATTAACTCATTAGACTCATTTTCCATCACAGTGATTCCTCTTTTCTTTGGTACATAATGGACTGGACTTACCCATTCACTGTTTGATATTCGGTAAATAATGCCCATGTCTTGCCACTTAACAATTTCCTTCTTCACCACTTCTTTTATAATGGGATTTAAGCGGCATTGTGCATCCCTGGTGGGTTGAGCCCCATCTTCTAACAAGATTTTATGCATGCATATAGATGGGCTTATGCCTTTGATGTTAGCAATAGATCAACCTATATCTCTTTTGAAGTTCCTCAGCACCTTTAGTAGTGCTTCCACTTGCTTCATACTTAGATCAGTCGAGATTATGACTGGAGGTGTCTCGTTATCACCCAAAAATGTATAAAGAAGATGAGGAGGTAAAGGTTTAAGATCTAATTTTGGTGGCTCCTTAATGAATGGTTTCAACTGTGAGCTTATTTGAAGACATTCCACAACTGCATTTGATACACACATGAGAGTCGTGTCCTTTGGAAAGTTCACACAGTTCACAATATCAACCTTTGATTCCATATTTTCAAAATTAAAATAGGCTGAGTCATTTTCTATTGAGTTAATGTCTGTGTTCATAGCATCATGTGTTAAGGCCGTAAGTGGGGATGATTCAACAAGTTTTGTTAAGCTACCGACATGAATTTTTACACCTACATAAGTGTTATGGTCCTCTTCCATGTCTAGCATAGACTCTAAAGCATCAATAGGGCATATGTCGTAAAGCACATTAGTGGTTAGCTTATCAGTACTATCTATTCGAAAATAATAACCAGCATTATCATCATTAAAAAATTTAATTGCTTTGAACACATTAAATGTTACTTGTTCATCTTGCACTCTTATTGTAAGCTCAACTTTTTTCACATCAATGAGTGATTTTTCGATTTCTAAGAATGGAAGACCGAGTATGATAGGAATGTCATGGTCCTCTTCCATGTCTAGCACAATGAAGTATGCCAGAAAGATGAATTTGTCTACTTATACTATCAAATCTTTTACCACACCCGAGGTCTTTTAATTGACATGTCTACCATCTGCAATGTTATTAAAGTGGCTTTGGCTTTACCAACTCCCAATCTCTGGAAGACTGATAATGGCATGAGCTTAATGCTAGAACCGAAATCACATAGTGCCTTGCCAAAACGAATGTTCCCAATAGTGCAAGGGATGTCAAAACTACCTAGATCTTTCAGTTTTTATGGTAGTTTTCTATCAAGAATGGCACTACAACCTTCAGTCAATGTTATTGTTTCATGATCTCCAAGCCTCCTTTTATTTGATAGTTTATCCCTTATGAATTTGGCATAAGATGGAATTTGTTCAAGTGCCTCTACAAATGGTATGTTTATGTGCAGCTTCTTGAAGATTTCCAAAAATTTTGAAAATTGTGTATTTGACTTTTTCTTTTGTAGCCTTTGAGGAAAAGGAATAGTAGGTTTCTAGAGGTTGTTCTTTTTTTGCTAAATTATTTCCTTTCCATTACTCTCTTTATTCACTAATTCCTCCTCATCCTTTTTAGTTTCTGGTTCCTCCTTATCCTTTTTGGTCTCATAGTCCTTATTATCCTTTTGAGTCTCATCTCCCTCTAGAGTTTTACTACTCCTCAAGGCTATAGCACTATAATGGTCATCCCTTATCTTCTTATATTTATAATTGTGTCACTTGGAAGGTTACCTTGAGGCCTTTGGATTATGGTCTGGGCAAGTTTCCCCATTTGGTTTTCCAAATTTTGAATCGAAACCTCTTGAGTGGACACTTTTGTATTTACTGATTGGATGAATTCTTTCATCATCCCCATTAAGGAATTTTTATTTTCCTCAATAGGTGGCTTCTTCTCCTGGGCTTTTGATTGATGTGGTTGTTGAAAACCAAGTGGTTGAAATGATTGACAGTTGAATTGATTACCACCTTGATTGTTGTTACTCCAAGAGAAATTTGGATGTTGTCTCCATCCTGGGTTATATGTGTTTGAGTATGGATTATTATTTAGATTCACATTACCCATATAGCAAATGGATTCAGGATTATTTGGACAATTATCAAACAAATGAGCTCCTCCACAAAACACACATGAGACTCTTAAATCTTTTGAGCCTTCAAAAGATGAAACTTGAGCTGTAAGTGCTATGATATCATTTACCTCATGCATTCCAACTATTCTTCTTATGTCTGTCATTTTGTGCATTGGTCATTGATAATTATTGCTAGCCATTTTCTCAAGTAAATCATAAGCTTGATTGTAAGATTTGGCTAGCAAAACACCATTAGCAAATGCATCAACAATAGTTCTTGTTTGAGCATTGAGACCATTTTAAAAAGTCTCTATTTGGTCTCAATGCTCAAACAAGAACTATTGTTGATGCATCTGCTAATGGTGTTTTGCTAGCCAAATCTTACAATCAAGCTTATGATTTACTTGAGAAAATGGCTAGCAATAATTAGCATTGGCCAATGCACAAAATGACAGCCATAAGAAGAATAGTTGGAATGCATGAGGTAAATGATATCATAGCACTTATAGCTCAAGTTTCATCTTTGGTTAATCTTTTGAAGGCTTAAAACTCGCCAGCGAGTATAAACCAAGTCTAAGATTCAAGAATCCAAGAAGGAATACCATGATAAGGACAATTTATTAGCAATTCCTTGAATCTTTCCCATACTTCATATAGAGATTCTTCTTCGTGTTATTGGTAGGAAGTAATGTCATTCCTAAGTTTGGCATTCTTTGTTGGTGGGAAGTATTTCATCAAGACTTTCTCCGCCAAACCATTCCAAGTTGTAATGGAATCAGGTGGTAAAGAGTTTAGCCAAGCTCGAGCACGATCTCGCAAAAAGTAAGGGAACAATCTAAGCCCAAAATGCCTCATCAATCACACCATTGAACTTAAATGAATCTACAATTTCAATAAAAAATCTGAGAAGAAGATGAGGATCATTTGTTGATAATCCGTTGAACTTTCCAATTGTTTGTAGCATTTGAAACATCATTGGTTTTAGTTCAAACTGATTAGCTTGAATATTTAGCCTTGTAATACTTGGATTCAGCCCTTCCAACGTAGGTATTTCATATTCATTCATAGCTCTATCTCTATCATCCATCAAAAGCATTTGATTGTTCAAGTTTAACTCATTGTTGTTTATTTCTAATGGATTAGCCATTTTTCCCTCTTGGGTGACTTGTTATTTTCTAATTGATCCCAAAGTACGCTCAATTTCAAGATCTAAAGGTAAGATTTCTCCCTCACTAACTCTGCTCATAGAATAAACTCACTATGTTTCTACAATACTAATTGAGAAGTCTAAATAAAAACTAAATAAATAAATAAACAACATAATAAATAAATTAAAATTAAAATTAATTAATTAATTAATAAAATAAATAATTTAACTACACATAATTGTATTCATAAAGCTCATATTTTTCATAAAAAAAGACATAAAATTGATAATAAAAAAAGAGTAGAAGAAGAAATACAATTAATCTCTTGAATTGTAGAATTAACCTCCTCTTGAATCTCTACCAAAATTGTGTCTTTTCTTGATTTTTTGGTATTTTTCTCTCTTTTTAGCTCCAAAAATTGACCAAAATTATGCTAATGGAGACTACTTAGGGCTTATGGAGTGATTAGGGGCTTAAATATTTTTTAGGTGCGATCTGGACCGTCAGATCAGCTTCAAAGCAAGGGTTACGATCAAAATTGACAATTCCAGCCAATCACAGCACGACACTTGGCATAAAAAATTCATTGGCGAATAAGGGAGCGATGCGTGACAAGGGAGACCAGTCAGAGTCAATGCTTGCTGAGTTAGCGACATGTGGCAAGACATGATTCACAAAGATGGATGGTGTTGCACACTGGTTGAACGCGTGGAGCAATGGCGTAGCAACATGTAGCATACGCATTGACCAATTTCCGAACTCAGATTGAATGTCGTGCTGACACGTGGCACATGTTTCATCCTACTCACATGCTTGCGTGGCTTGCCGAGTCAGCTCCTAATTGGTCTTGTGTTAAAAATTCATAAAAATTCCAGAAAAATCCCAAAAATTTTATTTTCATCCGCTTTCCCTAAAAAGTTTATATTTTAATATTTTTAGCCATAAAAATACTATTTATTGAATAAAACAAGTAAATATTAAATAAAAAATTGTACTAATAACTCTATTTTCATAGAGTCATCAGAGAGCTCCACACCTTTAACATCAATAAGCACATTTGTAAGGCCTTATAAGTCTACCCTTATTGTTATTAATTTTTCATAAAAATCACTACACTTATGATAACAAAAACTACTAAGTTTGTGTTTATTTGTTATCATTATGATAGCAAAGGTCATATAAGATCAAAATGTAGGTTTTGGATTAATAAATTTAATAATTATTTTCAGGTTTCAAATTCTAGGACTCATTATTATCAACCTACCATGCATATTGTAAATTTATTTAGGATGAATGTGAAAATTAAAATTAAGTCTAAGAATATACCTAGGAAAATTAAGGTAGTTGAGTCCTAATACAAAGATATAGATAAATCAAAATAAAAAAAAAATAGATTAGAAAAGATTGCATTTTTTATGTTACTTGGTCGTCTTTTATTGATTCACCTATGTATTTTCGTTAGAGTCCTTAAATGACCCTAGGTGAGAAATTTCATGGTATTGCATTTATTTATTTCTCTTTTCTTTGTTAATTTTTTTTTAAAATGAGTAGAATCGTTTTTGGCCAATAAGGTACTTTAAACAACATTTACTCACATACAACCTTATCTTTAGTGTCTCAACTCATTTTTATTTTTATTGTAGAAATGATTCTACGATTTTGACTTGTGCACACACAAATATTTTTACATGTGATGATCGATATTGACATAAACTTATTTACACACATATGAACACACATGTAAGTTATGCTTGAAGTTTATGATTTCTCTTGAAAGACTCTAGGATTCTAACTAATCTTGACTATAAAATTGTGTTGAATTCTATTTGTTGATTTTTAAAATTTTACAGTAGAGAGACACCTAGTATTGAGAAGGCTACTTATTGTGATATGTAAGCTATTGATAACTGTATATTATACAGTTATTTTATCCATTTTATTAATTATAATTGTTATGTTCTTGATATTTTTAGTTAATTTTAATGTATTAAAATAATATTTACTGTTAGTTTTCTAAGGAATATATTTTTAAGGAAAATTAAAGAATTTGAATTAAAAAATGACTTAATTGCAAATAATAAAAGCTAAAAATATAATTTAAATTAAAAGAGGGCTTAATTGCAAATATCAAAAGTTTAAAAGTTAATTTAAATTAAATTAGAGGGCTAAAAAGCAATTAAATGAAACTTTGTTTTTTTGCGCAGGAAAGAAGACCACGTATGCCACGCATCGTCAAATCAGAAATCAACGGTGATGATTAGGCGAGTGCGATACACGCGCTACCCCAGGCGAGTAGACACGCTTCCTAGGTGGCGCGCTACTTGGTGCACCGTCTGGGGCCCACTTGGTCGTGTAGGTCAGCGTATAGGATGGGACCCACATGTTTATGCCAACAATGCTCCCATGCAACGTGGTCTAGAGAAACTTTGTGTGCCCCTCCCATTCCAACGAATAAAAAGATGCCACATGTCTCGATTATTCTTTCAACAAATCAGATCTGGACACGTGGCATGAGTTGGTTAAAGGAAAAACATAGAATTGGCGCATGCTTTTCCAGCTGGTTTTGTGGGACCCATGTGTCTAGCTTGCAATATTCCTATGAGATATGGTCCATGTGCATCCTCTCCTTCCCATGAATTAAAAGCTACCATGTGTCTCAATTATTTCTTTCAATGAATCAAATGATGACATATGGCATGCATTTTGAAAAAAATGAAAACACAGAACCGGTGCACTTTCCAACTGGTTTTGTATTTCTCCCACGCATGTCTTAAAATAATATTTTCGATGTCCCCCACTATTTCACGCATGATTGTAAAAAAATTCTGATGTATTTTTTTTTAGCAAGTTGGAGCTATAAATAAGGGATTTTTATGATAAATTGAGGGGTTAGTTGGGGTTGGACGGAGCCACGCAGAAGCCATTGTTGGCTTCTGTGTTGTAGAAATTAGAGAGTAGAAGTAGATTCTAATTTTCTTTTATTCTTCATCTAATATTCCTTAAATGCTTTAATATTTTCATATTGTAATTTTAATTTTTGTTATGAAGTAATTTAATTTTTCTAGGGTTGCGTTATAGCTAAATTTATGAAGCTTGAATAAATTATTTTTGAAAGATTTATGAGATTTTTAATTTGTTTATTCTATTTGCGCTTAATGCTTTCGATTATTGGAAAATTTATCAATTGATCTGTGGCACCTAAATAAACTTGGAAGAGTCATTTTTGTGTATATTGCTCGTGTTTAGGATAACATGTATGATGAAAGGAGAGGAACATTCTTTATTGTATGTGCAGCTATTTGAGAACTTTGAACGTAATGAATCTTGGTGAATTTAATTCTCATAGGAATATAGTGAATTATTTTAGCAAGGTGTGTCTATTTGTTATCGGAAGAGACATATGGATAAAATTAGTAGTTCTCTGTTGACAAATTAAATTCAAAAATATAAATCAAGAGAAAATAATATGATTCGAGTGGATTAATTTGGTGAAATTGCAATCCTAGAATTTTCTTATTTATTGTTTACAAAAATTAGTTGTTAAACTGCAATCAATTTTTGTTTGTTTGGATAAAATCAGAGTGAAACAATTTTAGTACTTAACAAACTGTAGTAACAAATCTCCGTGGGAACGATAACTTACTTATCAATTTTATTACTTGTGACCATATATATTTGCACGTTTTTATGTTCTCTTAAAGAGACAACCATAGTGAGTAGAGAGAGCTACCTTACAACTAGTATAAAAGTCATTATGTTAGGTCTTTAGCTTGTGCATGTAAAAAAATATTAAAATAATTATGCAAAAAACGACTATACTTGTAAAAAAATGTACTTGACATATACAAAATGAAAGAGTCAAAAAAGGTTAAAAATAAATAAATAATCACATGTCTCATTTATAAAATAAAAAGATAAATTTTTAAGTCCTCAATATTTTATGAGATTGAAGACTCAATTAAAGTTGTACATGATAAGTGATACTTTTCCTTTTGAATCCTTTAGGCATATTAGTGGAGTTCAAACATGCATATTATTTTTTAATAAATTTAAATATGTCATTATATATATGCACTAAGTGTGCTCTTATACCTCTTATACTTTACTTGCTTATTTATACAATTGATAATCAAAATTTAAGAAAAAATAATTTCTCAATTGGTTGTTTCCTTATTTGTGATAAAATGAGTTTAATACCTTATATGGATATTTATGAAAAAAAGAAGTTAGAGTCACAGGATTTAGAAGGAGTCATTGTATTGAGTGGTATTTTGCATTGATTTGCTTTTATATTACACTTGGACATATAGGATAACTTTTCCTAATTGCTTTATCCTTGTTGTATTTTAAAAAGGGAGAGTGATTATCAAGTTTTATATTGTTATGCATATAGGGGTATAATGTTTTGCATTACATCTTTATATTAATTATGAGCTATACTAATATAAATGCATGCACTATTTGATTTCTCTATTGATTTCCTTATTTTTATGTAAACTAAATTAATGTACAACTAGACTTCCAAGCCAAGTTTTCGCATGCCTTGTCTAAGTGGGTTCAAGTACATACAAATTTGTCAGGTTACAACAAAAATGGTTCACCGGATCATAGTTCTACTATGAAGTCTAGCATATCAATGAATTTTTACTTTATTCGTATAAATGTCATGTAATGAGTGAAATGATTTTCCACACAAAAATACCAAAAGGAGAGTTTTTAAGGACTATGAATGTTGGCTATTTTCATAGATAAAATATTTGCATGTAATTTTATCTATAAGCTCACTATCAAGTCTATCAAGAGAGACTTGATAGTGAGCTTTCATAACTTTTAGGTATATCTTGAGAGACTTGATAGTAAGCTTTAAATAGTCATAATTCAGGTATATTTTTCATAATTTTCACACATATTATTGCATTATTATTTAAGTGTATTTTATATAGGCTCTTGATTAGATTAATTTTGATATTACATATAAACATATTATTAGCCTTTTTTTTGTTTGAAGGGTTGATCCCCATAATAGACGGATCGATCCTAATATGGATTGATCCTTAATCGATCCCACTTTGATCCTTCCCTCTATGCGTAAAATTTAACAGGCCAGTTTTACACAAGGTATTGATCCTCTTTATAGATGGATCAATCTCCCTTTGGAAGAATCAATCTAATTTTGATCCTTAATCAACTATGTTCATTCTGCGTAACTTATTTTTGGGATGAATCAATCCATCTTATAAAAAGATCAATCCCTCTATTGGAAACTAAAATATTTTGTCCTCTTTGATTCTTTGTTTAATCCTAATCAGTAGCCAACTATCTGTATAATTGTGCCACATAAGTTATGTGATGTTTTGCTCTTTAGGTTTTCTATAAATACCTACTCATCCTTCATAATAATATACACAATTACAGAGTAATTTTTATAAGGAGTACAAGGTTTTAACAGTTAGTTTTTCTTCTTTTTTGCTCATTTTTATTTAGGTTGAGCTTCATCATCTCATCTATTGTCTTCGTACGCTAGCATAAGTCTGAGCCTATTTGTTTCATATTTTCATGTTTATATAGCTTTTTCTTGATTAGGGTCTTGCATGTTTAAATTAAATAGTTTTGTATGTGATCATAATTATTTGATTTAATTTTTAAATAAGCTATTTTATATTGAACTTGTGCTTAGTATGTTTGTTCTAAGATTTGAAAGTTCATTTGATTTAATTGATATATGTTTGGAATCATCTAGTTAGGATTATTCATTATTAAATCTATTCTAAAACACATATGGGTATTTGTGTTTTTTTGCTAACTCTGGTTGTACACTAATTCGTGAACGTGTCTGATTAGTAAGGAGCTAATTAGAATGATGGTCTGGATACTACTCATATTAATCTTGAAAACTAAGAAAACAGAGCAAGGACTCGTAAGTTATGTACATTAAAAAGGGTAGCATAAGATCGAGTTTTTACTTGAACGTTTGGTTTTCATAGTGAAAAATTAGATAGTACGATAGTTCAATGACTTTCCTCTTAGGTTATAATTGTGACTTAGGTTGTTTTTATCTAAAAATATTGTGTGTTATTTTTTATTTTTACAATGTAATATTTACACGCGATTGAATGTCTAGCCAATTTATTTAGATTATTAAATTATAAATTTATATAATTTGAAAATAACTTATACACTTCCCTCTAGCTTTATTAAATTCGTTTTAGAATTTTCATTAATGTTTTTGAACCATTTTCAATTAAAAAAATATTACAATTAAATTTTTGAAGTTATATACCAATTAGTTTCAATTTTAATTTCAAATATAATATAATATTTCAATTTTTGTTCTTATTTTTGTTAAAACATTCCCCTCCAATCTTTTCTAATTTACATTCAGTTGTAAGCCTAAATTGTTTTCAAACATTTCTAAAGAAAAGTTTTAACAAAACTCTTTATATTTCGCTCATCTTCACGTATATATACTTAATGTTTTTAAAATGTTACAAATATTTTTGTATTTAATAGTGTTAAAAGAACAATCATTTTGAATAATTTTTGTGTTAACATATTTTTATTTTAAAATAAAATTTAATAATTATGTTAAGAGAATTAATAAAATAAAATATTTTAATATTAAAAATATTCCAAAATTGTAAATTCAATCTCATTCTCGACCATCTGAACGCTTTCAATCCCTACTTCGCTCAATCATCTCTTCTTCTTCGGTTTTTTTTTTCTTTTTTCTTTTTAGAATCCCTTGGTTTGTTATTCAAAACCTGCTGTTCCAAATTCAACAAGAAGTTTATTAATTAAAGTTTTTCATTGCAAAAAAAAAAAATTTTGGTTTTTGTTTTGTTTTACCAATTACATTTATTATTTGGTTTTCTGTATTAGACTATAAAAAGAGGGGTTCCCAAAATTCGATCTTCAAGAAAGAAAAGGATGTCAAGTTCTATGAAAATTGGTTTCTTGTAGTTTTCTCAGTTTTGTGCTAAAGAATTCGAAGTGAAGAGAAAAATCCAGCATAAAATTGTCTTTTTTTCATTTTCTTTATTTAATTTAATTTTTTAATGAACTTTTTTTTCTTTGCTTTTTTATTCTGTAACTTATAATATATATATATATATATACATAGAAGGGGGGAGGAAAAGGATGTATATTTTTATTTTTTATGAATATTTTACACTTTCATATTTAAATAATTAAGATTTATTAGAAAGTGAATATAATTACTTTATAATGATTTATAATAGTGAAAAAATTATATAATAATTTATAATAACTAATATAATAACTATTATAATGATATATATTAATTGCGTAGTTGATTTTATATAAAATAATTGTATCTAATTAGCATATGGGATAAATGCCATTAGAGATGAGGTTTTTTTTTAAATTAATTAAACCTTGATTGAGAGTATTATGGCACATTTTTAAAAACTTGAGGATATTAACGAAGATACGTGAAACCCAAAATGGTATTAATGAAGTTTTCCCTTCTCCAAACGAAAAATTAATTTGATTAACATTGGTGCATTATTAATATATTAGTCTTCGAAATTTGGAACCACCGCTTTACATATATATATATATATATATATATACACACACACAAGTATCCGAAATCTACGCTCAACCCTCCAGATCTATCACAAAAGAAGTTGAAATTTGAACAAAATTAACAAGAACTATTAAAAGAAATATTGCAATTATCTCATCCAGTATTATTATTCACCACTAATATTGTCATTTTGAATTAATCAAAATGTGATCGGCCACTGGGAAGAACATGACACAATGATGATTCCCAAATCAAAGACAAAAAAGTTCGATCCCTACACCCACCTCAACATAATACGCAATCCCAACGGCACCATCACGCGCCTCCTCACTCCTCCTTGTACGCCCGCCAGTCCTGATCCTCGTCCGGGTGATTCCGTCGTCTCCAAAGACGTTACTCTCAACGTCGAAACCCAAACTTGGCTTCGCCTTTACAGACCCACCAAGTTACCTTCCAATGATAACAACATTGCTAGGCTCCCCATAATCATCTTCTTCCACCATGGCGGTTGGCTTCTCATGAGTGCCTCTGAGTCTTCATCACACATAATTTGTTCCCAACTCACTAGCGAAACCCCAGCCATCATTGTCTCTGTTAATTACAGACTTGCCCCTGAGAGTCGTTTACCTGCTCAATACCACGATGCTCTTGATGCTATTTATTGGATTCAACACCAAGCCTCTGATCCAAATGGTGAGCAATGGATTCGAGATTACGTTGATTTCTCACGGTGTTATTTATACGGCAACGGTTGTGGGGGTAATATCGTCTTTTTCGTTGGGATCAAAGCTTATGAATTACAATTACATCCCTTGAGAATTGCTGGGATTATAATGAATCAACCAATGTTTGGTGGTCTACAAAGGACTAAATCTGAGTTGCGATTCGCTACAGACGACTTATTGCCTTTACCTGTTCTCGACCTTATGTGGGAATTGGTCTTGCCTAGAGGCGTAGATCGTGACCATCGTTATAGTAATCCGATGGTAAACGGAAGACATAAGCATATGGTGTGCCGGTTAGAAAGGGTGTTGGTGATTGGATTTGGAATGGATCCGATGATCGATAAGCAAAGAGAGTTCGTGACGATGTTGGTAACGTGTGGGGTCCATGTCGATGCTCGTTTTGATGATGTTGGATTCCATAACATTGATCTTGTTGATCCTCGAAGAGCTGCTGTTGTTTTGAATCTTGTTAAAGACTACATTCTCAATTATTCTAGTTTCAGTTAATGTTGGTTTACTTTGATAAAACTAGTAAGCAATATACAAACGAAGGGAGTTAACAACTCCTATGAGTGTGAAGGCTTTTTATTATCTAAACTCCAAACATAACAAGAAGATAAGAAGAATAAGGGTACGATGACTTTAAGGTAACATTAAATATTTGATATTATTAAAAGTTTCTGTTTTATTTCTTTCCGACCTTTTCTGTCATTTTTTAATAGTAATAAAAAAATTTACCCAAAATATTCTTTTTTTTAAATTTACCTAAAGTTTAAAAAATAATTTTTTTAAAATATTGGATTCAAATACTTCATACTAAAAGTTACTTAAAAAATAAAAATTATTAAATTTTTACATTTAAAAAATAAATAATATAATTAATTACTAAAAATAATAACATTCTAACAATTTCATTAGGTATGATAAAAATATTTTTTAAGACTAATCAATAAGAATAACTTTGAAAATATTTTCAATGAACAATTAACTAAAAATGATTTTATTATTAATGTTGTAAAAAATAATAACTTTAGAAAATTAATAATTTTTTTCACTTTTTTTAATTCTAACTAATTGTCAAAAAGAAAAAAAAATCCTTCTTAAAATATATCAAAAGGCTATTTTAAGTAAAAAAAATGGTTATTATTTAAAAAGAATATAAATGATATCGATACTTAAATTTGGGTACTAAAACTAAATATTTTAATAACATGAAATATTTAAATATCAATATATTCATTGGAATACTCGTAGGATACTCGACTCGAAGAATAAGGTTTTCTCTATTTTTGCTTCAACCGAAGAACAAGGTTTTCTTTTTTTATTTTTTCTACCATAAAAATATGGTTTTGTAATTAGGGTAGACACATCAATTTTATTTTATTTTTTAATTTATTTCTCATCTTATCTTAATAGACAATTTGAAGAAATGAGAGAAAAAAAACCTTAATAAATAAATCAATTGAATTATTATATTAGTAAAATCTATTTAATTTTTACGATAACTTTTTTTTAAAAATTAAATCAATTTAAATATTTCAGATTCAAACATTAAATTTTAAAATAATAATTTTAACTTAATCTAATATAATATTTTAATATATTAACAATTTTAAATTCTAATTTGATTTCAGTATGTTCAAATTAATTGTATACAAATAAGTTTTAATATGCTTATAAATTATATGCCATACACAGGTTCAACTCTGTGAGCCTGGTTCTTTTGGTTCTTTTAATTAGGAGTGAGCATATGAATGAGTAGGAATGGTTTTTGATAACATATATCTTTATTTTTCCTAAACTATTTGAAAATCGTAGCAATTTGAGAAAGGATATTAGTTGTTAGTTGTCAAACGAGAATAAAATATTTGTTAATATAGGTTCATTGATGATCTGGTGTGTAGCTAATAATAAATTCAAGTTAATTAATAAAACTCACTACATACACATGTTTCTTATTGTTTTTATTCTTTTGTATATTGAGCTTGTATATGCATATGTATGTTCAAAGATGATTGCAAAAAGTTATGATTATTGAATGATACATTTACTCACTATTCTTATGAGCTTCATCTCCTTCCCAAATCAAGCATGATATTAAAACTTTTGATTGAATTATGTAGCATTTATTTTCTCTGCTTCAATGCCGAGACACAATCAACAAACTTATTGGGATGCATTAACACATCCACAAGTTACTACACCTCCTACTTTCAATCCAAATTCAACTAGTACCTTTAGTGCACTTTTTCTACCTCTTATCCCAATATAAGATTCTTACTCATAGATGATAGCAGCACTTTCACATAGTTTTTCATGCATCCCTCATGGTAGTATATCTTTCTCGATTAAACTTGATGATTTTAATTACTTAATTTTGTGAGATAAGATGCAAAGTTTCATCGTTGCTTATGGATTGGATGGTTTCATTTATGGTACCATTAAACCATCTCCCAAATATTTTAATGTACAGATTAAGTAATCCAATTTTCTCTAATTGGAATCAATTGTATTCTCATATTAAGGGTTGGATTTACAATTTTGTTACTCAAAATATGAATTATCTACTCGTTACTAAGCAAATATCAGTGGACTTCTCTGAGGGAAAACTTTATTTCTACAAAACAATCTCAAGTCATGAATCTTTGATCTCAACTTCAAACCTTAATGAAAGACAATATGCTTATTACAAAATATTTACTTCGTGCTAAGACCATTATCATTTGGTTGGCTTTGGTGAACTTGTTATAGATAGAGATTTAATGCTCTACATAGTACAAGGTCTTAGAACTCGTTACACCACATTTGTTACATTTTTTAATATGCTTTATGTTAGACCAATATTGGGTGAATTTCATAATATGTTTAAGAGTCATGATAGAATGCTTCTAATGCAATCTAATTATGAACCTAGTAACAGTTTCCAGGCACATGTTGCCAATGATGTGAATGTTTTTAGCCAGTGTTAATGTTGCAACTTTCTACAATGGACAACAAAACTAAATCTTTTCACAAAACAAGTACCTAGAACAAGTTGGAGCATTCATCAATTCCTACAGGAGCAAGGTAACTCACCAAAAGGAACCAACAACTCATCAACATCTATACATTCCTAAAATCCTAAATAGAATTGGAACTTTACTAATAGTAAGCCTAATGATACCTCTTATTCATTCAATAAGGAATAGCCAAATTGTCAAATATGTGATAAAGTTGAGCATATGGCTGTTACATGTTTTATCTTAAGAGATATTCTTGAATGGATGAAACCAAATGGGGGTAACAAGTTTAAAAATACATTTACCAACATTGCTTTTCAGACTCATTCTAATGATCCTTCAATTGGAACAACAAATTCATCTGGAAGTATAAATACTTGGTGTCAAACATAGGTGCTATCCATTGTCTAAATGAAGACTCTTCTTAAGTTTCACACTCTCAACCTTATTGATAGTGTTCTAATAGGAAATGGTCACAAATTAACTATTAAATGTGTTGGCAGTGGTATTCTATCAACCAAATCAGGCACTTTTTTAAGTTTGAAGGCTTTATTGTACACTCCTCAATCCTTTACAAACCTCTTAGATGTCCATAAATTATGTTGTGATAACTTAGTATTTATTGAATTCCATCCTTATTTATTTCTTATGGAGGATCTTTCCTCGAAGAGGGTAGTACTCAAGAATGGTAGTGAGAATGCCTTGTACAAGCTTAATGGGTAAGTTCAATCAAAAGGTAACTCTATGGTTACATCATCTAATTGTGTAAATGATAACTTGGTACTAGTTTTTGCTCTAATACATGTTCTATTTTAGCTTTTAGCTTTAAGACTTTAGTCAATACTTGCATGATCTTTTGGGTCATCTATCTTTTACTATTATTAAAAACTTGTTAGAGTTAGCGTTATTAATGCATCCAGAGTTTGTATTGATTGTCAAGTATTAAAGGCCCATAAAATTTTCTCATCACTTTAGGAAAGAGTTCATAAACCTTTTGAATTAGTGTATGCTGATTTGTGGATCTTACCTCATCTAAGTAGAGATGGTGAAAAATACTTCTTATCAACTGTAGATGATAACACTATATTTACTTGGATTTTTCTTCTCAAGACAAAGGATCAAACTTATTCATCGTTTCTTCATTTAAAAATGATGATAGAAAAATAGTTTTATTGTAGCCTCAAATCACTTCAAACTGATAGTGGTGGTGAGTTCATACCAATTACTCGTGAACTAGAAAAATAGTGTGTTTCATAGAATCACTTGTCCATACACATCTGAGCAAAATAGGATTTTGGAATCAAGGCTTAGGAGAATAGTAGAATGAGAACTTATGATGCTTTACAAAGTTATCGTGCCATATTGATATTGCCATTATGCTTTTAAAACTGTTGTACACCTGTTCAACAGATTATTTACTAAAATCCTTTGTGGACTATCCCCTTTTGATATATTATACAAAAGGAAACTAGTTTATAATAGTCTTAAAGTGTTTGGAAGCTTGTGTTTATCTTGTCTCAAGACATACACTTCCAATAAACTTGAACTAAGATCCACTCCCTGTGTACTCTTAGGATATGCTTCTAAATAACTAGGGTACTTGGGCCTAGACAGAAGCTGTAACATAATGCATGTAATTCGACATGTTAGATTTGTTGAGTGTATATTTCCCTATAATACCTCTACACCTAATACTTCAAGTAATTAATCATCTATTGAGACAACTCAAATTCAAAATCCTACGCTTCCCATACTTAAACCCTCATCTCTACCACTCAACTTTCATAACAATGTTCCTTCCCCACTTACTAATACTAGTCAATCTATTCCATATGATATTCATCAAGAGTCACCAACTTTAGATTCTTCAATTTCATTATCTCTCATTTCATCTTCCCCAATTCAATAATCATCACAATTTAGTGAGAGTCACACTTCTGGTACAAAAAATTCTTCCACTCCTTTGATTACTAAACAAACGGATGTCATATTCCTACATCCCTTAGTAACAACATACATCTTTTCATTGAGTTATCTATCCCATCTTCTTATCATACCATACCTCTTCATGAACATTGACTAGGAAACACTCATCAATGTTAACAAGTGATAAAACATGAAACTTAAAACCAAAGGTATTCCAGACCATCACCAGTGTCAAACATAAAATGGTCATACTCCCATAACCTCACAACTAGAAAGATGCTCTCACTATACTAGAGTGGAAACAATATATATAAGAAGAATACAATTAGTGAAAAACAAAGCATAGGAACTAGTCCCTTTACCTTCTACACACAAAGCCATACTATGTAAGTGAATTTTTTTGAGTTAAGCTTCAAGTTGATGACTCTCTTAATAAATACAAGTAGTTGTCCTAAACTCATACAATCTCTTTCTATAAACTTTAATAACACTTTGGTATCAATGATTTAGGATAATTAAACTTCTTCCTTGGCCTTTGAAGTTCAATATGTGTCCTCTAGAATACAACTCAGTTAACAACAATATACCTGGAATCTTCTTCACGAAAAATAGTCTTCATAACTCTAAGTCCTCACCCTCAACTATGTGTGCATGTTATGTTCTCAGTAGATATGAAGGAACACCTTTGGACGATGCTACAATATACAAAACTAGAATTGGTTCTCTACAATATTTACACTCTCAGGTAACCAAAGATTGACTCATATTCATTGGACAACATCCAAAAGTTTACTTAGATACCTTATAGGTACATTTTCCTATGGATTGCGTCTAGTCAAATCTCCCCAACTTAACCTCACAACATTTAGTCATACTAATTGGGCCAGCAACACTAATGATAGAAACAATATTGGTGTATATTGTATTTACTTAGGAGATAGTCTTGTCTCCTAGAAATTAGGCAAATAAATTTTTTTTTCATGTTCCTCTATAGGATCAAAATATAGAAGTTTGGCTGTAACAACTGCAAAATTGCTTTAGATGCAATCTTTATTGCATGAACTCCATATAACTCTTTCACCAACTCCATTAGTATTATGTGATAACATTAGTGCTAAATGTTTTTCTAAAAATTCAATTCTTCATGATTGAGTAATACATATTGAGATTTATTATTACTTTGTCAGAAAATAAGTTTTTAACAAAAAAAAACTTACAGCTCAACATGTCTACTTTGAAGATAATGTTGCTAATTTTTTAATAAAACCACTTCGACTCAAAGGTTTCTTCTTTTGCAACCAAAACTAATGGTTCTTCCATTAGCTTCAATTTGAGAGGGGATATTCATAATATTGGTTCTTATAAGGGTTTTATGTATAGCTAATAATAAACCCTAGTTAGTAACTAATGCTTACTACACACATGTTCCTTATTATCTTTATTCCTTTTGTATGTTCCTTATTGTTTTTATTCCTTTTGTATGTTGAGCTTATATATACACATGTACATGTAGACGTGATTGTAAAATGTTATTATTATTAAGTGATACATTAACTCACTTTTCTTGTAAGCTTTATTTCTTTCCCAAATCAAGCATAAAACAATAATTGCTAGATAATCACTCTGTTTGCAATTTTCCTAAAATAATAAATATAGTTGCCAATATCAATTACTGAGGGTCTTTTTGACAATTTATATATGAATGCATACACATGCAATTTTCCTAAAATAATAAATATAGTAAGTTACTATTGTATTTATTTTTCTTACTATCTCTCGTTAAAGTGTGTTTGAAAATCACATTTATGATGGAAAGTTAGCTCCAACATTATCCAAGTTTTCCTTTCAGAAGCTACGTTGAAATACTCTAATTTGGACCAAGAGTATCTTTAAAATGGGGTGTGGTAATTTATTAGTATCTATATTAATCTTTTGGTACCCATTATTGCCCAAGTTCTTGAATAGTATTTTAAAAATACACGAATTATCTTAAAGGTATCATTTGATCAAAAGAGAAACATGTGCACAAAAAATAAAAGGGTATTTCAATCCTTTAAATTTTTCATTATTATTTTTTTCTTTTTTCTCTCTTTATCATTCTATCTCATTAGGTTTAATATTTAGGATTAGGATTTAGGGTTTAAGATTTAAGATTTAGTGTTTAGGATTTATGATTTATGATTTAGAATTAGGATTTATGGTTTAGGATTAGGGTTTAAGATTCAGTGTTTAGGAACAAATACGAGTAAATAAAGTTAAAAAGGTGTGTTTTAGAGCAAAAAGAGTATGCATCAAGGCATGGTTCCAGGTTGATGAATGCTTAAAAGTACTAATATTACAATGATTTAATGTACTTTAAATGATTAAAAAGATTTATATTTATATGATTTTATCACATTTTTATATAAATTTGTTTTTTTGTAATCACGAGTATTTTTATTGTTTTTCAGGTATTTTTGTTTCAAAAAAATAATTTAAAGACTCAAAAAATAATATTGGTGGCAATACATTACAAATATGTTGAGAAAAATGAAGAAAATTCAAAAAATGGAAAAATGGACAAAACTGCCCTCAATCATGCGCACCATACCGAAGTCTGCGTGCATCTGCGCCCAATCGTGTCGCATCATACCGAATTTGTGTGCTCCACTACCTACATCAATCCCTATGTCATCACCCATCAATTCTACGTCAACGCTCGTCCATTACACATATAAAGCCATTTTTTAATCATTTTTTCCACTTTTTCACCCTTTTTCTCACCTATAAATACCCCATTTCTCTAATTGTAAAAAACACACCTTAAGAAATAATTTTCTTAACTATTTATCTCTCTATATTTCTCTCTCTAGAAAGCTTTTTTTTTTAGTTTTTAGTTTTTAGTTCTTCTCTTTTTGAGAAGAAATAGCTATGTTTTTGTAAATTTCTAACTTTGGATTCAATAAATGAAAATGAAAATCCATTTGGAGGTTTTCCAGAAATGAAATTAGCATCAAGGTTCTTTAAGGATTTTTATTATTTACAATTAATTTTTATATTTTATTCTTATATGTTATATTTAATTTATCTGTGATTAAATTTAACATGACTCACTATCTATAAATATGATATAATAATAACATTGTTATGCTTACGAAATATTAAATATGTAAAAATAAATGAATTAATTTTATTTTTATTCAAGATTTTATATTAAGGATATTAGAGAGAAATATATTATTTTTCATTATAAATTTAAATATGAAAATTAGATTTTAATTGGTTTAATTATCCAGTCTGATTTAGAGTAATGTTCTTTTATTTGTTGGTACAATAACTTGGTAGTTAGAGTGAAGCTCTATTTAAAAAAAATTATAAGAACTATTACTCGAAAATGTATTGACAACATATTTTCGGTTATGGTTTCAAAACTTGAAAGTTAGTACTTGGATAATTAAATTGTTAGGTTTAATTTGGACACCTTGAATAAAGTTTAAAATATCTAACCCCACCAAATGTAGCATTTAAATGGTTTATTTTCAATCTCTTAGAAAAAAGAAATTAATTTAATTAACCAAATTAATTATCGACCCCACCCATAGGTGTTAATTGATTTGTTTAATTAACAAAGAATATCTAACCCCACCAAAGGTGGTATTCATATATAAAAGAAAGAATCAATAAATATCAATTTATATATTTAATAACCTAAATAATATGAGCAAGCATAATTAACTTAATTATTATATCCATATATACTCCACTCTTATAAATGATAAAAAAATTGCATAAATATTTATTGAATCCGTATTCATATTTATGTTATTAGATTAGGAAACACAAAAACCAAAATATCGTGATAGGATGTTTAAGATTTAATTTATTTTTTAAAAGTTTGAATAATAATTAAAAATCACATATATTCCTTCCTTAGATCGACCTTGGGAGTATACTTGTTATTTTTTATAAAATGATTCGTGCACTTGGTGGAGTTTTACAAATATAAAACCAAAGTATTTGTAGGATTGATATTACTAACTCGATGTCGATTCTACTAATCATAGGTGCACTGTGGCGTAAGACTCTCGAGTGAAATTATGGACATAGACTTTGGCATAGTGTTGTGTCAGAGTCCAGGTTCATTATGACACAACCCTCTAGTGTAGCTTCCTAGTACGAAATTCACCACGCATTACGATATAAGTGTGCACATAATCTTTAGATTTTTTTGCATCCTTATCCCACTTACTCTATATTTTCTAAGCTTAAAATTACAATTATTTTGGACTTCTATAACCCTAATCTTACATTGTGTGTAACTCTTATATTATAAATATATAACTAGGGTTGACAAAAAAATTAGGCACGTATTTAGATAGAGAATTACAAATTTGAAGCTGATGTAAGATAAAGGCAACAAGAAGTTAAAGATCCACCGTAGACTCCAATCAACAGTTCTTCTTCTTCTTCTTTCTTGGTTGTTAGGATTTTAATGATGATTATTTCAAAATCTATGTTTGGCTGGTTTTCTTATGTGACGATGAATAATTTCTAAATCATAGACTATAACTTGATTAATTAGATGTCATGATGAATTTTTAGTTTCATTTCTTGATTTTTGATGTGTTCGACTCTATAGTTAAATTTAAAAACTATGCATGCATAAATTAGAGTAGGTAATTAATTTATTGCATTAATATGTTTAATTCTAATTTAAGATGTTAGATTGTAATTACTAATATTTTTATTCGAATTAGAACTTGTGGCTTCTGGCATGGGTAGCATTGAATATATTCGTTAAAACTTAACGATTGTTCTAATATTTTTTTAGTTATCTCCTTTATAGAAATTAATGCAATAATTAATAGATTAATATAATAAGTACACCTCCAAGTTATTTAGGATTTAGATTGTCTAATAGATTATATCATTAATTATTATTCGATAAGAAAAGATAAAAAATCTTAAATAGATCTAGATTTCTAAACCTAATGTTAAGAATTCAAGAATACTTTTAGGTCACAATAATAATTTAGAATTTAAGAAAATAAATATTGATTTATAACATAATTGTTTAAATTATAGGACAGTGGTTCTCTCAATTTACACAATTTATTTTATTTATTGTTTTATGTTATTTTTCCTTTGAAACAACTATTAAAAAACTCCTCTTTTTTCTAATGTATTAATAAAATAATAAATAGTGATAAAAATTATTAATAATCAGAGCGGATACCATAACTCTTATTTTTAATTTATTTATCAGTTGTGCTAATCATTTGTTTAATAACCATGAGATAATCTTTAATATTCCAAATCTATTTTCCCACCCTTTTTTCTTGTCTTTCAAAATTGAAAGGAGAAACGTCTAATCTTCACAGAATATTCCATGATCTGAAAGAAGAATAAACAAGAGATATTTTGATTTTATGCCAGCAACAAAATTTACCAATAAGGGATTTTTCTGCATTTTCTTTGACAATTTTTTGATCAGCTTTTAGTTCCACTTTGTACTCTTTTCGATCAATTTGAAATAGGGGAGAGATTTTCAAAAGATGTAAGAGTATCTTTGTTACGAGGCTCCATTGTAATCAAAGTTTTCTGGGTTATAAAAAAAAAGTTTTCTGGGTTATAAAAAAAAAAATTTCATGTGAACATTCTTGTTTATTTCTTCTTCTCTTTTTGTCTCCTTTTTTTTCTCTGAGAGTTTTTTCTTTAAGTATATATATTCATGAGAAAATAAACAAAAAAAAATTGTAATTAAAAGAAGAGAAACGGACGGAACAATTAAATGGAAAAAGTTGTAATTAAAAGAAGAATTGAACGGAATAATTAAACAAAAAAATGTAATTAAAAAGAAGAGAAAAGGACGAAACAATTATAAAAAAGAGAAGAGAAACGAAAACGAAACCGAAAAATAATTAAAATCAATTAAAACATTAAATAACAGTTTCAATAATTTAAATTCAAAATTAATTACCATTATAGTCATTTCAACGATTTTGATACAGAAATAGAGTTCAATGGATTGAAACATGCATATGATAGATAGGTGTTACTCTTTGAATCTTTTCCTATAAAAATATATTTACCTTACTCACTTATCAGTCTTTGAACTTTTCTATCAATTATGTAAGCGATGACACAAGAGTCTTTATAGACATAATTCAGTTCTCACGATTATGTTCATTTTGGTCATAAATATACGTATGGTTCTGTGAGAATTTCTAATGAATTGAGCCTTATATAAGTCTCTTTCAAAGCGGTCCCACTCCTCCTTCATATATGTGATCTCTTATTTTTAAAAGTAATCAACAAAGAGTAACCTGCATGCTCCACTCAATATTCTATTTATTAGAATCATTAAAAGTCTTAATTTACCATGTATCTTATGGGTATCACAGTTTTTATCATAGAAATGGACTTGAGGGTAAACCCCCACAGTGATCTCATTAAGTATTTATAATTTGGTTGTCCCTTTGAACCTAGATCTTGGAATCTCCCATCAAACCTGTTGGGTTTTCTTTGTAAACCCTTTATTCATTCATGGACTTCAGTCCCATTCCCCTCAATGACTTATCAATTAACTCTCAATTTAACTATTTGGTTAAGGGATTCACTATGTTATCCTTTGATTGCATATATTCAATAGAGATAACCCCAATTGAGAGTAATTATCTAATAGTATTATGTTTACAATGTATATGTCGAGACTTACCATTATACATATTGCTTTGTGCCTTGCCTATAATAGATTGGTTATTACAATGGATGCATATTGCAGGTAAAGACTTCACTCACTTAGGAATATCCTCTAAAAAATTATGTAGTCATTTGGCTTCTTTATCACATTTATCCAAAGCAATTAACTCAAATTTCATCATAGATCTAACCATACATGTCTATTTAAAAGAATTCTATGAAATAGCTTAACCACCCAATATGAATACATATCCACTAATAGACTGTGAGTCTTTCATGTCAGATATCCAATTTACATCACTGTATCCTTCTAATACAACTGGATATCTTGTTTAGTACAGTCCATAGCTATGTGTATATCTTAAGTACCTAAGTAGTCTTGTAATATCTTTTCAGTGATTAGATTCTGGATTATTAGTATGTCTATTTAGTTTACTCGAACTTTTATTCTTAGATAGGTGTAGATTTTCATCTACTATTGTTCTCACAATTCTAGAATCACTATTGTTGAATTTTTCAAGTATTTTGTCAATATAATGACATTAACTTAGAATGAGACCAATTGATATCCTTCATATCTTAATTCCCATAATTACATCAACAGGTGCCATAGCTACGTGTATATTTTAAGTACCTAAGTAGTTTGTAATACCTTTTCAGTGATTAGATTCTGGATTATTAGTATGTCTACTTAGTTTACTCGAATTTTTATTCTTAGATAGGTGTAGATTTGCATCTATTGTTGTTCTCACAATTCTAGAATCACTATTGTTGAATTTTTCAAGTATTTTGTCAATATAATGACATTAACTTAGAATGAGACCAGTTGATATCCTTCATATCTTAATTCCCATAATTACATCAACATGTGCCATATCTTTCATATAAAACCTTGAATTGAATATAATCTTAGTAGATTTGATCATTTGATCATTACTACCCATAATTAGCATGTCATCAATGTAAAGACACAAGATAACATAACCATCCTCTTTGTCCTTAACATATACACATTTTTCACATTCATTGATTTTAAAGCCATTTGTCCTCATGACATTATCAAACTTTTCATACCACTCTTTTGGTGCTTATTTCAAGCCATATAAATACTTCACCAATTTACAGACCTTTCCTTCTTCCCTAGGCATGAAAAACCCTTGGGTTGGTCCATATAGATTTCTTTATCTAACTCTCAATTTAGAAAGGCTATCTTTACATTCATTTGATGTATTTCAAGATTTTATAGAGAAGCGATAGCAATTATCATCCTTATGGATGTTATTCTCGTCACATGAGAATAAGTATCAAAGTAATCAAGGCCATATCATTGTTTGTATCCCTTAATTACAAGCCTGGCCTTGTACTTTTCAATTGATCTATTCGATTTATGTTTTCTCATGAAAATCCACTTGTATCGTAGTGTTTTAATGCTTGAAAGTAAATCAACTAGTTCCCAAGTATGATTTTTTAGAATGGACATAATTTCATTATTAATGGCTTATTGCCATTAAGGATCTTCAGAAGAATTCACAACCTCTTCGTATGTTTGAGCTTCATTGTTTAGCAAGTAGGTTAAAAAAATTTAGACCATAGGATGTCTTTTTCCTAGTCCTCTTATTATGTCTGGGTTTAGCCTCAATATTATCCTCAACCTATTGTTCATAGTCTCATACATTCGTTCAGATAAACTTTATTCTCCTTGAGATTTACCTAGAAATACATTTTCAAATAATGATGGATTCCATGATTCTATTATCATGTTCTTGTTTATGCATGAGATCTTTAACTCATACACAAGAAACCGATAAGTACTTTTATTATGTGCATATCCAATGAAGATGCAATCTATCATTTTTAGACCTATATTCACCTTTTTAGGTATAGGTACGGATACTTTAGCAAGACACCTTCCCACTTGTAAATATTTATGGGAAGGTACCCTTCCTTTCAATAATTCATACGGTGTCTTATGTGTCTTTTTTAAGGTAACTTCTTTGAAAGGTAGTTAGTTGACAAAATAGCTTCCCCCACAAGTTCTATGGCAACCCAAAACTTAATAGCATTGTATTCATCATTTCTTTCAACAATTCCATTTTGCTGAGGTGAATAAGGTGTTTTGGTTTCATGGATAACTCTATGTTTTGCACAAAATTCACCAAACGGTGCTTTATATTTACCACCACGATCATTGTGCAGTACCTTGATCTTCTTGTTGTGTTGATTCTCAACATCTATTTTATAAAGAATAAATTTCTCTATAGCTTCATCTTTGCTTTAAAGCAAATACACATAGTAATAAAAGTAATAAAAGTAATAAAATACTTATCATCACCCCTTGTTTGAAGAAATTTAAATCACATAGAAAACTATAGATTAAGTCAAGGGGTTCAACGTTCCTTTCAATCAAATGAAACGATGACCTAGTTATTTTTGCCTCAACACAAGTCTCACACTTATGCTTTGAATATATTTGAAATACGGGTATATGTTCCATGTTAATTAGTCTACGTAATGTATCATAATTAACATGACATATTCTACTATGCCACAAGTTGGAAGAATTAAGCAAATAAGTAGAATAATTTTAATCTTATTAATATTCTTAGTTTTTATAGTCATTACATTGAGCTTAAATAGCCCATCAAATACATACCTTTTTCCTACAAATATCTCATTTTAGGTCAAAACAACCTTATTATATTCAAACACTATCCAAAAGCCATGCCTATTTAGCAATAAGCCAAAAATAAGATTCTTATGGATGTTTGGCATATAAAATACATTTTTTTTAATCTAAGCTCATTCCCAGAGGCCATTTTCAACTTGACCTAGCCTTACCCTTGAATGACTAACGAGGTAGAATTTTCCATGAAGAGCTTCTCTCAATCTTTCACTGATTCAAAAGTAGTGAATATTTTTTTTATCTGAGCATACATGCCTTGTTGTACCAATATCAATCTACCACTCTTTTGGGTTTGATCCTACTAAGTTCACCTCAGAAATGACTACATATAAGTCAATATCAGAGATATCATGAGTGATGTCATCAACCATGTTTGCCTCACGGTTCTTGTTTCTTTTTTGAAACTTGTAGTTTGTGGCTTTATGCCATATCCTCTAACTGCTAAAGAAAATCCCTTTGAAACTTGACTTCTTAAAAGTTGCTTCACTAGGTCTTAATTTAAACCCTTTACCGAGCTTGCCCTTGCCTTTATTTTTATTGTGCTTGGAACTTTGACCATACTCCATCATATTAGCCTTGGGTATTGATGGGATATACCCTCTTTTAGAAGAAACCTTGTTGTGTTCTTCCATTTTGAATCTTATTAGTAAGTCTTTCAAAGACCCTTTCCTTTACTTGTGCTTAAGGTAAGCTTTGAACCCTATCCATAAAGGAGGAAACTTTTCAATAATAGTTGCAACTTGGAAGGTTTCACTAAGTACTATCCCTTCATCATACATCTCTATTAAGATATCTTGGATTTCACATATTTTGTTACATACAAATTTAGAGTCCATCATCTTATAATCAAGAAAGTGACCAACCAAAAATTTCTTGGGATTAGCATTTTTCATTTTCATACTTCCGATCCAATGATTATCGGTTAGATTATTTAGAACATAGTTTTGATATAGATAATCAGAATGCTCTCATGCTTTAATTGCATTAACAGATTGAAAATCTTATTCACCATAAGGTTTATTAGGAGCTTCTTTAGTTAAGAACCTTGCCAAATTCAAGGTGATGAGATAGAACATCATCTTACTCCATGTCTTAAAGTTTAAGCCATTAAACTTCTATGATTTCTTTACCACATTATGGTTCATAGGAATAGAAACCAATAATATTAAGGCAAAGTAGAGTCAGCAGCATTCATAACTTAGTTCGTGATAGAGGAGTGATAATTTTAGATGCTATAATAATTTCTACCAAATAAAGTTAAAATTTATATAAGAAAACAATTCGTATAAATAAATATATTTACTAGATTATTCTCGTAACGAAATAAAATATAATTAATTTAATAAAAGATTAATATGTAAATATAATTAAAACATAAAATATGAGTATTAATAAATAAAATGGTAATCCTAATTAAATATAAAAAGTAATAACAAACAACTCAAAAATTATGAGCTATTAGCCATAGTAAAATATACTAAAACTGAAAAAAGCAAAAGATGAGGTTTCGAAGTTTCAGAAATATAGAAACTAAACAATAAGTAAATGAAACATAGTTCTTAGAATTAGAAAACAAAAAGTTAACAAAATTGATATTAAATAAATAAAAAGAAGTTCCTGCACAAGAATTTTAAAAACTATAACGCTTTATTGAAAAGGATGATATAACTAATATTACTGAACAAAATCAGAAAAGAAGAGAGAATCAAAAAATTGTTTTACCAGATAAAGAAAAGAAAAAAATTAACTTTGTTTTTAATTGCTATCTAAAAAGTAAATAACATTAACAAAAGAGTTATGAAGAAAACTCAAAACCAATAAAAGAAAAAGATATACGCAGAAACTCTTTGTACAAAATAGGAGAGAAAAATTATTTGGAAATAATGTAAAAATAAATTAAGAATAAAATTATTTTATTAAAATTAAAAATAAATAAATTTAAATATATATATATATATATAAATTAAATGAATTAAAAATTTTATATCACATAATATGTTTAAGATAACTTTTTTACTTATCCGTAAATTTTTAAGCGTTTAAACCATAAAAATTCCTTCTCTTTTTCTTTCTTTTCCTGTCTGTTTCTTTTTCTTATTTTTTTTTCTTTCCTTTTCTTTCTCTCACCGTCTTTTCCTGTCTATATTTTCTTTTCTTTTTGTTTCTTTTTATTTTTCTCTAATCATGAGTGTTTTTCTTTTTGTATATATTCATAAAAAGAGAAACGGAAAGTTGTAATTAAAAGAAGAGAAACGAACGGAACAATTAAACGAAAAAAATTGTAATTAAAAGAAGAGAAACAGACAGATCAATTAAACGAAAAAAATTGTAATCAGAAAGAAGAATAATTATAAGGAATAGAAGATGAATGGAAATGAAACCAAAAAATAACTGAAATAAATTAAAACATTAAATAGTATTTTCAATAATTTAAATTCAAAATTTTCCCACCACCACAACAATAAAGTGCATTCTCGGGCAAGTGGAAAGACTACAAGCAATTACTGTTTATAATTAATTTGGAGTATCGAGACTAGATGTAAACCTGGCTGATTTCATTTAACTCATAGTAAAATCCATTACCTTTGAAAATTTATCTTAACATTTAGATTTGTAATGGGTTGAAATGATATTAGTGTGTGAGAAATGATATATCCCATTTGCTTTTTATTTCTTTAATATATGAAAATAAATTAATAAAAAAACAATAAATCAAATATATGATGCATTATAGTAACTAGTGTTAAAAGTATAATTTAATTCATTTTATATTCTTATTTTTAAATGGTTGATTAATTATTTAATTTATTCTTAATTATTTTTTATTTTTATTTTTAAAGAAAGATGCATTGACCTTTATGGTTAGATATATTCACGAATAAAGACATTTGAATTAAGAAATTAATAAAATATTATGATTATGATTAATTTCGTATATTATTAAAAAACATTAGAAGTATGATTTCTTAAAAAATTACGGATTGTAATTTCAATTTATTTTTATAAAAAATTAAGATTATTTTACTAATAATTGTTTTTAATTGTTAAAAATCATTTAAGATTATATTTTTATACATGTTATTTAAAAAAAAAGTTAGTCATATATAATAAAAAAAAGACTACATACTATTTTTTCAATAAAAAAAAGAAAGAATGAGGTTATTAAAATAAACATGTTATATTACTAAAGAAAATGAGAAATATTTTTTAAAAAACTTAGATTATTATTCATGCCGTACTTATATATTTTTTTGTCAAAAAAACAAAGTTTCAAGTTGTTTTAAAAGAAGAAGAAACTTAACTTATATAAAATCAATTAAGAGTAAAATAAAATAAGAAAAAAATTCATTTTAATTCGTTGCTCACTTATGGGGAGTTGAATCCAAAGCTATCATTTTAAATATCAGTTTCATATTGAAATTTTATTGACTATTTTTGAAGTGTTACAATTTTATTTTTTAATTTGTTTACATTTTAAAAGTTTTTTTTTCCTCCCTAGCATGTTCTACTTTTCAGCATAAAAAAAACATCAAAATCAATTGATACCAACACACATAAAGGTAAAGTTCTCTCATTGTCTTGTATAAAAATATAATAATTACTTTTTATTAATTAATATTGAGATAGTATATTTAAATTTGTCTTTTATCGTGTATATGATCCTACTTCAGCACACATAGAATTTCAAGTTGATAACAATCCTACCGATAACTTAGAGTAAAAAATAAAATAAAAAAAAGGATGCTACTATATAGTGAAGATGAAGCTCATGACTTGTGCAAAAAGTATGCTATATAGATAAAGGTTTTAGTATATTTTTTAGGCAACAAATATTTCTATGTTCATGCCAAGGATTTAATCCAACGGAGTATTCTTTTATTTAATAAAGAAAGTGGTTGTCAAGCCCGTGTGGTATCTAAAGTTAAAAATGACGTGTATGAAATTATGAATTTTAATTCTAAGTATGGTCACCCACTTACAAAGTCAGAGCAAAGAAATCTGTTACTAGAATAAATATAATAAAGATTGAGGTGGTGATAAACATGATATTTACAAATATTTTTAAAAAATTTAAAATCTTATAAATATTTTCAAGAACTTATAAATATTCTCGAGATTATATACAAAGCATAGATTTGAAATGTCAAATTGAATGTAATAATTAATTTAAAAAGTAATTTTTTTATTTTACTTAATTGTGTACCTTTTATATTTAGTAATTTTTGTTTTAATGAATTGTGAATTTTTTTATGATTTATTTATCACAAGACTTAATTTAGTATTTTATTTTTTTAATGATGGATTAGGCCCAATCCACCACTAAATAAACCTATTAGTCTTTCATCTCTTGAATTGGCATATATAGTTTTTTGCTTATAAATGTAAGTATTATAAGTGTTGGTTATTTTCGTAGATAAAATATTTACCTATAAACTTATTTTTAAGCTCGCTATCAAGTCTATAAAAAAATTGAAAAAAATCAAAATTTTAGATAATCGTACTTCAGATATGCATGTTATAACTATAACATATATGATTGCACTCATGCATTTAATAACACATATTTATAAATCTAGAATTATTTTTATTGTTAAAATATTTATGCTAATATATAGAAGAAGATATATGCTAAAATATTATATAAGATATACTCTAAATTATAGCTTAAATATTTAGCCTAAAAGATAACATAAAATATACTTTAAAATAACCCTTTTTTTCAATATGAATCTTCATGATTAATGAGTATATTTTAAAAGAACTCTTCTTTAAATATGAGTCTTCTTAATTAGTGAGTATTACTGATCATATTTATAATAGAAAAAATATTTATCAATCATAAATGAGTTTTCTTAATTAATGAGTATTACTAATCCTATTTGTAATAGAAAATATATTTACTAATTACATAGGATTAAGAGTTTTAATTTTTCCTATAAATAAAACTCATTGCTCATTGTTTCAATCAAACACACAAGAGCGTTATTTTATTCTTCTTAATTTCTCTCTCTTGTTTTACAAATATAATATCATAATTCTTTAGGATTCTTTATTTAGTTAATCTATCAAATATTGGTGGTTATGTTTAATTGATTAATAAGCGTAATTAGTTTATGATATTTTGATAATATGTTCTTATGGCTTCTTATTTATTTTTGTTCTTAAATTGTTAGATCAAATAATTGGTTTTTCTATATCATAGTTATTTGATTTGATTATTAATCTTTAAAGAAGCTATTTTTATTGAACTTCTGCTTAATGTTTTTGCTCTAGGATTTACTAGTTTGTTTGATTTAAGTGACATATGTTTTGAATCATCTAGTTAAGATTATTCATTATTAAATTTGTTCTAGAACACACAAGGGCACTTGTATTTTTGTGCTAACCATTTTGCAGTTAATTCGGGAACGTATCTGATTGGTGGGAATCTTATTGGAACGTTGGTTTAGAAACCGCTTATGCTAATATTAGAAACTGTGAAAATAGAGCATAGGCTCATAAGTAAAGTACATTGGGGTAGTATCTTAGGAAGGGTAGCATAAGACCAAATTTGATTTTGATAGTAGAAAGTTAGGTGGTTCGGTGGACCGATGGTTTTCCTCTTAGGTCATAGTTGTGGCCTAGGTTGTTTCCACCTGAAAATATCGTGTGTTATTATTTTATTTCTGTAATTAAACTTACTCACGATTGCATTCCTAACCGCTTTGTTTAGGTTATTAAGTTATAAATTGATAAAAATTAAAAATAACCTATTCACCCCTTCTAGGTTAATTGGGTATATATCTTATAAACTTTTTATTGGTATCAGATCTGACACTAGACACACTTAGTGAGATTGATCCTTAGGTATACACACTTCTACTTATGGACCAACTGAAAGAAGGTAGGTCATCTGTTAGACCCCACTTTTTGATGGGTTTAATTACCCTTACTGGAAGGCTCACATGCAAGCTTTTCTTAGACAAGATGAAAAAGTATGGGATACTATTCTTGATGGTTGGGAACCACCTTCGGTAACAAAAAATGGTGTAACAATTATAAATCCAAGAATAGACTAGACCACCAAAGAATGTTCCCTTAGTGAGGCAAACCAAAAAGGTCTAAGCTCAATATTTGCTATAGTATTGATGTATGAGTTTCATCGCATCTCTAACTATGAGACTGCTAAAGATGCATGGAATGCACTTGCTCTTGCTCATGAAGGAACTTCCCAAGTAAAACAAACAAAATTGATATTGCTAACATCTGAGTTTGATTCCATTAAAATGAGAAACACTGAAACTTTTGGTCAATTCTATGCTCGCTTTTGTGATATCATGAATGCTTGTTCTAACCTTGGTGTGAAAATTCCACAACTAATAAAAGTACGCAAACTCCTAAGCTCCATAACAGTAGACTATAAGATGAAAGTTATAGTGATAAAGAAAAGTAAGAATGTGGACACACTAAACATTGATGAACTTGTCAGGTCAATCCAAACATATGAGCTTACTCTTGATCATCCCATGAAAATCAAGGATGTGACATTCAAAAGCTCCAAAATGGACATCTCTGATAGTGATGAGGATATGAATGATGAGTCATTAGTCTCTAGAAAAAAAATTGAAGTTCCTAAAAAAGAAGGGTCAATAGAATAATCAATCTAATAAGGGACAATATAGTTGTTTAAGGGACTGAAAGTCAAGGAAAATAAAGCCTCCTAGCTTTGATGGTAAGAAAACTAAGCTCACTAGTCCTCAATGCTATACTTATGGGGGTTTTGGTCATATTTCTATAAATTGTGCAAACAATAAAAAGAAATTTGGTAAAACATTTAATGCTACACTTAATGACACAGAAAGTGAGCAGGATAATGCTAGTAACTTAGAAGATGATGACACTAACTAACGTGCCTTCACCGCAACTACCAAAGCACATCATAATGACTCTGAATTTAGCTTAGATAAAGAAAATGAGGAAGTAAAATCTTCTTTATTATTGCCTAAGTTTAATGTATCGAGTTATGATAAACTATTCATAAATTGCCTAGGTGCTAGGGAAGAAAGGGATAAACTACTTGTGGAAGTAACTAAACTTAATGATATCATCAATGTTCACAAAACAAATTCCTATATCTTAGAGAAAGATAAAAAGGAATTGTCTAAAAATATTAATGTCTTGAATTTGAGACTTGTAGAAACAACCGAGGAAAACAAAAAGCTTAGGCAAAAACTTAGTATTGCTAAAGAGACGGTGAGGAATTTGACCTTAGGTGCTGCAAAATTGACTAAAATCTTAGACTATGGAAACCTACATAGAGATAAGAGAGGTCTTGGATACATAGATAAATAGTCAACACCTTCAACATCAAAGACCACATTTCTAAGGTCCTTAAACTCTACTTCTACTGTTACTACTTATGCACAAAAAACTATTGCACCTGTGGTAGACAAAGTTGTTAAATTTGTGCCTATTTGTCATCATTGTGGTAGGAAAGGTCATATAAGACCAAAATGTAGCTATTTGATGAATGCTCCTAAACTTAATCATTCTTTCCATGCTTCACATAATAGGAATCATAAGCATCATTCATCTATGAATGCTACATCATATTCAAGGATGAATGCAAATTATAATAACTTGTTCATAAATTCTACTATGAAGCATGGGGTCTTAGGTTCAAAGAGGCAAGAAAAATTCAATACTTTTAATGCTATGACTCATTATCATCATCCTACTATGCATACTGCATATTCATTTAGGATGAATGGTAAAAGTATAGCTAAGTTCAAGAACACATCTATGAAACCTAAGTTAGTTGAGTCCTAACCCAATGATATAAAGAAACCAAAATGCAAGAAAATTTAGGAAAGGAAAGATTATTTTTTCCTATGTCACCTAACTGTCTTTTATTCCATCATCTAGAGTGCTTAAATGATCCTATGTGAGTAATTTTGATTGTATTTATTTTATTTATTAGTTAAACTTTTAAAAAGAGAGATAGAAAAGTAGAATCCTTATCTGGCCAACACAATATTGAACTTATTTAATACTTACATATATATATATATATATACCCTCATTTTTAGTGACTCAACTCATTTTGATATTTATTGCCTAAATTATTCTACAATTTTGACTTATGCATACACATATTCTTATACATGTGATGATCGATATTGACATAAACTTATTCACACACTCACGAACACACATATATGTTATGCTTGAAATTTATGAATTTTCTTGAAAGACTCTAGGACTTAAACTAATTTTGATTGTAAAATTGTGTTGAGTTATATTTCTTACTTTCTAAAACTTTACCGTATGGAAGCACCTAGTATTGAGAGGGCTACCTACTATGATGTGTGAAGCTACTGCAGTGAGTAGAGAGGGCTACCCCACAACTAGTGTGAAAGTCATCATGCTATGTTTTTGGCTCGTGCAAAAAAAAAAAAGAAGATGGAAAGATTATGCAAAAAGAAACTACTTATAAATCTTGTATTTTGAATGCACAAAAAGAAAGAGCCAATAGAGGTTAAAAAAAATTTAAAAAAAATCTCTTATTTTAGCATTTTATTTTTACACACGATTGCATGCCTAATTGTTTTGTTTAGGTTATTAAATTATAAATTGGTAAAAATTAATAATAACCTATTCACCCTTCTAGGTTAATTAGGTTTATATCTTATAAACTTTCAAAGAGCATCTATGTAAATTAGAGAGAAGACGAATATCATTAATGAAAAATATATTTCAAAAAGCTTTTGCTTTGTCTTCTTGGGTTCTTGATTGAATACTTGAATTTGACTTATCAAAAGGAGTGATCATCCTTTGTGGCATTTAAAGATTGGAGTTTTAAGGACTTTGCTTCCTTAGGGTTCTAATATGATCATCTTCGACACATTCTTAGCAATTCAATCCTTACTATTCCTTTGAGTTTATGGGTTCCTAGGATTATACGCCTAGAGGGTCCACATCATTTGGTATCAGAGCCTTGGTTGTTGAAAATAGGTATCTATCTTCATTTATCTTCATTTTGAATTATTGATTTTGAAAAAAAAATAAATTGATCCTTGTTTCTATGTCATTTCAAAAAACAAAATTCATCATTTTCTCCGTTTTCACAAAAATAAATCTGTCTTGATTCCAAATTTGATTGTTTTCTTTCCTTATCTTTGTGGAACTAAAATATTATTGTTTTGGGATTTTAATTTTTGTGATATTCTTGTTTGGTTTCCTTATTTCCTTTCAATTTTGTGTCATTGTTTTCGTCTATGGATTTCATTTCATAACCCTCTTTGAATTCTTTGTATCTTTTCTTGTTCTTTATTCTGGTGTTCAATATATTTTTGTTCTTCAAAAAAAGAAGAAGAGGGCTACACTATTCATAGTTTCTAAATTGTTTTTGATAAATCGGAGATGCAACTTTAAACGGCTATAAATTTTAGCTGGGATGTTGAAATGACTATTATAATATATCAAATCAAAGCTCGTTTTGATTCCTATCAAATTTATAAGCTATACCATTGTTCTCACATTTTTTGAGTCCAAATTTCATTGTTTACATCACTTACCAAGGGTTTAAAGTTTTGTCACACCTTTTGGCATTGTTTTCAATTCTTGTTCATTAGGTTTGCAAATTTGTTTTTTGTAAATTTTCTATTCATAGCACCGCAACAATAGTCAAAAAAAGAGGAAAAAAAAGAAGAAAAGAAGAAGAAGAAGAAAAGGAGAACAAAGTAGCAGATTGTTCAAGATTTCAAATCTTGTTTTCCTTGCCACATTTTCTTGTTCTTGTTGAAATTATTTGTTCTTTATATTGTTCTAGTTTCCTTCTACTTGGTTTTTTAGAGTCCTCTTTAGAATTTCTTTCATTCCTCTATTATTATTTTTAAAAATATATTCTAATTTTCAAGATCTTGAAAAGATTCATTCTTGTTTCTTTAGAGTCCTCTTTGGATTAGGTTCTTAAAATTCTAATTTTTTTTAGATTGTTACCAACAAAATGGTTGATTCTTGAGACTACTCAAATTCATTGATTTTTTTAAGAACACAAAAGGAGGTTGACTTGTGCTTTGAGTGATAAAAGAAAAAAAGAGCCGAAATAGTGTGAAGAAAAAGGAGTGAGGGCAAACACGTGAAAGAGTGTGTGAGTTATCTTATTTTATTTTACAGATTGAAAACATGAGTAAGGAAGGAGGATAACCACAAGAGATCGACTTGAAATTCTTCTTGAATGTTGTTAATGATTAATTTAAGAATCTGAATGCAAGGTTAGATGGTTTAGAATCCTTTTCCGGTTTTGAATCACAAAAGATGGCATAGAAGACATGAGTTCGATGAAGAAGAAGCTGATTCCAATACGGAGGATAGAGCAAGTTATAAATGGGATTAAAAGATTGGCTCCAAAGAAGATAGCAATATAAGCATTATAAAGGTGAAAAATCTGCCTTTTCAAGGATAGAATGATCCTGAGTTATACTTGGAGTGGGAAAGAAAGGTTGAAGACATATTTGATTTTCATAATTACTCTGAGGAGAAGAAAGTAAAGCTAGCAGCTGTAGAATTTACAGATTATGCTGGTATATAGTGGGATCAATTAGTGGTCAATAGGCGAATGAATAGTGAAAGACCTATTCGATCATAGGAAGAGATGAAATTGGTGATGTGTAAGAAGTTTATACCTAGCCATTATTATAGGGATCTATATAGAAAGTTGCAAGGGGTGGTTCAAGGTTCTATGAGTGTAGAAAATGATTATAAGGAGATGGAAATTGCCATGATTAGAGAAAACATAGAGGAAGATAGAGAAACAACAATGGCTAGATTCATTGTCAGATTAAAAAGGGAATTTGTTGATGTGGTTGAATTGCAACATTACATAGTTATGGAATAACTACTACACAAAGACATTAAAGTGGAGAAGCAAATCATGTCCAAAAGGTTCAAATCTGATTCATCCTTTAGTTCTTCGTGGAAATCAAATTGTAGGGACAACAAAGCATTCTTTAGAACAAAAGGTGAAGCAAAGTCAAACAATTCAATTGCTATTCCTAGAGGTAAACCCGAAACTAAAACTCTTACTAATTCATATGACATTAAGTGTTTTAGGTGCCAAGGATTAGGATATATTGCTTCTGAATGCCCAAACAAAAGGGTTATAGTTGTACAGGTAAATGGAGAAATTGAAAGTGCTAGTTCAAGTGATGATGAAATGCCACCATTGGAGGATTGTTTTGATGTTTAATTGGAAGAACTTGTATATGGAGAATTACTTTACACAAGGAGAGCCCTGAACATACAGCCTAAGAATGAAGGAGATGATGAGTAACGTGAGCATATTTCTCACATAAGATGCCATATGAAGGATAAGGTATGTATGGTTATTATTGATGGTGGGATTTGAACCAATGTTGCTAGTACTTTGTTGGTAGAAAATTTAAATTTGAAATGGTAGAAGCATCCTAAACCTACAAGCTACAATGGCTGAATGATTGTGGAGAAATGAATGTCAACAAACAAGTTTGAGTTCCTTTTTCAATTGGAAAGTATAAGGATGATGTTCTTTGTGATATGGAACCAATGTATGATGCTCATATATTGCTTGGTCGACCATGGTATTTTGATAGGAGGGTGTCACATAATGGGTATAAAAATCAATATTCTTTTGAAATGAACAGCTAAAAATATATTAACCCCTCTCAAACCTTTGCAAGCTTATGAGGACCAGATTAGGATAGCCTTTGCAAGCTTATGAGGACCAAATTAGGATAGTAAGAGTGAAATTTGAGAGAAAAACAAAAGTGTAAGAGGAAAATCAAAAAGGAGAGAAAAATGAGCACAAAAGAGAGAAAAGTGAGCACAAAAGAGAGAAAATTGAGCACAAAGGAGAGAAAAGTAAGCACAAAGAAAAGAAAAGTGAGAAAAAGGAGAGAAAAATAAAAATATAGGTGTAATTGCTAAAAATCATGAGGTTAAGAGTGGAATAATGGCGAGGCAACGAGTACTTGTACTTATGTATAAGGATGCTTATCTTTCTACTAACGATCTTAATTTATTTTTTCCTAGTGTTGTTTTGTCTTCATTGAAGGACTTTGAGGATATATTTCATAAAAGATTCCCTGTGGATTACCAAATCGACCTGCTTATAGAGCTAAGATTCAAGAAAGAATCTTTTCGAAGAGAAATAATGAAGATTGAGGTGTTGGCCAAGTTGATGATTAAAATATTCTAAAGATTCTCAATATCCTACAAATATTCTCAAGATCCTACACAAGGGATAGATTTGGAATATCAAATTAGATGCAAGGATTAATTTAGGAAGCAATAATTTTGTTTTAGTTAATTATAGGCTTTTTATATTTAGCAATTTTTGTTTTAGTGAATTGTGGGATTTTTTATGTTTTATTTATCATAAGTCCTTTTTTAGTCTTTTATTTTTTTAATGATGGATTAGACCCAATCCACCACTAAATAAGCCCATTAATATTTTATCTTTTGAATTGGCATCTAGGGTTTTTCTATTAGGGTTCCTTGCTTATAAAAGAGAAGCTACATAAATTGGAGAGAAGACGAATATCATTAATGAAAAGTTTATTTCAGAAAGATTTTGCTTTGCCTTCTTGTGTTCTTGATTGAATGCTTGAATTTGACTTATCAAAGGAAGTGATCATCCTTTATGGCATCTCAAGATTAGGGTTTCAAGGAATTTTTTTCTTAGAGTTATAATATGATCATTATCAACATGTTCTTAGCAATTCAATCATTCATATTCCCTTGAGTACGTGGGTTCTTAGGGTTATTTGCCTAGAGGTTCCGCATCAAAATATAATAGAAACTATCGGATATATCATTACCTCGATGTCTAATGCTAGTATACAACACACAAAGACATTATTTCTTATCAAATGAGGAGGAGTTAAAAATGTCAAGTTTACTGAACGAGATTTTCATAATTTTTTGCAATCCTAAAGATCAAAGGTAGTTAAGGCCAGGGATGCACAGAGTGTCGTAAATTATTTAAAAAGAAAACAAGCCAACAATTATATCTTCTTTTATACAGTACAAGTGGATGGACAAAATTGAATGACCGATTTTTTTGGAGAGATGATTTATCAAAGCTTGATTATGAATGTTTTGGGGATGTTGTTTTTTTAGTACTACTTATAAGTGTAACATGATATGCACTCCTTTGGTCCAATTGAATCATCATAAGAAAAATGTTTTGTTTGCTTGTGCATTTTTATTAGATGAAACTACAAGTAGTTTTGTTTGGTTGTTTGAGGCTTTTTTGGAGTCAATGGGAAACAAGGCACCAAAGACTATATTTACTGACCATGACCAAGTGGAGTGCCTCATTTAGTTATGAAACATTCTCAGATGATATTATATCCACTCAAAGAAGTGAGAGCACAAATAGTGTCTTCGAAAGTATGACTTGAAAAACAATGAATCTCACCATGGTTATTCGACACTATGAAGAAACAACAATGAAATGACGTGAAGTTGAGAACTCTGAAGATTTTTCTAATCTTAATAGGAGAGTTATGATTCTTGTTTGTGATAGTTCTATCTTGAAGCATGTAGCTACAGTTTATACACATAATATATTCATAATTTTTGAAGATGAGTTATTGCAAGTTAACACCGAAGAAGTTATGGGTATAACTCTAACACCATCATGTCGTGTCATACTTTGAGAACCCAAGTTTGTAACAATTAGCACATTGTTTACTACAATGGTTCAGATGATACAATTTCTTGTAGTTGTCATTTGTTTGAATCAATAGGTTTCCTATTTCGAAATGCATTAAAGGTATTCATAAATAATGACATCAAACAACTTCATGATATGTATATTTTGAAAAGGTGGACAAAATGTGTGAAAGAGGGAGTTGAATATAAGAATCATGGTAAAATATATATCCATATGGTGATCAATCATCACAGGTGACTTACCTGAATAAACTAATGTGCAAAGCTTTTAGAATTATGAAGCTAAGTGTAGATGATATCTATTTGGGCATAAGGAAGGACCTATTGCCGTAACTTTGTAGAGCCCAAGCCTTGATACATAAGCTTGAGCCTTGAGACGTCAGCCCGAGCTATGGGATGGTTAACCTAAAGCTTTAAATGTATTTTGCTTTACTCTTATACCCTTTTGACAAGCTGTGACATGTATGACCTATGTAATCGACACTTGTACATGTAAAACTCTATATATACATGGACTCCCTAAGAGATCCACACATTCCATCAATTTCTCTTACTTCTCTCTAGTTCCTCTCTCTATAAAACATAAAACAATTCCAACATTTTGGCACCCATCGTAGGGCTCAGATTCTAAGGTCAAGCTTTAGCTTCTGACCCTATATTTTCTAAGATTTTCCCAGAATTTTGAGAGAGACTAAAGTGACCAAACACATATTCCATTTACTAGTTACCTCCAGAATCACGATCACTTATTCCTTATCACCATGGTAGGGACTCATGCTGAATGTAGATTTAGACTAGTAAACACGGAAGTAGCAAAAACACTGGACAAAAACTCGCCAATCCATGGTGAGGCTAGAACAGAGAATAACTCTAATTGAGAGCTCGCTCATTGAATTCTCGAGTTAAGAAGAGAACTCGAGTAGACCAGGCGGGAAAATAGGTCATTATGCTCCCAACTAGGTGGGAAATCTCTAATGATCGAACCGCCAACCCTATCGGTAGAAACATATTAGAGCATGTCATGCCCGAGCTTAACCAGGGCAAACAGAAAGTTGAGAAGGACCCCCTTTCTGGTTCCTCAAGACATAGCAACAAGTAATGGTTGTAGGAGAAAAAATAGAGAGGTGCAATTTCAAGTGTTGGAAGAAGCTAACAAAAAGTAAGACCAACTCTTGAAACTAGCCAATGAAAGGCATGAAAAAGGCAAGGCCTCTTATGATATGGATAGGGACTACGAGAATTTGTGTCTCCCTTTTTTTGATGAAATAGAGCACGATGAGCCATCACCCAAGTTCATTGCTCCCAAGTGTCCAAACTATGAAGGGACCAAAGATTCGGTAACTCACTTGTAACGCTTTAAGAAAGTTATAGCCCTTATGATTCTTACTTAGGGTAAGAGAGACTCTATGATGTGCAAGCTGTTTGTTTCCACCCTTTGTGGTTGTGCATAGAAGTGGTTCAATAACTTGGCACCCCGTACCATAACCTTATTCTTACAATTTTCCAAGTTGTTTATCACAAATTATTCCTGCAATAAGCCATTGAAAAAGGAGTCACACTAGCTCTTCTAAATCACCTAGGGAAGTGGTGATTCTATTGAAGAATATATGAGAAGGTTCAGAGAAGAAAGGCTAGAGATATCAGACTACCCAAGCTCTATTACAATAAAGGCCTTCAAACTAAGTCTCCTAAGAGATTCTAATTTGTTCGCAAAACTGACCAAGATGGTCCCATAAACTTTAAAAGAAGCTTATAGAGAGGCGAGAAAATTTGTCAATCTAGAAGGAGAGCTAGATTTGGTTAAGAGCAACACGGCAGCTGTGGAGGTTGTGCTAGAAAAAGAGAAAATAAGGATGAACCTAGATATGGCCAACCAAGATGACAATATCTATAAAAACAAGGGCTTCACACCAAATCATAGTTTGAGTAGCCAATGGTCTGAGAACATGAGACCTTGGGGAAGATCATTATCTCCCTTCAGGGGTCTACCCTTAAGAGTAATAGAGGAGGAACTAAATGTCAGATGGTCCCAAAAAATGGGGGCTTCCCTTAGGGACACATCTAAGTGGTGTGCCTTTTACAAGGATGTAGGTCATGAGATAATAGACTGTAGGCATCTGAAAAAATAAATAGATGATGTTGTTCATAGGATATTTAAAAGATCTAGTAGGAAGCAACAGTAGAGGAGCAGGGTGAGAACCCGGACGTGAAACTTTGAAGCTAATTGCTCCTTTAGGTAGCGAGATAGACCTCTAAAACAAGGCCAATATAAGGACTATCCATACCATACATGATGGGTCTAGGATCAATCTGACTTCCAATAACTCGTATAAAAGGTACACCAGAGACTTATGCAACTCCCTACATGTTTACAATCTAGAAAAAGAGAGGTCTTTTGCTAAAATCACCTTCATTGAAATAGATGAGGCCTCATCTCCACACGATGACCCCTTGGTAATCACTTTAAGAATAGGATTATGTGATGTTTTTTGAATTATGATTGACATTGTGAGTTCAATTGACCTTATTTTTTTGTCAACAACAAGGGCCATAGGCATAAAAAAATGTGATATTATAAGAAGAGATCTACCCTTGGTAGGATTCAATACTAGCACCACCTATGAAATTGAAATCATGGTGCTACTTTTCATGGCTAAGGGATCTATAGTGATGACCAATTTCATGGTAATTGATGTCCCAACTCACTACAACGTCATCTTAGGCAAGCCATGGATACACAAGATGAAGGCAGTTCTATCCACCTTCCACTAAGTCATCAAATTCCTAACTAAGGAGGGCATAAAGGAGATCAGGGAAGACCAAGAAAATGTAAGAAGTTGTTATAACACCATTATGAAAGAGACCATTACCAAGTAGCAACCACAACATAGGCCTCTACAAAAAAAAAGGCCCAGAGGTAGATGTCTAGTACATTCTTTCAATTCAAATGAGATGCAAGATCTACTAATTGGAAATAAGGCAGGCCTTACACTTTTGATGTACCTTATTTTACCATCCTTATATATATATATTTATATATATATATATATTAGGTTATTTCTTACAAGTAATTGCTCTTCCCTAATATTACATGCTCATTCTCAAAAAAGGTAGAACATTCTCCCTCAAAGAATTGATCCCCTCAATTTCAGAAAAGATAGAGCACTCTCCCTCAAAGAGAGTTAATCACCTCGAGCTCAAACTAGGTATAACGCTTTCCCTCAAAGAAAGTTGATCACCTCATCCTTAGAAAAGGTAGAACGTTTTCTTTCAGAAAGCTGATCACTTCAAGTTGAGAAAAAGGTAGAGCGCTCTCCCTCAAAGAGAGTTGATCATCTTGAGCTTAGACCAGGTAGAGCACTCTCTCTTAAAGAGAGTTGATCACCTCGTCCTTAGAAAAGGTAGAATGTTCTTTCTCAAAGAGTTTATCACCTCAAGCTTAGAAAAAGGTAGAGCGCTTTTCCTTAAAGAGAGTTGATCACCTCAAGCTCAAACTAAGTAGAGCACTCTCTCTCAAATAGAGTTGATCACCTCGTCCTCAGAAAAGGTAGAATGTTCTCCCTCATAGAGTTGACCATCTCAAGCTCAGAAAAGGTAGAGCGCTCTCCCTTAAAGAGAGTTGATCATCTCGATCTCAAACTGAGAGGAGTGCTCTCTCTTAAAGAGAGTTGATCACCTTGTCCTCAAAAAAGGTAGAACGCTCTCCCTTAGATAGTTATCACCTCATCATCAGAAAAGGTAGAACGCTCTCCCTTAAAGAGAGTTTATCACCTCAAGCTCAAACCAGGTGGAGCGCTCTTCCTTAGAGAGTTGATAATATCATCCTTAGAAAAGGTAGAATGCTCTCCCTTAGAGAGTTTATCACTTCAAGCTCAAATAAGGTAGAACATTCTCCATCAATGAGAGTTGATTACCTCGAGCTTAAAAAAGGTAAAGCGTTCTCCTTCAAAGAAAGTTGATCACCTCGAGTTCAAACCAGGTAGAGCGCTCTCCCTCAAAAAGAGTTGATCCTCTCAAGCTCAAAAAGAGTAGGGCTACACACTGTGGACCATTGTGTCCAGTACCTCCCATATATGGATGTTGAGAAAGAGCCCGACATCAGGCGTAAGGACGTCAATCCTATTCTTATTGTGAGTAGGTTCCTTTTTCAAATTCAATGTGTCATTTCGCCTACTGAGTCTTTTACTCTTCCACCTCAATTGAAGAACTAAGTTAAAAGAATAGGGGGAGTGATGTTTGGGTATAAGGAAGGACCTACTGCCTTACCTTTGTAGAGCCTGAGTCTTGATACGTCAGCTCGAGCCATGAGACCTCAACCCGAGCCATGGGGTGGTCGACCTCAAGTTTTAAATGTATTTTTCTTACTCTTATATCCTTTTGACATGCTGTGACGTGTACGACCTATGTAACCGATACCTGTATATGTAAAACTCTATATATACATGGACTCCCTAAGAGATCCATACATTCCATCAATTGCTTTTACTTCTCTCTAATTTCTCTCTCTGCAAATCGGACCAATCCCAACAATATCCATGGCACTCAAATTGCAAAAAATGAGCTAAGATACCATCTTGCACCAATTGAAAGTGGAAAGAGCAAAGAAATCTATACAATATGGTGATTCAAGTTCAAGCGAGGTTCTGAATGACATAGAAATAAGAGAAGGTTTCAAGGAAAAGGTAGTTTTAGATCCTCCTAAAATACAGTCCAAAGGAATGTCTTCAAAAAGGGTCAAAGGGTTAGACAGAAAGAAAACAAATAAAGGAAAGGATATAACACATCAGCGACAACATCAACAACAAAAAATTTATGATATTTTTCTTACCTGTTAAGATTATTTGCATATAGAAGAATCCTTCTATTTTTTTTAGTGACTTTTATTTTTGTAGAGGTCAAGGAATGTAAGCAAAATCTTCAAGCTGTCATATTCCCTTGGAACCAATAACTTTTCGAATACCTTTTCAGGTATATAATATAATCTCTGTCATATTCCCTTGAGATTATAATTCTTAATTTGAGAACATAAACATTATTAAAATTGACAAAATTTATAATAGAGTTTGTTTCTAAATCTTTGCCTGACCCACAGAGGAGCAAGAGACATTCACTTGTTGAATATTTGCAAGTTCTAACACCTGACATCAATTCCCAATAAATTAACAGTTCTTTACAAGACAATACAACAATGTAGCTTGTTGGCCTTTCTCTTGAGAAAATATTATGTTTGATGTATTAGAAATTCTTGATAGAATTCTTTTATGGATGATCACATTACGTGATAGAAAGAGTTGAACTGTGGTATCAATGTTTTTTTCTTTCTTGATCAATAGAATATTTTCATGATCGAAAAATATATCATTTTGTTATTTAAACAAATATACATGTTTGACATATTTGGTTAAATTTCTCTTTCATATTCTACATGAGGTTCACAAAAAAAATATGATGCTTTTGGGTGTTATATCATTAGATAGAAGAGCATGTTTGGCATATTTGGTTAAATTTAGCTTGGATCACAAAACAAATTGATGTTTTGAGTGTTCCAACAGATATGATACCAAAATATACACATCACTTAGGAGTCATGCGAGATAGAAGTCTCTTACACGGTTTTAAATGAAGAAAAAAAAATAAGGAATCTTCCTTTAAACGTTGTTTTTCTTTTGGTAACTAGGAAAGTAGCTACTGCCACTCGAATTTTTGTAGTATTAACAATTAGAGAACCAACAGGATGAAAATGTAATCTCGTTAAATATTAAAACGAACTTATCATCTTCTAAGAGTTTAGAATCTTTACAACCAGTACGGATAATTCTTGCATCTAATTACACATGATTCTATTCAAAGGCACAACATTGCAACATGAGCCAACTCGCTTCAAATTTGAGCAACAAGTTGATGTCGAGCAACTTCAATGCCTTAATTTCCTCCAAAGAAATACGTACTTTCATGACCCAATTGCAGAGTTCAATTGCACCGGATGTATTAAATTAAACCCCCAAAAAGGTGTAGACCTTCTTCTTGCGCAAACATGAAGCTGATCCAATAATACATACATTTGAACTTCTTAAAGCTTCTTTGAAACACACATCTAATTTAAGGGAGCCAAAATTAAACAAATAATCTGAATCAAATAAAGTGTGTAATATACATAAAAATGGCATAACCATAATCAGTCGAATTCTAAAATTGTAACAGATTTTGTTAAAGAAATTAACTTCACTAAAACCATAACTAGCATGCAGTGCAATTACATCAATGAGTGAATGAAATCAATAAATGAATAAATTCCCAATACATGAATGAAATGTTAATAGTTTATTTTCAAACCAAATATTGGAAGCCAAATAAAGAAAATATTAAACATGTTGATCCTAAAACAGAACCCATAACTAGCTTCCCTCATCAAGCTAGGCTCAAAAATGTGTTGTTTATGGGTACTAAAAAATATTTGAAAATGAGAGTTTCAAATTCAACTCCTCGTAAGTTTTGTGGCAAACAAGCAAGAAACAAGAAAAACTCAGATTGCTTTTTAACACAGATGCATTTAAGAAGAATTGCTGTTTTTGTTATATCGAAAAAGTTACCCAGTAAAGGAATAAAAATGAAGAAAAAAATACCATAAAGTAGCTGCAAATCCATGGAAGAATTTTAAGCTTTGGGTTCAAAATAGAATGAATAAGCCTATTTTTAATCTCTATTTTCGCTCAGATTTGGCTAGAGAAAGAGAGGAATATGAAAGTTTTATTGGAGTTGAAGACATGAACTGAAGAATAAAAATGCTAGACATAGAGGAATATCAGAGTCAATTAGAAAGTATCTAGAGGCAAAAATCAAGATAATTTAAAAGGAGATCGTAATACCAAATATTTTCACACTTTGACTATAATCACAAGAAGAAAAAACTCTACTGTCAGCATAAAGGATTCTAATGGTGTTTGGTTCTCTAATAGAAATGATATTGGTATGTATTTTACTAATTACTTTACACAAGTTTTCATTTTTTCTATTGAGATTTTTCCTAACTTGAATAATGAACTTTCTCAGCTTTTTTCTTATTGCATTTCAGATGATGAAAATGAGCTTTTTTGCAGTATTCCTGATATAAAAGAAATAAAAAAATGTCATGTTTGTTATGGGTTCTTTTAAAACTACTGGATCATATGGTTAATCTGTTTTTGTTTATAAGAATTATTGAGATATCCTTAGTTGTAATCTTATTCAGGTTGCACAATTTTTTTCAAAATGGGTTTTCTCAACCCTGACCTAAATAAGACCTTCGTTACTCTGATAGATAAAGTAAATTATCCTTCCTAAGTTTATCATTTGAGACCCATAAATCTTTGCATTGTGATCTACAAAGTCATCTCTAAATTCTTAGCAAATAGACTAAAAGGTAAGCTCAACAAGTTTATTTCTCCTTATCAATTGGCCTTCATCCTAATAAATGAATTTATGAAAATATGATTGCTCAAGAGGTTTTTCACACTATCATAAAGAATAAAGGATGAGGTGGTTTCGTAGGAATCAAAATAGATATTCAGAAAGCTTATGATGTCATGGAATTGTTGGTATGTGAGTAATATGGCAGACAACAAGGAAACATCAATGCAGGAATTATGGCAGATAATCAGCAGACAAGAATAATAATGGAAATTAATATTGTTATAATTTGTTTACTTTTCGTTTCTTTTTGTATACAAATAGAATACATTTGTACAGAAAATATTAGAACAGAAATAATATGAAATATACATGATAATTATCAGAGAAACACAATATTTTGACATGGTATCAGAGCAAGTTATTGCTGACTAATGGAACTACCTGCTGATTGTAGCTGCTGATTTCGGTTTTTCTGCTGTAGATTTCTAATTTCTGTGACTGTTTCTTTCTTTGATTTACGATTTACGGTTTACACTTACCCTCCGACCGATTTCGGGGTGGCCATTTTGGTTTGCAGTTTTCGACACCGGTTCGACTTACGTGTGTTTCTGACTTACTCATTGAAACCGTACCGGTCTAATTGGTTGGCTCCAACGCTGGTTGCCTCACAGTGTGGCCGGTTCCACCATCAGTTTCTTGTCTGGAAAAGAAACAGAACACAACGATAACAGAGGCTGCTTGAGGAACGCAGTAGAAGAAGCTGCGTTGAGGAACGCAGTAGAAGAAGCTGCGTTGAGGAACGCGATGAAGAAGGCTATTTGAGGAAGAAAGAAGTGTCATGGCAAAGAAGAAGAAGCTGCGCGCCGAGAAGAAGAGATTGCGGCCGAGGAAGAAGAAGTTGCGCTGAGGAAGAAGAAGAAACTGTGCTGAGGAAGAAGAAGAAGCTGCGCGATTTTTGGAAAAAAACATTTAGGGTTAGGAGAAGAAGCTGCGCGAATATGAAAAAAGAGGTTTAGGGTTATGAAATTTTTCTATATATAGTGTACGAAGTGTAAAAAAAAAAGGAAAAACGGAAGGAATTTTTTTTTATTTCATGGCAGAATCTAGAGATTTAACCACCAATTTCATATTGGAAGATTTGACGATGAAAATGACGGAAGTTATAACCAGAGCTCAGACCGTCTCACAATCTCCGCTAACTGAAGCGTCGACTGCCCCCATTAGTATCAAGTTGGGAGGATCCAACTATGCCTTGTGGTCCCAGGTGGTGGAGATGTATATCTCTGGTAAAGACAAACTGGGATATATTAATGGGGATTTTCCTCAACCTGCTGAAACTGACCCCTCATTTAGGAGATGGTGCACTGAAAATGCCATTGTTAAAGGATGGTTGATCAATTCGATGGACCCCTTCTTGATTGCAAATTTTATTCGATTCCCAACTACGAAACAAGTTTGGGATTACTGCCTTACCACATACATGATGGGACAGACACGTCTCAAGTATATGATCTTCACCGTTGAGTTACTCGTATGAAGCAGGCGGGTGGATCCATTGAAAAATACTACAATGACCTTCAAGGATTGTGGTGAGAAATTGATTTTCGTTGTCCTAATCTAATGGAGTGTGCAAATGACATACAAAAATACAACTCCATCGTACAGGAAGATCGAATGTATACCTTCCGTACGGACTTGATGACAGACTCGACAAAACTCGAAGTGGTGTGCTTGAAATCAAACCATTCCCTCACGTGGAACAAACTGTGGATTCGTACGTAGGAAGAAGTCCAGAGCAGACCGTGATGATCACGGGTATAGATACAACACCGGAGCGGTTATGGCTTTTAAAGGGGTCGAGGACACCATGTCTGATGCCACCAAAAACAGAACCTCTTTGGGTAGCAAGAAATCCTCGTGAAATCCACCATCTCTTGACATGAAATGTGGCCATTGGGTGAAACTCCAAACACACCCGTGAAAACTTGCTCAAACTCCATGGGTATCCGAGAATGGTGGAATGATTTTCAAGCACCTGAAGAAACGGGACACCACCGTGGCTGACAGCGGCTACGTGCTACCAATAATGCCTCACTATCCCTTACTTCTCGTGCGAATCTTCCCAGGATCCGGGTATTTCAAGTAAAGCATTTCACATCTCTACTCTTGTGATAAAGAGGATTGGATTCTCGGACTCTTGAGCTACGGATCACGTGACGTTTGACCCAAACGATCTCTCCAATACAACCCGGGCAAGAGACGGAGTCGTGTTGCAGCAATGCAAATGGGGTCACTTATCCGCATTACGGGAGCTTTGGAAAAGTGACCTTATATCCTTCATTATCATTATCTAATACTTTGCTTGTACCCTCTCTTGTCAAACCAACTAATGTCTGTAAGTCGAGTCACTTGGACCTTAGCGTAGTGTAGATTGATGATTCTACTTTTGCCGCCTACGGGATATTCTCATCAAGGAGATCATTGGGCGTGGTACTAGGAGAGGAGGGCTATATTATGTGGATGACCTTAGTTCAGAAGAGCCCGATCAATCACATGCAAATATACCGTTGGTAACAAGGAACGACAGATTTGGCTATGTCATCGTAGATTTGGGGCATCCATCATTCGGTATTTAAAGCACCTACTCCCCAGTTTATTTTCAAATATCACACATTTAGATTTCAAATGTGATACTTGTATCCTAGCAAAAAGTCATAGGGCATCTTATCCTATGAGCATGAATAAAAGTATGACTCCTTTTGCTTTGGTACATTCTGATGTTTGGGGACCTTCCCCGGTCATTACGTCATCGGGTCATCGTTGGTTTGTTATTTTTGTTAATGATTGTACACGAATGACATGGCTTTACCTTCTTAAACATAAAGATGAAGTATTTGCTACATTTCACATGTTTCACACCATGATTCAGACACAATTTTATGAAAACATTAAGATACTTAGGTTTGATAATGGAGGGGAGTATGTTAATCAACAATTCCGGACGTACTTGGACAACCATGGTATTCTCCATGAAACCTCGTGTTCACCAACCCCACAACAGAATGGGACTGCGGAGAGGAAGAATCGGCATATTTTAGAAACGGCTCGGGCCTTACTAATCGGTGCACATATGCCTAATAAATACTGGAGTGATGCTATTACTACAACTGTGTATCTACTGAATCGTATGCCCACAAAACCTTACAATTTCAAACTCCATTAAAGGTGTTATCTGATCATCTTCTCTTGCCTACTATTTTGATGCTTCCGCCCCAAATTTTTGGATGTGTTGCTTTTTTCCACCTCCATAAAAATCAACGAACTAAGTGGGATCCATGTGCTGTCCGATGTGTATTCTTGGAGTATGGTGTACAAAAAAGGGTTACCGATGTTATGATCCAATTACTAAAAGAATCTATACTACCATGGATGTCACTTTCCTCGAATCAGAATGGTTTTCCCATCCATGGTATCCAATTACACTCTTGGGAGGAGAGTTATGGTGAAGTACGAAATTGGCTTGATGTTGAAATATTAGACACTAGTCCAACATACTCGGATCGTGTCAATAATATGGAGGAGCCAATATTCAGACCCGAGCTTGAACTTCCAGCGAAGGCCGAAGTAGTAATTGAATCTCCGAAGATGAAGTGGATGATGTACCCTCCATTCTCAGTACCCGATGATCCTCACTGCCGAGAACACTCCCGAGGTAAAGCTATCCTATCACACCTTTACAAACTAATGCTATAGATACATACATGTTGGTTATGTTTTACCTTTCGAGACACAATCGAGGTAAACCTCCAAATCGATACTCTGGAAAGAGAAGAACGACAACCCAAGTATCCAATAGCAAATTATGTATCGACTCAAAGGTTATCAGAACCTATCAGGGCATTTGCACAAACACTCTCCTCGTGTCAAATTAAAGGTAGAATTGAAGAAGCCTTATCTACGATCCAAAATTGGCTCAAGCTATAAAAGAGGAATTTGAGGCATTATAAAAGAATAACACATGGGTGTTAAGCGAGTTGCCTCCCGGGAGGAAGATAGTAGGATGCAAGTGGATTTTCTCCATTAAGTATAAAGTAGATGGGTTAGTTGATCGATACAAGGCGAGGCTTGTAGCAAAAGGATATACACAGAAACATGGGATAGATTATCAAGAAACCTTCTCACCTGTGGCTAAACTAAAAACTATGAGAGTTTTGTTATCTCTTGCAGCAAATTTAGATTGGCCATTGCACCAACTTGACGTGAAGAATGCTTTCCTTCATGGTGACCTTGAAGAAGAGATTTACATGGATATCCTACCAGGATATACTATTACATTAGGAAAAGAAACTGCATGTAGATTACAACGAGCATTGTATGGACTAAAACAATCACCTCGAGCGTGGTTTGGTAGGTTGAGTTCAGCAATGAAGAAATATGGGTTCCAACAAAGCAACTCTGATCATACTCTTTTCCTAAAACATCGATCAGGGAAGATAACAGCCCTTATAGTCTATGTAGACGACATGTCATTACAGGGGATGATAAAGAAGAAATCTCTAAGCTTCAAGAACAATTATCGAATGAGTTTGAAATGAAGAACTTGGGAGGGCTCAAATACTTCTTAGGTATTAAGGTAACAAGATCAAAACAAGGCATATGTCTTTCCCAAAGGAAATATACTTTGGACCTACTAGCAGAGGCAGAACTATTAGATTGTAAACCTGTCGATATTCCAATGGTTCAAAATCATAAACTCGGAGAATATGTGGACCAAGTACCAGCAGATAAACAGAGATATCAAAGGTTAGTAGGTAAACTCATATTTATCTCATACTCGACCTGATATTGCTTATGCTATGAGTGTCGTGAGTCAATTTATGCACTGTCCAAGTGAAGACCATATGGATGCGGTCATGCATATACTTCGTTACTTAAAATCCTCCCTTGGGAAAGGACTTATGTTTTCAAAGAATGGTCAATTGGAAGTCCTTGGATATACGTATTCTAGGCGGGGAATATGAAGGATAGAAATCTCATTGGGTACTTTAATTTTGTGGGGGAAACCTTGTTACATGGAGGAGCGAAGAAGCAAAATGTAGTTGCCTTATCGATCTTTGGTGAATTTCGAGGAATGGTCGAGGAATATGTGAGCTGGCTTTGGTTGAAAAAAACTTCTAACCGAGATTGGTGTTGCTCCTAAGTCCGAAATGAACTTATTTTGTGATAACAAAGCGGCCATTGCCATTTCTACAATCCAGTTCAACATGATCGAACGAAGCACGTTGAAGTGGATGGAACTTTATCAAACAGAATCTTGAAGAAAAGATTATTAAGCTTCCATTTGTTAAATCAGAAGATCAATTGGCTGATATACTCACAAAATATGTGTCTGCAAGGAACTTTTACAACTCACTTGACAAGTTGGGCATAAGAGACATATATGCACCAACTTGAGAAGGAGTGTTGGCATGTGAGTAATATGGCAGACAACAAGGAAACATCAATGCAGAAATTATGGCAGATAATCAGCAGACAAGAATAATAATGGAAATTAATATTGTTATAATTTGTTTACTTTTCATTTCTTTTTGTATACAAATAGAATACATTTGTACAGAAAATATCAGAACAAAAATAATATGAAATATACATGATAATTATCTGAAAAACACAATATTTTGACAGGAATATAGTTTCATCATCAAAATTCTAGGAAGCTAGGTTTTTCGGAGAATGCTCATTCTATTCTTTTAAATGGAGTACCTTTTCGTAACATTATTCCAAGAAGAGGTTTACGAGAAGGTAACCCTATTCCTCCATACTTGTTTATTATTAGAGTAGAAACTCTATCTAGACTTTTTCTTTGATATGAAAATAATGCAAATTTACATGGAATTAAATTTGCAAGAAATGTTCCTCCTATTAGTCACCTTCTTTATGTAGATGATTTGATTGTCTTCTACAGAGAAAATCTAACAGACGTAAATACCATCCATCAAAATCTTCAAAACTACTTCAAATGGTCTAGTCAAAAAGAAAATTTAATAAAATCCTGTTTGTTTTACTCTCAAATGTCTCCCCTCAATCAAAGGTGATGCTATTATCAGAAAATTTTGATGGAATTTTGATTCAAATGAAAACAACTGAATATATATTGCTTATAAAAAATGGGATCAAATTTGTCTTTCCAAAGAAACCGAGGACTTGAGATTTTGTAAGTTCGAAGACATTAACTTAAACCTTCTATGAAAATTAGGTTGGTAATTCTTGAATAATGATAACAAAGTTTTATTTCAACTTTTACACCGAAAACATACTAACCCAAAAGATTTTCTCAACTACGAAACCTTGATATATATTGCTCCTTAGTGAGAAAATTAGAAAAGTTCCACATTGGTTAGAAGATGTGTGTTGGATTTGGGGCTATAAATAAAGCCCTCCTTCACCATTTGTAAACATCCCAAAAATTTGTAAATCTTCCTCTCTTTTGGAAGGATAATTGATTAGCTCAATTTTGCCAAATTAGTTGTAATTTTGAAGTTCATTCATTTGGAGATAGTGGAAGTGGTCAACGACGCCCGAGGACCTAGGTAACATTTATACCGAACCTCGTTAAATTTCTGGTGTTATTATTTTTCTGCTTTAATATTTCTGTTTCAATATCTGTTTTTAGTTTATTTTAGCATTATATTTCCAATAGCATTATTTTGTCGGGTTAGTTTGAGTTCTATTCATTTAAATCATAAGTGAATAGTAATACTTAGAATAGGGAAAATATACCCAATTTTCCCAACAATTGGTATCGAATGAAGGTTTTCTACCTAGGAATTTGTTTGTATTCCGTTTGTTTGCTATTGGAATATAGTTGCTAGTTGTTGTAATTTGAAGAAATGGCGGAAGAAAAATTTCTTTCAAACAAAGCGCCGGTCATCCACGTGCTGCAACTATGGTGATGAGCAACGTGGTTCGAGGTGGAAAAGTTTGATGGAACCGATCATTTCGGCATGTGGCAAGGGCGAAAGTTCTAGATGCTGCTGTTTCAACAAGGTGCAGACATCGCCATTGAAGAAGAGAAACCGGATGGAGTAGATGAAGTAGAGTGGAAAAATATCAACCGATTGGCGTACGTGGTACAATCCGTTAGGTGTCTCTCAAGAGAACAAAAGTACACGTTCGTGAAGACATCCGCAAGTAAGTCATGTGGAAGGCGTTGGAGAACAAGTTACGAAGAAGAGTGGACAAAATCGGCTCTATTTGAAGAAGAAGTTGTTCCGGTTTGAATACCTTCCAGGTACTACAATAAACGACCATATTACTGCTTTTAATCAATTAGTAGCAGATTTGTTAAATAAAGATGAAGATTTAGCCTTGATGTTGTTAGCCTCCCTTCCTGATGAGTTTGATCATCTTATTACGAGCTTACTCATTGGGAAGGATAAAGTGTCTTTTGAGGAAGTTTGTACTACTTTGTATAGTTATGAAATTAGAAAGAAAGATAAAAGAGAAAGTAGGAATGAAGCAGCAGAGGCATTGTTTGTAAGAGGACGTCTGCAAACACAACATAAAGGAAGGAGAGGTAGATCTCTATCAAAAGGAAGACTTGGTAAAGATGAATGTGCCTTTTGTCATGAGAAAGTCCATTGGAAGAAAAATTGTCCGAAGCTGCAAAAGAAAGGAAAAACTGTGCAATCTGATGCATGTGTAGTTTAAAGCAATTCAAATTCAGATTTTGCATTGGTTGGTTCGTTAACAGCATCTCATCCTGGTGATTGGATTTTTGATTCAGCATGTACTTTCCATATGTCTCCTAACAAGGAGTGGTTCTTTAACTTTGAAGAACTAGACGGTGGAGTTGTTTTCACGGGTAATGATTATCCATGCAAAGTTTTGGGAATCGGTACAATTCGTTTGAAGAATCAAGATGGTTCAACGAGGGTCTTGACAGATGTTCATTATGTTCTAGATATGAAGAAGAATCTTATTGCTGTGAGAGTCTTATAATCAAAAGGCTTCACTGTGACCATACAAAATGGGGCATTGAAGGTTACTTCTGGAGCACTGGTGGCGATGAAAGGTGTTCGGAAGAATAACTTGTACTACTACCTTGGTAGTACGGTTATTAAGGATAGCATCGATGTAGTTTCGAGATGAAAAAGAGATTTAGAAACTACCAAGTTGGCATATGCGTTTGGGACATTACTGGTGAAAAAGCTTTACAAATTCTAATAAAGCAAGGCCTCTTAAAAGGTGCGAGAACCTAAGGCAAGTTGGAATTTGTGAGCATTGTGTATTGGGGGAAGCGAGAAAAGAGTAAGCTTTGCACTCTTCATAATACAAAGTGGCATTTTGGATTACATCTATACTAATGTACGGGGGCCAACAAGAACTCCATCGTAGTGGCAAACATTATTATGTCACTTGCGTTGATGACTTCTCCCGGAAGAGTTTGGGTGTATCTCGTGAAGAAAAGGATGACGTGTTAGGTATTTTTTTCAAGTGGAAGAAGATGATCGAGACTCGACCGGTAAAAGATCAAGCATCCGAGGTCCGATAATGGCACCGAGTACACAAAATGATCCATTTATGAAAGTTTGTGAAGAAGAAGGGATAGTGCGACACTTCACTATTCGAAAAACACCACTGAACAAAACGGAGTTGTAGAACGTATGAACCGGACTTTCTTGGAAAAGGTTCGATGTATGTTGTCAAATCTTTGGTTTAGGCAAGCAAGATTGGTGAGGTGTGACATATGCATGTCATCTCGTCAACCGTCTACCATCGTCGCTTCTTGAAGGCAAAACGCCATGGAGGTACGGTTCTGGAAAACCCGCTAAAGATTACGATTTCTTACATGTGTTTGGTTCAATTGCATACTACCATGTAAGCAGTAATCAAAAGTTGGACCCAAGAGCCAAGAAAGCCATTTTTTGGGGATCCTTTTATGGTTCTAAGGGATATCGACTATGGTGCCTTGAAACGAAAAAGATAATCTTTAGCAGAGATGTTACCTTTGATGAATACGCATTGTTGAGAGAAAGGTAACTAAGAAGATTGATGGCACTTTAGAGAGGTGGAGCAAACTTTGAAACAAGTGGAGTTTGAAAGCAAAATTGTTAATCCGAGTTAGTGAAGATAAGACAGGTTGATCCTCCATTGACAAGATGAATCGGATGAAGAGGTTTTAACCCAAGAACCTCCACAAAGAACAAGAAGAAACTCATTTGATAGGCCACGGCGACAAAATGTCAAGGTACCTGCTCGATACAAGGATTTTGAAGACCTACGCGCTCGAGTTTAAGAATACGGTGGCACATTACCTTTCAACAGGTTGTGCATGATGATGTTCCTTCCATATATAAAGAAGCAATCGAAGCCTGAAGTTGAAAGATGGAAGGAAGCCGTACGGATGAAGAACTTTTGTCCCTTCGGAAGAATAAAACATGGAAGTTGACACAACTACCTAAAGGCAAGAAGGCAATTGGATGCAAATGGGTGTATGCAAAGAAAGATGGATTTCTAACAAAGATGGTATTCGCCAAGGCAAGGTTGGTGGCTAAGGGCTACGCTGAAGGAGGGAATCGATTATAATGAGGTATTTTCTCTAGTTGTAAAACATTCTTCCATTAGAATTTTGTTGGCCTTGGTAGCACATGATTTGATTTGGAACTAGTTCAACTTGATGTGCAACGTTTCAACACGGTGACTTAGAAGAGGAAATCTATATGTCTCGGCCCGAGAAGGGTTTATTGTTCATTGGTAAAGAGAATTGGGTTTGTAAGTGAACAAATCATTGTATGGATTGAAGCAATCTCCAAGGCAGTGGTACAAACGATTTGATCGGTTATGTTGCAACAAAAGTATACCGAAGCACACACGATCATTGTGTGTATTTTTCGCGATAGCTTCTGAAAATGAGTCTTTCGTCTATCTCCTATCAGACGTCGATGATATATTGATTACATCGAAGAGTCAAATAGAAATTGAAAAGTTGAAGGCTCAACTAAGTCGGGAGTTCGAGATGAAAGATTTGGGGAGAAGCAAGAAGATTCTCGGTATGGAGATAAGTAGAGACAGGGAAGAAGGGGAAGCTTAGTTTGACCCGAGTCAATATTTGAAGCGGATACTACAACGTTTTGGTATGAATGAACAGACAAAACACTGTAAGTACTCCGCTAGTTCCTCAATTCAAGCTTAGTGCTCAATTATCTCCTCGAATGATGCGGAGAACGAGAATATATGGCAAAGTACCATATGCAAATGCGGTTGGTAGCTTGATGTATGCAATGGTGTGGTACAAGACCCGACATTTCACGTGCGGTTGTCAGTGCCAGAAGCGGTACATGCGTGATCCTGGTAAAGGACATTGGTTGGGCGTGAAATGGATTCTACACGGTATATTATAAATCTGTAAATGTTGGTTTAGTATTTCAAGAGTAGAATAATACCATTGGTCAATGTGCGTCGGATATTGTGATTTTGACTACGCAGATTTAGATAAGCGTCGGTCAACTAGGTTATGTGTTTACTCTTGCTAGAGCACCGATCGGTTGGAAGTCTACCTTGTAGTCCAGTTGCTTTGTCTACTACAGAGGCGATATATGGTAGTTACGGAAGTGTGAAGGAAGCTATTTGGTTACGAGGTTTGCTTGAAGACTTGGGAGTTGGTCAAAAACATATTAAGGTGTTTTGTGATAGTCGTAGTGTATTATTCATTTAGCAAAGAACCAAGTCTACCATGCACGCATAAAGCACATTGACGTTAGATTATCATTTCGTACAGAGATTATTGAAGAAGGTAGAGTACTAGTTTAGAAGATTAGTACGACAGGAGAATCCCACGAGATATGATGACGAGGTGGTAACAACAATCAAGTTCAAACATTGTCTGGACTTGATTAACATCCTACAAATCTGAATTAGCGTCAAGCGTCGTTGATCTAGCAATTGAAGAAATCATTTAAAACCACTAAGTCGCTAAGGTGGAGATTTGTTATATATTGCTCCTTAGTGAGAAAATTAGAAAAGTCCCACATTGGTTAGGAATGAAGATGTGTGTTGGATTTGGGGCTATAAATAAAGCCCTCCTTCACCATTTGTAAACATCCCAAAAATTTGTAAATCTTCCTCTCTTTTGAAAGGGTAATTGATTAGCTCAATTTTGCCCAATTAGTTGTAATTTTGAAGTTCATTCATTTGGAGATAGTGGAAGTGGTCAACGACGCCTGAAGACCTAGGTAACATTTATACCGAACCTCGTTAAATTTCTGGTGTTATTATTTTTCTGCTTTAATATTTCTATTTCAATATCTGTTTTAGTTTATTTTAACATTATATTTCCAATAGCATTATTTTGTTGCGTTAGTTTGAGTTCTATTCATTTAAATCATAAGTGAATAGTAACTACTTAAAATAGGGAAAATATACCCGATTTTCCCAACAAACCTGTGCCTCATATTCTTAGATTTAGAAGGGAATTCATTCTTCTGTGGATCTCCTAATGTTTGGAGCCTGTATTAGAATTGGAGATCGAAGTTCAATAGATATTTGGAGAGACCCCTGGATCTCTTGGACCCCATAATTCAAATGCCTCCTTCTGAAATATCGGTGGACATCCTACACAGATATCCAGTTTTAGTTTCTAATCTTTTGAAATTGCAAAAAAATGGTTGGGGTTTTAATCTCATTAATAAGCTTTGGGGATCTAATATGTGTTTGTATTTTGATCGACTTCCTTCCCCCACTATAGGTGAGAAAGATTCTTGGTTATGGATTCCAAATACTAAAGGTATTTTTGACACAAAATCATCCTACAAATAAATAATTTCCAAGAGATGTCATGTCTACTCTCAGATTTATGGAAGAAACTTTAGAATCTGAGAATTCATGAAAGAATAAGAGTTTTTTACTGTAGACTTTTTTCAAACTATCTTCTTACTAGATCTAATATTTCTCAAAAGATGAATCTTTAGGATGTTTCTCACCCTTTATGCAAAGATTCCCCTAAAACAATTAACCATCTTTTCTTCTCTTGCTAGTTCACTCTCAATCTTTGGGCAAATTGACCTTACACTTCCAAAATAAACATTACTTACCTCCCTTCTTTTGAAATGTTCATTAAGAAGATTTTCAATGTTAACAATTCCATTGGACATCCTGATTTATCACATAAAGAATTTATCTTAGTTGTTTGTATTTCTTAAGATCAAATTTAAAAAGTTAGAAATGATATTTTGTTCGATGCTACTACTATGACTTTAATATTCAAAGTTAAACAATAGATTTTCGGATTTTAAAGATGCACTCAAGCCTAGTTTCAGAAGTTTATCTTATCTTAATTTAACTAGTGAATTTTCCTGTTATCTTTTAAATTAGAAAAAACCTTCAAAACGATCTATTAAAATCAATTTTAACAAATTTGTACTCAAATCTCGCCTTAAATCAAGTGTAATTATCAAAAGCTACTCAAGAAAAGTACAAGATACACAGGAGTAAATCCCACTTAGTAACCTTAATAGAGGAAGGTAAAGCAATTGTTTTATCTTAGTTGTTTGTATTTCTTGGAACCAAATTTGAAAAATTAAAAATGATCTTTTGTTCAATGCTATTATTATTCACTTTATTATTCAAAGTTAAACAAAAGATTTTCGGATTTCAAATGTGCCCCAAGCCTAATTTGAGAAGTTTATTTGATCTTAATTCAAATAGTGAATTTCTCTTTTCTCCCTTAAATTAGAAAAAACCTCCCAAAGAGCTATTAAAATCAATTTTAACAATTCTGTACTCAAGTCTTGACATACATAATGTGCAATTATCAAAGACTACTCAAGAAAAGTACAAGATTGTTGGAACAAATATTAGAGGAAGGTAAGGCTAGTGCTTTATTATTTTTCCTACAAACTACTCAACAGAATAATATCAAAACTATTTACGTGGAGGAGAATAATAAAAATGTTATTAAGGCCTCATATAGTATTGCTTATTGTTAGATCACTGGGCCCAAATAAAAGCCTTCGAAGGATTATGTTGCATTATTGCTTTATCAAGGCCTCATAGAGGAGAATAATATATTGTTGCAAATTGTTAGATCACTGGGACCAAATAAAAGAGATTGCAAAGTGTAGAAAAACAACCAACATAATCCCATTCTTAGAGAATAACAACGGGTATTGCTCACTATGGCTTGCATTCAAGTTCGCACAGGAAAGAGGGATTTCAATGCTCAAACCAACACCCGTTCAGATATCGACAGTGACTATAAGTTTATAGCTCATGTTGTCCGGATGTCAATAATGACCATAATTTTACATCTTATAATATTTTCAACTTCAATGCGATCATAGCGGTGAAAAAGATTAAAAGACAACAATAATAAATAAAGAAAATTACACTTTTTTTAAATGACAAATGAGTACTGGTTATGAGCAGCTCTATTGGATCACGAGTCTTCCGATACAATGCAATTATTCTAATGTAATTTAACTTTTAAACAAAAATAAAAAATTATTCTAATCTAATTTAACTTTTAAACAAAAAGCAAAATTATTCTAATCCAATACATTTAAATTACATTATACCTACTATTTCTATTGGTAGTAGAACTAGGGTGTCCATAAACTGGTCCGGACAGGACCAAACCAAAAAATCAAACCTGATTGAATTGAATTGAATGATTTTATAAATCAAACTTTTCGGTTCAATTTGTATTAATTAAAATCGTTTTTTTAAACGGTTCGGTTCGGTTTGTATTAAATTTTAAACCAATCGAACCGATTTAATAATATATTAAAAAATTTATATTATTTTTCATTAAAAGTGTCCAAAAGTTGAACCAAACTGAAAACCGGACCGAACGGTTTTATAAATTAAACGGTCCGGTCCGATTAGTATTAATTAAAATCGTTTTAAACAATACGATCCAATTCAGTCCAGTACGAGTAATATAAACAATTCGGTCCGATTAATTTTTTTTTCCCCGAACCGGACCGATGCATACCCTAAGTTGAACACAAAGTTAAATACCGCCTTTTGTTCCTAAAAATGAAACCCAATAAACTAATTTATGTGCGTCTTAATTATTTCCTATTGAAATCCCTTAGATTGCCCGATGAACTAATTACACTTTGGCACATAAGGTACGAACGTAAGGAAAAGTTCATTTTCATATAAGTCTTAAATGATTTAATTGTTGAAAATCAACACCAAAATAATAATTGAAGAGGTAGAGAAATAAATGAAATGGTTGAAGGTTGTAGAAATAAATGAAGTAGTTGAAGGTTGTAGAAATAAATGAAGTCTTTGTATTCTTAGTTTGAGTGTGAGTTGAGAGCTTTCTCTTTGAGTGTTTGTATTTCTCTTCAATTTGTGAGTTGCCTTTGAAAGGTGTTATAGTGAGTATAATACAAATAGTTTGTTTACTTGTTTGGATCTAATATTAGTAAATTTAGAGTTATTCATTCTAAATTTTACTCAACAATTGGTATCAGAGCGGGACGGTCAGGGATCGTTCTTAGTGGAGTTATCTTGAGTCGTGAAGAGTTTGGTACTTTGCAAGTTTATTAGTCAAGCTTGTTCGGTATAGTTGAAGTCTTGCCGACACGATGGGTGATCTTCAAGTAGTTGGAGGAATCAAGAAGCTCAACAACAAAAACTATAACACATGGTTAACATGTATGGAGTCTTATCTACAAGGTCAAGACTTGTGGGAGGTTGTTGGTGGTGATGAAGTTACACAACCAACAGTGGAAGATGCAAACGGCATCTTGCGGAAGTGGAAAATTAAAGCAAGCAAAGCGATGTTTGCTTTGAAGACCACAATTGAAGAAGAAATGTTAGAGCATATTCGGGATGCAAAAACACCAAAGGAAGTATGGGACACTCTTGTTACGCTCTTTTCAAAGAAGAATGATACAAGATTGCAACTTCTGGAGAATGAGTTACTATTGATGGCGCAACGCGACATGACGATTTCCCAATACTTTCACAAGGTAAAGTCATTATGTCGCGAAATTTCTGAGTTAGATCCAAAAGCTCCTATTGGGGAAACGAGGATAAAGAGAATAATTATTCATGGTTTGAGACCCGAATATCGAGGGTTTGTTACCGCTATACAAGGATGGACGACATAACCATCTCTTGTTGAGTTTGAGAATCTGTTAGCCGGTCAAGAAGCTATGGCTAAGCAAATGCGATGAGTCCAACTGAAGGGTGAAGAAGAAGTGCTCTACACTAGCAAAAGCAAAGGCACTTTCAAGTGGTACAATGGAAATGGATATAAAAATGATGGCGATAAAGGAAAAATTCCTCAAGGAAAGGGAGGCTTTTGTCCAGGGGAGCTTGGAAGAATCACAATAACAATAGAAAATTTGACGGTGAATGTTACAACTGCGAAAAGATGGGTCACATGGAAAAAGATTGTTGGAGTAAGAAAAAGCCTGTTGGAGTAAGAAAAAGCCTGTTGAAAGCAATACAGCTACTTCCAGTTCTAAGGAGCATAGCGAAGATGGTTGGGATGCCGAAGCATTAGTGAGGCCAAACGGCATCACCAGGAATTCATAGTGACCTTCATGTGTTCTAAAGGTAGTTTTATGTGTATCCTCCTCTTGAACTCTTATTTGGTGGTATCCCGAACGCAAATCGATCTTGGAATAAACTCTAGATCCATGTAGTTCATCTAACAACTCCTCAATGATAGGTATAGGGTATTTTTCTTTGATAGTAAGGGCATATAGAGCTCGATAATCCACATAGAATCTCCAGGTGCCATCTGTTTTCTTGATAAGCAACACTGGTGAGGAAAATTGGCTATTGCTCGTCTTAATCAATTGGGATTGTAAGAGTTCCTGCACTATCCTTTCAATCTCATTTTTTTTATAGTGTGGGTAACGGTAGGGTCTAACATTCACTGGTTTAGAGTTAGTTTGTAGGACAATTCGGTGGTCATGTACCCGTGTAGGAGGTAAGCTAATAGCTGGTTCAAAAATTTTAGGAAACTTAGTCAGTAGCTTACTTATCTCAGGAGAGTATATCTGGGAAGGTTTCTGATGATTGTTATTGGTCTTATTTGCAGGAGTAACCCTACGCCTTATAAATTTTGGCATTCCTTAGGGTTTAGGGCTATCATGTTGGCTCTTCCTAACCCTTGGAAGGTGTGTGAACTTCCTTCTGAATTGAAACTTATGGTAAGCTTCTTGTAATCCATCTGAATAGGCCCAAGGGTTTCTAGCCACTGAACCCCTAGAACCAGTTGACATGCTGCTACTGGTAACACATAGTAATCAGCTTCTATAGGATATTCTTGAATGATAAGAGTAAGGTTGTGATGAGCGAAAACCGGCATCGCCGATTCTCGCAAATACTTTGGTTTTAATATTTGTAAAAATCTCGCAAGTGCACGAATCATTTCGTAGAAAATGATAAGTATACTCCCAAGGTCGATCTAAGGAAGGAATGTATGTGGTTTTTAATTTATTATTCAAACTTTTAAAAACGAAATTAAATCCTAAACATCCTGTCACGATAGTTTGGTTTTTGTGTTCCTAATCTAATAACATAAAATAAACATATATACAGATTAATTAAATATAATCTAAAAACGTAAAAAAAAATAAACATAGATACAAATTCAATAAATATTTATCTACAAATAAATATAATTACAGATTCAATAAATATTCATGCAAATTTTATCATTTATATTAGTGGAGTATTTATGGATATAATAACTAAATTAATTATGCTTGCTCATATTATCTAGGTTATTAAAGATATAAATTGATATTTTATTGATTCTCTCTTTTTTGTATGAATACCACCTTTGGTGGGGTTAGATATTCTTTGTTAACTAAACAAATCAATTAACACCTATGGGTGGGGTTGATAACTAATTTGGTTAATTAAATTAAATCCTTTTTCTAAGAGATTGAAAATGAACCATTTAAATGCCACCTTTGCTGAGGTTAGACGATTTAAACTTTATTCAAGGTGTCCAAATTAAACCTAAGAATTTAGTTATCCGAGTACTAACTTTCAAGTTTTAAAACCACTATTGAAAACATGTTGTCAATACATTTCCACATAATAATTCTTATAAAAACTTTTGAAATAGAGCTTCACTCTAACTACCGGGCGATTGTACCAACAAATAAAAGAGCACTACTCTAAATTAGACCGGATAACTAAACCTTAAAGTCTAATTTTCAGATTTAAGTTTGTAATGAAAAATAATATATTTCTCTCTAACATCCTTAATATAAAATCTTGAATAAAAATAAACTCAATTCATTTTAGAAATTTTCACCTATTTAATATTTCGCAAGCATAACAACGTTATTATTATATCATGATTATAAACAGCTAGCACAGTTAAATTTAATCACAGACAAATTAAATATAACATGTAAGAATAAAGCATAAAAATAACTGTAAAGAAAATAAAATCCTTACAGAACTTCGACGCTATTCCCGTTGCTAGAAAACCTCCAAGCGGAATTTGCACTTCCATTTATTGAATCAAAAATCTAAATTATTACAAAAACATTACAAGTTCCTCTCAAAAAGAGAAGAACTCTAAACCTAAGACAATTGAACTAAAAACTAAGAGAAAAACTAAGAAAAGCTTAGAAACTAAGAAAGAAACTAAAGAAAACTCAAAAACTAAGAAATGAGAGAAAGAAAGAAGAGAGAAGTGAGGTTTTGAGGTGTGTTTTGAAGTGAATGGAAGGGGGGTATTTATAGGTGAGGATGGAGAGAAAAAATGAGTAAAAAAATGTTAAAAAAATATTAAAAGATTAAAAAACGTGTAATGGACTGCTGAGGTCATCAATGACGTCAAGATGACGTCATGGGCGGCCGCACGTGAAAAATGGGTCAAAAACGCGTTGGGCGCTGCGCGGCTCGGCGCGCGTGAACGATGCCAGTGCCAGCGCTGCGCCAGCGACGGTATCAACGCAGCCTTGTGACGCGCACTCTATTGAAATTTGAAATTGCCGCGCGATTTTCCGTCTTTTGACATTTTTGACCTTTTCGACCCATTTTGTCCAATTTTTCCATGTTTGTTGACCTTTTTCCACTTATTTATTAATTTATTTGTGATGTATTGCTTCAAGTATTCTTCTTTGAGTCTTTACATTGCGTTTTAGGCCAAAATTCCTGAAAAACAATAAAAATACCCGTGATTCCGAAAAAGACAAATTTATATAAATATATGATAAAACATATAAATATATATATTTTTAATCAATTAATGTGCATAAAATCATGGTTATTTTAGTGCTTTTTGAGCACTCATCACAACCCCCAACAAGCTTCTTGCTAGTCCCTTAGCAAGAGAAGCGATAAAAACTAAAAATTAAACTATCCTAAATCACTTCCGTGGATTGACACGGTTGCATTTAGCCTATGCAACAAGCCTTTAAACCCCTAGGTTGCCCTAGTGGACGAGTTTGAGTCTCGTGAGGGTTTTCAGTAATGATACCCACAAACATTGTACTAAATGTAAAAACAAAAGAAACAATAAAAACAAACAACTTAAAAATTAAATTTACAACAAAATCACAAATTAACAACATTTCACAAAAATGTCTCATACTATTTAATCTCCTTTAAGATCATAATTAAAATCTCAAGCATAAGTTATCTTAATCTCTTTAAACAATCATGATTTATTATAATAATTAGTCGAAAATCATTTTCATATTTCATATCAAAAAATGTATCAATTTAATTTCACCCAATTTCAGTGTCATGAATCAGAATTCGCTTCGACTCTATTCCTCACAAGTCAATACTCTCAAAACACTGAATCCTATGGGTTCAAACACTCATACTAATTTATATGCGAAAGAGTTGATGTATAGAAATGAACTAATATGTTCGCATATGTATAAAGAATAAAGGCTCAAAGTGTTATTTTAACATTGATCTCATGAAAGGAATCAAATGTATAAATTATAAAGATATCATATATAAAAATTATTTTCATGCGTAAATCAAACTCATTAAGAAAGAATTTCAAGATATATGCCTTTTACAAATGAAGAAATTGCAATGACTTTTTAGGGAATTACTTCTTATATCTTTCTTTTGTAATTAGCCTTTACTCACAACTTTGTAGGCAATGCGGGTTATAGTATGTAGATGATACTATTTTTATCTCTCTTTTTTTTCTGTAGATATTTTTCAATATGTGTATTTTTTTAGAGAGTCAACCCATGTACGGATTGTACATTTTTTTGGATTTTGGTGAGTGGTTAATTTTGTGGCTTTTCTGTTTGATCTTGGTTTAGGTAACCCCAGATATGTCTTTTTGTTTTTGTAGTAGTCATGCATAAATGAGATATAAGCATATACTATCAACTTCTACTCAAATCATTTAATCTAAGCAAAAATAATAATCAAAAATATATGATACTCTATTAAGATGAAAAAAATTCATACATTCAATGCTAATACCTATAGAGATCATCTAAAAATTTGAAGAAATAAGAAATGTGTTTGGAGTAGAAAAAATATATATTTCACTCTAAATAAAGGAAATTAGGCTCAAATTATATCTCACAAAGGTAGTCTCCACTAAAAAAACTCATAAACACCGATTTTGGGTTTAATATAATTTCTACATCTTATCAAGAAATACTAATTATGACAAAAACTAACTAATTATCAAAAATAATTACAAAATATTTCATGATATGTTTTCAAAAATTAATCTAACAGTACAAAAGACTTAACTATTTACTTAAATTTGATTTAAAGAAATGATAAACTTTTGTGAAACTTTCTTTTTTTTTATTTTTTATTTTATAGTTTTTTTTTTCCAAAAATTACTAAATCATACAGAAATAGAAATAAAACCAAACACACAAAAAAATGAAAAAGTACATTTTTTTTTTATTTTTTTAATTAAGCATGGTAACTTTTCACCACCCCCAACCTAGAACTTACATTGTCCTCAATGTAACAACTGTAAATTAAAGATAAAGAGAGAAGAGAAGAAAGATTACCTATTTCCTGAGAATGTGCAAGTAGTAATGGAAAATGCAGGTGCATCCATCATATTCATCATTAAAGTGTATACAGACAGATCGCTGTAAACTTCTAACATCTCAACAAATATTTTTAGTTTTAACAATTTAAAAATTATTCACATGCAATTAAAATGAAATAAACAATAAAATTAAGTAAAGAAAACAAATAACAAACAAAAATTATTTTATTTTATTTTATTATTTTTTTTTTGTTTTTTTTTTTGTTTTTTTTTTGTTTTTTTTTTTTATTTTTTGTTTTTTTTTTTGTTTATTTTTTTTTGTTTTATTATTATTTTTTTTTTAAATGATGGGTTGCCTCCCATCCAGCGCTTAGTTTAACGTCTTAGCAAGACGTATCTTTTTGGTGCTAAGGGTTACTCAGCCAAATGCAATCCATTTCAGCAATGTTGTTTGGTTCTTCTAAATAAGGCTTGACACGATGGCCATTGACTTTGAACGTTTTTTGTGTCTTGGAGTCCAATAGTTCCACTACTCCATGTTCAAATACTTGAACTATTTTGAATGGTCCATCCCATCTTGATCTCAGCTTTCTTGGAAACAATCTCAAACGAGAGTTAAATAAAAGAACTTTCATTCCAGGGTGAAGAGTCTTAGGAACTAGCCTCTTGTCATGATAGCGCTTAGTACGCTCCTTGTATAATTTGGCATTCTCATAGGCTTCATTCCTAATTTCTTCCAACTCATGAAGCTGGAGTAATCGTTTTCACCTGCTTTATCTAAATCCATGTTTAACTCTTTAATTGCCCAATAAGCTTTGTGTTCAAGTTGAACTGGAAGGTGGCACGCTTTCCCAAAGATTAACCGGTAAGTGCTCATCCCAATAGGTGTTTTGTAAGCGGTGCGGTATGCCCATAAGGCATCATTTAGCTTAAATGCCCAATCCTTCCTTGACGGACGCACAGTGCGTTCCAGTACTCCCTTAATTTTCCTATTGCTCACTTCCACTAAACCGGAAGTTTGAGGATGATATGGAGTAGCTACTTTATGTGTGATGTTGTACTTGTTTAGTACTCCATCGAAGAGTTTGTTACAAAAATGGCTACCTCCATCACTTATTATAGCTCTAGGCATTCCGAACCTACTGAATATGAAATCTTTCAAGAATTTCACAACAACATTAGCATCATTGGTTTTGGTGGGGATAGCTTCTACCCACTTGGACACATAATCCACAGCAACCAAAATGTATTGAAAACCATTAGATGGGGGAAAAGGACCCATGAAGTCAATCCCCCATACATCAAAGAGGTCAACAACTAAATTAGATGTCAAAGGCATTTCATCTCTTTTGCTTATGTTTCCTGTTCTTTGACATCTATCACATTGTGCACAAAACATATGAGCATCTTTAAAAAGAGTGGGCCAAAAGAATCCAGACTGTAATATCTTACGGGCTGTCTTTTCACCTCCAAAATGACCCCCACAATGAAGTTCATGACAAAAAGTCAGAATGCTCTTATGTTCTTCTTCTGGTACACATCTCCGGATGACTTGATCTTGACCAATCTTGTATAAATAAGGGTCATCGCAGAAATAGTCCTTAATAGTTTTAAAAACCTTTTCTTGTCCTGATATGAAGTGTTAGGTCGCAAAACACCAGTGGCAAGATAGTTTACAATATCAGCATACCATGGGTTCGGACCTATGAAAAATAACTGTTCATCAGGAAAGGTTTCAACTATATCATCATTACTCTCATCTTTAAGAGAATTGAAGTCAGAAATCAACCTAGACAAATGGTCAGCTACTAAGTTTTCACTGCCTTTCTTATCCTTGATTTCTAGGTCAAATTCTTGTAAGAGTAGGACCCTCTTGATTAATCTTGGCTTGGCATTTGGTTTACTTAATAGGTATCTTAAAGCAGCATGATCAGAATGTACAATCACTTTAGATCCTACTAAATAAGACCGAAATTTGTCTAAAGAGAATACTATAGCCAAGAATTCCTTTTCAGTGGTGGTGTAATTCATTTGGGCATCATTGAGTGTTTTGCTAGCATAGTAGATGACATGTAAACGCTTATCCGCTCTTTGTCCCAGGACTGCTCCTATTGCATAATCAGAAGCGTCACACATTATCTCAAAAGGTAAAGACCAGTTTGGTGCCATTATAACAGGGGTAGATGTTAGTTTCTCTTTCAAGGTATTAAAGGAAATAAGGCAGTCATTGTTGAAGTCAAATTCAGCATCTTTGGATAGTAAGTTACATAAGGGACGACTTATTTTAGAGAAATCTTTAATAAATCGTCTGTAAAATCCTGCATGTCCCAAGAAGCTTCTTATCCCCTTCACAGATGTAGGGGGTGGTAGTTTGGATATCAATTCAACTTTTGCCTTATCAACTTCAATACCCTTGTTTGAAATTATATGTCCTAAAACTATCCCTTGTTGAACCATAAAATGACTTTTCTCCCAACTAAGGGTTAGATTGCATTCAATGCATCTTTCTAAAACCAAAGTCAATTTATGTAAGCAATCATCAAATGAGTTCCCAAAGATAGAGAAATCGTCCATGAAAATTTCAATGAATTTCTCCACCATGTCCGAGAAAATAGATATCATGCATCTCACGGAAAGTGGCGGGGCATTGCATAACCCAAATGGCATTCTGCGAAAAGCAAATGTCCCAAAAGGACATGTAAATGTGGTCTTTTCTCGATCTTACGGTGCTATGGGTACTTGATAATATCCTGACGAGTCCATCCAAAAACAAGTAAAATTCGGTACTTGACTAATCTTTCCAACATTTGATCAATGAATGGAAGAGGAAAGTGATCCTTTTTCGTATATAAATTTAGTTTCCTAAAATCTATACACATTCTCCATCCAGTGATTATTCTAGTGGGCACTAATTCACTTTTATCATTTTTAACAAGCTGTTATCCCGCATTTCTTTGGTACCACATACCTTTGGACTAACCCACTTACTATCCGCAATAGGATAGATAATCCCTTCTCCTAACAATTTAAGGATTTCCTTTTTAACTACCTCTTGCATGTTTGGGTTTAGTCTTCTTTGGGCCTCTCGTATAGGTTTAGCACCATCCTCCAAGTTGATCTTGTGCATACACATTGTTGGACTAATGCCTCTTATATCCCCTATACTCCAACCTATAGATTTCTTAAACTGTTTAAGCACTTTGATGAGTTCCTTTTCTTGTGGTTTGGTCAAGGTTGAAGAAATTATCACTGGATATGTTTCTCCTTCTCCCAAAAACACATATTTTAAGTGCTCTGGTAAGTCTTTGAGTTCAAGTTCAGGTGGATTGGCCTCTTTAATAGATGAAGAACTGGGTAGATTTAAAAGTGCACTAGATTTTGTCATCACTTCATTATTGTCTAGTTGTTCAAGGTACCCCTTAATTTCTTCATCTAAATCTTCTTAAACCTTTTCAAGTGTAAGAACGGTTTCAAGCTTGTCTTCTATTCTGGTTTGGAAAAAGGTGTTTTGGACAAGATTATCCAAAGGATCAACTTCGAATATTTCATCGATGGCAGAAATAGAAGGGAAAGGTGAAGAATCAAAAACTTTGAAATGAACAGTCTCTCCTAAGACTGTCATTGTCAAATTTCCATCTTGGACATCAATAATAGTTTTAGTAGTTGCCATAAATGGTCTACCAAGCAATATTGTATGCTCTCTCATTCAATGCCGGATTTTCTTGCATATCCAGAACCACAAAGTCAACAGGTATTATCGGTTTGTCTACGTACCAAAACATCCTCAACTATTCCCTCCTGGATATTTAAGAGATCTATCCGCAAGTTGCGGGGACATAGTTGTGGGTTTTAAATCCCCTAGATCGAGTTTGTGAGAATATAGAGTAGGGCATCAAATTTATACTAGCACCTAAATCAAGCATTGCTTTAGCAACCTTCCTATCCCCCATAGTTATGTTTATAATAAAACTTCCAGGGTCTTTCAACTTAGGGGTAGTTTGTCAAATCTGGCGCTAGAAATTTCTCGATACTACTACTCGTTCATTCGATTCATACCTCCTTTTCTTAGTGTTCAACTCTTTGAAAAACTTGGCATATGAGAGACACATTCATGATCACTTCTAATAATGGTAAATTGATATTTACTTTAGAGAGCATATTAAAAAGATCATTGAATTGCTTATCTTGTTTGGATTCTTTCAATAGGTGGGGAAAAGGTACTTGCATCTGGTGTGGTTCTCATTGTCTTTTGAATTTTGGGAGTGTCGGATGACCCCCAATGAATTTTTCAGAAAGCTTGTGAAGTTTAACACTTGTTTCTCCTTTTTGTGAGATTAGAATGTCGCCTTCTTTGTTAAATGAACTACAAGGTAGTTTAGAGATTTCAGTAATAATCGGTATTGACTACCTTACCACTTCAAGAGTTCTAACATCTTTTGCTTGTTACGGTTGACCGGCAACTTTCCTGGTTCTTTCTTTTGTATTTGTTCAGCCAGTTGCCCAACTTTAGATTCAATTCTTTTAACCGAAGCCTCCATGGTGTTCAACCTTTGATTAGTCATCAGTTGGTTGTCACGACTAACTTGAATAAAAGCATTCAAGCTATCTTCTAAGGTTGGTTTAAAAGATTGGCTTGGTGGGTAAGGGTGGTTGTAGGTTGGGTGATCATAGGTGTTTGGATGATACTTTTGAAAATATTGGACTTCCTCTATGGCATCGACACTAGAATCACAAGTATTTGAATAATTATGAGTACCATGCCCAATTGAACAACACACTCCACATACCTCTTGATTTGAAATTTGGTGAGACGTGAGGAATTTCACTTGTTTAGTCAATTCAGCAATTTGCAAGGTTATCTCATTATCAAAGCCGACTTCATTGACCTTTGCTTTCCTTCTACCACCTCTTTGTTGGGAATTAGAACCCAGTAGCTCATAGAGATTATAGGTTTCCTCTGCGGTCTTTTCTCCTACAGCACCTCCAGCAGCATTATCAACCATGTATTGACTCTGTAGTGTCAATCCATCGTAAAAGAATTGGTTTTGTAGCTGTAGTGGAAAGCTATGATTTTGACATTGAATGAAAAGGAGTTTGAATCGTTCCCAAGCTTCATGAAAGGGCTCTTCATTCATTTGAGAAAATGTTGCTATCTTTGTTCTTAGATCAACAGTCTTTTGATGGGAATAGAACCTACCCATAAAAATTTCATAGACTGCCTCCCAAGTTTTAAGAGAACCTGACTGTAGAGTAATGAACCATGACCAAGCTTTATCTTTGAGAGTGTAAGGAAAACACCTCATCCTAAGTTGATCTTCATTAATTGCATGTAGTGGAAAGGTTTGGATAATAGCATAGAATTCTCGAATGAAATGCAAAGGGTCTTCATTAGGGATACCGTAAAAGGAAGGGAACAAAGAATAATGAATTTTTTTCAATTCATAATTCCTTGCAGCCTCTTGTAATTGGATCTTAGGAAGTTACATTGCCAATGATTGGCATTGTATAGTCTTTCATCTTTTTCCGCCTATCTTCAGCATCTCCCATGGTTGTTTGTAGTTGAAAATGATCCTCCTCCTATTGTGCATCAACATTTTGCTCTTAAAAACAATAGTAGATATCTCTAAAAAAGTGCAAGGAACCTAATTTTTTTTTTTAATTTTAATTTAAACGAAGGGACACAATTTTTTTGAAACAAACGAATTTATTTTATTGAAATTTTTTTTTTATTACACGCAAACTAAAACAAAGGAAAATACAATAATGGGTGACCTCCCATGTAGGACTAAAATTTATCGTCTTCTAGTAAGACGTTGCTTGGAGATTGCAGAATGAAAAACTCAATGTCTCCTCTTCATTGAATTCATTTAAGTTTTAGTCTTTGCCTTTTTGCAAATGTTCAACTAACTGTTCAACTTGAACTTCCACCTTTTTGATAGAAGCTTCCACAGAGTCCAACCGTTGATTGGTTTTAGATTGATTGTCCCTACAAACTTGAATAAAAGAATTCAAGTTGTCCTCCAGGGTTGGTTTATTTGGAATGCTTCGTGGAATAGGTGGGTGGAATTGCTGGCCTGCCTGGTTTGAGCTTTGAGGGAAAGGATGGTTGTTTTGCCTCCAAGAGAAATTTGGATGACTTCTCCACCCAGGATTATAGGTATTTGAATTGGGATCAAACCTTGGTCTCTGTTGATATGCTCCCAACATATTAACCTGCTCAGGTCAGGTTGTATCTCCTTGATATGGAAAGGCTTCGATTACCATGTCCCGTGTTCTTTGTACAAACCATATTGTTCATTATTGGAGTTGGTTTGTGTAGCGAGAAGGGCAACTTGCTTAGTCAGTTGAACAAGTTGTTGTTGAACTTCATTACTGGAGTCAATCTCTACGAACACCGCCTTTTCTCACTCTGGAGCTTTTACGTTGGGAATTAGCACCCAACATCTCAAAGAGGTTATACGTTTCTGATGCAGTCTTTTCTCCTATTGCTCCTCCTACAGCGTTGTCGACAATGAACTGACATTGTTGTGTAAGTCCATCGTAAAAGAATTGGTTCTGCAACTGTAGGGAAAGCTATGATGGGACATTGAGTGAGAAACATTTTGAACCTATCCCAAGCTTCATGGAATAGTTCTCCTTCCATCCGAGAGAAAGTAGCAATCTTTCCTCTCACTCGATGTTTTTGATGGGAATAGAATTTTCCCATGAATTTATTGTAAATGTGACCCCATGTCATCAGAGAACCTGGGGGAAGTGACATCAACCAAGCTTTGGCCTTATCCTTTAAGGTGTGTGGAAAACATCTCATTCTAAGTGATCCTCGTTTAGAATACCGAGGGGAATGTTTGGACCGTAGCATAGAAATCTCTCATAAAGGAAAGAGAATCTTCATTAGGTAGCCCGTAGAAGGAAGGAAGCATAGAAAAATGAATATTTTTAAGGTCATAATTCCAGCGACTTCTCCCAACTGGATAGCGGCAGTTGCCGTGCCAATCACCGGTCTTGCAAACTCCTTCATCGTGGTTTCCCTAACATGTTGGTTTTCCTCCATTTCTTTTGGTTCTAGTAAAGGATTAAGACGTTCTATGTTTGGCTCAAAATCAGGTTGATGGGTAGGATCCAGTGTTGTTGACACTTGTTTAAATTTATGAATATTATTTACATATGGTGTTAGGGGGTTTCCTAAGGATCTCCTACCACGCATAGACTATTTTTAAACGTAAATTTAAAACTCCTGTCAACAAAAATAAAGAAATTAGAAAATTTCCATGGCATTTAATACAAAACACTAGATAAAACTAGTTGCATTTTTTTATTATTTTTATTTTTTATTATTATTATTTTTTTTAAATTTAATTTTTTTTACCCCTTTTTTTTTTTTAAATAACATAATCAGTATTAACCAAGAGTGTTCCCAGGAAAGAATGGTGGTGCAATGGCTCCTTAAAAACCATTCTCCTAGCCAGAACAACGTTCCCAGGAAAGACTAGTGGCACAAAGGCTTCAAAAAACTAGTCTCCTAGACAAAACTCCCTTAAATTTTTACTTTTCATGCCTTTTAGTTTTTTTTTTTTTTTATTTTTTTTTTACGAACGGTAATTTTATTTTACTATTCACGCTATCTTATTTCTTATTAACTTAAATTTTTATTTTTTTTAAAAAAATTTAAATTTTTTTTTTTATTCATGAACGGTAAAAACTTTTTACTTCAACTTTCGAATTTCTAAATTATTTTACTATTTATGCTATAAAAAATTTTTTTTATTTTTTTATTTTTTTATTTTTTTTTATTTTTATTTTTTTTTATGAAATTTGAAATTTAAAAAAAAAATTTATTATTTTTATTATTTTTATTTTATTTTTATTTTTTAAAAAAAAAAATTTATTATTTTTTTTTTATTTTTTTTTACAAAAAACAAAAAAAATTCACAATTATTTACAACACAAAAATATTTTTAAAATTTTGATAAATAAATTAAAAACGATATTCCTTCCAAGAACTAGCCAAAAACTTGATTTATAAAAATCAAGATCGCCGATTCTCGCAAATACTTTGGTTTTAATATTTGTAAAAATCTCGCAAGTGCACGAATCATTTCGTAGAAAATGATAAGTATACTCCCAAGGTCGATCTAAGGAAGGAATGTATGTGGTTTTTAATTTATTATTCAAACTTTTAAAAACGAAATTAAATCCTAAACATCTGTCACGATAGTTTGGTTTTGTGTTCCTAATCTAATAACATAAAATAAACATATATCTGATTAATTAAATATAATCTAAAAACGTAAAAAAAATAAACATAGATACAAATTCAATAAATATTTATCTACAAATAAATATAATTCTGATTCAATAAATATTCATGCAAATTTTATCATTTATATTAGTGGAGTATTTATGGATATAATAACTAAATTAATTATGCTTGCTCATATTATCTAGGTTATTAAAGATATAAATTGATATTTTATTGATTCTCTCTTTTTGTATGAATACCACCTTTGGTGGGTTAGATATTCTTTGTTAACTAAACAAATCAATTAACACCTATGGGTGGGGTTGATAACTAATTTGGTTAATTAAATTAAATCCTTTTTCTAAGAGATTGAAAATGAACCATTTAAATGCCACCTTTGGTGGGGTTAAAACGATTTAAACTTTATTCAAGTTGTTCAAATTAAATCTAAGAATTTAGTTATCCGAGTACTAACTTTCAAGTTTTAAAACCACTATTGAAAACATGTTGTCAATACATTTCCACATAATAATTCTTATAAAAACTTTTGAAATAGAGCTTCACTCTAACTACTGGGCGATTGTACCAACAAATAAAAGAGCACTGCAATAAATCAAACAGGATAACTAAACCTTAAAGTCTAATTTTCAGATTTAAGTTTGTAATGAAAAATAATATATTTCTCTCTAACATCCTTAATATAAAATCTTGAATAAAAATAAACTCAATTCATTTTAGAAATTTTCACCTATTTAATATTTCGCAAGCATAACAACGTTATTATTATATCATGATTATAAATACTAGTACGCTTAAATTTAATCACAGACAAATTAAATATAACATGGAAGAATAAAGCATAAAAATAACTATAAACAAAATAAAATCCTTACAGAACTTCGACGCTATTCCCGTTGCTAGAAAACCTCCAACCGGAACTTGCACTTCCATTTATTGAATCAAAAATCTAAATTATTACAAAAACATTACAAGTTCCTCTCAAAAAGAGAAGAACTCTAAACCTAAGACAATTGAACTAAAAACTAAGAGAAAAACTAAGAAAAGCTTAGAAACTAAGAAAGAAACTAAAGAAAACTCAAAAACTAAGAAATGAGAGAAAGAAAGAAGAGAGAAGTGAGGTTTTGAGGTGTGTTTTGAAGTGAATGGAAGGGGGGTATTTATAGGTGAGGATGGAGAGAAAAAATGAGTAAAAAAATGTTAAAAAAATATTAAAAAATTAAAAAACGTGTAATGGACCTGCTGAGGTCATCAATGACGTCAGCATGACGTCATGGGGGCGGCTGCACGTGAAAAATGGGTCAAAAACGCGTTGGGCTAGCGGCTGTTAGTAGCCATGTACTGGTGGGGTCAAGCGCCGGCGTAGCTCGGCGTGAACAAGGTCTGCCCGCGGCGCGCGCGGAAGCAGTATCAACGCTTGCGCGTATGTATGACTCTATTGAAATGCGGCGCGCGATTTTCCGTCTTTTGACATTTTTGACCTTTTCGACCCATTTTGTCCAATTTTTCCATGTTTGTTGACCTTTTTCCACTTATTTATTAATTTATTTGTGATGTATTGCTTCAAGTATTCTTCTTTGAGTCTTTACATTGCGTTTTTAGGCCAAAATTCCTGAAAAACAATAAAAATACCCGTGATTCCGAAAAAGACAAATTTATATAAATATATGATAAAACATATAAATATATATATTTTTAATCAATTAATGTGCATAAAATCATGGTTATTTTAGTGCTTTTTGAGCACTCATCAGGTTGCAGCATTGTCCAACACACTCCAATTTTCACAGTTAGCCACCTTTACTTCCAATTTCCTTCCCTTGGCTATTGGTAAGCCAAATTGGTTAGCTAAGGCCTGATCGATGCAGTTATGGGTACTTCCCCTATCTATTAGTACCAACACATTCTTATTTTTCAATTTTCCCATAATACGTAAGGTTTGAGGATGTTCAGTTCCTGCTATAGCATGGAAGGATATTTCAGGTAGTATTATCTGGGGGTCCAGTAGTGATAGGAGTTCCTCACATTCTTCTCTCTCATTCTGGTTCAATTCTTCCATCATAAAGAGTTGGGGACGTACACATCGGTGGCCCACCATAAATTTATCATCACAGTAGTAATATAATCCCTTCTCTCGCGACTCACATGCCTCCTGATTGGTCAGCTTCCGAAAGGTTATGAGAGGAGTGGAGCCTCTACGTAGATAGGATCAAGTCCTAACAACCCCGCACTAGTGTTAGTTACTGATTTGGCGGTGTTGACAGGTAGTTGAAAATGAGAAATGGCCATAGATTTCTTCTTTAAGAAATTCCTCTCCTTAATTAATCGTGCCACACCAATGGCATCAGCTAGAGTTCTGGGTTGCTTGATTTTAACATCAATTTGAATCTCATCCCTTAATCTTGCAATGAAGCAACCAATTAGAAACTCTTTAGGTAATCCATCCACACAATAAGAGACTTTCTCGAAGGATTCTTGGTATGCTCTCACACTCATAGTGTGTCTTAGGCGAGATAGTGCTTCTGAGGGGTCCTCGAAGTTTTTGGGTCCAAACCTCAGTTGTGTGGCTTTGGAGAACTCCTCCCAGGTGAGAGGTCTACGAAATTTTGTGAGCCACCAGTGCCACTGTAACGCGATGCCTTCCAAGTGGAAGGAAGCCAATTGTACTTACTAGTCAGCAACTATATTAGTAAACTCGAAGTACTGCTTGACCTTATAAATGCAACCTATAGGATCCTCTCTGGAAAATCTTGGGAACGAAAGCCTCAATTGTGGATGATTGCTCTCCGTAATTGATCTCTAAGTGTGGGGGTGTGATTGGTTGGTTTCGTCTCTAGCAAAGGGGTTATGCTCAGGTAAGTTATGAGTTACGTGTATTGCTTGCAACTCTGTGAGCACGGCTTGTAACATGTTATCATAACGTGCAAGGGTTTCTATTACGTCATTGCGAAATTTGAGATTGGATTTGCCTCGAGTATCCATTGTCGCAACCAACTTTGATACCACTGATACGAATTAGGGCAGATAAGAGAATGATGAAGAGAAGAAACTGTAGGAAAAAAGGGAAAATCAGGTATATTTCTTCATATCCTTATTTCATTTCTTTAAGGGCTATATATAGCCTAACATTTCATAGAGAAATCACAAAAGAAGTTGAGTGAATCCAGTGCACTCATGTGCTAACAGATTTATGACATTCTAATAGAATGGTGCAATTATTTCTCGTGCCCGAGCCACGTCTATTTGCGCTAGTCATTGGTTGGTTGAAGCACCTCATTCGTCGGCTGCAGCGACTCGCAACGGCAGAGCTAATATTGGTCGTATCAATGTCTTTGGAAAGAGTCAGTTGAGGTGAGTTTAAATTGGGGTCAATGGCGGTGGTGGATGTTTCTGTTGGTGGAATATTTGGGATTGGATTGAGACGAGTGAGAGAACCATATGGGTTTTGGACAATTTTGAGAAACTTGTAAGGATCAAATTGGGATGAGTTAAATTTTGCCATTTATCTGTATGTTGATGAAAATGGAAGATATCAAAGAGAGGTTGTGTTAGATAACGATAAGTAGAAATTATTCATGATTATTATCATTTTATATCAATAAAATATTAAATATTATAAATGGAGATAGAGGATGGAGGAAGGTAGAAGATAAAAGTTGACAAAGCTAAGTGATTTTTAATTTAGGGTTTATAGAGAGAGATTTATAAGTTTTCTCTAACATATTTCTTAATTAATGAGTCATTGAATGTAGAAATTTTTATATGCAACTAGTTAATATTTCACATAGAACAATTCATACATTTTATTTTACATGAAATTTTTGTTTATTTACATGTCAAAGATTCTATTATATTATATAGAGGTGTCTAAAAACTAGACCGAATTGGTTTAAATCGAAAAACTCGTCCCGACCAAACCGAATAGTTTCATTAAATAAAACGGTCTGGTTTGGTCTATATTAAGTAAAATCGATTTTCAAACAGTTCCATCCGCTTATAAAAAATTATAAACTGGTGGGACCGGACACGACCGGTTTTAAAAAATAATTAATGTTTTTAATTAAGCAGTGTATATATAAATTGTAACTTACCCTATTTCATTTTCATTCATCCTCTGTGAGACTCAGAGTCTACCAGTGCGAAGTTCTCCTAACCCTAGCAAGTTTGCCTCCAACAACACCTAACCACCCAACCATCCTCGCGTCGCCTCCACCACCACCCAACCGATCTCTCTTCATGTCGCCTCGTGTCCTATCATCCATGGACGAAATAGGTATGTGGTGAGCTGACTGATATATGTTTTAGTTTATGGATGAACTATTTCATGTGACTTCTCCAAGCATTTTTAATACAATTTCATGTATGAGACATTGTCTATATTTTGAATTGGTTGTCAAGCCTTGTTTTTTGAGTTTTTAATAGGGTTCTTAGACACCCCTAATTTCTACTTCTCTCCTTCACTAGCTGTAGGGGCCAAAATTATCAAGTCATCTTGTTTGTCTGTTTGAGTCGTCTATGATACTTTGAAATCATTTTCAAATATTGTATACGCAATTGATGAATTCAGATCCTAAATAGTATATACATATTAATATGTAAAGTGAATAATTTTTGGATCCTAAATAGAACTACACCAATTCTGGAACCTTTACTTCTTCTCCCAACTGTTGGGCATATTTCGGTAGGAGAAATTCTATAAGGTTACCAATTCTTCATTTCACGTTGCACATCTATTAGTGTAAAAAATAGAATTTTCCTGTTTTTATCATAATATGTAAAGTGAATAATTTCTAAGACAAATGATGGCATGTAAATGGATAATGTTTCGTCCTGTTTATATTATAATCTATCCCAACAAAATTATATCTAATTACATTTGTTTCGATCTGTTTATAATGAAATGGATAATGTTTTGTCATGTTTATATCACAATCTATCTGTCCTGATCTAATTAGTAAGAATTGGGAACTCACAAGACTACATCCAATGTCAAATTGCTATATCTAAGCATGCACAATATTTGGGATTTGAATTTTAGTATAAATGGACACCCTTACTTCCAACCATGTTGTTTATAACTACGATCATTTAGTTATTTTAGTTTTGAAATGATTTTTGATTAAGTACAAAGGCAATATTTTAATATATTAAGAATATGTACTAATCTATATTCTATATATAGGTGATGATTTACATGAGTTTATTGGACCAAGTCAATTTTTAGACTTTACTATGTCTATGACTGAAGACATTGAACCTAAAATTCATCCGGATAAAATGGAAAATCCCCCACAGAATTTAACTAACTCAACTTCAAAAAGAGGAATAGAAGTAAGCAATGTTCACCCCGATAACAAATCTGATATAAAGAAACCAAAAAATTTTAGGTCACAGATATGGAATCATTTTTCATATATTTTACCATATTATGTGGAAAATCCTAGAGCTACATGTCATTATTGTAAAAAAAATTATGATGTTCATCCCACAAGGAATGGAACTACTTCAATGATATATCACTTCAAAAATTTATGTAAGAAGATTTGTAAAGAAGTAGATAAAGGACAAAAGATGTTAAGTTTTCAAACACAAAAAAGGAGAGGGTGATACGACGACTCATAAATTAGTTGTTATATCATTTGATGCAAAACGTGCTTGAGTTGCTTTGGCAAAAATGATTATTATTGATGAATTGTCTTTTAGGTTTGTTGAGGGTGAGGGATTTAAAGATTTTGTAGCTGAAATTTATCCTAAGTTTCATGTGCCATCTCATCAAACAATTTCTAGAGATGTGTTTCAACTTTATTTAGATGAGAAAAAAAGTTTGAAAAACTTTTTCATAAGTGACAAGCAAAGAATTTGTCTTAATAGTGATTGTTGGACTTCAATTCAAAATATTAATTATATTTGTCTAACCACTCATTATATTGACAAAGATTGGAAATTACAAAAGAGAATTATAAACTTTTGTCGAGTTGAGAATCATAAAGGTGATACAATTGGAAGAGTGATAGAATAGAGTTTGTGTGATTGAGGTATATGTAAGGTATTCACCATAACAGTTGATAATGCTTCCTCAAATGATATTCTTGTGTCATACTTGAAAAGGAAGCTAAAAAATTAGAATGATGGACTTTTTATGAGTAGGGAGTTCTTTCAGGTGCGATGTTGTGCTCACATTTTGAATTTGGTTGTAAGAGAAGGACTTAAAGATCTTCACAATACTGTTATGAGTATTCATTATGCTATAAGGTATGTTAGATCCTTGTTGTCTCATTTAGAGAACATAAAACGTGCAAGCATACACGGTCACAAGTAATAAAATTTGATAAGTAAGTTATCATTCCCACGGAGATTTGTTACTACAGTTTGTTGAGTACTAAAATTATTTCTCCCTGCTTTTATCCAAAACTATCGTTGATTTGGGAAAAGTTAAAGAAAAAAGTTTAATAAAAAAAATAAAAGAAATCTAGGATTGTAAGTTTTCACCAAATTAATCCACCCTTATCATATTATTTTCTCTTGATTTATATTTTTTAGTACATTTAATTTGTCAACCGAAAACTTCTAATTTTATCCATACATCTCTTCCGAGCTCCGTATAGACACACCTCGTTAAATTAATTCACTATATTCCTATAAGAATTAAATTCACCAAGATTCATTACGTTCTAAGTTTTCAAATGGCCATACATACAATTAGGGTATATTCCTATCCTTCATCATACAAGTGATTCTATCCATGAGCAATATACACAAAAATGCCTCTTCCAAGTTTATTTAAGTGCCATGGATCAATTTGATAAAATTCGTAAATAATCAAAAAGCATTAAGCACAAAATATAGTGAACAAATCGAACGTCTTATAAATCTTTCAAAAATTATTAAAATCAAAGCTTCATAAATTTAGATCAAATGCAACCCTAGAAAAATTAAATTACTTCATTAAATAAAATTAAATTTATTGTAGTTAAGGAATATTAGATGAAGAACAAAGGAAAATTAAAACATCTCGGATCGTAAATATTTGGCACATGTAGAACACAACAGAAGCCAAAAATGGCTTCTGCGTGTTCCACAGTCCAAGTCTATCAAAACCACACCCCTAAAACAAAACCTATAAAACCCAACCTCCAAATTTAAGCAATAAATGCCCTATTTATAGCACCAAAAATACATCTAAAAAATACACATTTCTCTTTACTTACGTAGACACGCATATGGGAATTGGATATCGAAATTATTATTTAAACATACGCGTGAGAGACATCAAAAACAGGGGCACCGTTTCTGATCTTTTTTTAATTCAATCTGCGTGACATGTGTCAGCGTCTGATTCGCTGAAAGAAATGATGGGACACGTGGCAGAATATTATTCGATATCAAGGACGGGCGCACGATAGATTTCCGCACGGGATTGGGGCGCGCGAAACGTGGGGGGACAGCGGCTGGACGCGTCAGACACGTGGGTCCCACTTGCACGCCAGCCTGTGCGACAGATGGGCCCCACTTGGGCACCGAACAACGTGAAAGACAGAGAAACCTGTACCCACGTGAGTTGGTCAGGTCTGATAGAGACGTGCAAATCATAGCCATTTCTTTTCTGATCGACGGTCCACGTTGCGCGCTTGATTTATGGCGCGTGGCTTTTTCTCACCTGCGTAGAAATGTAAACTTTACTTAATTGCATTTTAACCCACAAATATATTCCAAACTATATTTTAAACTTTGTTTAATTACAATAAAGCCCTTTTCTAATTTAAATTAAATTTTAAACTTTTAATAATTAAAATTAAGCCCAACTTTAATTTAAATTATATTTTTAGACTTTTTATAAATTGCAATTAACCACTATTTTATTTGAAATTATATTTTTATACATAAATTTGCAATTAAGTAAGTTTTCAATACAAATTATTTAATTTTCTTAAAATATATAAAAAATAGTAAATACTAATTTATTAAACTAATATTAACTAAACATATTAAGAACATAGCAATAATAACTAATAAAATAGGTGAAAATAACTATATAAAATACAGTTATCAATCCTCTCCTTTGAGATTACAAAAGTTTAAAATGTGTTCTATTAAGGAAAATATTCAGTCCAAAGGAAGCATCGTGCTAGACATGCCTATAAGATGAAACTCCATATATCTAATGATAAAATCTTCTTTAGATTTTCAAAAAGCATTTGATCATCTTGAAGAAGAGGAAGGAACAAACTTTATTTATTATTTTCATGAGGAGCGATCGAATGTTGGGCCTCCAACATTAGATGATTGGAAGAATGCTAGTGTTTTTGGTTTTTGAAGACTTTTATGACTCTACTTTAGCATTCAATGCATTTTTATGTACCATATCAAATTTATATTTTACATAATTGCATAACATTCAATCTCAAATACTTACATGGTGTGGATAAGACTAATAAGATGTTGTATGTTGCATTTGTACTTGATCCAATGTACAAATTAGAGTATTTAGAATTCCTATTTGAAGAGATTTATGATTTAGAAATTGTTCAAAAATTGAGAGATAATGTCAAAAATACTTTTCTGGATCTGTTCAAAGCTTACTTTATGTTAGTACATGGAAAAGATTTTCAATCTAATGTGACTCAATCACAAGATGTAATAGGAAGGATTCCTTCATATGAGGAAGCAAGAAAGTTGAAATTTCTTAAAACACTTAGAGGAGAAAAATAGTTTGGAGTTGAAGACTAAGGTTGAGAAATATTTGAACACCCATACGAAAATGTCATGTTGGATAAGTTTGATATATTGAAATGGTGGAACACAAATTCTTTTAGGTTTCCTATCATCTCTTTCATTGCACATTATGTATTAGTAGTTCAAGTTTCAACTGTTGCATTAGAATCTTTTAGCATATGAGGGTGCATTCTTGATCCATTTAGGAGTTCTTTGAATCCTAAAATGGTAGAGGCATTAGTATGTAATCAAAATTGGTTTTGTTTCTCCATTAATAATGACTATGTCGCCTTACCATAATACAATGATGACCTAGAGATTTATGAAGATGTTAATTTTATTTTATTATAGAGTTCATTAAAGATACTACATTGATTATTGATGATTAATAATGGGTAAATTTTAAATATTATTATCTAATGATATATTGTTATTGATTGTGAATTTAGATGTTTGTATATGTTTAAGAATTTTGTGTAAATGCGATATTTGGAATTCATTTCTTCTTGTCTAATCTTATTTGCTTTTGGATTTTGATAACATCTTATGTATTTATTTATGTATTTGGAATTCATTTCTTCATGTCTAATCTTATTTGCTTTTGGATTTCGATAACATCTTATGTATTTATGTATTTAACAGTAATATCTATCTATGTATGATGATTGATGAACATCATATTTGATTGTATCCTATTAGACTATATCATATTAAACTGTATCATAATTATGTATTATTAATTGTTCAAAATCGTTAACCAAAGTGGATCAAATCATTTGGTTATAACATTTTGGATAGCAAAATGGTTTGATCCGGTCTGGTTTGATTAAATTGTTTTATTCAAAACCAGACCGAACCAGACCATGGACACCCCTAATATTATATGTAGCTACTGATAAATATTTTTCAAAAATATAAAAATAGTATATCATATACTCTTGTACTTAATATAAAAGTTTTTTATGAAAGTATTTATTTATATATAAAAAATTTATTATATATAGATATTATTAATTTATTTTTGAAATTATAAAAATACACTATATATTGAGTGATCAAATCTACTTCTTTAAAAGTCTTTATTTTTTTAATTTTTTTAAATAAGCTAATATAATTTATTTTCATTAATTTTATTTTAGGAATAATCGTCTTAAAAGTTTCTATATTATGAAATTGGTATTATTTTTTTCCTTAAATCTATAAATTAATTTTTAATTGCTTAACTTTAAGAAGAAAAAAAAATAAAAAACAAATAATATTATTTTAATAATTTCATTATTAAAATATTATTTTTACTATGAAATGATTAACATTGGAAAAAATGAAATATAATATAAAATTATTTTAAAAAATTTAAGAATAATAAATTTAGTATAAAACTATTTAAAAAAAAACTTTTCTTGCTCGAGCAAACACGTTAAGCCAACTTTTCTAAATTTTGCATTCCTTTGTTCATTTTTATTCCAAATGCCTACAAAACAGTAATTAAACACATAAAAAGGAATGTAGAACACAAAATAAGTGTAAATATGGTAGAATTTAATAGGTAAAACATGTGTAAATTATCACTAATCAAACTTCTTCACACTTATTCTGTACTAGTTCTGGATGAAATTCATAGTTAGACATCACAAATAAGTTTTCTGAGGAGCTTAATAACATTAAATTTCTAAAATCTAACAAAAACTAGTAGGAGTGAATAACCATTCATTTGCTCTAACATTCTTCGTAATAACATATCTCATAGTGGGTGTGTGAAGTAAATCATTAGTGACAATCAAACCATGTAATTTAAACAAGTGAATGCCATGTACATTCTCATAGAATATCGCAATATATTAAGAGTTACATTAAGCATTATAAGCATTTCGTTAAAGTTATATCCCTACTCATTGAAGGTATTTTTAAAATAAAAAATTCTTTAATTTGTTTATAACAGAACGAGAGATAATGATTCATTGAAACAATAGATAAGAGAATTACAAAAGTTCAAAGGTTCATTGAGGAAGAGAATGAGACCTATAAAAGTACCAATCTAATATATACAATTATTACAAGACAGGATTTAAATCGACCCTAACTTCATTCAAAACAATCAAAATCTTTGGTGATTCCAAAACACAACCCTTTTTTAGTTTTCTTTTCTTTTCACCCCTTTTTGTTTTCTTTTTCTTTTTTCTTTTTTCTTTTATTTATTTTTTTATTTACAATTTCATGTATCTTTGAACAATAAAGTATGACCAATATGTTTGGTTCAAAGGGTCAGGAATGGGTACAAATAAGTAGCTCATATAAGCTCAAATTTACTCACCAAAAGGTTTATTCTCTTGACAACAACAATATTAGGGGTACAACAATTTGGCCATGGGTTTAATCCTAGTGTCATTGTTGGTCTCTTAAGAGAACATGATTGTGCAAGTATACATGGTCGCAAGTAATAAGTGATAAGTAAAATATCGTTCCCACAGAGATTTGTTACTAATATTTTTTAAGTACTAAAATTATTTCAACCTAATTTTATCCAAACAATCGATAGTTGGATAGAGTTTAACTAAACTAATTTTAAATAACAATATATGAAATTAACACTTGAACAAAATTCTAGGATTGCAATTTCTCCAAATTAATCCACTTGAATCATATTATTTTCTCTTGATTTATGTTTTCGCATTTAATTTGTCAACCAAGAACTACTAATTTATCCACATGTCTCTTCCGATAAAAAATAGACATATCTCACTAAAATAATTTATTATATTACTATGAGAATTAAATTTACCAATGATTCATTAAGCTCAAAGTTCTCAAAAGCTACACATACAATAAAGGTATATTCCTATCTTATATAAATACATGTTATTCTATCCAGGAGTAAAACACAAAAATTCCTTTCCCAAGTTCATTAGGGTTCACAGATCAATTGATTAATCTTCTAGTAATCAAAGGCATTAAGAACAAATAGAATAACACAAATTAAAAATATCTCACAAATCATTCAAAAATAATTAATTCAAGTTTCATAATTTAAGCTACATTGCAACCCTAGAACAAATAATTTAGTTCATAGCAAATATTGAAATTACAATATGAAAATATTTAGTCATTTCAAAGAAATAAAATTAAAAGAAAAAGATTAGAAAAAACTCTTTCATGATTTCTCAATGAAAAAATAAAATTCCTCCCTTTTTCTTCTTCTTTGTTGTCTTCCTTCTTTGTATTTTTACCAAACAAAAAAATAACAAAAACCAAAAATGGCTTCTGCATGTTCTCCCCCCTCCTTTCAACAACAAAATAACCCCTTATTTATGGCTTCTGTTTTCTACAAAAATATTCCTCAAAGGAGGCGTGCAAAAGGGTAGAAAAACAGTGCAGAATGAGCTGTGGTAGTGTACAATTTTCTGAATTATTTTTACAATACGCATGACATGTGGCGAGCTTTTATTTGCTATCAAGATAATATGACATGTGGTAGCTTCGAAATGGGCAAGATGCGAGGGCGCACATAGAATCGGTGGACCATGTCGCAGGAGAATTTTGTACGCTGGGTGGTGTAGAATAGTTGGACTCCACTTATGACTCTCATGCATAGAGCATGGCCAACACACATGATCAGAAATGTTCATCGTTTGATCTGATGATGGATAATAGAGAGCGCGTCTCGGGGAAAATCAAATGCGTAGATAGGTGGACCCCACTCTATGTGCCGAATTGTGTAACATAGTTGGAAATCACGTCCACTCGCTCGTGCATGAGGCACGTTGAACAATGTCACACATGGTACTTCCTTTCTGCGTAGAAAACAATATTAAATTTAAATTTTAGTTAATTGCATTTAAGCCCTCTTTTTAATTCAAATTAAATTTTCAACTTTTGTTATTTGCATTTTAGTCCTTTTTAAATTTAAATTGTTTAATTTTCTCTAAAAATATAATTTTTTTAAAAACTAACAGTAAATAATAATTTAAGAACTTAAAATTAACTAAAAACATTAAGAACATAACAATTATAATTAGTAAATTGGACAAAATAACTCTAAAACACAAAGTTATCAGTCATAATTATTTTAGGCCATAAAAGTTTTAACAAGCTCATTAAAGTTACAATAAAATTCCAAGAAATTAACATATCATTTTACAATTCAAATACACAAATCATCATAGCACCAATTTGCTATTATGCATGTATTTTTTTAACTAGATAATCACAAAGTATGCATTTACTAAAGAATGATATCAAAACTATAATTAACCTTCATCCTATCACAAAGCATGCATTTATGCATTATGGGTGTCTTAGTAATATGCTAATAACAAAAATAAAAAATTTGTTGCATGCTAAAGAAACCTAACTACTTAATATAACCTAAGGATATGAAATGTTTCCTTTCCCCAACACTTAAGTTGTACATTTTCCTTGATGTATGGCACATGCATCATATAAAATTTGAAAATAAGAGTAAGGATAAGAGAAAACAAATTTGCTCAAAGTGCTTGGTTTAACATCATTAGCTTGATGTAATCAATCCTTATCATCCAAAAGCATTAAAGATCTAGAAGTATGTGATTTCATCATCAAACTTCTAAGCTAGTAGTCCATTATGAACATCCTTGCACCTTGGTAGGAGTCTCCTTTGGAGCACAATATATACATTCTATTTCATCATTGTTTGCAGATATTTCATGGATCCCAAGGTACAAGAGCTTGTAGATCCAAATGATACATTAGGGCACTTGAAAAGAAGGGGTTGGGTGAATATACCTGATGTTCCATTTAACCCAAATGATAGAGTACCCATTCTATTGGATGCTACTAGTAATCCATTAGAGGAAAATGACCAACAATTGAAATCCTCTATTGGTAGAACACACGGTTCAAATTATAGCATCACAAGAAGAATCAAGAAAAGATTCTGATGATCTTGAATAGCATATGACAAAATCATGGTAATTTTTATAATGTTTTAATTTCTCTATTCATGTGTCTAAAGTTTGGGAAGCTTTTTTGATTGATGTTTTGTTTGATGGATGTTTATTTTCTCATGTACTTAGAGGAATGAATTGTTATATAGACCTATTTTTTGCCCAAACTTTATCTCATCTCTCATGCCTAGTTCACTGGTATGACAACATTATAGTAGTCACTGACTAGCCAAGTATAGGAAAACCACCAAGAATCATCATATCTTCAACAGTAATTGTTGTTTCACCCCAAGGAAATACAAAATATTAGTTTATGGGAACCAACTCAACCAACCCAAGTAAAAAATCAGAGTTACACTTGACTTTATATTTAGAGCTCATTATAACATTAAAAATTCCAACTTGATTCCAGATAGCTTCATATTTATAGACAGTGCTAATATGATTTCCAAGGGATGGAGTTATTATTATTTCACTCCGGTGTCGATATGGTAATCTCTTTTACTAATCTTTTAACATATATAAATTATTTTTTGTGAATTCATGATATTACGTTATTATTTTGAATTTAATTACATATAGTTCTTTGGTTGGAACAAGTTGGACTATGATATGCCAATTTTTGATGATTTACGAGAAGAATTAACAAAAACATGGTTCAAATTATAACATCACAAGAAGAATCAGGAGAAGAATCTAATGATCTTGAATAACATAGGACAACATCATGGTACTTTTTATAATGCTATAATTTCTCTATTCCTGTGTCTCTAAAATTTGGGCTGCTTGTTTGATGAATGTTTATATGCTTAGGTATTTAGGGGAATGAATTGTTATGTGGACCAGCTATTTTTTGCCCAAACTCCATCTCATCTCTCTTGTCTAGTTTCTTGGTCACTATGCTAATGATTCTAAGCAAACCAAGTTTCCTCTCTTTGAAATAAAGTGGAAATATCACAAAATCCATGACAAAAGAGACATCATTTTATTTGTAATTTAAGTTAAATATATATATATATATATATATATTGTATATAAATTATTTTTGATAAATTTAATTCTCAAGTAATTAATTAATATTTAATTTTTCAATTATTTGTATTATTTAAACTTTGTTAAACAGATTTTGGTTTTTTCTACTATTATGTGATCGAATACAGGTTCTGAGTATAATAGAAAATGAGTAAAATGTGTAAAAAAATAAATAAACACAGAATTTAAAGTCGATTTATGCGTTGAACTGACTTTAAATTTTACGTTTGAGTATTTAAATTTGGTTCACCTAACCGACTTTAATACCTCATTTTGGTGTAGTGGCCTTGATTTTTGAAACCTGTTACAACTATCAGATTCTTGGTAGTATCGTACTTGGGAAATGACATAAGTGTGGACCAACTAAGTCACCACACACACACCGGTGATTCTAAAATGATCTATCCTCTCATGTGGTCACATCGAGAACCTCTCTATATACAATCATTCATTTACTATGGTGGGTCCACTAGTCCTTCCCACATCCTTTGCCAACTCAACCCTCAAGACATAAGCATTCAAAAATTTTAAGCATTTTTATTCCATACATTCATGGTAACTTCTTTTTATTATAATAAATATCTTTTATTTTATGTTCTTAAGATGTGTTTAACTTTTTAATGCTCATGAATGGATATGTCATAAAACATGTATGCATGATCATAACACAAAATTACTTCATACATTCACATAATCACATAGCATATTCATAACCTATATTTAATGCAATAAGATCGAGATTTACTTACCTGAATCATGTAGCAAGGAAGAATGTAACCAAAGTACAAAACATAATTGAGCTTCTTAGAACTTCTTAAAAATATATGAGATGCTAACACTTTGAAAAGGGAGAAGGAGGAGTTTTGGAACGAAGGGAAGAAAATGGTTCATTTTTATCCTCATTGTGTCATGGGGCCTCATTGACCCCTTAGAGGTGTGAGTGGCTAGCAGTTTTTTTCTTCAAAAGTGGATAACATGCTGTTTGTTTAAAAATTCATGAAATCTGTTATTTAATTCAATTTAAAAGGACAAAATAAATTTGAGAAAAAGTAAACAAATTTATAGCAACCTACCCCTTTAAAAGAACTTTCGTAAGTTTACTTACTAAATAGTTAGGGATGATTAGTATGCATATCGCCTTGCTACTGTTAATATAATGGCCCAAAACAAAACTTATAAGCCCATAAGCCCACCTATTGTTTCCCAGCTTGTACCCTAGCTTATATATATATACTACCCCTTTCCTGCGTGAGGATTAAGCCTCCAGAAAAACAGCAGAAGCCTCCAGAAAAACAGCAGCAGCCTCCAGAAAATAGTAACAGCCTCCAGAAAAACAGCAGCAACATAATAAAGAAAAACTGCAGGGAGATATAGCAGCTGCAGAATTTGGAAGAAGAAGAAGCTGTTTTTCCCTTCCACATTTTCATGTCCTTGAGGATTGCTAATTATTCCATCTCATTTGTACGGTAATATTTGATTTAATAGCAAGTTTGTTAATTTATCTTGCTATATATTACCAGTAAATTAGAGGGGATATTTTGTGGGTTTGATTTTGGATTTTGGTATAATTTGTGAAGCTATCTGGAATTGGTGTTTGTATCTCCATTTTGATTATTAGTGGATTTTTCCTCGGTGTGCCGTCGTCAGTGGAGTAGACTTTTCACATTGAAAAGTTGAACCACTTAAATCATTGTGTGCCATTTAATTTCTTACTGCTTATTACTTTTGCCGTTACCCATTATTATTAATTTGTGTAACCAAAATTGGACCTGATATTCGCTTCCGCAAGTGCCAATTCTCTAACAAATTGGTATCAGAGCTATTGGGTTATTCTGGTATTTATTGGAACTGATCAAGTTTGCTCTTTTGGATTTATTTTGAGCTTCTGGTTATCTGATTGGTTTCATATTTTCTGGGTTGTACTTCTGTTTATTTAATATTGGGTTTTCTGTCATAGGGGCAAAATATGAAATTGAGAAATTCAATGGTAGAAATGATTTTAGTCTTTGGCGTATGAAGATGCGAGCCGTATTAGTTAAAGAAGGGCTCGTTAAGACACTTGAAGGCAAGGATAAATTGCCAGAAAAATTGACTGATGAAGAAAAAGATGCATTGATGGAAAATGCTTTGAGTTCAATTCAGTTATCCTTGTCTGATGAGGTATTACGCGAGGTTGGTGATGAGGAATCTCCTGCTGGGTTATGGCTTAAATTGGAGAATTTGTATATGACCAAGTCTTTGACCAGTCGGTTATATTTGAAGCAGCGTTTGTATACATTCAGAATGTCAGAAGGTACACCTTTGCACGATCATCTAGATGAATTTACTAAAATTATTCGTGATCTGAAAAATGGTGGTGTTAAGATTGACGATGAGGATCAGGCCTTAGTTCTATTATGTTCTTTACCTCATTCATTTGAGCATTTTGTTGATACTATGCTATATGGGCGAGACACTATTTCTTTGGAAGATGTCAAAGCAGCTTTGAATTCCAGAGAGTTGAAGAAAAAGGTGTCTACAAGCAATAATGAAAATAGCAGTGGTTTATTTGTCAGAGGTAGAAATCAAGAAAAAGGCACAAGCAGTAATAGAGGCAAGTCTAGATCCAAATCTAGAAAAAGAAAAGATAAATGCAATTATTGCCGTCAGGAAGGGCACTGGAAAGTAAATTGTCCGAAACTCAAAGGTAAAGGAAAATCTGCCACAACGTCTTCTGGTACTAATGATGTTGCTAGTGTTGCAGATAGTTCTGGTTCCGATGGTGAAAATGTTCTATCAGTATCTATTGGTTCTTCTGGAGATGTTTGGATTCTTGATTCGGGTTGCACTTACCATATGTGCCCCAGTAGAGATTGGTTTGCTTCTTATCAGTCTATTGATGGGGGTGTTGTCTTGATGGGAAACAATATGTCCTGCAAGGTTATTGGTATTGGTACTGTCCGAATTAAGATGCATGATGGTATTGTTAGGACTTTGAAAGATGTTCGCCATGTTCCAGATTTGAAAAAGAATTTGATATCTTTGGGTACTCTTGATTCACAAGGCTATAAGTATGTAGCTGAAGGTGGAGTTTTAAAAGTTAGTAAGGGTGCTCTCATTGTTATTAAAGGGCAATTGTCGCGTGGTCTCTATATGCTTCAGGGTAGCACTATTATTGGCAGTGTATCAGTTTCATCCTCGTCAGATCAAGATTCAGACACTACTCGATTATGGCATATGCGGCTTGGGCATATGAGTGAGGCAGGGATGTCTATTTTGAGCAAACGAGATTTGCTTTGTGGTCAGAAAACTGGGAAACTTGATTTCTGTGAGCATTGTGTTTATGGAAAGCATCGCAGGGTCAAGTTCAGTACAACCATCCATAAAACGAAAGGTACTGTTGATTATATTCATTCAGATCTTTGGGGTCCTTCTCGTGTTGTGTCTAAGGGTGGTGCCCGGTATATGTTGACTTTTATTGATGACTTCTCTCGTCATGTTTGGGTGTATTTTCTAAAGAACAAGAATGACGCGTTCTCAAAATTTGTAAAATTCAAGGCTTGTATAGAAAATCAAACAAGCAAGAAAATCAAGCATTTGAGAACTGATAATGGTTTGGAATTTTGTGACAGTCAGTTTAATGAGTTCTGTGAAAGAAATGGCATAGTGAGACACCGCACTGTGCGTCATACACCACAGCAAAATGGAGTAGCAGAACGTATGAATAGGACTCTCTTAGAAAGAGCTCGTTGTATGCTCTTTCAAGCTGACTTGGATAAATCTTTTTGGGCTGAAGCTTGTAACCATGCCTGTTATTTGGTGAATCGGTCTCCATCAACTGCAATTGAGTTGAAGACTCCGTTTGAGGTATTCTTTGGTACTCCTGCTAATTATTCTGATTTGAAAGTTTTTGGTTGTCCTGCTTATGCTCATGTTAATGATGGTAAACTTGAGCCTAGGGCATTGAAATGCATATTTTTGGGGTATCCTTCTGGGGTGAAAGGTTATAGATTATGGTGTGTTGAACCCAAGTCACCTAAATTTTTGATTAGCAGAGATGTTAAGTTTGATGAGTCTTCTATGTTGCAAAAGAAAAAGGAGTCTATTGTTGCAGATAAAGACCACGGTGTTAGTGAGCAGGTGGAGCTTGAGAGTGGAGTTCCTAGTCGAGTGCAAGAAGGCACTTCAGATCAGCCATCTATGGATGAGATAGATGATTCTGCTCATGATGTAGTAGAAGAGCAACATGAGCAACCATACAGTATCGCTAAGGGTAAAGGAATAAGAGAGATTCGACGCCCTCAGAGGTACGCAGATGCAGACTTAGTTTCTTTTGCATTGTCTGTGGCAGAGTCTATTGAGGTGTATGAACCTTCTAGTTATCATGAAGCTGTCACTTGTGATGAGTCTGTTCAGTGGTTGGTTGCTATGAATGAAGAGATTGAATCACTTCATAAGAATCATACATGGGAATTGGTGAAACCGCCTAAGGGCCAGAAGATTGTTGGAAACAAATGGGTCTTCAAGAAAAAGGAAGGTATACCTGAGGTTGAAGCAGCTAGGTTCAAGGCACGTGTTGTTGCAAAGGGCTATTGTCAGAAGAAAGGTATTGACTTCAATGAAGTATTTTCTCCTGTTGTGAAACATAGCTCTATTCGTGTGTTGCTTGCTATGGTTGCATTGTTTGACATGGAATTAGAACAGCTTGATGTCAAGACAGCCTTCTTACATGGTGAGCTTGAGGAACAAATATATATGCATCAACCAGAGGGGTTTGTTGTTCCAGGTAAGGAAGATCATGTTTGTTTATTGAAAAAGTCTTTATATGGGCTGAAGCAATCTCCAAGGCAGTGGTATAAACGGTTTGATTCTTTTATGATTGATCACGGTTACTCTAGGAGTGATTATGATAGTTGTGTTTATCATAAAAGATTCCATGATGGTTCATCAGTTTATTTGTTGCTTTATGTTGATGACATGCTTATTGCTTCTAAGAATAAGTCCGAGATTCAGAAATTAAAGTCTCAGCTTAATGGTGAGTTTGAAATGAAAGATTTGGGTGCAGCGAAGAAAATTTTGGGCATGGAAATTTACAGGGATAGACAAGCGGGCAAGCTTTATTTGACTCAGAAAAGTTATATTGAAAAAGTTCTTGAACGTTTTGGCATGAAAGATTCTAAACCTGTGAGTACGCCGTTAGCTGCGCATTTCAGGCTTTCTTTGGATTTGTCACCACAGTCAGAAGAAGAGGAGCGGTACATGTCTCAGGTTCCATATGCTAATGCCGTTGGGAGTTTGATGTACGCTATGGTTTGTACTCGTCCAGACATTTCACATGCAGTTAGTGTTGTCAGCAGATATATGGGTAATCCTGGTAAGGGTCATTGGCAAGCAGTGAAATGGATACTTCGGTATTTGAGAGGTACATCTAATTTTGGTTTGGTATATGATGGAAGTTCTAATACTGGTTGCAGTGTTATTGGTTATGTGGATTCCGATTATGCTGGTGATCTGGATAGAAGAAGATCTCTGACAGGTTATGTCTTCACTCTTTCTCATTGTGCCATTAGTTGGAAGGCTACTTTACAGTCTACAGTTGCTTTGTCTACGACAGAGGCAGAATATATGGCAGCAGCAGAAGCAGTGAAAGAAGCCATTTGGCTTAGAGGTTTGGTTTGTGATTTAGGTTTACAACAGGATACTTCTGTTGTATTTTGTGATAGTCAGAGTGCGATACACTTGACTAAGAATACTATGTATCATGAAAGAACCAAACACATTGATGTCAGATATCACTTCGTTCGTGACATTATCTCTCAGGGTGCTATTGTTGTCAATAAGATAGCCACTACAGAGAATCCAGCTGATATGTTAACCAAACCAGTTCCATTTAACAAGTTCAAGCATTGTTTGGACTTGATTGGTATTTGTAGAAGATAATCACCCTTCGGGGTTTTGGACGACGGTTATTTGGTAATCCGAGGAATTTCATTTGAAGAATTTGTTTTCTGTTTTGAGCCAAGGTGGAGATTTGTTAATATAATGGCCCAAAACAAAACTTATAAGCCCATAAGCCCACCTATTGTTTCCCAGCTTGTACCCTAGCTTATATATATATACTACCCCTTTCCTGAGTGAATCAGAAGCCTCCAGAAAAACAGCAGAAGCCTCCAGAAAAACAGCAAAAGCCTCCAGAAAAATAGTAACAGCCTCCAGAAAAACTGCAGGGAGATATAGCAGCTGCAGAATTTGGAAAAAGAAGAAGCTGTTTTTTCCCTTCCACATTTTCATGTCCTTGAGGATTGCTAATTATTCTATCTCATTTGTACGGTAATATTTGATTTAATAGCAAGTTTGTTAATTTATCTTGCTATATATTACCAGTAAATTAGAGGGGATATTTTGTGGGTTTGATTTTTGGATGATGGTATAATTTGTGAAGCTATCCGGAATTGGTGTTTGTATCTCCATTTTGATTATTAGTGGATTTTTCCTCGGTGTGCCGTCGTCAGTGGAGTAGACTTTTCACATTGAAAAGTTGAACCACTTAAATCATTGTGTGCCATTTAATTTCTTACTGCTTATTACTTTTGCCGTTACCCATTATTATTAATTTGTGTAACCAAAATTGGACCTGATATTCGCTTCCACAAGTGCCAATTCTTTAACAGCTACCCCTTCATTGATTACTTGATTAATTGTATGATCTTTCTAAAGACCCTTTGTGTCCATAATCACGAGTTATTTGTCTAGCTTTTCTACATTTGAAACAAAGATCAGTCCCCAAGCAATACTCTTCGCAATGGTTCCTACCACCCTTGGGACACGTAACCTTAGGCTGTTTAATTTGGGAATCATCTGTATCATTGTGGTCCTCGTGTCTATACTAATCTTCTCTCTTTTAGTGTTGGCCTTTTTCCTATCAAAACCTTTCCCTTGAGTTGCTAGCACCCATTACTAAGTGGGGCTTTATTTTCTTCATGGGCCAATCATCGAGGTCTCTTAATCACGAGTGCTTTATTTACCACTTCAATTAATATAGGTGGAAAAATCGAAATGTAACATTACTTCCTTGATCTGTGGCCTCAACCCCTTTTTAATGCATTGGGCTTTACTTTCTTTGGTTGCCAGTAAAGTCTGTTCAAACTTTGAGAGTCGGGCAAACTCTATTTTGTACTCAGCCACAATTTTGTTTCCTCAGTTGCAGTTGTAGGAGTTCACATTCCTTTTATGGATGAACACTCCTTGGAAAATATTTATCAAAAAATGAGATATGGAACCTCTCCCATGTAAACATGTCTATGGCTCCTTCTTATTGTTGTGTAACCATCTTCCACCAATAGAAAGCATCTCCTTGGAACATATGCACCATATTCGTCACTTTTTCTATCCCATAGCATCATATAATCAGAAATTCTTTCTCCATCTCATATATCCACTTTTCTACTTCTAGTAGATCCATAGTGCCTTCAAAAATCGGGTGAGACAATCACTCGAATTCAGATAAGATACTTCTTTCCTGTTGTGGCCTAGGATGTTGTTGTTGTGCTTTCTTAGATGAATTATCATTTGCATGAACATTTCCATAGTGAATGGATTATTTTCTTGGAGGATTTCATCCTGAAAGTTAACCCTATGGATGCATGACCTAGTGTTTCATCCGACCACACTAAGTTTTTCAAAGGTAAACTATAACAACTAGCTACTACTTCCCTTATGTCTTAAAAGTATCAATTAATGCAAGTCTATAAACTAAGTTCAATAAATCATACTACTCGGAAGACATTGAGTTGACTTCCAATGGTTTGATCTTGGTTTCCAAAAGTCTATAGAATCATTTTAAACCTTTGGCTCCAATACCATTTGTAACACCATTGGTTTTTCTCGAGTACAAACTAGGAAGTGTTATCAATTGAAAGCTGGGCAGCCCAATGTTTCCCTCAAAACGCGCTTATCAGGAAAGGGGCTATCTAGACTTATAACCAGCACATTGCTGGCTTCTCTGGGCGATGTGGGACTCCAACACTCCCCCTCACATCGGACGGGAACACCGCAACCGACTGTCAAACCCGCAGGGAACAGAGCGGGGAGTGGGGATATCGGGACTCCCAGGATCAGATCTAATACCAAATTTTAAGCTGGGCAGCCCAATGTTTCCCTCAAAACGCGCTTATTAGGAAAGGGGCTGCCCAGACTTATAATCAGTACATTGCTGGCTTCTTTGGGCGATGTGGGACTCCAACATTATCTTTTTTTAATTATTTTCTTCAATGAATAATTATCAATTAAAAACGCATTCCTTTACATATAAATCATTAAAGAAACAATTATATTATTTTATCAAAAAAATTATTTTTCCACCATAAGCTACGAAAGTGGAATTTCAAGGTCATAAAAGTATTTAAAAACAAATAAACTTATGGAGTTCGCTTGGTTTAAGAAACCACTCAAAACCCACACCACTATTTGTCCCTTTTTTTCGTTTAGGACTTTATTAATCATCAAAAAAATGTTAAATTCCACGAGGGTGAGTTGATGCCCAATAAGTAAATATGCATGCAATATGCAGTATAATGCATTTACATGGAAATCATACAATTGTTTATTCTTTATCCTTATATAGATATCCTTTTTTACGGGGTATTTAGTCGTTTGTCAATTCAGTCATTAACTTTCTTTTCTATTTCTTTCTATGGTAAGGCCCTTATGTGATACTTATACAATTGTAAATAATGGACCATTATTTTTGAAACCTGTTTCAACTAGTAGATCCTTGGTAGTATTGTACTTGGGGCATGATGTGAGTGTGACCAAGTCACCACACACACATAGGTGATCCTGAAAGGACCTATCGTCTCATGTAATCATATGGAAAACCTCCCTACATACAATCATTCATTTACTATGGGGGGTCTATCAGTCCCTCCTATGTCCCTTTCCCATTCCATCCTTAAGACATAAACACTCATAAACTTTAAATATTTTTATTCAATAAATTCAAAATTCATAGTAACTTCCCTTTATTATAATACATCACTTATTTTGTGTTCTTAAGATATTTTAACATATCAATGCTCATGCATGGCATGGATATTTCATAAAATCATGATGCATGATTCTAGAAAAAAATTATTTCATACATTCATCTAATCACGTCATACATTCACATAATCACATAGCATATTCATAACCCATATCAAGGAAGAATGCAAACAAAGTACTAAAATCCAAATTGAGCTTCCTAGAACTTCATAAAAAGGCATGAGACACTTAGAAATAACCCATTGGAATGGGAGGAGTTTTGTAGTAGAGTAAAGAAATCCTTTTTTTGCTTTCTGAACCTCCCTACCCCCTCGCCACTCCTTCGTTGGGATGGGTGTGATGTGCATATTTTAAATAATAGAAAGTGCACAAATCACTAATAGATTAGCGATATGTTTATCCTAAGGTCGATCTTTAAAAGAATTTATAGTGATTTTAAATTTAACACAAGCTATTCATTAACACAAGCTAGTCTCTAAGGTAGCCTTCTCCTCGATAGCACCTCCTACAATGTTATCAACAATGAAATGACACTATTGTGTCAACCCATCAGAGAAAAAATGGTTCTATAACTGCAGTAGGTAGCTATGGTTTTGGTATTGACTGAGAAAAAAAAATTAAACCTATTATAAGCCTCATCGAATGATTATCCTTCCATTTGAGATATAGTAATTTTTCTCTCAAATCATTTTTTCCATAAATTTATTATAAACTCCCTACCAAGTTATTAGGGAATTTGGTAGGAGAGTCATTAGCAATTTCTTAGCCCTACCTTCTAAAGTGTATGGGAAACACCTCATTTTTTGTTGGTTTTCATTTAGCCCATTTAATGGGAATGTCTATACAAATTAATAGAATTCCATAAGGAAAATCAAAAGATCCTTATTAGGAATTCCATAGAAGAAGGATAACATCAAAAAATGAATATTTTTTTATTCATAGTTCTAAGCTACCTCTGCCAACTGCATAGCAACAATAGTAGTGGTAATGATTAGCTTTGCATACTTTTTCATTACTATACCTCTTAATAAAGCATTTCTCATGTTTTAAAGTTATAAAATAGGCTCTGGTGGTGACTCTAGTGATTGCTCAAGAAAAATAAATAAAATAAATTAAAATAAATAACAAAAAAAAATAAACAATAAAAGAAAATAAAAATAAATAACAAAAAAAACTAAAACAAAGAAAAATAATTGGCCAACTTACATATATTTATAAAATCCCAAGAAAACAAATCATAAAAATTAAAAATTAAAAACAGTAAGTAAAAAGAAAAAAGTAAAGTAAAGAAATAATTAAAGGAAAATAACAAAAGAAATAAAAAACAACTCAAAGAAAATAAATAAAAGAAAACAAATAAAAATAAACAAAAAATAAAGAATAATAAGAATGAACAAAAATCTAAACAAACCACGAATATTCATAAAAAAATCACCAAAGAAAAAGTACTAATATTAACAAAGAGTTTTTAAGAAATGTGATAATAAAGCCCTAAAACTCAACTTCCACCCCGTCAATGGTGTCAAAAACTTGATTATTGAATTTTGAATTTATAAAATAGCTCATAAATACATGAATCACTTGTCACTACACCAAAACCAAGCTTTAAAGTTGGTTCAGTGAACCAACTTAAAATGCTGTGACTTAAAAATTTAAAGTCGATTCACGCATTGAATCGACCCTAAACATAAAGTAGGTTCACACGTTGAACTGACTTTAAACATAAAGTCGGTTCAACATGGGAACCAAATTTACATTCAAAGTTGGTTCAATGCGTGAACCGACTTTACGTTTAAAGACGGTTCAACACATGAATCGATTTTAAATTTTTTTTTATTTACTCATTTTTAAACTATACTTAAAACCTATATTCGATCATATAATAGCTGGAAAAACCCAAAATCTGTTTAACAAAGTTTAAATAATACAAATAATTGAAAAATTAAATAATAATTAATTACTTGAAAATTAAATTTATTACAAAAAAATAATTTATATACAATACATATATATTTAACTTAAATTTTAAATAAAATGATGTCATCTCTTTTGTCATATATTTTTTGATATTCCTACTTTATTTCAAGGAGAGAAAGCTTGGTTTGCTTAGAATCACCAATATAATGACCAGGAAACGAGACAAGAGAGATGAGATGGAGTTTGGGCAAAAATCAGTTGGTCCATATAACAATTGATTCCCTTAAATACATGAGCACATAAACATCCACCAAACAAGTAGTCCAAACTTTAGAGACATAGGAATGAAGAAATTAAAGCATTATAAAAATTACCATGATGGTGTCCTATATTATTCAAGATCATTAGATTCTTCTCCTGAATCTTCTTGTGATGTTATAATTTGAACCATGTGTTTTGTCCATTCTTCTCGTAAATCATCAAAATTTTGCATATCATGGCCTGACTTGTTCTCACCATAGAGCTATATGTAATTAAATTCAAAATAAGAATGTAATATTATGAATTCATAAAAAATAACTTATATATGTTAAAAGATTAGTAAAAGAGATTAACATATCGACACTGGAGTGATATAATAATAACATTATCCCTTTGAAATCATATTAGCACTGTAATAATCTTTTATCTATAAATATTAAGCTATTTGGAATCAACAATTACTCTTGGATATGATTATTCTTAGTGGTTTTCTTGTACTTGGTTGGCTAGTGACAACCATGATGTTGTCATATAAGGGAAATAGGCAAGAAAGATGAGATGAAGTTTGGGCAAACAAAAGGTCCATATAGCAATTCATTCCCCTAAATACATGAGCACATAAATATCCATCAAACAAGTTGCCCCAAACTTCAGACATAGGAATAGAGAAATTAAATCATTATAAAAATTACCATGATATTGTCATATGCTATTCAAGATCATCAGAATCTTCTCCTAATTCTTCTTGTGATGATATAATTTAAACCATGTGTTCTGCCCATTCCTCTCGTAAATCATCAAAACTTTACGAGTTATAGCCCGACTTGTTCAACCTAAATAACTACATGTATTTAAATTCAAAATAACAATGTAATATCATGAATTCACAAAAAATAACTCATATATGTTTAAAAGGTATTTTGGTAAAATAGATTACCACATCTTTAATTGGAATGTTGATATTTGTGATGATTTCACTCATAAACTTCATGACATAGTAATCACATATGACTCCATCATTTTGTTGTGGAACCTATGAAAAACAAGTTTACATGATTTTGCACATTCGAACATCTTTATTAATCAATAGTAAAATTAATTAAATTATTAATATTCACTTGTATATACTATAACTTTGTCACATATAAGCTTATGAGATTTTTTAAGGGCAATGCCCCTACTATTGTTCCATAGCTTCCATGTCCTATCAAAGTTTAAAATGGTTATTTTTTTAATAAATATTACAAAGAACAATAGAATAAAAATAGCTAGCTATAACTCTTACATGTCAACAACTTCTTTTGTATCTTTACTCAACTCTATGGAAGCTGAGTCACAGTACCCAACATGATTGCCATATAGATTAAGGATAACCAACATCCAATGATTTGGCCTTGTTCAAACTTTAGTGGCCAAGGGATTATCAACTTCTAAATTTTTTTAAGTTTTAATGCCCTATCATATAATGCTCTGATTCTAACATCCTTCTCTTGATATTGATTGACAAATGAAAAATCATAGAACATTGATAAATGTGATGAGTGATTAGCTTGAAGTCGATAATAATATGCCCTATATAAAATAAATATATATAAATAATTAGATAAAATAAATATATTTATATATGCATGTTCTACATAACTGAAAGTTATTTACTGATTGAGGACTCACCTTGTCCACACTTGAATTATACTTAAATCGATCATTTGATATTCAAAAAGCTGAAATATGTACTCGATCAATATATATGTTTGGCCAATGTCTACACTAGAAATTTCCATAGGAAGTGGCACAATCCATCCATCATATATGCTAGATACCCTCGCAACAATAGTCATCGAAGTTCCAAGATTTCTACTGAAGTTTATAGCATAATCATAACTATATTTTTTCCATGGCTTCTTCTTGAATGAATTAATGTGCGATAATTTCCCACTAGACATAGATTTACCACGAGATACTTGCTTTGTATCTCTTAAATGTGTCACACTTACTAATTCTTTTATAATAGAAAAAGAAGAAGTATTATATATGTTAGTGACAATAAAAGAATAATAATATAATAGTAGTAAAAAAGTGTTATCTTAAGTAAAAAAATAGTACCATGTCAAAATTTCTCACAACTTGACTCGACGACCAAGCCACATATTGCCAACAGCTTCTTGGAATGTGGTAGCATCAGAAGGCACATGTAGTGGACAATCATAGAGCAATGATTGATCAATTAATATTTTCCAATAATTGGGGAAATATTGATTATGAATTATTCGATCATCGCTCAATTATTGTATCGTTCCAATAGCAACAAAGTCTGTTGATGGAGGATGTTTCAACAAACATTTCATATTCTGTAAAAACAAATTAAGTGATATATATAATAAATACAATATATAATAAAAAATAAAAATAATAGACTTTGTACATAAACTTTAAATCTTACCACAAATGATTCATCAAATAGAGGAAGACTCTCATATGGGGTAGCTATTGGAAGGAAATTCTCATTAAAACATTTATCATGATGTGATGGATGGTAAGAATGCATAGATTGCATTGGTGAAAATGAACCATTACCTGATTGCATCTGCATTCCTAGCTTCACACCACTATTCTGATTTAATCGGACTTTGTCCATTGCTTGAGTTGTAAACATCGATCCATTAATTTTGAAACTAGAATATGTTTTGACATCAAATTTTGGACAATGTGCAAGCCATTCTAAGCTTTTTTGTTATTTTATGATTGGGTTTGTTGAGTTCAACTCAAATCTATGCATACAAAAACATGAAATGTGTTTAAAATAAAGTTTTAAAACATTACATAGAAGTACTAATAAATTCTTGTATGTGACACTTACATGGTTGCGAAATGAATTAATAAGCTCTCTCTAAACGAAAGAATTTGGGCCCCACTTAAGGAACTTTCATCCCAAAAAGAGAAAATCAAAAAATATTAATTTTATATATTTAATAACCTAAATAATATGAGCAAACATAATTAACTTAATTATTATATCTTTAAATACTCCACTATTATAAATGATAAATATTTTCATTATTCTTTATTGAATCCATATATATGTTTATTTATATATTAGAACACAAAAACCAAAATATTGTGATAGGATGTTTAGGATTTAATTTTGTTTTTAAGATTTTGAATAATAAATTAAAAACCACATATATTCCTTTCTTAGATCAAACTTGGTTGTATACTTATCATTTTCTATAAAATGATTCGTGCACTTGTGAGAGTTTTACAAATAATAAAACCACAAAGGGTATTTCGCAAGATCGGTATTTGTAATGCCAATCTTGTGACTTATCATCAAGTTTTTTTGCGCCATTGCTTGGGATCGAACCTGGGTCACCGTGTGACAGGCGGGAAATTTGGACACCTTGAATAAAATCTAATTATTTGACTCCGCCTAAAGATGTGATTGATGGTTTGCTATTTTCTTAAAAATATGAGTAAGCATGATTAACTTAATTATTATATCCTTAAATACTCCACTCTTATAAATAATAAATATTTGCATTATTGTTTATTGAATCCATATATATGTTTATTTATATTATGTCATTAGATTAGAACACAAAAACCAAAATATCGTGACATCATGTTTATGATTTAATTTTGTTTTTAAGATTTTAAATAATAAATTAAAAACCACATATAATCCTTCCTTAAATCGACCTTAGGAGTATACTTATCATTTTCTATAAAATGATTAGTACACTTGCGAGAGTTTTAAAAATTATATAACAAAAAGAGTATTTCGCAAGATCGGTATATGTAATGTCGGTCTTGCGATTCATCATCAAGTTTTTGACGTCGTTGTCGGGGAAGGATAACATATTTAAATTATTTATCAAAATTTTGAAAACTTTTTGTGTTGTAATAATTGTTATTTTTTTTATTTATTTTGAGTTAAAAAAATTCAAATTAAAAAAAATTAATCTAAGATATAAAATTTAATATTCAAAAAAGAGTTAAAATTTAAACTTTATATTTAAATTAAAAAAAAACAAAAAGTATTCACGAACGAACGGTGCAAAGGTTTTTTAAAAAAAATTTAATTTGAGATTTACAAATTAAAATAAATAAATACACTGTTCTTGACAGTAAAAAAAATTATTTGAAATTAAAAGTTAAGATTTAAAATTTCAAATTTAAAAAAAAACAGTTCTTAAATAGTAAAACAAAAAAAAATTAAATTTAAAACTCAAAAGTAAAATAAAAATTAAACTCTTGAACAGTAAAATAAACAAAAAAAATTAAATTAAAATTTAAGATTTAAAATTTAAAATTCAAAAAAAAAAATTGTAAAACAAAAATTAAACTAAACTTGAACGGTAAATAAAAAAAATTAAATTTAAAATTTAAGATATAAAATACAAAAAAAAAAAGATTTCTTGAACAGTAAAAAAACAAAAAAAAATTATTCTTTAACAGTAAAAAAATTTAATTTAAGGTATAAAATTCAAAATGCAAGGAAAAAAAATTCCTCTTCGTTAACACTAAAACAAAAAAATTGAAATTTAAAATTAAAATTCAAGAAACAAAAAAATTGTTCCTCTTCGTGAACAATACAAATTGTTCCTCTTTGTGATGAGTGCTTAAAAAGCACTCTAATTGCCATGATTTAATGTAATTTAATTGATTAAATAGATTTATATTTTGGTAATTTTATCATATTTTTATATAAATTTGTCTTTTCAGAATCACATATATTTTTATTGTTTTTTAGGTATTTTTGTTCAAAAATAACTTAAAGACAAAAAGAAAAAAAAATACTTGAGGCAATACATCACAAATATATTGGGAAAAGAAACGAGGAAAAGTCAAAGATGGAAAAAAATTTAGAAAAAATGGGTCAAAACAATCGAAAATGTAAAAATGACCGAAATCGCGTGCGCACTTGGCCATCCGTGCTGAGTTCCGCCCTCACAATTGCCCATTACGAACAATCCCACCCACGCCGACACATGTATTCACCCATCGCACCGATTTATGCTCACCAATCCTTCCACGCCGAGTCCAACTCACAACATCATGTCCGCGTCGTGCAGCGGGCAGGCTAGTACACTCCTCGCCTAGTCCCGTGCATGCCAATCGTCGTTTGTTGAAATTTTGTGCCCCATATGCATGTGAACCTATCCAAACGCGTCCAAATTTAAATTTTTAAATATTTCCCCCTTTTTTTGGAATTTTCTTCACATATAAAAGGACCATTTTCCCCATTATAAAATAGACAATTTTTTGGGCACTTTCTCTCTCTAAAAAGTTTTCATTTATTTATTTATTTATTTTGTTTTTAGTTTTAAAGTTATTCTCTTTTGGGAAGAACTAGCTATGTTTTTATAGATTTTTAGTTTTTTTATTCAATAGGCAGATATACAAATCCGTTTAGAGGTTTTCTAGTAATAGAATTAATATCAAACTATTGTAAGGATTCTTTTAAGGTATTATTTTAATAGATTCTTTACAGTTATCATTTTATATTTTATTTTTATATGTTATATTTAATTTGTAAATGATTAAATTTAATATGGATTTTCTGTTTGTAAATATGATATAATTATAACGTTGTTATGCTTGTGAAATATTAAATAAGTAAAATATTTTCATAAAATAAATTGATTTTGTTTTTATTCAAGATTTTATATTAAAGATGTTAGAGAAAAATACATTATTTTTCGTTACAAACTTAAATTTGAAAAACTATATTTTAAGGTTTAATTATTCGGTTTGATTTAGAGTAGTGCTCTTTTATTTGTTGGTAAAATCGCCGAGTAGTTAGAGTGAAATTCTATTTAAATTTTTTATAAGAATTATTATTTAAAAATGTATTGACGACATATTTTAAGTAATGGTTTCAAAACTTGAAGGTTAGTACTTGGATAGTTGAATTCTCAGGTTTAATTTGGACACCTTGAATAAAGTCTCATTATTTGATTCCGTCTAAAGCTATGATTAGATGGTTTTCTATTCTTTTAGAAATAAAGTTAAAATTTAATATTTAATTAATTAATAGGCCTCGTCTAAGGATATTAGTTAGTTTATATTAAACAAAAGAATTTGGGTTCCGCCTAAGGACACTTTTATCTCAAAAAGAGAAAATCAATGAATATTTATTTTATATTTAATAACTTAAATAATATGAGCAAATATAATTAACTTAATTATTATATCCTTAAATACTCCATTGTTATAAATGATAAATATTTGCATTATTGTTTATTGAATCAATATCTATGTTTGTTTATATTATGTCATTAGATTAGAACACAAAAACCAAAATATCATGATAGAATGTTTATGATTTAATTTTGTTTTTAAGATTTTGAATAATAAATTAAAAACCACATATATTCCTTCCTTATATCGACCTTGGGAGTATAATTATTATTTTCTATAAAATGATTCGTGCACTTGCGAGAGTTTTATAAATAATAAAATCACAAAGGGTATTTCGCAAGATCGATATTTGTAATGCCTTGCGACTCATCATCAAGTAACCATAAGGAACTTTCACACATGTCAAACATTTACAAAAAACATCCTTCTCTTTTGTTTGCATTGTATATGATGCTGGTGGCAAGTATGTTCGATTCTTATCATTTTCACCCTTGGTGCCAATTCAGGTTGTATGCCTAGTTTCTTTAAATCCATTCTTGCTTTAATTCCATCATTCTCTTTTCTTTGTGACGAATGTATAGGTCTTTCCAATAAGGTAATTCCCAAAATATTGATTTTTTTATTCCAACAACAATGATCTAGTGATTCAGTAACATTTTTATTTTCACCTCTTTTATTAGTTGACCTCTTTCGTTTCCCTCCATTAGTGAATATTCTTTTTTTTTCATATTTCCATATCGTTTGAATGTCATACCATTCAATTGCTTTAATATCTTAACACCTCGCAAAGGTCAGGGTGTAGGATCATGTTCTTCTTTTCCATTGAACGGTTTCTTTTGGTATCTAAACTAGTGTCCAGATGGAAAAAATATTCTATGTCTTCTATAAGACATCTTTTGTCCGTGAATAAGATAAGTTGCAGAAGTGCCATCACTATATATAGGGCATCCCATATAACCTTTTGGTGTATGTCCTAATAAGTTCCCATAAGTAGGAAAATTATTAATTGTCCATAAAAGAACCCCTATTAAGTTAAAGTGTTCTTCTTTATGTGCATCGTAAACATTTACACCATCATTCCACAACGTCCTTAAATCATCTATCAGAGGCTACAAATATACATCAATATCAACACCGTGTTGTTTCGGTCCTGATATCAATAATGTCAACATAATGAATTCTCTTTTCATACACAACCAAAGAGGAAGGTTATATGTTACCATAATTACTCACCAATAGCTATATCTACTACTAAGGGAATTGTGTGGATTAATTACATCACCAGCAATGGCAAGACAAAGATTGCACGGATCATAAGCAAATTGAGAAGATAAATTATCTACTACTTTCCAATTTAGAGAATCACAAGGATGAAGTAGCACCTCATCATTATATTGATTATCTGAATGCCAAGTCAACATCTTTGATGTCTCTTTACCTTTGAATAACCTTTGAAAGTGACGAATTGGAGAAAAGTACCAAAGATCATTTGCGGGTAAGCCTTTCGTAGGTGTTGTCTCATTTGTAGAATTCTTCCATCTCGATTCTTTACACATCAGACAATCATCTGATGTCTCATATTCGTTTCTATAAAGAAGTCAATCATTTGGACAAGCATGAATCCTATGATATTCCATGCCAAATCGACTAAGACATTTCTTTACTTCATACATTGAAGATGACAATTCAATACCCTCAGTAAACATATCTATTGGTACATTTAGTAATTCTGTGAATCCTTTGTCAGAAAAACCATTTTTTGCTTTCACATTGTACAAATGAACCAATCCTAACATTTTAGTATATTTCTTGCATTCTGGATACAATGGTTTTTTTGGAAATTTCTAGAAGTTTTTTAAAGGTTTCGAGATCATCTTCATGTAGTTCATCTTCCACACCATTAAACATATTTTTTATCTGTGCATTATGATAAGATGTATATAATCCACTCACATTCTTATTTATCTCTTACCCATGAGTATTATCAATATTTTCTCCATGATAATACCAACATTTATAACTCAAAAGAATACCACTATGGATAAGGTGATACTTAACCTCATCAACATCATAAAATCACTCATTTTTGAATTTAACAAATGGGCATCGAATCATACTAATTTTATTATTACTATTTCTACAAGAAAATTCCAAGAAACTTTCAACTCCAGAAATGTAGTCCTGCTCAATTCTACACTTTGACATCCAAGATTTGTCCATTTTCTATTAATGACATTAAGCATATTAAATATGTATCCAAATAATATATTTAAGATATTATTATATATTAATTCCATAATTATTAGAATATCTATCAAAACATCATATAAAAATAAATACATAAAAACCAAATATAACAAATATATACTCATAAATACAATTATATGAGATTGATTGTAATTACTAATAATAATATACCATATCATTTAAGTTGATTTAAAATTTAAGATATATATAACAAAATTTATATAACAGTTTTGTGATAATTAATATTTTTTAAATAACTACACTACTTCAAACCAAATTTTTTAATGAGTATCATATTGATGAATCATGTCTTTCCCATTTCATATTAACAAAAATAAATAAATTAAAAACCATCCTTAAATCATAGTCATAAATATATAAATTTATTTCATTATGAAAATTTATACAAAACCTACATAATAAAAATAATAACATACATATAATACAAAAAATTATACATATAAATAATAACACATAATATACAAAACAAATAAAGAAATATGAATAAAAAGTGCGTTGGATTAATAGAAATACTTACAAGAGTAAATGAAGTGACAAAATGAAGGAAATGAAGAAAAAATGTTGTTTTGTAAATGAGAAAATGGGTATAAAAAATTTGAGTATTTCACTAAAAAAAATAGGGGATCTAGAAGATAAATTGAAGAGGAAGAAAACCCACTAAACGGTGATAGAATTGGTGTTCGTAGGTGGCCAAAAAATGAGAAAGAGTGGAGGAGTGTTGTCTCTTTTAAGAGAACATAAAACGTGCAAGTATACACGGTCACAAGTAATAATATGATAAGTAGAATATCGTTCCCACGGAGATTTGTTACTAATGTTCGTTAATTACTAAAATTATTTCAACCTAATTTTATCCAAACATTTGATAATTTAATGCAGTTTGATTAACTAATTTTTATAACAGTTTGTAAGAAAATTCCAGGATTGCACTTTCACCAAATTAATTCACTTGAATCATTATATTTTCTCTTGATTTATGTTCTAGTATTTTAAGTTGTCAACCAAGAACTCCTAAATTTATCCATATATCTCTTCCGAGCTCCATACATACACATCTCGTTAAAATAATTCACTATATTCCTATGAGAATTAAATTCAACTAGATTTATTAAGTTCTAAGTTCTCAAATAGTTACACATACAATAAAAGTATATTCCCATCCCTTATACATATATGTTATTTTATCATAAGTAATACAAAAAAATGCCTTTTCCAAGTTTATTCAAGTGTCACTGATCAATTAATTAATCTTCCGATAATTAAAAACATTAAGCACAGATAAAATAAATAACTTAAAACCGTTCCATAAATCATTCAAAAATAATTAATTCAAGTTTCATAATTCAAGCTATACTGCAACTCTAGAACAAATAAATTAGTTCATAATAGAAATTAAAATTACAACACAATAATAATCACACATTTCAGAGAAATAAAATTTAAAAGAAAAAGATTAGGAAAAACTCTTTCACGATTCCTCAATGAAAAATAAATTCTTGCATTTCCTTCTTCTTCGTTGTCTTCTTTCTCTCTATTTCCTAAGAAAATACAACATCAAAATATAAAATAAAGGTTCTACGTGTTGTAGAGAACACACAGAGAGAAATTGAAAATTAAAGTGAAAAATGAAAAAAAAAACGATAGCTAAAACTGAAACTAACTCCCACATCCTCTCGCGTACAAAATATATCCACCCTTTTGAATTATTCTTTTTATTTTAAAGGGGGGACAAAAAATGTATGGGGAATTAAACTAATAACATGCGTGAAAACCATTCTGCGCGTTTCTGATTTTTTTCTTTTTACACATGCCCCGTGTCACCATATTATTGGCTGATAGAAATATAGAGACACGTGGCTGCTTATTTGTCGTTGAAATGCGACGGTGCACACTGCTTGGATGAACCGTATCGCACAGGATTCGTAAACGCGTGGCTTGGATGACAGCTTGGTTCCACGCACTTCAATCTGGACCGTTCAACTCATCCAACGGTGAGTGATGCGCCTCGGGGAAATTCTGCGCAGCCGACATGTGGGTCCCACCCTGCACGTCAATCTGTGCAGCAGGTGGGCCCCATGTGTTCCAAGCCACACGCTTTCTGGAATTCCGGCGTAATCGCTCTTGTTGCGTTTGGATTTCATGCGCCTAATCTTGACCGTTTGATGGAATGATCGAGCGGTGTGTGTTAGGCGTTGTGAATGTCGCAAGTGGCTCTTCTCCTGTACAGAAATTCAACTTTTTATTAATTGCATTTTGACCCATAAATTTAATTTAAATTAATTTCTAATCTTTTGATATTTGCAATTTAATCCATTCTTAATTTCAAATTAAATTGTGATCTTTTTATAATTGCAATTAAGCCCCTTTTTTTATTAAAATTTATTAATTTCCTTTAAAATAATTTATTAAAAACTAATACTAAATATTAATTTAATTAATTAAAAATTAACTAAAAATGTAAAGAACTAGCAATTATAATCAATAAAATAGACGCAAATCACTGTATAAAATATAGTTATCACACCCCCAAACTTAGATTTTTGCTAGTCCTCGAGCAAAAGGAAAGAAATCAAAACAAATATAACTGCATTTAAAATAGTGATTTTCAAAATATTTCTTTTTAGTCGTTCCAAATTACATAACTCAAAGAAATAAATTTTTTTTATCTAAGTATCAAAATCAATTTAAAAATATATTACATTTTCACAATGAATTTTAGTGTGTGTGTGAATTCTTTTCATATTTCATCATATGCAATCCGGATGAGTTTATGCAAATATAAAATCAAACAGATTTTAATGAAATCACAAATCTCATAAGTTTATTTTTCTTTTCTCTCTCCGCTAATGTAGACAAACACAACCAAAAATCAATAGGACTTTATCAAGCCTGTAATGTATGGCTTCGGTAAAGGTAGGAGAAATGATCATATTTAGCTCAAAACTCTTCCCAAACATAACATTTTATGATTGAAAAAGATACCTTCTATCATCATAATAATACTTCCCAATTTGGGATTCATCATCACATACAATAATCATTTTTTTCGTTCTTTTTCTTTTCATTTTTTTTCTATTTCTTTTTTTTTTCTTTTTTTTTCCTTTTTCTCAACACATTTTTTTTCAGTATCCTCTTTTTCATTCCGATATATCTTTAAATATTTACTAACAATTGTCAATTGTTAGTGAGATAAGAAAAATAGATCTATTTGTGTGTGTGTGTATATATATATATATATATTCATGTAGGCTTTGGAAATGAGATAAATATATATATATATATATATATATATATATATATATATATATATAAACTTTGAAGCTCAAAGGGATATTCTAAGGATAAAGCATGTAAAGGTTGATAGAAAGGCTCAAATGATCCAAAGATGGCCTAAATCATTTTCTTAGTTTAAATGTTATTTATAATTTCACCTCGAGAGAAAATCAAACAAATTCTAAGAACTGTGACACCACAAATATCAATCGAATTCCATACTCACATAAACCTTCTCTAAATTATCATAGCAACTCAAAAATCAAGACTAGTGCTCATGAATATTTATTCTTGTAAAAATGAAACATACGTAAAAATTATTCATAACTTAGACAATATTCAAATGTTTCAAGGAGATATGCATCATTTAAATCAAAGAAATAAAAATAAATCACTATTCATAGCAAAATATCTTCAATTAACCAAACAAAAAAAAATTTCACAAGCAAGAACACCCAGAAAATATTTCAATTAAGTTCAATATATCTCACACCCCCAAACTTAATATACACATTGTCCTCAATGTGTTAACATTAAAGAACATATGAGATGGGTTTAAAGAAACTTCCTAGTTGGTGAGTTGGCTTGTGAGATTGAAATCCAAAATCGTTTTACCTCCTTCGATTTGCACCTATCAAAACAAAATAACATAATGAAGAAATATGCAACTAATACATGTTCTAAAATAAAATAAATAAATAAATAAAAACTAAAACACATGGGTTGCCTCCCAAGAAGCGCTTGATTTAGAGTCATCAGCTTGACTTCCTTTTTCCTTGTTTCAGGTTGGGTCATATAACAAAGTGGTTGGCTTTTGATGATCGATGTTACCTCACCAACAAGGTTTGAGTTTTTGCCCATTCACTTAGAGATTCCTCTGTTGTTTTTTCATCTTTAATCTTAACAGTACCATATGGATGCATTTTTGAAATAGTGAAAGGACTTGACCACCTTGATTTTAGTTTCCCTAGGAAGAATTATAACCGAGACTTGGAGAGCAAAACCTTTTGTCCTTGTTCAGAATGTCGATGCAAGAGCTTATTGTCATGCCATCTCTTTGTCTTCTCTTTATAGAGCTTAACATTTTTATATACTTGTAGACGGAACTGGTCCATCACATTGATTGGCAAACAACGCTTTTCGCAAGCGGCTCTTAAGTCATTATTCAGATTCACATGAGAAATTGTAGAAGTATCAATAGTAGAGTTTTTTGTAGACCAACTATCAACTAACTCATTTACTCTATAACAAGCATCAAAATCACCTGGAAATTTCATAGCTTTAAACACTTTGAAAGTTACCTCTTGGTCTTGAACTCTCATAGTGAGTTCCCCTTTTTGAACATCAATCGAAGTCCTACCAGTTGCTAAAAATGGTCTACCCAGAATAATATGGATCTCTTTATCTTCCTCCATATCAAGAATTATGAAATCTGTAGGAAAGATAAACTTGTCTACCTTTATAAGCACATCCTCTATAATGCCTCTTGGGTGTTTCAAAGACCTATATGCAAGGTGAATAGTTACAGTGGTCGGTTGTGCTTCTCCTAATCCAAGTCTTTTATAGATGGAAAGTGGCATCAAATTAATACTTGCACCCAGATCGCACAGAGCTCTACCAAAGAATTTCTCACCAATAGTACAAGGAATGGTAAAACTTCCTGGATCTTTAAGCTTAGGTGGTAGCTTCTTCTGAAGGATGGCACTACACTCCTCTGTGAGAGCAACAGTCTCAAAATCACCCAACCTTCTCTTTTAAGAAAAGATTTCCTTCATAAATTTCACATAACTAGGCATATGCTCCAAGGCATCAACAAAAGGAATATTAATATGAAGCTTTTTAAAAACTTCAAGAAATTTGGAGAATTTCTTATCAAGCTTTTTCTTATGGAAGCGTTGAGGAAACAGAATTGGTGGAGTGTAAGGCTTGAGACTTTTTAAAACTGGTTTCATCATTGGTTTTGTTGATGCTTCATTTTTTTCAGCTCTTTCTTCTCCACAATTTTGTTTTTCTAGGCCAATAGCTTCAACATTAGGGGTTGGCAAAGAAATGGGCTTAGGTATTTCTTTTAACTTTTTTCCACTTCTGAGTGTAATTGCCTTACATTGCTCTTTTCCTCCCCTATTAGGATTAGTTTCAGTATCACTCGGCAAAGCTCCCTGAGGGCAATTGTTGACGGCATTAGCAAGTTTCCCCAATTGAACTTCAAGATTTATGATGGAAGCTGCTTGATTCTGAAGAATAGTCTTATTATTGGCCATGTATCGAGCAAACATATCTTCCAATGATTGCTTCTTTTCTTATGATGGAACTTGGTTATGAAAGGCCTGAGGATATGTGGGCTTTATAGAAGATGATGGTCCCTCATTATTACTCCAAGATAAATTAGGATGATTCTTCCACCCTGGATTGTTAGTGTTAGCATAGGGATTGTTTTGATTCCTATTATAGTTGGAAACAAAATTAACAAATTCAGAGTTGTGAGGACATCTCTCACTGGCATGCTTTCCATTGCAAATTTCACATGCAACAAAAGGACTCTGAATAGAATGGACACCCAAAGTATCCATCTTTTTCACCAAAGCGGATACTTATGCAGTTAAAGCAGTCATAGCATCAATCTCGTGAATTCTAGCCACTCTCTTAGGCATTATCCTCTCTGATGGCCACTCATAGCTATTTAAAGCCATTTCCTCTAATAAGTTGTAGGCTTCATCAGTTGATTTCCCCATTAAAGCACCACCTGCTGCAGCATCAATCATGTTTCTAGTTTGACCAATCAAACTATTATAAAATGTTTGAACTTGAAGCCATTTTGGTAATCCGTGGTGAGGACATCTTCTAAGTAGCTCCTTGTACCTCTCTCAAGCTTCATATAATGACTCTGAGTCGAACTGCATAAAAGTTGTGATTTCATTCCTCATCCGTGCATTCTTTGCCGGTGGAAAATATTTGGCTAAAGTTTTTCGAGCCAAATCCTCCCAAGTAGTGATAGAACCACATGACAATGAATTCAACCAACTCTTTTCCTTATCCCTAAGTGAAAAAGGAAAAAGTCTCAACCGAATAGCATCATCAATGACTCCATTATGCCTAAAGGTGTCACAAATCTCTAAAAAATTTGCTATATGGGAGTTTGGATCATCATGGGGTAAACCACCAAATTGAACTGATGTTTGAATCATATGAATGATTGCAGGCTTAATTTCAAAATTATTGGCTTGAATTGATGGTCTTCTAATGCTTGAATGAATGCCACCAACCATAGGCACCGCATAATCTCTTAAAGATCTTGGTTCCTCCACTTTAGGAATTTCCTAATCCATAATTAAATGTTTTGAGATTTCTTGTTTATTTTTATTTTTTTTAATTTTAAAATTGTTCTCTCAATTTCTTGATCTAATGGAACTATATCAAGATTTCTTATGCGTTGCATACAAAGTCTCACTCTATCCAAAAATAAATCTAATACAATATATAAATAAAATTAAAAACATAAATAAACACACAAATCTAAGCAAGTAACAGTAAGAAATAAAACAAAAAGAAAATTTTTTTTGAACTAAAATCAGATTAATTGGTATTAATATCAACAAAAATTAGTAAAACAAATCCCCGTCAACGGCACCAAAAACTTTTTGTCTCTTTTAAGAGAACATAAAACGTGCAAGTATACACGGTCACAAGTAATAATATGATAAGTAGAATATCGTTCCCACGGAGATTTGTTACTAATGTTCGTTAATTACTAACATTATTTCAACCTAATTTTATCCAAACATTCGATAATTTAATGCAGTTTGATCAACTAATTTTTATAACAATTAGTAAGAAAATTCTAGGATTGCAGTTTCACCAAATTAATTCACTTGAATCATTATATTTTCTCTTGATTTATGTTCTAGTATTTTAAGTTGTCAACCAAGAACTCCTAAATTTATCCATATATCTCTTCCGAGCTCCATACAGACACATCTCGTGAAAATAATTCATTATATTCCTTTAAAATATATTTATTAAAAACTAATACTAAATATTAATTTAATTAATTAAAAATTAACTAAAAATGTAAAGAACTAGCAATTATAATTAATAAAATAGACGCAAATCACTGTATAAAATACAGTTATCAAGGAGTGTCAGTCGACTTTGGGTTTTTGAGAGTGTTTACATGCAGCGTTGGAATATTGTTCTCTCTAATGGGGAAGAAAGAAGAGAAAAGGAAAATATCCACGTGGGAAGCGTTGGTTGACGTGTTGAACTGACACTACACGTAAAAGGTAGCATTGGTCCTATGTGTCAAACGACGCTATCCACGTGTAGCATTGGTTGACATGTAGAACTGATGCTACGTCTTACGTGTAGCATCGATTCAACACATCAAATGACGCTACAATCTACGTATTTTAAGTCGGTTTTTCAGTAAATTGACTTTAAATTCATTATAAGTCGGTTTTTTAACATATCGACTTTAAATTCATTATAAGTCGGTTGTTCTCTGTTTTGCAGAACATAAAATTGTGCAAGTATACACGGTCACAAGTGATGAGTGCTCAAAAAGCACTAAAATAACCATGATTTTATGCACTTTAATTGATTAAAAATATATATATTTATATGTTTTATCATATATTTATATAAATTTGTCTTTTTCGGAATCACGGGTATTTTTATTGTTTTTCAGGAATTTTGGCCTAAAAACGCAATGTAAAGACTCAAAGAAGAATACTTGAAGCAATACATCACAAATAAATTGATAAATAAGTGGAAAAAGGTCAACAAACATGGAAAAATTGGACAAAATGGGTCGAAAAGGTCAAAAATGTCAAAAGACGGAAAACGCGCACACGGCCAGCGCCCGGCCGCGCGCGCTGGCCAAAGCCGCGCGCGCCCGCGCGCGTTGATGCTGGCTCGCGCTACAGCGCGCGGGCACTGTTCACGCGCGCCGAGGCCGCGCGGCAGTCAGCCCAGGCAGCGTGGCGCCAATGCCCAACATAGCGCCCAACGCGTTTTTGACCCATTTTTCACGTGCAGCCGCCCCCATGACGTCATGCTGACGTCATTGATGACCTCAGCAGGTCCAAAACACGTTTTTTATTTTTTTAATATTTTTTTTAACATTTTTTAATCATTTTTTCTCTCCATCCTCACCTATAAATACCCCTTCCATTCACTTCCAACCACACCTAAAAACCTCACTTCTCTCTTCTTTCTTTCTCTCATTTCTTAGTTTTTGAGTTTTCTTTAGTTTCTTTCTTAGTTTCTAAGCTTTTCTTAGTTTTTCTCTTAGTTTTTAGTTCAATTGTCTTAGGTTTAGAGTTCTTCTCTTTTTGAGAGGAACTTGTAATGTTTTTGTAATAATTTAGATTTTTGATTCAATAAATGGAAGTGCAAATTCCGCTTGGAGGTTTTCTAGCAACGGGAATAGCGTCGAAGTTACGTAAGGATTTTATTTTCTTACGCTTATTTTTATGCTTTATTCTTACATGTTATATTTAATTTGTCCGTGATTAAATTTAAGCGTGCTATTGTTTATAATCATGATATAATAATAACGTTGTTATGCTTGCGAAATATTAAATAGGTGAAAATTTCTAAAATGAATTGATTTTATTTTTATTCAAGATTTTATATTAAGGATGTTAGAGAGAAATACATTATTTTTCATTACAAACTTAAATCTGAAGATTAGACTTTAAGGTTTAGTTACCCGGTCTAATTTAGAGTAGTGCTCTTTTATTTGCTTGTACAATCGCTTAGGTAGTTAGAGTGAAGCTCTATTTCAAAAGTTTTTATAAGAATTATTATGTGAAAATGTATTGACAACATGTTTTCAATAGTGGTTTTAAAACTTGAAAGTTAGTACTCGGATAACTAAATTCTTAGGTTTAATTTGGACACCTTGGATAAAGTTTAAACTGTCTAACCTCACCAAAGGTGGCATTTAAATGGTTCATTTTCAATCTCTTAGAAAAAGGAATTAATTTAATTAACCAAATTAGTTATCAACCCCACCCATAGGTGTTAATTGATTTGTTTAGTTAACAAAGAGTATCTAACCCCACCAAAGGTGGTATTCATACAAAAAAGAGAGAATCAATAAAATATCAATTTATATCTTTAATAACCTAGATAATATGAGCAAGCATAATTAACTTAGTTATTATATCCATAAATACTCCACTAATATAAATGATAAAATTTGCATGAATATTTATTGAATCTGTAATTATATTTATTTGTAGATAAATATTTATTGAATTTGTATCTATGTTTATTTTTTATTTAATTAATCTGTATATATGTTTATTTTATGTTATTAGATTAGAAACACAAAAAACCAAACTATCGTGACAGGATGTTTAGGATTTAATTTCGTTTTTAAAAGTTTGAATAATAAATTAAGAACCACATACATTCCTTCCTTAGATCGACCTTGGGAGTATACTTATCATTTTCTACGAAATGATTCGTGCACTTGCGAGAGTTTTACAAATATTAAAACCAAAGTATTGGCAGGATCGGCGATGCCGGTTTTCGCTCATCAAGTTTTCATTCATCAAAGTATTTGGCGATCACGATTCTGCTCATCAACAAGTAATAAAGATTTGTAAGTAAAGTATCGTTCCCACAGAGATTTGTTACTATAGTTTGTTGAGTACTAAAATTGTATCTCTCTGATTTTATCCAAAACAATCGTTGATTGAGAAAAATGTAAAAAGAAAATAAGAGAACTCTAGGATTGCAATTTTTCACCAAACTAATCCACTCAAATCATGTTATTTTCTTTTGATTTATATTTTTTAGTACATTTAATTTGTCAACCGAAAACTTCTTTTTTTATTCATACATCTCTTCCGAGCTCCGTATAAACACACCTCGTTAAATTAATTCACTATATCTCTATGAGAATTAAATTCACCAAGATTCATTACGTTCTAAGTTCTCAAAAGGCCACACATACAATTAGGGTATATTCATATCCTTCATCATACATGTCATTCTATCTACGAGCAATATACACAAAAATCCCTCTTCCAAGTTTATTTTTATGCCACAAATCATTTTGATAAGATTTGTAAATAATCAAAAAGCATTAAGCACAAAATAGAACGAACAAATCGAACGTCTTATAAATCAATAAAAAATAATTAAAATAAAAGCTTCATAAATTTAGATCAAATGCAACCCTAGAAAAATTAAATTACTTCATTAAATTAAAATAAAAATACAACAAGTGCAGAAAAATAAGAAGAAGAAGGGAAATTAAAACATCACATCAAACAAATATTTGGCACACGCAGAACACAACAAAAGCCAAAAAATGGCTTCTGCGTGTTCTGCAGTCCAAAACAGAACAACAAAAATTATAACCTCTCTAAAACTTTCAAACACTCAAACTCCGAAAAAAAAACTTCAAAAAACTTACGAAAACTAAAACTAAAAAAAAAACTCTACTCGAAAAAACTTTCTTAACTCTAAAATACATCCCCTATTTATAGATAAAAAATACATCAGAAATATTACATTTTTTTATTTTTTTTTTATAAAAACGCGTATAAATTTTGTATCGAAAAACAAAAATCACGCGAATCAATTTTCGTACCGAAAATATTGATTAATCACGCGTGAGATAGGGCACCGATTCTGCATTTTTTAAAATCAAAGTGCATGCCACGTGTCAGCGTCTGATTCGCTGCAGGTATTAGTGCGGACACGTGGCAGCTCTTCATTGGTTGCGGGAAAACGGGCGCACGATTGCTTGTCGCACGGGAGCCAACGGCTGCATCGAGGGGTGCCATCCAGCGCGGTCGCGCCCATTGTACCATGCCACGTGTAGGAAGATTATTTGCTGAAATTGTAAGTGGGACACGTGGCCTTATCTGACTCGCCCAACGGATTAGTGCAAACACGTGGCACCATTTTATTAGTTGAAGATCCGGTTGCACGAAGGGATCGGTGCACGGGATGAGAGGCGCGCGACGTGGGGGACAACGGCTGCAACGCGTCAGACACGTGGGTCCCACGCTACACTCCGGCCTGCGCGGAAGGTGGGCCCCACTCCGGCGTCGAGCCGCGTTACACAGCAGAAATCTACACCCACTCGCTTTGGTCGGGTGTGATCATCACGCGCGAATCTGAGCCGTTTCTTCTTTGATCGGACGGTCCATGTTCCACGCGTACAGATTGTCGCGTGGCTTCTTCCCTACTGCGCAAAATAAATAATTTTTATTAATTCCATTTTCACCCCCAAATATATTTCAAATTACATTTCAAACTTTGTTTAATTGCAATATAGCCCTTTTGTTAATTTAAATTAAATTTTAAACTTATAATAATTAAAATTAAGCCCAATTTTAATTTAAATTATATTTTCAACTTTTATAAATTGTAATTAATCACTCTTTTATTTTAAATTATATTTTTGGACAAAAATTTGCAATTAAGAACGTTTTCGATACAATTTATTTAATTTTCTTAAAATATATAAAAAATAGAAAATACTAATTAATTAAACTAAAATTAACTAAAAATAAAGAAAACATAGCAATTATAATTAATAAAATAGGTGAAAATAACTATATAAAATACAGCTATCATCAGTTTTTCCCAAAAACTGACTTTAAATCTAGACTTAAATGCAACCTTTTGTAGTAGTGTATAATAAGCGATCAATATACACCCAAGGTCGGTCTCAAGAGAAACTGTGTGGTTTCAAATAATTATTCAAATCTCTTAAAAACTTAAACAAATAAGAAATTAATACCTAAACACACATTCTATCACAATTGATGGGTTTTGAAAATCATAATCCAAAAAAATAAATAATGAAAATACCTACATATAGATTCAATTCAAATAAATCAAGACAGATATAAAATTAATACTCAATGGAGAATTTATGGCAATATTTGGCTAGCTACCTATGCTTGTTTAGAATTAATTATGTTAATTAAAATATAAATTTGAATTATTAATTTTCCCTTTTAAGTATGAAAAAGTCTTTTAGCGTGGATTAGTTTCTTTGTTAAACAAACCAATTAAAGTCTATTGATGGGGATAACTAATTAGTAGATTAAATTATGCATTATTCTCAAGGAAATAGCCAACCATTAATCAATGCTTTAGGTAGGTTCACTAATTCAAACATTTATTCAAGTTGTCCAAATTAATCATAAATAAATCTTGTTATGAATCTTGAATAAAGAAAGAATCTTTATTTATTTTATAAAAATGTTCACCTAAATAAATCTATACAAATATGGCAACAGAGCTAAATTTTCATAGTTAAAATAAGTCAAGCATGATTAAATTAAATTCCATAATCATTGATTAAAAATAGCATTTAAATATTTATAAAATTTAGAAAGATTAATCTAAAGATAAAATATTATAAATGAAATCTATAATACCAATTAAGGATAGATGGCATGTCTTACTTCAAAATTATGATCTTGATGTTCAAAATATTCTTAAATATTAAGATATTTTTTATTTTATTTTTTATATGGAAAACCTTCCAAAAATCTACGTCTAATCTGTTATGAATCTAATCTATTATGTATGAAATACAAACTATTAAACTAAGACCAATGAAATTGATGACTATTGTATCTCTATACATGTAAACCTAAAAGAGTTAATGTTAATTTATAGGGAAAGCTTATGTACAAAAGGCTCTAGGCCAATTTTATGTTCGGGCATCATGACACAGCAATTTTCCTCATCATGATGAAGGTCCAATCATCTTGTACCAAATCATCCCTAGAGGGTCTCATCGGGACATACAATATTTCACACTTGGCATAGAAAACTCAATGTGCCCAATAATTCATCATGAACGATGTGCACTGTGGTATACTAATTTCTTCGACGTGACAAGCTTTACTTTTCTTAAATTATGCCTTATACATCTTACAAAATGATTGGTTCTTGATGTAAGGCTTACATTCCTTACTCTTTTAATCTCGTAAGGTGAAAAATAAGTTTTCCTAGTGTTGTTCTTCAAGATGAGGAAGGCATTATTAACATCGATTTGTTTGATATCCCAATCACATAAAAATGCAATAGTGAGAACTAGCCTTATTGTTTGTGGTTTCACCATATGAGAAAAAGTTTCAGTTTAATCTATCACATGATTTTGGCGGTATCCCTTAGCTATTACCATTGACTTAACTTATCCAATGAATGATTTGGAAGTAGCTTCCACCTTATACACCCACTAGAAACCAATTGTTTTATTTCTTGGTGGAAGAGGAACAAGTATCCATGTGTGATTTGTAAACAAGGCTTCATACTCCTTTTTCACTACCTAAGTGACTATGGTTAGAATCCAAAACATGAATTCTCTAACCCATCAGGATGTACAGATTTCAATTTAACCAAAAAATTTATGTTCAACCATGTTCATAAAAGAAATGAATTTGACCTTATAAAGTTAAAAGAAATATATCCCTATAAATCTAGTACAACTATCCACAATTAAGGGGAAATATTTTGTGCCAGTTGTAGCTATAATAGGCGAGGTTTGTACATCTATGTATAAATACTTGATAATTTGTGTCATTTTGTAAAAGGACAAACAATTTCAAAAGATTTATTCATAATAGTCATGAAAGGAAGTAAAGAATTTTTAATTAGCACACTCAACACTTATGTAATATCCAATATAAATAATGTAAGTTATGTTGTTCAGGTGTCTATGTGTTGGATTTTCATACACAAAACATGGTGTCTATTGTAATTTGCTTAGTATTAAGTCATCCTCTATGCAAGATTGGTTACTGTAGATTAATAATACAATATAGTAAGAAACACATTACATGCAAGCATGTTTACATATACCACAAGGTTGGTTTTTGTAATATGCATGCTAAGTGGATTGTTGGTTTTTGGCAAGCAAGAATGTGAGTGAGCCGATACTCGTTATATTTTTTGTTATGCATGATTTACTATTGTGTTAGTATAATTTAATTTTTTGTTGTGTATGCTCCATCATACTAGATTCATACTCTAATTAGAAAGCTTATTTGTTTTGCTTAGTTGCATGTTTTCTTTCTTTTTCTTATAGTATGCTTATAGCTTTCTAATCAATACTTCTACATTTTGTTCATGCATTTTTGGTACGAATCTCTATGGAGTCCATATCTCCTTAGCCTAATAATGTATCATGTGTTGTACTCTTTATTATGGTTTGTTATGTAATGTATGATTGCAGGTAGTGAAAATAAAATCATCATTTATCAAATATGCTCTTATATATGAGGTCTTGAAGAGATTATAAATATGATGGATGAATTAACCACAAGATTGGCATTTACAAATACCAATCTTGGGAAAATTCATTTTTGTGGTTTTATTATTGGTACAACTCTCGCAAGAGTACTTATCATTTTATAAAAAATGAGAAGTCTACTCCCAAGGTCGATCTAAGGAAAGAATTTATGTGGTTTTTTAATTTATTATTCAAAAAATAAAATTAAAAGAGAATTAAAAATTAAAAAATTAAAAATTAAAAATTAAAACAAAATAAGAATTAAATAAATAAGAATTAAAAATTAAATGAAAATTGAAATTTAAAAATTAAAAGTTTAATTTTTTTATTTTTAAATTAATTTTTTTTGTTTACTATTTAATAAATTTGTACTGTTCACGTAGTTTTTTTTATTTTTTATTTTATATCTTAAATTTTAATTTTAATCTTTTTTGTTTGTTTAATTGTTCAAAAACAGTTAAATTTTTATTTTTTTGAATTTTAAATTTTAAATCTTAACATTTAATTTTAAATTTATTCCTTTTTTGTTTTACTATTAAAGATCATTATAAATTTGTTTTAAAATTTGAAATTTTAATTTTTCTTTATTTACCGTTCAAAATCAATTTACCTTTTTAATACTGTTTTTTTGTTTTACTGTTAAAGAAAAAAATTTCTTTTTTTTTAGATTTTCAATTTCTAATTTTAAAGTTTCAATTTTATATCTTAAATTTAATTTTTTTTTACTGTTCAAGAATATATATATATATATTTAAATTTAAATTTACAATTTAATTCTTTTTTTATTTTATTGTTCAAGAAAATTATTGTTTATTTATTTTTAAATCTTCAAACTAATTTTTTTAAAAATTATACTGTTCACAAAGAGTAATAGTTATTTTTTTTGAATTTTATATCTTAAATTGTGAGTTGGAATTTAAATGTTTTTTCGTTACTGTTCACAAACAGTACCTTTTTTTAATTTTAATTTTAATTATTTTTGTTCTATAATTTTTTTTAATTTATATCTCAAGATTTAAATTCTAAATTTAATTTTTTTGTAATGCTTTTATTTATTTATTTGTTTTTTTAAATTTAAATTTAGTTTTAAATTTACTTAAATTTTTTTGTTTTACCGTTGATGAATAGATTTTTTATTTATTTATTTATTGAAATTGAAATTTCAAATCTTAAATTTTAATTTTAAATTTAATTTGTTGTTTTTATTGTTCAAGAACAGTTTTTTTAATAATAATTTTTAAAATTAAATTTTATTTTTTTTATAGTTTTTAAAATTTTAATTTCTTTTTGTTTTACTATTCAAGGACAGTAACAGTTTTTTTTTATTTTAAAATTTTGTAGCATTGAGAAAGATTAAAAGTGTTTTGTTTTTTAAATTTGAAATTTGATATTTAAAATTTTTTTAGCTGAATATAAAAAAATCACAATTATTTACAACACGAAAAGTTTTCAAAATTTTGATAAATAATTTAAAAACGCTATTATTTTCTCGATAATGGCGCAAAAAACTTGATAAATGAATTAATCTCAAGACCACCATTTACAAATATCAATCTTCGAAAAATTTCCTTTTGTGGTTTTATTATTTGTAAAACTCTCGCAAGTACACGAATCATTTTATAAAAAAATAATAAGTATACTCACAAGGTCGATCTAAGGAAGGAATTTATGTGATTTTTTAATTTATTATTCAAAATTAAATCCTAAACATTTTGTCACGATATTTTGGTTTGTTTGTTTCCTAATCTAATAACATAAAAATAAATATAAATATAGATATAAATTTAATAAACAATAATGCAAATTTTGTCATTCATAAGAGTGGAGTATTTAATAATATAATAATTAAGTTAATTATGATGCTCGTATTATTTAGGTTATTAAATATATAAATTAATATTTGTTGATTTTTTCTTTTTAATATGAGAGTGTCTTAGTTGAGTTCAAATTATTTTATTTAATATTAACTAACAAATATCTTTAGGCGGGGCCTATTAATTAATTAAATATTAAATTTTAGTTTTATTTTTTAAAAAATAATAAATCATCTAATCACAACTTTAAGCGGAGTCAAATAATTAGACTTTATTGAATGTATCCAAATTAAACCTAAGAATTTAATTTTCTAAGTACTAACTTTCAAGTTTTAGAACTATTACTGAAAATATATCGTCAATATATTTTCGAATAATAATTCTTATAAAAATACTTTTGAAATAGAGTATCGCTCTAACTATCAGGCGATTGTATCAACAAATAAAAGAACACTACTTTAAATTAGATCAAATAATTAAACCTTAAAATCTAATTTTTAGATTTAAGTTTGTAATGTGTATTTCTCTCTAACATCCTTAATGTAAAATCTTGAATAAAAACACAATCAATTTATTTTATGGAAATGTTTTACCTATTTAATATTTCGCAAGCATAATAACGTTATAATTATATCATATTTACAAAGAGTCAACCATTTTAAATTTAACTACACATAAATTAAATATGACATATAAGAATAAAACACAAAATGATAACGGTAAAGAATCCATTAAAATAACACCTTAAAAGAATCATTACAACAGTTTGATGTTAATTCTATTACCATAAAAACTCCAAACAGATTTGCATATCTGCTTATTAAATCAAAAACTAAAAATTTATAAAAACATAACTAGTTCCTCTCAAAAAGAGAAGAACATTAAAAATAAAAATAAAAATAAATAAAACTTTCTAGAGAGAGAAAGAGCTCAGAATATTTTTGTGTATTTTGGAATGGGGAAGATGGTCCTTTTATAAATGAGGAAAAGGCCAAAAAAGGGGGGAACATATTTCAAAATTTGAGTTTGGGAGCGTTTGGACAGGTTGGTGTGTGAAAATCTCGCCAGACGGGCTATCAACACGGTAGACGGGCGGTTGGTGCGTGCAGGACACAGTGAGACTCAACACGAGCGAGCGTGATGCTGCGCACGCTGGTGCATGTAGGAATTGATGCAATGGGCTACTGTGTGCACGGGACTCGGTGCGATTGGGCAGTTGTGCGCACAATTTTGGCTTTTTTGACATTTTTGACCCATTTTTTCCAATTTTTTCATCTGTTTAAATTTTCCTTATTTATGTTTTCAATATATTTGTGATAGCCTCCAGTATGTTTTCTTCGAGTCTTTAAGTTATTTTTGCACTAAAATACCTGAAAAACAATAAAAAATACCCATGATTCTGAAAAGACAAATTTATATAAAAATATGATAAAATCATACAAATATAAATCTATTTAATCAATTAAAGTACATTAAATCATGGTAATTTTAGTGCTTTTTAAGCACTCATCAAAATCCCTTATAGATTTTTAGTATATATGATTGTCTTGCATGCTATGTGATGTTTATTATGTTTATGGATGTTGTTGGCCTAGGTAAGAGCCTCACACTATGACTAGTATGTTTAATATAGTTTCTTTCTGTGGCTATTTGCATAAACATTGTGTCACATGTTTTCATCATGTAGTAGCAAAGTTTTAGGATTTTCTTTCTATAGTCTTGTCATTCATATGCCATGTCATATAGAATACATCCCACTTATTTTACTAGGTTCTTCTTTCTTGTACCTAGTATGTTGTGTGTTGGCTCTTTTTTAGCCTCTTGTGATTTTTGTCATTGTTTTATTCCTCATTCTTTTCTTATGCTTTTGATGTATCTTTGGAGAAAATTGAGGTGTTGTTACAAGCTTGTTTACATGAGTGTTTCTCTATATGGTGCTTGTTTGGATCTGCATCATGCATTTGTATGTCACGTAGATTACTTATTTGTCTTTAGAATACTTAACTTAACTTACATGCATTTCTACGACTAAATTTATGTACTTAGTTGGCATTTATGGTGCTTCAAGTGTTGACCCTATCTAAGCATGTCTCTTTTCTTTGTGTTAGAACCTAAGCCTTCCTCATATGCTTAGATTTTTTATATCATCTCTTGTTTCTTCTCTCTTAGAAGTGTTACCTGTGTTGCTCACTAGTTAATCAGTTTCTTTTCGTTTCTTGACTAGCAATGATATGAGTGTTGCCAATGATCTCTTTTGAGGCAATTGTGTATAATTTATGCCTTTTCTCTCTTTGGAGGCAACACTGTATGACTTGTGGTGATGATGTCTTTTGATGAATATCCTTGCCTTTTTAACATATGATCTCTTTTGAGGCCATCTTTATCATCTCACTTGTTTGTTGGTCTGTTACTTGTCTATTTATTTAAAAATATGTTTTCTTTCTTCATATATATTTGGCATTCGCTTTCTCTCTTTTTGTCGCTTCCTTTGTTTAGCTTTCTTATTGCAAGTATAAAGAAGTTAATAGGGACTTTATAGGTTTTTGAGTGGCATGCATTTGGCTTGAATTGGAAATATGATTTTTATGACATATGTTTTCATTGATTGTATGTATGGCCAAATTCTTGTGTTGAATTTAGAAAGAACTATTTTTTTTATATACAAATGCCATGACTATGAATTTGTATGGATATTTTGACAAGTTTGTGTGAATTTATGCTTTGATGATTTCTATAGCTCGAACAACCTCTAGAATCTACTTTAGTGTCTCTTGAGGTGAAATCCTAAGTACTACTTGGATAGAGAGTATTTAAGCCTTCTTTGAACCATTTGAATCTTTCATGACACCATTGTTCTCTTATCCTTAGCTTCCCCTTTTGAGCCATTATGTTATCTCTTCATTTCTTTGCACCTATACTAGCTTACCACAAATTCTTTATCTCACTTACCCAGTACAACCTTTGTTGAGTATGTGTTTTTTGAGAATATATGTTTTACACTCTTAGTTTCATTTAAAAAAAAGAATAAGAAAAAATGAGGTGTATGAATTATTGAATTTAATGTGCAACTCCCATAATAACTATGTTGTTGATTGAATTTGGAGAAGTAACAAGGAAAGATCCTATGTTTGAGGTTATTTTTGTCATGGAAATTTTGGATTGTTTTTAGATGGACAAAGGTGTGTTTTAGCCTAAATGTCATATCTTTTTTACCCATACCCCAACCTATTATTACAAGCCTTTAATGACCTATTTATTTCTTCTAGGTTAACAATTATATTAGTAGAGAGAGAGGCTAAATGTGGACATATAAAGTTTGGTTCTCCTTGAGTCTATATTTCTATTTGTTTGGTTCAAATTGGCATATTTTAATGGCATATAAAGTAAGAAAGTTTAGCATATCACACATAGTGCATGTCATCAAAAATTTAGTCATACCCTTACATGAATGCATATGGATTGATTGCTTTATGGATATTTTCATTGAATGTTTTGGTTAATCTAGAAAGTCCTATACCTTTTGTTCTACTCTACCTCCCGTTTCTTCCATTTCTTTCTCTAACTACTATGCTTAGAGGATGTAGAGTTATCTTCTCTCATGATATTAGTAATTTATTATCTCTTTCCATTGTTCGATTTCCTTCTTTTCTTCTTATCCCTTTAAAGTTTGAAAATGTCTTGGATTTGCATCAATTTCAAGCTTTTGCTCAGAATATTATGGCTTCTTTTCATCATGTTGTACCTCTTATTCATGGTTCATCCATTTCTTGAACCTTAATCAAAGCTTGTCTAATTGGTTCCAGAGGCCCTTTTCACTCTGGTACTTCTTTTATTGACCTGTTATTCTCCATGCTTTCTTTATTTGGTGGAGATGAACACATTTTTCCCTTTGAGCTCGACCATTCCTTTTGGATATTTATCTACCATTGTTCTTAGTGCTCAATCTACTTCACCATCTTCTACCCTTACTGTTGTTGGAAAGTCTTCTTGCTATTTTTTTCTCAGAAGTGTTGTTGGAAAAAAGGGAGACGAAGAGTGTTGAACTTCTTTTATTTTCCTTATTACTTTAGTTTGTTTGAACTCTTTCCTTTAAAAGTTCATAAAATATTGTTTACTTATTCTACATTATTACTGTTTATCCTATTAATGAATTTATGTTATGTTGTTATGTTGTGATGCCTCCTTCTTCTTGACATTAATTTGTATAAACCTTGCATAAATAGGATTGTTAGTATGACATATTGCATGCATAATATTCATTTTTCTATTTTACATGTCTTGTTATGTGTATACATGTATGCTTGTTATTGTGAGTTATTGCATGATTATCACTTGTAGTTGATATCCTGGTTTTGTCATTGGAATTCATGACACATGTTTTCTTTAGTAGATTAGGATGTCTTTCTGTATGTGTGTGCATAGTATGGGGTGAGATTACAAGATTGAATATACCCAAGTGTTGTAATGGAAAGATAGTTGAATCACTAGGAGTGTTTCAACTTGAAAGATAGTTGGGCTTCTAGTCAACTCCTTCTTAGGGATTCGCTAACACATTTAAGTGGCATTGATGTTTGGGGGAATATTGTTGAGTCACTAAGAGTGTTTCAACTTGGAGGATAGTTGGACTTCTAATCAACGTCTTCTTTCAAATTTATTGCACATTTATGTGCCATTGTTGTTTGACTACCCGTCATGTCGATGTGTTGTATGCACATTATATGAAGCCATTTATGCCCTCATATAGCAAGTATAGATGTAGGGCTCTATGCTATGTATCACATTAGGGAGATGTTCTATGTCTGCATTAATCTTGACTTGTCTAGGCATTCAGGTTGTTTTGTTTATTACATGCTTTTACCTTACTATTGTTTCCATGTTATTCTTCATATTTCTCACTTGACTACATGTGTTCCTTCATTTTGTGTTTACTAAAATCTTCTTTTTTGTGTTGCATGATTGTTAGGATTATTGCATTTCAGTTTCACTTATCTCCTTCATATAGAGGCATGGTATATTGCATACATGTGTGCTTGCTTTGACTTTCCATGTAAAAAAAGGAGAGAAAGTGTGCATGACTTGTGTTTGTTTATGCATTGTGTTTACTTGTTAATATGCTACTTGTTGCATAGGATGGTGAGTGTAGTCTACACTGCATTATATTTTTCTAATATGCATACACTTAGAGGAGTGCTGCATATGTTCTAAGGAAGTTTGCATATTTGTGTTGAATGTAGATTGTGTAGTTTGCATACTTTTATTACATGTAGATTGTGTTTGTTTATGCTACATGTTATTTCTTCTTAGCCTATTGTGTGTACCTATATAGTGGTAACATGATAGTATTTGGGAAGACTATCGATGTGTACCTGTATAGGGATAACACGATAATATTTGGATAAACTACAGGCTTTGTTGCATGATACATTCATATAGTGTGTGTTTTTTTGTGTGGACAACACTACTACAAAAGTAGGTATTTAAGTCGAGATTTAAAGTCGGTTTTTGGGGAAAACCGACTTATAAAGAATTTAAAGTTGGTTCATTGAAAAACTGACTTAAAGCACATAGATTGTAGCATTGATTGATGTCTTGAACCGATGCTACACATAGGACGTAGCGTCGATTCTATGTGTCAACCAACGCTATACATGGATAGCATCGGTTAACATATAGGAACGATCCTATATCTTACGTGTAGTGTCGTTTTAACACATCAACCGACGATACACATATGGATATTTTCCTTTTCTCTTCTTCCCTCCCAATAGACAGAACTCCAACACTGTAAACACTCAAAAACCTAAAACCGATCAACTTTTCCTACACTCTTTCTCATTTTTCGGTCACCTACAACCACCAATTCTAGTATTGTTTAGTGGGTTTTCTTCCTCTCCAATTTATCTTCCAGAGCCCCTTTTTTTTAGCGAAATATTCAAATTTTTTATACCAATTTTCTCACTTACAAAACATCATTTTTTCTTTATTTCCTTCATATTGTTACTTCATTTACTCTTATGAGTATTTCTATTAATCCTACGCACTTTTTTTCATATTTCTTTATTTTTTGTATATTATGTGTATAAATTTTTGTATTATGTAGTTTTTTTATAATATGTATGTTATTATTTTTATTATGTAGGTTTTGTATAAATTTTTGTAATGAAATAAATTCATATATTTATGACTATTATTTAAAGGTTGGTTTTTAATTTATTTATTTTTGTTAATATGAAATGGGAGAGACATGATTCAACAATATGATGCTCATTAAAAATTTAGGTTTGAAGTAGTGTAGTTATTTTTAAAAAAATATTAATCATCACAACAAAATTGTTATATAAATTTTCTTTTATATATCTCAAATTTGAAATTAACTCAAATGATGTGGCATACTATTATTAGTAATTACAATCAATCTCATATAATTATATTTATGTGTATATATTTGTTATGTTTGATTTTTATGTATTTATTTTTATATGATGTTTTGATAGATATTCTAATAATTATGGAATTAATATATAATAATATCTGAAATATATTGATTGGATACATATTTAATATGCTAAATGTCATTAATAGAAAATGGATAAATGTTGGATGTCAAAGTAGAATTGAGAAGGACTACATTTCTAGAGTTGAAAGTTTCTTGGTATTTGCTTGTAGAAATAGTAATAATGATATTAGTATGATTTGATGCCTATATGCTAAATGTAAAAATGAGCGATTTCATGATGTTGACGGGGTTAAGTATCACCTTATCCGGAGTGGTATTCTTTTGAGTTATAAATGTTGGTATTATCATGGAGAAAATATTGATAATATTCATAGGGAAGAAATAAATAAGAATGTGAGTGGATTATATACATCTTATCATAATACATAGACTCAAAATATGTTTCATGGTGTTGAATATGAACTACATGAGGATGCTCCTGAAACCTTTATGAAACTTCTAGGAGATGCTGAAAAATAGTTGTATCCAGAATGCAAGATATACACTAAAATGTCAGGATTGATTCATTTGTACAATGTGAAGGCAAAAAATGATTTTTCTGACAGAGATTCACATAATTACTAAATATACTAATAGATATGTTTCCTAAGGATATTGAATTTCCATCTTCATTGTATGAAGTGAAGAAATATCTTAGTCGTTTCAGCATGAAATATCATAAGATTCATGCTTGTCCAAATGATTGTATTCTTTATAGAAAATAATATAAGACATTAAATGATTGTCCTATGTGTAAAGAATCGAGATGGAAACATGTTACAAATGAGACAATACCTAAGAAAGGCGTGCCCGCAAAGGTTCTTTGGTACTTTTCTCCAATTTCTCGCTTTCAAAGGTTATTCAAAAGTAAAGTGACATCAAATATTTTGACTTAGAATTTAGATAATCGGTCTGATGATGGAGTGCTATGCCGTCCTTGTATTATTTAAACTTTGTTAAAAAAATTTTGGTTTTTTTCTACTATTATGTGATCAAATACAGGTTCTGAGTATAATAGAAAATGAGTAAATTGTGTAAAAAACTTACAGAATTTAAAGTGGGTTCACACGTTGATCTCGCTTTAAATTTTAAGTTAGAGCATTTAAAGTTGGTTAATAACCGACTTTAAAGCTCGGTTTTGGTGTAGTGCAAGTTACAGGTGTTTAGTAAAGTCTTTGTACTTCAAGGTTGCTCTGTGCAATGAAATTGAGTTCCTTGTGACAGAGGATTAGATGAGTTGATTCATGAAGCTAGATGGAGCACTCAAGATAGTTACACTTAGTATAGGTATGTCTTTTAGGTTTTCATGTGTGTTATTGTATTGTTCATAGGAATAAACAACTTCAGGAAATCTTTGTGATCACCTCATGTTTGATGAGCTTATGTATTTAGTAATGTAGTGTTTTGACATGGAAAGCTAATGGGGGAGAATGTACGTCTTATTGTTATTATGTCTGTGTGTTGGCTTCCCATATACAAAACACAATGTTTATTTTATTCTACTAAGTGTTCTATCATCCTTTATGTAAGGTTGGTTACTATAAATCACTAATACATGCATGCACATAGTTAGGAACACCTTATATGCAAGCATGTTTACACACCCCATAGGATTGGTTTTTGTAATGTGTATACTACGTAAATTGTTGGTTTTCGACAAGTGAGCATACGAGTCGAACCGACGTTGTCACTTATCTTTTTGATTCGTTTCAAATGTGGCTATTTATGGAAAGTACTCGAAAGGTTTTGGAACAAACAAATGTGACTTTTATTACCTCACCTCCAAGCTCACCAAGGACCTCTCCATAAGTGGTGACGACGTGGTAGCAAGGTGATTGGCAAATTGGTAAATCCATGTTCTATAAATGCCACCTCACTTTTTCATTTTTGTATACATAAAAGAGGTGGTAGAGATCTACCAAAATGACATGTCATCTTTCTATTTTTGGATCACTGATACCTTCTGTGTTGCTCGGTACTAGAAATTCATGACTGTGTGAGCAAAATTGTGCTTGTGAGTACTCAAGGAAATGTTTGCAAGTAGGTTCTATGTGTTGAGCCGTGTTGGTTGGTGGTTGCCTTCGTGCAACATTTTCTTATTCACTTTACATGTTACTGGTCTTTGGTTACTAATTACACCACTAAGAGTGGTGTAGGCTTTGGAGGAGAAACGAGTTCATCTGTCGAACCAGGTTGTTGCAGAAACAACAAGCAAGAGCAATAATAGGCAGTTTAGATAGAGTTCTCGACTGATAGAGGTAAATGTTATTTTATTTCTCTTAAAGTGTAATTGTATTATTGATTGGTAGATTGTTTGCTGCTAAGTGGTTTTTTTAAGCAACTTGAGGATGTTACCACATAGATAGGATTTTTATGTAGATTTATTTCGTTATATATGTTGTTATGCATGACTTACTATTGTGTTAGTATAATCTAAGTTTCTGTTGTGTATGCTCCATCATACTAGATTCAGACTCTAATTAGAAAACTTTTTTGTTTTGTTTCATTGTATACTTTATTTCCTTTCCTTAAAGTATGCCTTTAGCTTTTTAATTATTATTTATGCTTTTTGATTATGCATTTTTAGTGTGAGTCTCTAAGGAGTATGTATCTCCTTGCTCTATTAATGTACCAAGTGTTGAACTCTTTATTATGGTTTGTTATGTAATGTATGATTGCATGCTATGAAATTAGAATCATCATTTACCAAATATATTTTCATATATATGGTCTTAAAGAGATTAGAAATCTCTTATAGTTTTTTAGTATATATGAAGGTCTTGCATACTATGTGATGTTTGATGTGTTTATGCATGCTATTCGATTGGATAGGAATCTATGAGACATATTGTCACTAGTGAGTTTACTGTAATTTGTTTTTTTTTCTTTTTGCATGTCATTTTTATTGAGTGTTGAATTAAAAATGTTATTTTATTTTTTTCGTTGTGTTAATTGCTCAATTCACACTATGAGTTTGGTCGAATTAATATAGAGCTCGAAAAAAAATTCAATGAATTAACGTTTTTATCCTTCATCTATATCCTAGTTATTTATTTGAGTTGAAAGAATAATTAATTTTTATGTAATTATTCTTGCTTATAAGAATCTTCAAATAATTATGCAGATATATGTCTCCTCCCAATTTAATAATTATGTGCTATTTTTATTTTCTTGAGTTCTAAAGGTAATTATTTATGCAATTTTCCTTATTTCATAAAGTTTTAAAGAATTTTATACTCTGCTAAGCATCTCTACTTAAGTGTGAATGCACTTTATTATATAATATTATTTTTATTTTATAAAGTTAACTAGATTTTAACCCGTGGCGGTCAACCAGATATAATTATAAAGAATAATTATATATATATATATATATATATATTATTTTTTATCTTTATTTACATTTTTTTATAACATAAAAAAATATATTCTTTTCTTTTATAAAATGAACAAACATATATTTTTTAACACAATAAAAAATTAAAAAATATAATTTTGTTACGGATTAAAAGTAAAATCATTAAAAACTAAATAATTTATACATTGAAATATTATTATTATCATTTTATAGAATTAGGATAATTAAACTGTAGTATTCAAGGAAGGATACATTTATGGTTAAAGAGGGGCATGTACTGTTAGATATTATTGTTATAAAGCTCCTTAATTTAAGGAGCAAATTAAGGAGCAAAACATGGAACAAAACAAGGAGTAAAACATGGAGCAAAACATGGAACAAAACAAGGAGTAAAACATGGAGCTTAATTCTAGGAGCAATTCAAGGAACCATTAATTTAAGGAGTAATTCAAGGAGTGAATTTTCCTATAAATAGATGTATAATTGTAATGAATTAACCATCCAAAGTGTTCATTCCAATTGAGAGAAAAGCTTAGAGAGAAAAGCTTTTGTGAGAGAAAATTGAGAGTAATTTTCTTGGGTGTAATTGGGTTGTGAGTTGTGAGTGTTGTAAACACCTTGTGTAATTTCTCCTTTCGGTAAAAGATGCTGGTCAGGAGACGTAAGCAAGATTGGTAGAACTCAGATTATCAAATTTTGTGTTATTTTTCTATCCTTGCTTTATCATAAATCGGCTTATCGGGAATTTGCGTTATTTCCCAACAAGCTGGTATCGGAGCATTGGTAGTGATTTACGTCAATTTTACGCAAGAAATAGTCGAAACGATCGAGAGGAAGTCGGATTTTAGTGGGAGCTTGATGGCGCGGATGAAGGAAGGGGTGAAACTCGAGGGAAATTTGATGGCCTGATTTCGGGTTTTGGAAAATGCGAGATAGAGGATTATACTGTATCAAAGAAATCTATATCAACCTCTCGGGGAAGAAGCCGAGAGGCATGAAGGAAGAAGATTGGAATCTTACAGGCACGAGCCACCGGAGTTATTCGATTGACGTTATCCGTAATGTTGCTTTCAACATAGCAAAGGAAAAGACCACGGCGGAGGTCTTATGGCGGCTCTGCTCCAATATGTATGAGAAGCCATCGGCCTCGAAACAAAGTGCACTTGATGAGGCGCTTGTTCAATTTGCGGATGACGGAAGGCGCGTCGGTAGCTCGAACATCTCGATGAACTCGACACGATTACAACCCGGTTGAGTTCGGTGGAAATGAATTCGATGAAGAAGTACGAGCATTGATACTTTTGTCTTCTACCCGAGAAAGGTGGAATGCTACTCTTGTCACGGTGTGAGTAGCTCGTCGGGAGACGAATAAGTTGAAATTTGGCCGATGTTCGTGATTTGGTTCTCGGTGAAGAGATCCGAGCGTAGAGAGGCAACGGTGAATCGTCAACCTCTTCGGTTTGCATACGAGTCGAGAGGAAGAAATTCAACCAAAGGAAATGGACGTGGTAGAGCCGACTACGAGGTAGATCGAGACGGAGGTCGAATCTAGGAATCTAATAATTCCCGTAGCTCGAAGACTATCGAGTGTTGGAATTGTGGAAGACAGGAGCCTTCTGAAATCGGTGCAAGAATGCACCGAAGGACAAACAAGTGAAGGCGGAGACAAATGTTACTTCCACCTCGGGAGGAGATGATGCATTGATATGCTCTTTGGAGGCGAGGAAGAATCTTGGGTGCTTGGAGCTACGGAGCATCGTTCATTGCCTACTTCACGAGAAAAGAATTCTTCGAGAAATATGTCCCAGGAAACCTTGGAAAGGTATATCTTGGTGATGATCAACCATGTGCTATTATTGGCAAGGTGTAGTGAAGATTAAGTTAAACGGATCTGTTTGGGAGGCGAAGGATGTCGAGGCGTATTCCCGACCTCGAAGGAACTTAATCTCGGTGGGGCTGATTGGCTGAGTGAAGGCTACACTACGATCTTCCATGGTGATGATTGGAAGATTTCAAAGGGTGCAATGACGGTTGCTCGAGGCAAGAAAAGTGGCACTCTTTACATGACAGCGAAGCACGTTGTTCAATCACGGTGTAGCGGCAATGAAACACGAACTGTGGCACCGGAGATTAGGCCACGTGAGTGAGAAGGGGATGAAGATTATGCCTTCCGAAAAGGAAAACTTCAGTGCTACGTCTGTAGAGATGGACATGTGCGAAGATTGTATACTTGGAAAGCAAAGAGAGTCGGCTTTCGGACAAGTCGCAGAACCCCAAAGAAGGAAAAGCTAGAGCTCATTCACTCAGATGTTTGGGGACCAACAACCGTCTCATCCATTGGTGGGACACAGTACTTCGCGACTTTCATCGATGATCCTTCTCGCAAGGTATGGGGTTACTTTCTAAAGCATAAGTCGGAAGTATTTGAGGCTTTCAGAAGATGGAAAGCTAGGGTGGAAAATGAGACGGGTTTAAAGAGCAAAAAGCTCAGAAATGATAATGGTGGTGAATATGAAGACACGCATTCAAAAATTTTGCTATGAAGCGTGGGATCGAGAATGGAAAGAGCTGTGCCCGGGAACGCACCAAGCACAATGGTGTAGGCGGGCGTATGAGCCGAACGTTGACGAAAGAGCCGGGAAGCATTCGTATACGGATCTACCGAGCGGTTACGGGCGGGAAGCGATCCCGAACACGGCGGCTACTTGATCAGCCAGGAGGCCCATCTGTTCCATTGGAGCATAGAATACCGGAAGGAGGTATGGAGCGAAAAGAGGTGAAACTATCACATCTAAAAGTTTTCGGTGTGTAGCATTTGTGCATATCGGTGATCAAGGTAGGAATAAGCTTGATCCCCAGAATCCAAGAAATGCACGTTCATCGGTATGGTGAGGATGAGTTTAGCTACCGCATTTGGGATGACGAAAAGAAGAAAGTTATCCGTAGCATGAGAGATGTGATTTTCAACGAAAGGGTGATGTATAAGGACATACGCCATAAATAGACGAAATGCCTCGGAGCGAGAATGAGTCGGTATTTGCGGTGCGAGATGATGTCCCGGATACTTCCCCAATGAGAACCAATTGTAATAAGTCCTCGGCCCGAGAGGAACTTGTTGGACAAACGTTACACGACATTCAGACACACCACGACCTCTTTACTCGAGCTCTGTATTGAGAAGGTCTTCGACCTCGTGTGCCTAACGGGGAGATCATGAACTATATGTTGCGGCCCGATGGAGGGGGAGCACGAATGCTATGATGAAGCTTGTCGGACTCGAGATTCCGACAAGTGGGAGCTTCTTTATGAAAGAAGAAATGAAATCTCTCATCTCGACCCAGGACATGGGAACTAATTTGAGTTACCTATGGGAAAGAAGGCACTTCCATGACAAATGGGTGTCTTAGGGTGAAAGAGGAGCGTGATGGTTCCAAGAGATACAAAGCCCGCCTAGTTGTCCAAAGGCTTTCAACGGAAGGAAGGAGTTGACTACAACGACATTTTGCTCGTTGTGAAGCTTAATACTATCGAATCGGTATTGAGCATTGTAGCCATCGAAGATCTTCATCTTGAGCAGTTGGATGTGAAAGGCGCATTCCTTAGTGGAGATTTAGATGAAGAGATATACATGTACCGACGAGAAGGTTTCTCGAAAAGAGGAAGAAAGAACATGGTGTGCGGACTTAAGAAGAGTTTGTATGGCACGAAACGAAGCTCGAGACAATGAGTACGAAAAGTTTGATAACCGTACTGAGGAAGGTTTCCGAAGTGCAATGCTGACCATTGTTGCTTTACTTGAGAGATATAGGTCCGGTTATATCATTTTACTACTTTATGTTGATGATATGTTAGTAGTGATTCGAGATATGGATGATATCGAGAAGATTGAAGCATCAATTGTCGAAGGAGTTTGACATGAAAGACTTGGGTCTGACAAAAGATTCTTGGAATGCAAATCACAAGAAATAAGAAGAAAGGATCCTTGCAGTTATCTCGAAATGAGTACATCAATCGTGTTTTGCATAAATTCAACATGAGCGATGCCAAGCCGGTTAACACGCCGCAGCTGGTCATTTTCGCCTATCAGGATCAATCCCCTCGAGACGAGAGGAAGAGAGAATTCATGGCTAAGGTTCCTTATGCCTCGGCCATTGGAAGTTTGATGTACCTTGATAGTGCACAAGACGGACATTGGCCGTACGGTGGGGAGTTGTTAGCGGATTTATGTCAAATCCGGGGAAAACTCATTGGGAAACGTCGAGTAAGTGGATTTTGAGGTATGCGAGGCAACACGAGAAAAGTGTTTGTACTTTAGTAAAGGAGAGTTAAAGTACGGATACGTAGATCTGAGACTTTGGAGGTGAAGTTGATCACTTAGAAGAAGCGCCTTGGTTATATATTCTTGTTGGAACTACGGTGGTTAGTTGGATGTCACAAATACGGAAAATTGTCACTACATCATTCTGGTGAGTATGTAGCGATGCTTGGAAGAGCTAGTAAAGAGATGATATGGCTTGAGGTTTGTTAGCGAGTTGGGATTCAAACGAAGAGAAGAATGTTCTGCGTAGTGATAGTCGAAGTGCAATACAACTTGGCAAAGAATTGACATTTCATTCTAGAACCAAACATATTGGACTTAGTTATCACTTCGTGAGTCTACATTAGAAGATGATGTGTTATCTTGGAGAAGATTCAAGGGAGCAAAATCCAGGCGGATATGTTAACAAAGGTGGTGATTATTAATGACAAGTTGTGCTCGACTTGGTTGGTCTATTAGAATAACAAAGACTAGAAAAAGCTGCTTTGCATTGATCGAGGTGTGAAGGCATGATTGAAATCGGTCTTCAAGTGGGAATTGTTAGATATTATTGTTATAAAGCTCCTTAATTTAAGGAGCAAATTAAGAGCAAAACATGGAACAAAACAAGAGGTAAAACATGGAGCAAAACATGGAACAAAACAAAGGAGTAAAACATGGAGCTTAATTGCAGGAGCAATTCAGAACCATTAATTTAAGGAGTAATTCAAGGAGTGAATTTTCCTATAAATAGATGTATAATTGTAATGAATTAACCATCAAAGTGTTAAATTCCGATTGAGAGAAAAGCTTAGAGAGAAAAGCTTTTGTGAGAGAAAATTAGAGTAATTTTCTTGGGTGTAATTGGGTTGTGAGTTGTAGTGTTGTAAACACTTGTGTAATTTCTCCCACTTTCGGTAAAAAGATCTACTTGACGGTCAGGAGGCAATAGCGAGATTAGTAAGGCTAGTTATCAAATTTTGTGTTATTTTTCTATCCTTGCTTTATCATAAATCTGGCTTATCGGGAATTTGCGTTATTTCCCAACATGTACCTCACTTAAATTTTTCTAATAAAATTTATACTTAATATTTATAAAATTATAAAAAAATTAATCAATAAAATATATACGTATCTAATTTAGATTTTAAATTTTAAACTTTTAATAATCAATATAACAACAAAATTTAATAATTTAAATATATTTTATTAAAGTGATATACATATAATATATTTTTTAATTTAAATAAATAATAAGTAACAAGTATTATTTTTTTAATGTATATATAATATTAGTTCTAGATATAAATCTTAAATTCAGTCCCATTAACTAAAATTTCTAAAATTAAATAAGAAGTCTTATCGTCCGGATAATAATTGTACTACATTTAACCACTTCAATAACTTCAACAGGAAAAGAAAAGGGCACGGGGATTCTATTATAATTGGTTCTTCGAGCTAGCATTGGTAGAAGTTATATTCTTCTTGAATTTCATATATTTCATAAGGATGTAGTTTGATATTTTATAGGAAATTTCACAAAATATGTTCTATGTTATATTAATATTAATAATTTTAATTGAATAATTAGCTTTATTTATCATATATTTTGATTACTATTGCCTATTTTCATATTTTTTGCTTGTGTTGGCGTATCTTCAATAAAATTCTATTTAAATTTACATAAATTATAAATGTGTTAAACTTTTAAGTAAATATATAAAACTACAAACTTAAATCTCATTAAAAATTTAAAAATATAATAAAATATTATTTTAAAATTTATAAACATAAAAATCGTATTTATTATATTTAATTTATATATTTTAATTATTAAATATATTTAATATATTATTTTATTTTAAATATTAAACAATTAAATCTATTTGAATTAAAATATGAACATTTGTATTTATTTAATATTTAAATTCTTATAATTAAAATTCAATATAATTAAAATTTTACTTTTATTATTATAAATTTTAACTTATAATTTTTTTCACAAATTTACTTAACACAGTATAATAAAAAAAAAACAATGGCCACGGTACACATTACAAAATCAAAAGAAAAAAAAGCCTAGGAAAGGGTCGATTCAAAAATAAATAAATAAAAAAACAAAATTTGAAGATGGGAGATGGGTCCACTGAACGTAAAAAAATTAAATATCAGAGAACCTATATCCTTTTCCCTTCTGTGTTTAACCTGCTATTCTCTTACTGCTGATCATTATCCTCTTCGTCGCTTCATTTCTCCAAACCCCAGCCACCATTTTCTTCTCTTTCCTTGCTGTTTCTTCTTCCCAGATTCTGACAGCAAATGAACCAATGATTGTTGATATTTAATTTGTTCTTACAAGCCATGTTTCTAAGCGTTCCTTACACATTATTGCCCTTAGGGATAGTAATTTGCATTAATTAGGCTGCTGAAATCAAGAGAATGTTCGGTTCCGCTGGTGTACGTGCATTATTCTTAAATCTGTTTTGAAAGAATTGTGAATATTTTTATTATAAATATAATTCAAAATAATTTAACAAAATAATATTATTAAAAATATAATATTAAAAGAAAATAAAGTAGATATTAAAAAAAATAAAAATATCATAAATTTAACGAGGTTCAATATAAATATTACCTATGTCATTCGGTGTCATTGACTACTTTTATTATCTCTAAATGGATAAACTCTAAAATTTCAACGAATTAGAAAAATAATTGACCTAATTAATTATCTTCACAAAATATAAGAAAATTTACAAATTTTGGGATGCTTTTAAGGTGGAGGAAGTACTTTATTTATAGCTCAAAATATAACACGTACCATGTTTCTTAATCCATGTGAGACTTTTTCAAATTGCTCACTAAAGAGCTATACAACGAATCTCCACCTTAATGACTTAGTGATTTTCAAACGATTTCTTCTAAATCAACGACGCTAGTACCAACTCAAATTTACAGAATATTAATCAAGTCCAAAAAATGTTTGAACTTGATTACCGTTACTACCTTGGTCATCATATTTGTGGGATTCTCTGTAGTATTGATCTTCTAAACTAATACTCCACCTTCTTCAATAATCTCTCGCACGAAAAGATAACGAACATCAATGGGCTTTATACGTGCATGGTAGACTTGGTTCTTTGCTAAATGAATAACACTCTGACTATCACAAAATACCTTAATATGTTCTTGACCAACTCCCAAGTCTTCAAGCAAACCTCATAGCCAAATAGCTTCTTTCGTTGCCTTTGTAACTACCATATACTTTATCTCTATAGTAGACAAAAACTGTGGACTACAAGATAAACTTCCAACTGACTGGTGCTCTAGAAAGAGTAAACACATAACCAGTAGTTGACGAACGCTTATATAAATCTCTTACATAGTTAGAATCCCAATATTCGACTGCACATTAACCAACAATATTATCCTGCTGAAATATTAAACCAACATTTATAGTATTTAAAATATACTGTAGAATCCATTTCACAGCCAACTAATGTCCTTTACCAAGATCATGCATGTACATGCTTACAACACCAACCACATGTGAAATGTCAGGTCTCATACACATCATTGCATACAACAAACTACTAACTATATTTTCATACGATACATTTTCTATGTATTCTCATTCTATATCATTCTTAGGAGATAATTGAGCACTAAGTTTGAAATGAGGAAAAATGGAGTACTTATAAGATTTTTCTGTTCATTCATACCAAAACGTTGTAGTACCTTTTTCAAATATTGACTCTGGGTCAAACTAAGCTTCCCTTTCTTTCTATCTCTACTTATCTCCATGCCGAAAATCTTCTTGGCTTCTCCCAGACCTTTCATCTCGAACTCCTAACTTAGTTGAGTCTTCAACTTCTCAATTTTTGCTTGGCTCTTCGATACAATCAACGTATCATCGACCTATAATAGAAGATATATGAAAGACTCATCTTGTAGCTTACAAAAATAGACACAATGATCATGTGTACTTCTAGTATACTTCTGTTGTAGTATAAACTGATCAAATCGTTTGTACTACTGCCTCAGAGATTGCTTCAATCCATACAACGATTTATTCAGCTTGCAAACCCAATTCTCTTTACCATTAACAATAAACCCTTATGGCTAAGACATATAGATTTCCTCTTCTAAGTCACCGTGTAGAAATGTAGTTTTTACATAAAATTGAACTAGTTCCAAATCCAAATGTGCTACCAAGGCTAATAAAATTCTAATGGAGAAATGTTTTACAACTGGAGAAAATACCTAATTATAATTGATTCCCTCCTTCTGAGCATTACCCTTAGCCATCAACCTTTCCTTGAAGCGAACACCATCTTTGTTAGGAAATCCTTCTTTCTTTGCATACACCCATTTACAGCCAATTGCCTTCTTGCCCATAGGTAGTTGTGTCAACTTCCATGTCTTATTCTCTGAAGGGATATAAGTTCTTCATCCATGGCTTCCTTCCATCTTTCAACTTCAGGGCTTCTGATTGCTTCTTTATATATGAAAGGAACATCATTATGCATAACCAAAAGTACACAGGCCAACATATTCTTAAATTAAGCAGGTAGATCTTCCATATCTTTGTATCAAGCAAGCACTTGGACATTTTTCGTCGTGGCTTATCAACTGCAGTTTCTTCTTGTTGTTGTGGAGGTTCTTGAGTTAAAACCTTTTCATCTAATTCATCTTTTTCCAATGGAGAATCATTTCTGTCTTATCTCTACTAACTCATTCAACAATTTTGCTTTCAAAATCCACCTACTTCAAAGTTTGGTTCATCTATTGCAAAGTGCCATTGATCTTTTCAGTTACCTTTCTTAGTAAGGAAAATTCATCAAAGGTAACATCTTTATTGAATATTATCTTTTTCATTTGAAAGCACCATAGTCGATATCCGTTAGAATCAGAGGAGATCCCGAAAAAATAGCTTTCTTGGCTCTTGGATCCAACTTTGATTCCTTTACATGGTAGTATACAATAGAACCAAACACATGTAAGAAATCGTAATCTCTAGTAGGTTTTCCAGACCATACCTCCATAAGAATTTTGCCTTCAAGAGTAGATGATGGTAGACGGTTAACAACATGACACGCATACAACATAGCCTCAGCCTAATAATGCTTGCCTAACTTACAATTTGACAACATACACCAAACCTTCTTTAGTAAAGTCTGTTTCATATGTTCTATAACTCCGTTCTGTTGTGGTAATTTTTGAATAGTGAAGTGTCGCACTATCCCTTCTTCTCCATAAAATTTCATAAATGGATCGTTTGTATACTTAGTGCCATTATCTGACCTCAGATGCTTGATCTTTCTACCAGTCTGAGTCTCGATCATTTTCTTCCACTTGAGAAAAATTCTCAGCATTTCATCCTTCTTCTTTATGAGATACACCCAAATTCTTCTGGAGAAGTCATCAACGAAAGTGACATAATAATGTTTACCACTCATGGATAGAGTTCTTGTTGGACCTCATACATCAATATGGATGTAATCCAAAATGCATTTTTTATTATGAAATGTAGTGCCAAAGCTTACTCTTTTTTTCTTCCCCAATACACAATGCTCATAGAATTCCAACTTATCAGATCTCGCACTTTTCAACAAGCCTTGATTTACCAGAATCTGTAAAAATATTTCACCAATATGTCCCAAATGCATATGCCACAACTTGGTAGTTTCTGAATCTTTTTCTTCCTCCAAAATTGCTACTGATGATGTCCCAATAACTGTACTACCAAGGTAGTAGTACAAGTTATTCTTCTAAACACCTTTCATTGCCATAAGTGCTCTTGAAGTAACCTTCAATGCCCCATTTTTCATGGTCACAATAAATCCTTTTGATTCTAAGACTCCCATAGTAATGAGATTCTTCTTCATGTATGGGACATAATGACCATCTTTCAAGACTCTACTTGAACAATCTTGATTCTTCAAATGAATTGTATCGGTCCATAAAACTTTGCATGGATAATCATTACCTATGAAAACAACTCCACCATCTAGTTCTTCAAAGTTAAAGAACCATTCCTTATTAGGAGACATATGAAAGGTACACGTTGAATCAAAAATCCAATTACTAGGATAGGATGCTGTTGACGAACCAATTAATGTAAAATCTGAATTTGAATTGCTTTCAGCTACACATGCATCAGACGGCACAGTTTTTCCTTTCTTTTGCAACTTTGGATAGTTTTTCTTCCAATGATCTTTTTTCATGACAAAAGGCATATTCTTTACCAAGACTTCCTTTTGAATGAAATCTGCCTCTCCTTCCTTTATATTGAGTTTATGGAGGCCCTCTTACAGACAGTGCCTCTATTGCTTCATTCATGCTTTCCTTTTTTTATCTTTCTTTCTAATTTCATAACTATACAAAGCAGTGCAAACTTCCTCAAAAGACACATTATCCTTCCCAATGAGTAAGCTCATAACCAGGTGATCAAACTCATCAAGAATGGAGGCTAACAACATCAAGGCTAAATATTCATCTTTAAAGTTTCATCCATATTTAACAAATCCATTACTAATCGATTAAAAGTATAAACGTGGTTTATTGTGGTACCTGGAAGGTATTCAAAACGGAAAAACTTCTTCTTCAAATAAAGCTGATTATGTCTACTCTTTTTCATGAACTTTTTCTCCAATGCCTTCCATAACTTACTTGCGGATGTCTCCTTCATAAATGTGTACTTTTGTTCCCTTGAGAAACATGAATGAATTGTACCACATGCCAATCGGTTGATATTTTTCCACTCAACTTCATCTACTCCAATTGGTTTTTATTCTTTAATGGCTATATCTATACCTTGTTGAAATAGAGAATCTAGAATTTTTCCTTTCCATATATTGAAATGACCAATTCCATCAAACTTATCCACCTCGAACCTTGCATTTATCACCATTGTTCTACCTGACGTGGATGGTTAACCTTTGCTTGAGGGAGACTTTTCTTCTACCATTTCTTCATTTTACAACAACTAGCAACTATATTCCAATAACAAACAAAGGGAATACAAACAAATTCCCAAATAGAAACCTTCGGCTCTGATACCAATTGTTGGGAAAATTAGGTATATTTTCCCTCTTCTAAGTAGTTATTATTCACTTATGATTTAAATGAATAGAACTCAAACTAGCTCGACAAAATAATGCTATTGGAAATATAATGCTTCGGGCGTCGTTGACCATTTTCACTATTTCCAAATGGATGAACTCCAAAATTATTGGAAAAATTGAGATAATCAATTACCTTTTACAAAAGACAAGAAGATTTACAAATTTTAGGATGCTTTCAAAGTGGAGGAAGGGGCTTTATTTATGGCTCAAATTACAATACTCACCATCGTTCCTAATCCATGTGGGACTTTTTCAAATTTCTCACTAAGGAGCTATACAACAATCTAATTCCAACATTTCTCATACTTTCCAATACTTGTGCAAACTCTTAAGCTTCTTTTATTTATACCTTCACATTATTCTTTTTCACTTCCTTCTCATTTTTTTTTACTCTATCAACTACTTCACTTGTTACTCATCTTCTTCATTTTATCCTTGCTTCCACTTCAGTGTCTTAATGGTATTCTTGTTTTCTTGTTTTCTTGTATATCATTATGCTTCTAATAGCTCGAAATTGTTTATAACCAGTTTTCCTCACTCTTGTTTAAGTTTGAAAACTTCTAAACTAATTTATAGAAATATTTGTCATCTCAACAAATTTCTTCTTTGGTTACTAATCTCTAAGAGTAATTTTAAATCCAAGAAACTGTTTTCAATGTCACCTTCCTTTATTACCATTCCTCATTTATTCTTACTTCTCTCTTTAGGAATCAAGGTCTTTTTTATTTTCTCTATAAAACTTATTACATGGCCTCCTATCTTAATATGCGCGAAAAAATGGCTCAAATCCAAATAGTTGAATATAATCTACTACAACTCTCACCTTTGGTTGAAATGGATCCTTTAGAATATGAGATAGAACTGATAGCAAATGCTGAAATCATCTAGAGGTCATGTGTTCAAGGTCTAGTAACCCTAATAGGGTTTGGTTTGCATGGTGCATAGAGCCAAAAATTGTGGCAAAATAATAAATGTATGAAAATATATTTGACACTTATACCAACAACTTAAGCTTTTGAAAGAGTTAGTTTCCTAACTACTTCTAACATTGTATCAAAGCGGGTCACCCTTGTTTGGACTTAACCGCCTCGATGCTTGATCTTATAGCTCTATTTACACATACACACATCTTGTATGTTTATGCTCTTTGTCACCTATGGTGTGGGATGTTATTGTTCTATAAGGTTATCTATCTTTATGAACTTTTGTTACTGCATGTTTCTTGTTTCCTTGTTCATGCATATATTTCTCTCTCTCTACTCCTTTGTCTTGCATACTATGTTAATTATTCTACTTGCTACTATGCTTGATTATTTGATCCTTTACTAGTATTCTCCCCTGCTAATTTCTTTTACATGCTCTCTTTGTGTGTTTACCTTACTTATGGCTTACTTCTTCTTTTGTGGCTATTTGCATGAGCATCATATCAAACATTTCCTTATGTTGTGTCAAAATTTTAGAATTTTATTTTTGTAGTACTATCATTCATATGTCATATCATATTTAATGCATCTAACATGTTTTACTAGGTTCTTCTTTCTTATAACTAGTATATTTATCATTTGTCTACTCTTTCTTCTCTTATGCTTTAGATATATCTTTGGAGAAAACTAAGGTGTTTTTACAAGCTTGTTTACATGAGTGTTTCTCTATACCGTGCACGTTCTGGTTTTTCATGTTCATCTATATGTCATATAGATTATTTACCTATTATTGTCTCTTTAGGAGAACATAAAATCGTGCAAGTATACACAGTCACAAGTAATAAAATTGATAAGTAAAATATCGTTACAGAGATTTGTTACTATAGTTTATACAATACTAAATTATTTCAATCTGATTTTATCCAAAACAAACGAAAGTTTATGAAATTTTAACAACTAATTAAGAGTTATATAACCAAAATATATAAAAAAACATTCTAGAATTACAGTTTCACCAAATTAATCCACTCGATTCATATTATTTTCTCTTGATTTATTTATTTTTTTGTAAATTTAATTTGTCAACTAAGAACTTCTAATTTTATCCATACATCTCTTCCAAGCTTTGTATATACACATCTCGCTAAATTAATTCACTATATTCTTATGAGAATTAAATTCACCAAGATTCATTAGGTTCTAAGTTCTCAAATGACCACACATACGATAAAGGTATATTCCTATCCTTCATATATACATGTTATTCTATCCACGAGCAATACACAAAAATGCCTCTTCCAAGTTTATTTAAGTGCCACAGATCAATTGATAAATTTTCCAATAATCAATAGCATTAAGCACAAATTGAATAAACAAATTAAAAATCTCATAAATCTTTTAAAAATAATTTATTCAAGCTTCATAAATTTAGTTACAACACAACCCTAGAAAAATTAAATTACTTCATAAACACAATTAAAATTACAGAATTTAAGAAATATTAGATGAAGAACAAAAAGAAAATTAAAATGTTTCTACTCTCTAAATTTTATGGCACACGCAGAACACAACAGAAGCCAAAATGGCTTCTCTATGTACCGCAGCCCAACACTCCAAACTCTCTAACCTCACTTTCTTTTTCTGGCAATAAATGCCCTATTTATAGCTAAACAAATACATCAAAAAATATTTTTCTTAAAACCACGTGTGAATAGTGGGCAACATCGAAAATAATAATTTAAGTCACGCGTTGAAGAAATACAAAACAGCTGGAAAGGGGCGCCGGTTCTACGTTTTCGTTTGAATTCATGCATGCCACATGTCAACATCTGATTGGTTGTAAGAAAAAATGGGACACGTGTTAGTCTTTCATACGGTGTGATGAACGAGCACACACGGAACACATTGCACGGGATAATCGCTAGCGAGACAAGTGAGGGATGCAAAAGTTGTTGAAAACGTGCACCGTTTCGGTGTTTTTATTTTAACCAATACATGCCACGTGTCTGCTCCTGATTTGCTGAGAGAATATATAAAACACGTGGCAATGTATGATTAGTTGGCATGTCAAGGTGCACAATGTTTATCTGAACCACATCGCATAGGACAATTCATGTAGCGACACATGGGTCCACTTTGCATGCCGGCCTGCGCAGCAGGTTGGAACCAAACGGTGCACCGAGCAACGTGCAATCCTGAAAAACTAGGTCCACTCGATTTTGTTGCATTTGGCTCCACACGCCTAATCCTGAACGATGATTGGATGATCTAACGGTGTGTGGCGCACGTAGACAATGTTGCGCATGGTCCTCCTTTTCCTGTGCAGAAAATAAATATTCTTTAATTACATTTTAGCCCTCCAATTTAATTTAAATTAACTTTTAATCTTTTGTTAATTGCAATTAAGCCTTTTTCTAATTTAAATTAACTTTTAAACTTTCGTTAATTGCAATTAAGCCCTATTTTAATTTAAATTATATTTTTAGACTTTATTATTTACAATTAAGTTCTTTTTTGATTCATATTCTTTAATTTTCTTAAAAATATATTCCTTAAAAAATAAACAGTAAATATTAATTTAATTAATTAAAATTAACTAAAAATATCAAGGACATAGCATTTATAATTAATAAAATGGACAAGCATTTTGACTTGCTTTGAAATGTGTTTGTTACATGTTTATTCATTGAGCATATAAATAGGTAAATTTTTTATTTGCAATGCTCTATTATTTATACACATGCCATAACTTTGTGAAACTATATGGATATTTGGAGAAGTTTGTATGGATTTCATACTTTGATTTATGTGTCTAACAAGCTTTAGAATCTATTTTAGTATCTCTTGAGATGAAATCCTAGGTCCTACTCAGATAGAGAGTGTATTTAGGTTATCTTTGGATCGTTTTAACCTTTCAAGACACTACTGATTATTTATATTCTCTCTTTACCTTTCTTTGAGCCTTTTTGTTAATCCTTCTTTTCTTTGCACCTATATATTAACCTAATCTAAATATTTAATCCCACTTATCTTCTACACCCTTTGTTAAGAATGTATGTTATGGGAATTTCTATTTTACTCTCTTGGTTTCGGAAGTAAGGAAGGTGTATATATTATTGAATTTGATGTGCAGTTCTCACAACAACTATGTTTATGATTGAATTTTGAGAAGTAAAGATAAAATAACCCATGCTTGAGGGTATAATGTTGTAGAGATGAACTCAATGATTTGTTTTGGATTGCCAAAGGTGTTTTTGAGCCTAATTCTCATCTCTCTTACCCATACCTTAGCCTTTAATTTCAAGCTTTGAAAGACTTATTAATTTCATCTAAATTTCCACCTATAATAGTGGAGAGAGAAGCTAAATGTGGACTTATGAAGTTTCGTTTTACTTGAGTCTATATTTCTAATTGCTTGGTTTGCATAAGTATATCTTGATGGCATATATAGTAAACAAGTTTAGCATATCACACATAGTTCATGCCAACAAAAATTTAGTCATACTCTTATATGAATGTATGATGGATTGATAGCCATGTGGATATCTATGTTGAATGTATTGGTTAATCTCTAGAGAGCTCTAGTCTTTTGGACATGCTTGAAAACCAATATTTCTTATAGCTATAATTGTGTTGATTGATGAGAATGAGTATTATATGTTTCTTGTCTCTTATTTATATGTTAGTGCCTAAGCCTATCTCAATAATACTTAAATTTTTTAGTAGCATCCCTTGTTTCTTCTCTCTTTTGAGGGTGTTGTATGTGTAGTTCACTAGTTAGTTATTTTCTTTTTTTCCTAGCGATGACGTGTGTTTTGCCAGCTACCGCACGGCCGCGTGCTGCGTTAAGGCGCCGGTACTGTACCGGTGTTGGTCTTTGTGCTAGTCTTTGGTACTGGTATTGGTGAGTTTACATTGAAATGCATTTTGAAATAAGTTTCCCCCACTGACCATCTCACCACTTTGATAAACATTATACATTGTCTGTCTACTTGTGAGAAAGCGAAAGATGCAGGAAATAAGGATGAAATTTCTGGTACTCATGGCCGGTCTTGATCTTCGGTGTGTTAGCGCCGGTGCCACTACTGATCATGGGTATCTTGTCGGTGTCGCGAGTTGACATTGAAATGCATATTGAAATAAGTTTCCCCCACTGACTATCTCACCACTCTGATAAACATTATACATTCTTTGTCTACTTGTGAGAAAACAGAAGATGTAGGAAATGAGGATGAAATTTTTGGTGTTGGTGCTGGTGTTGGTACTGGTACGGGTACTGGTGAGTTGACATTGAAATACATATTGAAATAAGTTTCCCCCACTGACCATCTCACAACTCTGATAAACATTATACATTGTATGTCTACTTGTGAGAAAGCGGAAGAGGCAGGAAATAAGGATGAAATTTCTGGGCGCTTTGCACTGGCACCGTGTACTAATCGTCTTGGTGTTGGTGGCCGCGTCAGTCGGTATTGGTTTTGCCTTGGTGTAGTTGACATTGAAATGCATATTGAAATAAGTCGCCCCACCGACCATCTCACCACTCTTTGATAAACATTATACATTGTCCTGCCTACTTGTGAGAAAGCAAAAGATGCAGTGAAACGAGGGATGAAATTTATAGCGTTGCCGCTTCACGCCAGCGTGGCCGGTGCTCGCGTGCGGTGTCGGTACTAGCATCGCGCCGGTGCAATCAGACGGGCCGGCATCGCGCTGGTGCCAGAGTTGACATTGAAATGCATATTGAAATAAGTTGCCCCCACTGACCATCTGACCACTCTAATAAACATTATACATTGTCTATCTACTTGTGAGAAAGCAGAAGATGTAGGAAACGATGATGAAATTTCTAGTGTTGGTGCACCCAGTGGTACCGGTACTGACGATCGGTGCGTTACACCGCATCGCGGTGGCGCGTCCACTTGGCCAGTGTCGTGCACCGCACCAGCGCTTTGCAGCACTTAAGGCCGCAGACTGTGCCGGGCACGTTAGTGCTGTCAGCCGCTTGGTGTCTTGTCTTGCCGCGTTTGGTGCTCAAGGCCGCGAGTTGACATTGAAATGCATTTTGAAATAAGTTTCCCCCACTAACCATCTCACCACTCTGATAAACATTATACATTGTCTATCTACTTGTGGGAAAGTAGAAGATGTAGGAATGAGAATGAAATTTTTGGTGCTGGTGCTAGTGCTGGTGCTGGTACTGGTGCTGGTACACTGCGTTGGGGCTGGTACTGGTGCTGGTGCTGGTGAGTTGACATTGAATTTCATATTGAAATAAGTTGCCCCCACTGACCATCTTACCACTCTGATAAACATTATACATTATCTGTTTACTTGTGAGAAAGTGGAAGATGTAGGAAATAAGGATGAAATTTCTGGTGCTGGTATGCTGGTGCTGTTGAGTTGACATTGAAATACATATTGAAATAAGTTTCCCCCATTGTCCATCTCACCACTCTGATTAACATTATACATTGTCTCTCTACTTGTGAGAAAGCAAAAGATGCAAAAAATCAGGATGAAATTTAAGTCTTGGTGCGTTGGTGTTAGTCTTTGGTGTCTTTGCGTTGCATTGGTGTTGGTCTTAGGTGCAACACATTGTCTTGCTTGGTGCTAGTCTTCTTCTTATTCTGTTGGTGTTGGTGATGGTTTGTAGAAGATGGAGTCAAGAAAGACTTGAGATATTTTTCAATTAGCTGAAAATCCGAAATTATCATTATAATCATTTTTGTAGCATATTTATGCTTGTAATTAATAGTAAAAAGTTAATTTGTAATAGTAATATTTTATTATGTTTTAGTATTTAATAAACTCTAGAGTGTAATTATATTTTTAATTTTAATATAATATGATTTTTAATAAATTTATTGTAATTTATATTAATTTTTAATATTGTAATTATTAATTGTATTTTTTTTAATTTATGTATACTCTATGGCCTCGGTTATTAAAAAACCGAGGCCAAAGGGGGTACCTATGGCCTCAGTTTTTTAATAACCGAGGCCATAGGTACCCCTTTTGGCATCGGTTAAAAAACCGAGGCCATAAGTCGTTATCTATGGTCTCTCTTACCTAGATCTCGGTTCTCATAACCATGGCCATAGACATACAGCCACGGTTAAAAGCTGAGACCATATGTACTTTTTGTAGTAGTGAAATATACATCAATATCAACACTAGGTTGTGTTAGTCCTGAGATCAATAATGTTAACATCATGAATTTTCTTTTCATACACAACCATGGATGAAAGTTGTATGTTACCATAATTACTGGCCAATAACTATATCTACTACTAAGGGAACTGTGTGGATTAATTTCATCAGTAGTAATGGCAAGATGAAGATTGCACATATCAGATGAAAATTGAGAGGATAAATTATCTACTACTTTCCAATTTGGAGAATCATAAGGATGACATAGCACCCATCATCAGATCAATTATCTAATGCCTAGTCAAAATCTTTGATGTCTTTTTACTTTTGAACAACCTTTGAAAGTGAGGAATCGGAGGAAAGTACCAAATAACCTTTGTGGGCACGCCTTCTTAGGTGTTGTCTCATTTGTAGCATATTTTCATCTTTATTATTTACACATCAGAAAATCATCTAATGTCTCATATTTTTTTCTATATAGAATGCAATCATTTAGATAAGTATAAATCTTATGATATTTCATGCCAAATCGACTAAGAGATTTCTTCACTTCATACATTGAAGATGGTAATTCAATACCCTTAGGAAACATATATATTAGTGGGGAATGAATCTATTCCATATAAAAATATATGTGGGAGCAATGGCCGCAGATGAAGGAAAGTTGAAACTCGAGAAATTCGATGGCATAAATTTCAGATTTTGGAAAATTTAGATAGGGGATTATTTGTATCAAAGAAATTTGTATCAACCTCTACCAAGGAAGAAGATTATAATCTTCTAGACAAACAAGCCCTCAGAGTTTTTTGATTGATGCTATCTCGCAATGTTGCTTTCAACATAGCAAAGAAAAAGACCACGGTAGGTCTTATGATAGCTCTCTCTAATATGTATGAGAAGCCATTATCTCATTTGTGGATGATGGAAGGCGCATCGATAGCTCAACATCTCAATGAACTCAACATAGTCATAACCCAGTTGAGTTCAGTTGAAATTAAATTTGATGAAGAAGTACGAGCATTGATACTTTTATCTTTTCTACTAGAAAGATGGAATGCTACTATCATGGCTATGAGTAGCTCATCAAGAAGCAATAAGTTTAAATTTGATGATGTTTATGATGTGGTTCTCAGTGAAAAGATCTGACTTAGAGAGTCAGGTGAATCGTCAACCTATTCAGTTTTGCATACAGAGTCAAGAGGAAGAAATTCAACAAAAGGGAATGGACGTGGTAGAACAGACTACCTAGGTAGATCAAAGGATATGAGGTCTAAATCTAGGAATCCTAATAATTCTCATAGCTTGAAGACTATCGAGTGTTGGAATTATGGGAGAAGCAAGCACTACAAAAATCAGTGCAAGAGTGTCTCGAAGGACCAACAAGTGAAAGCAGAGGAAAATGTTACTTCCACCTCAAAAGGAGATGATGCATTGATATGCTCTTTGGAGATCAAGGAAGAATCTTGGGTGTTAGACTCTAGAGCATTGTTCCATGCTACTTCATATAAATAATTCTTCGAGAAATATGTCCCTAGAAACCTTGGAAAGGTATATTTTGGTGATGATCAACCATGTGCTATTATTGGAAAAGGTGTGGTAAAGATTAAGTTGAACGGGTCTCTTTGGGCGTTGAAGGAAGTTAGGAATATTCCCGACCTAAGAAGGAACTTAATCTCAGTAGGGTAATTGGCTAGTGAAGGCTACAATACGATCTTTCATGGTGATGATTGGAAGATATCAAAGGGTGCAATAACGGTTGCTCGAGGAAAGAAGAGCGGCACTCTTTACATGAAAGTAGGGGCATGATGTTCGCTTATAGTTGCAATAGGCAATGAAACACCAAATCTTTGGCACCAGAGACTAGGTCACATGAGTGAGAAAGGGATGAAGATTATGCACTCAAAGGGAAAAATTCCAGGTCTATAGTGTGTAGAGATAGAAATGTGCGAAGATTGCATACCTAGAATGCAAAAGAGAGTCAGCTTTCAGACAAGTGGTAGAACCCCAAAGAAGGAAAGGCTAGAGCTCATTCACTTTCATCGATGATCACTCTTGGAAGGTGATGAGTGCTCAAAAAGCACTAAAATAACCATGATTTTATGTACATTAATTGATTAAAAATATATATATTTATATGTTTTATCATATATTTATATAAATTTGTCTTTTTCAGAATCACGAGTATTTTTATTGTTTTTCAGGTATTTTGGCTTAAAAACGCAATTGAAAGACTCAAAGAGGAATACTTGAAGCAATACATCACAAATATATTAATAAATAAGTGGGAAAAGGTCAAAAAATATGGAAAAATTGGACAAAATGGGTCGAAAAGGTCAAAAATGTCAAAAAGGAGAAAATCGGCGCCGGGACGACCACGTCCGCGTGCGCCCGTGTGGTAGCATTGTTCCGCGGCAGAGCTCTTGACGGGCTTGACCACTGGCAGCGCAGCGCCAGCGGCGTGCCCCTCCGATGCATGATGCGTTTTTGCCCCATTTTTCACGTGCGGCGCCTTGTGACGTCATCTTGGCGTCATTGATATTTCTCGCCATGTCCATTCTGGCGTTTTTGCATTTTTTAACATTTTTTAACATTTCTTTTAACATTTTTTACTCATTTTTTCTCTCCGTCCTCACTATAAATACCCGCTTCCGCTTCAACAAAAACACACCTCAAAACACCTTACTCTTCTTTCTTTCTCTCCGTTTCTTAGTTTTTAGTTTTTTTAATTTTTCTTATGTTTTAGCTAGTTTTTCTTATGTTTTAGCTAGTTTTGCTTAGTTTTAGAGTTCTTCCCTTTTTGGGAAGAACTAGTTATATTTTTTGTAATTTATTAGCTTTTTGATTCAATAAATGAGAGTGCAAATTCCGTTTGGAGGTTTTCTAGCCAGAGGAATAGCATCAATCTTGTAAGGATTTTATTTTCTTTGTAGTTATTTTTTATGTTTATTCTTACATGTTATATTTAATTTGTACTGTGATTAAATTTAATTGTGCTAGCTATTTGTAAACATGATATAATAATAACGTTGTTATTACTTGCGAAATATTAAATAGGTGAAAATCTCTAAAATGAATTGATTTATTTTTATTCAAGATTTTATATTAAGAATGTTAAAGAGAAATATATTATTTTTCATTACAAACTTAAATCGGAAAATTAGATTTTAAGGTTTAGTTATCGATTGATTTAGAGTAGTGCTCTTTTATTTGTTAGTACAATGATCCTTAGGGTAGTTAGAGTGAAGCTCTATTTCAAAAGTTTTTATAAAATTATTATACGAAAATGTATTAATGACATGTTTTCGGTAGTGGTTTAAAAACTTGAAAGTTAGTACTCGGATAACTAAATTCTTAGGTTTAATTTGGACCTTGAATAAAGTTTAAGTATCGCAACATGAAAATTGTATTTAAATAGTTCGTTTTCAATCTCTTAGAAAAATTAATTTAATTAACCAAATTAGTTATCAACCCACCGTAGGTGTTAATTGATTTGTTTAGTTAACAAAGAATATCTAACCCCGCCCAAGGTGGTATTCACATACAAAAAGGAGAATCAATAAATATCAATTAAATATCTTTAATAACCTAAATAATATGACGTCATAATTAACTTGAATTATTATATCGTAAATACTCCATTTATTTATAAAAGATAAAATTTGCATAAATGTTTATTGAATCTATGTTTATTTTTATGTAAGTAGATTAAAACACAAAACCCAAAATATCGTGACAGGATGTTTAGGATTTAATTTCGTTTTTAAAAGTTTGAATAATAAATTAAAAACCACATACATTCGCTTCGTAGATCGACCTTGGGAGTATACTTATCATTTTACGAAATGATTAAATTGCACTGCGAGAGTTTTATAAATATAAAACCAAAGTATTGGCAGGATCGGCGATGCCGGTTTTAGTTCATCAAGTTTTCATTCATCAAAGTGTTTGGCGATCACGATTCTGCTCATCAAGTTTTTGGCGCCGTTTCCGGGGAAGGAATAGTGTTTTTAATTTATTTATCAAAATTTTAAAAATATTTTTGTGCTGTAAATAATTGTGATTTTTTTTGTTTTTGTAAAAAAATAAAAAAAAAACATTTAATCAAATTTCAAATTTTATAAGAAATAATAAAAAAAATTAAAAATAAATAAATAAATTAAAAAAATTAAAAAAATTAAAAAATTAAAAAATTAAAAAAATTAAAAAATTAAAAAAATTGTACAATAATTTAGAAATTTGAAATTTGAAGTAAATTTTTTTTACCGTTAATGAATATTAAAAATTAAAAAAAATTAAAAAAAATTAAAACAAAAATTAAAAAAATTAAAAAAAAATTAAAAAAATTATAGCGTGAATAGTACAATAATTTAGAAATTTGAAATTTGAAGTAAAATTTTTTTACCGTTAATGAATATTAAAAATTAAAAAAATTAAAAAAAAACATTTCCAAAATTTTAAGTTAAAAAATAAAACAAATAAAAAAAAATAAAAAAAAATAAAAAAAACCAAAATTTTAATTTTTGAAGTTTAATTTTTTTTATTTTTTTTATTTTAAATCATAATTTTAATTTTTCTTTTTTTTAAATTATTTTATTTTCTTTTACCTTTTTCAATTTTATTTTATTTTATTATTTTTTTTATTTTTCTTTCCTTAGCTATTTTTTTTCTTCTTGATTTTTATTTAACTTACTTAACTTAGTTTTTTTTTACTAACTTAATTAACTTAGATTTGTTTTTTTTTAACATTAACTTAGATTTTTACTTAAATTTTCATTAACTTAGTTTTTTTTACTTCACTTAACTTAATTAGCTTAGGTTTTTTACTTCACTTAACTTAATTAATTTCTTTTTTCACTTAACTTAATTAATTTCTTTTTTCACTTAACTTAATTAACTTAGATTTTTTACTTCACTTAGCTTAATTAACTTTTTTTTACTAACTTAATTAACTTAGATTTTTTTAACTTAAATTTTTTAATTCGCTTAACTTAATTAACCTTTTCTTTAAACTTAATTAACTTAGATTTTCATTAACTTAAATTTTTATTTAATTTAACTTAATAACATGAAAAGTAAAGATCTAAGGGAGTTAAATGCTAGGAGACTAGTTCTTTGAAGCGCTTTGTGCCCTTAGTCTTTCACAGGAGCGTTGTTCTGTCCCCAGGAGGATGGTTTTTAAGGAGCACTTTGAATTCTTTCAGGAGCAACTCTTAGTTATCTTGATTATGTTATTTTTTTTCTTAAAAACAAAAAAAAAACATAAATTTTGAAACTATCTCCAAAATTTTAAAAGTTTTAATTACAATCTAAGGAGTTAGTTACTTTGTTTGATCTAGGTACAATTGTGTTTTAATGACTTAATTATTTGATTTGCACCTAGATGTGGGTTATCTAAAACTCAAAGTATGCCTCTAGTTTTAAGTATAGAAAGAAATCTAAAAATCAATAGGGCATGACTGAAAAAGTATAGGTAGACAACCTTGTCTTACCTAAAGGTTTGATTGACTCAATGATGAGGGGACATTGAGTTTACTTAAAATGCAATCCCCAAGTTACGTCTTGCTAAGACGTTAAACTAAGTCTTGGATGAGGCTGACCCGTCATTTTAGGTAATTTTCTTTTATTTCTTTTATTTACTTAATTATTTAATTTTAATTACATGTGAATAATTTTTAAATTGTTAAAACTAAAAATATTTGTTGAGATGTTAGAAGTTCAATGATTTGTACGTATACACTTTAATGATGAATATGATGGATGCACCTGCATTTTCCATTACTACTTGCACATTCTCAGGAAATAGGTAATCTTTCTTCTCTTTTCTCTTTATCTTTAATTTACAGTTGTTACATTGAGGACAATGTAAGTTCTAGGTTGGGGGTAGTGAAAAGTTACCATGCTTAATTAAAAAAAAAGTTTTAATAATTTAAAAATAAAAAAAATAAAAAAAAATAAAAAATATACTTTTTCATTTTTTGTGTGTTTGGTTTTATTTCTATTTTGTGTGATTTAGTAATTTTTGGAATAAAAAAAAACTTTTCTCACAAAAATTTATCATTTCTTTAAATCAAATTTAAGTAAATAGTTAAGTCTTTTGTACTGTTAGATTAATTTTTGAAAACATATCATGAAATATTTTGTAATTATTTTTGATAATTAGTTAGTTTTTGTCATAACTAGTATTTCTTGATAAGATATAGAAATTATATTAAACCCAAAATCGGTGTTTATGAATTTTTTTTAGTTGAGACTACCTTTGTGAGATATAATTTGAGCCTAATTTCCTTTATTCAGAGTGAAATATATATTTTTTCTACTCCAAACACATTTCTTATTTCTTCAAATTTTTAGATGATCTCTATAGGTATTAGCATTGAATGTATGAATTTTTTTCTCATCTTAATAGAGTATCATATATTTTTATTATTTTTGCTTAGATTAAATGATTTGAGTAGAAATTGGTAGTATATGCTTATATCTCGTTCATGCATGTTCTTTACAAAAAAAAGACATATACGGGGTTACCTAAACCAAGAATCAAAGCAGAAAAGCCACAAAATTAACCAGCTCACTTAAAATAAAAAAAAATGTACAATCTGTACATGGGTTAACTCTCTAAAATACATATATTGAGAAATATCTTGAGGAAAAAAAATAGAGATAAAGAATATATAGTATAATCTACGTACTATAACCCGCATTGCTACTGAAAGTTGTGAGTAAAAATTAATTACAAAGAAAGATATAGGAAATAATTCACGCAAAAGTCATTGCACTCTTCATTTGTAAAAGGCATATATCTTGAAATTCTTTCTTAATGAATTTGATTTATGCATGAAAATAATTTTTATATATGATATCTTTATAATTTATACATTTGATTCCTTTCATGAGATCAATGTTAAAATAACACTTTGAGCCTTTACTCTTTATACATATGCGAACACATTAGTTCATTTTTATACATCAACTTTTTTCGCATATAAATTAGTATGAGTGTTTGAACCCATGTAGGATTCGGTGTTTCGAGAGTATTGACTTGTGAGGAATAGAGTCGGCAGTGCGATTCATGACAACGAAATTGGGTGAAATTAAATTGATACATTTTTGACATGAAATATGAAAATGATTTTCGACTAATTATTATAATAAAATCATGATTGTTTAAAGAGATTAAAATAACTTATGCTTGAGATTTTAATTATGATCTTAAAAGAGATTAAAAAGTATGAGACATTTTTGTGATATGTTGTTTTCTTTTATTCTTAAATTAATTTTTGATTTTGTTGTAATTTTAGTTTTTGCTTTGATTCTTTTGATTTTTACATTTAGTTCAATGTTTGTGGGTATCATTACTGAAAACCCTCACGAGACTCAAACTCGTCCACTAGGGAAACCTAGGGGTTTAAAGGCTTGTTGCATAGGCTAAATGCAACCGTGTCAATCCACGGAAGTGATTTAGGATAGTTTAATTTTTAGCTTTTATCGCTTATCTTGCTAAGGGACTAGCAAGAAGCTGGTTGGGCGTTATGATGAGTGCTCAAAAAGCACTAAAATAACCATGATTTTATGTACATTAATTCATTAAAAATATATATATTTATATGTTTTATCATATATTTATATAAATTTGTCTTTTTCAGAATCACAGGTATTTTTATTGTTTTTCAGGTATTTTGGCTTAAAAATGCAATTTAAAGACTCAAAGAGGTATACTTGAAGCAATACATCACAAATATATTAATAAATAAGTGGGAAAAGGTCAAAAAATATGGAAAAATTGGACAAAATGAGTCAAAAATGTCAAAAAGGAGAAAATCGCGCCCGGAGCGACCCGTCCGCCGCGCCGGTGCCAGCGCCGCCCAGGCGCGGCGCTGCTTGCACGTTCAGCGCCCGGCTGCGTGTGACAACGGCCCCAGCGGCAGCGCAGCGCCTCCCGGCAAACCCCTCAGAGTGCACCCAATGCGTTTTTGCCCCATTTTCACGTGCGACCGCCGGCGTGATGTCGTGCGATGTCATTGATGACCTCGCCATATCCATTCTGGCGTTTTGCATTTTTTAACATTTTTAACATTTTTTACTCATTTTTCTCTCCATCCTCACTATAAATACCCCGCTTCCCTTCAACTTCAAAAACACACCTCAAAACACACTTCTCTCTTCTTTCTTTCTCTCCATTTCTTAGTTTTTAGTTTTTTTTTTTATTTTTCTTATGTTTTAGCTAGTTTTTCTTATGTTTTAGCTAGTTTTGCTTAGTTTTAGAGTTCTTCCCTTTTTGGGAAGAACTAGTTATGTTTTTTTTTGTAATTTATTAGCTTTTTGATTCAATAAATGAGAGTGCAAATTCCGTTTGGAGGTTTTCTAGCAACGGGAATAGCATCGAAGTACTGTAAGGATTTTATTTTCTTTGTAGTTATTTTTTATGTTTTATTCTTACATGTTATATTTAATTTATGCAATGATTAAATTTAATTGTGCTAGCTATTTGTAAACATGATATAATAATAACGTTGTTATGCTTACGAAATATTAAATAGGTGAAAATCTCTAAAAAATGAATTGATTTTATTTTTATTCAAGATTTTATATTAAGAATGTTAGAAGAAATATATTATTTTCATTACAAACTTAAATCGGAAAATTAGATTTTAAGGTTTAGTTATCGATCCCGATTTAGAGTAGTGCTCTTTTATTTGTTGGTACAATCGCCCGGTAGTTAGAGTGAAGCTCTATTTCAAAAGTTTTTATAAAATTATTATCGAAAATGTATTGACAACGTGTTTTCGGTGAGTGGTTTAAAACTTGAAAGTTAGTACTCGGATAACTAAATTCTTAGGTTTAATTTGGACACCTTGAATAAAGTTTAAAGTCTAACCCGCTGAAGGTGGCATTTAAATAGTTCATTTTCAATCTCTTAGAAAAAGGAATTAATTTAATTAACCAAATTAGTTATCAACCCAGTAGGTGTTAATTGATTTGTTTAGTTAACAAAGAATATCTAACCCCACCAAAGGTGGTATTCACACAAAAAAAGGAGAATCAATAAATATCAATTCATATCTTTAATAACCTAAATAATATGAGCAATCATAATTAACTTAGTTATTATATCCATAAATACTCCACTATTTATAAAAGATAAAATTTGCATAAATGTTTATTGAATCTATGTTTATTTTTATGTAAGTAGATTAAAACACAAAACCCAAAATATCGTGACAGGATGTTTAGGATTTAATTTCGTTTTTAAAAGTTTGAATAATAAATTAAAAACCACACACATTCCTTCCTTAGATCGACCTTGGGAGTATACTTATCATTTTCTACGAAATGATTCGTGCACTTGCGAGAGTTTTATAAATATAAAACCAAAGTATTGGCAGGATTGGCGATGCCGGTTTTCGTTCATCAAGTTTTCGTTCATCAAAGTATTTGGCGATCACGATTCTGCTCATCAGAAGGTATGGGTTTAATTTCTAAAGCATAAGTCTGAAGTATTTGAGGCTTTTAGAAGATGGAAAACTATGGTTTAAAATAAGACAGGTTTGAAGATCAAAAAGCTCAGAACCGACAATAGTCATGAATATGAAGACACCATATTCAAAAATTTTTGCTATAAGCCCAAGATCAGAATTGAGAGAAATATGCCAAGCATGCCTCAACACAATGGTATAGTTGGGCATATGAACCGAACGTTGACAGAAAGAGCCAGAAGCATTTGTATACAGTCAAGTCTACCGAAGTAGTTCTAGGTAGAAGTAGTCAACATGGAAACTTACTTGATCAATCGAGGCCCATCTATTCCATTGAAGAAAATAATACTAGAGGAGGTATGGAGCGGAAAAGAGGTAAAACTATCACATCTAAAAGTTTTCAATTGTGTAGCATTTGTGCATATCAATGATCAAGGTAGTAATAAGCTTTATCCCAAATCCAAGAAATGCACCTACATTGGCTATGGTGAGGATGATTTTGGATACCACATTTGGGATGACGAAAACAAGAAAGTGATCTGTAGTAGAGATGTGATTTTCAACGAAAGGGTGATGTATAAGGACATGCATAAAATAGACGCCAATGACTTAGAGCAGAATGAATCAATATTTGTAGATGCAGATGGATGTCTCTGATAGTTTCGTAATGGAACCAATTGTAACAATTCCTTAGCGAGAGGAACTTGTTGGACATAACAGTATGCAGTAGTCCGACACACCACAGGCTCCTACTCCAGCTCCTATATTGAGAAGGTCTTCTCGATCTCATATGCCTAACAGAAGATATATGAACTATATGTTTCTAACTGATGGAGGGGAGCCTAAATACTATGATGAAGCTTGTCAGACTTAAGATTTTAGTAGTGGGAGCTTGCCATGAAATAAGAAATTAAATCTCTCATCTTTAACCAGACATAGGAACTAGTTGAGTTACCCATGGGGAAGAAGGAACTTCATAAAAAATAGGTGTATCAGGTGAAAGAGGAGTATGATGGTTCTAAGAGATACAAAGCCTGACTAGTTGTCAAATCATTTTAGTAGAAGGAAGGAGTTGACTACACTGACATTTTTGCTCCTATTGTGAAGCTCAATACTATTAGAAAAAAGTTGAGTATTGTATCCATTGAAGATCTTCATCTTGAACAATTGGATATGAAGACTACATTCCTTCACGGATACTTAGATGAAGGGATATACATGTACCAGCCAGAAGGTTTCTCAAAAAGAGGAAAAAAGAACATGGCGTGTAAACTTAAGATGAGTTTGTATGGCCTGAAACAAGCCCTAAGACAAAGGTATATAAAGTTTGATAACTTCATGCACAAGGAAGGTTTCCAAAAGTGCAATGTTGACCACTATTACTACTTCAAGAGATATCTATCCAGTTATATCATTTTACTACTTTATGTTGATGATATGTTAGTAGTAGGTTCATATATGGATGATATCATAAGGTTCAAGTAGCAATTGTCAAGGAGTTTGACATGAAAGACTTGGGTCCAACAAAGAAGATTTTTGGAATAAAGATCACAAGAAATAAGAAGATAGGGTCCTTGGCTAGTCACTTTTGCGTATCCAAGGATCAGTCCCCTCAGACAGAGGGAGAAATAGAATTCATGGCTAAGATTCCTTATGCCTCAGCCATTGGAAGTTTGATATACACAATGGTCTCTACAAGACCAGACATTGGCCATGTAGTGGGAGGTATTAGCATATTTATGTCAAATCTAGGGAAAACTCATTGGGATGTAGTCAAGTGGATTTTAAGGTATCTATGAGGCACCACACAAAAGTATTTTTACTTTATTAAAGGAAAGTTAAAAGTACAAGGATACGTAGACACAGACTTTGGAGGTGAAGTTGATCACCAAAGAAGCACCACTGGTTATATATTCATTATTGGAACTATATACGTTAGTTGGATGTCACAGATACAGAATATTGTCACTCTATCCAATACCGAGGCTGAGTATGTAGCAGTGACTAAAGCTAGTAAAGAGATGATATGGCTTCAAGGTTTGTTAATTGATTTGGGATGCAAACATGAGAAGAATGTTCTGCACAGTGATAGTCAAAGTGCAATCACTTGGCGAAGAATTCAGCATTTCATTCTAGAACTAAACATATTGGGCTTTGTTATCACTTCATCATATCTCTATTATAATATGATGTGTTAATACTAGAGAAGGTTCAAGGAAGTAAAAATCTAGCGAATATGTTAACAAAGGTGGTGACTATTGACAAACTAGAGTTGTGCTCAACTTCAGTTGGTCTACTAAATAAACAAGATTAGAAAAGTTGCGACATTGATCAAGGTGTGAAGATAAATTGGAATCATTATTCAAGTGGGATATTCTTGAATAATTGACCTTAATTCAAGGAGCAAATTAAGCATCAAATTAAGGAGAAAATTAAGAAGCAAATTAAGGCTTAATTCAAGGAACAATTCAAGAAACCCTTTGAAATTCAAAGAGTAAATTTTCCTATAAATAGATGTATAATTGTAATGAATTCATCAATCAAAGGTTCATTCCAATTGAGAGAAAAGCTTAGAGAAAAAAGTTTTAGGTGGACAAAATTGAGATTGAGAGTAATTTTCTTAGGTAGAATTGGGTTGTGAGTTGTAAGTATTGTAAACACCTTGTATAATTTCTCCCCTTTTTACTAAAAAAGATCTGTAGTAGGTATGCAGACGTAAGTAAGATTGGAGGAACTTCGTTATCAAATTTGTGTGTTATTTTATCTATTTTGTCTATTTTGTTTTCTCATAAATCTGACATATCAGAAATTTTCGTAATTTCCCCACAATATCAAGAATCTAAAAGCATCTAGTCCTAATGATATGTCTACTGGTTTTCCAAAAAACATTAGGATATGGTTAGATTGGATATTATTAATTTTGTTCAATAGTTCTTCGTTACAGGACATCTTTTACGAAAAATAAATTAAACTTGATTGTCCTCTTACAAAAAAGGAATCACCCAATCAACATTTCTCAATTCAAAGCAATTAGTTTATGCAATGTCACTTACAAGATTATCTCAAAAAAATTTGTCAATAGAATGAGACTTTTACTTCAAAAGATCATCTCTCCTTATTAAACTGTATTTGTACCAGGAAGATGGATTTTTGAAAATTCAATAATTGCTCAAGAGATAATTCATTCAATGAAGAGAAAACAAAGAGTTGGTGGTTAGATGGAAGTAAAATTTGATATAAGTAAAGCTTATGACAAAATAGAAGGGAATCTAATCTTACAAGTCCTGAATAGACTACGTTTCTCAAATCATTTTTATTAACTTATTCATCAATATCTCTCCTTTGTTTCTTACTCAATTTTGTTAAATAGCTCTAAACATGGAAGAATTGTTCCCACAAGAAGTCTCAGACAGGGTGATCCAATCTCTCCACATATATTTATCATTGCAACTAAGGCACTTTCAAGATTAATAGTTAAAGCTGAATCCAATAATCAAGTCAATGGAATCAAATTCTCAAGACTAGCAGCTCCTATCAATCATCTTTTCTATGCTGATGATATTCTTCTTCTTGTTTTTTTTTTTTTTTTTTTTGCAAAGCTATTGAAGTTTAAGCAAGCAATTTGATTCAAATCTTAGAAAGCTATAGCTACATTTCAAGTCAATCTCCAAACTTATCCAAATCTGGTATTTTTTTTCCAACAATACTTGTAGATATCTAAATATAAGATTGACTGAAATTATGAGTATAATCTAACATAAACATTACTCATTTGGTAATCCTCTTTATTTGGAAAAGAATAAAATAAGTCAATTTAATAAGATTTTGAAGACATTGGCTCAAAAGACATAAGATGAAGGGCAAAATTTTCACCCCTTACAGGAAAGGCTACTTTAATTCGCTAATCTGCTCTAATCTATATCATGAGTTTTTTTAAAGTATTTAAAACAATTTGTAAGAAGGCTAATTCTCTAATTTCAAAGTTTTTATGGAATTTAAATGGGTCTCAAGAATACTATTATGCATTTAAAAGTTGAAAATCAATATATAAACCTAACGATTTGGGTGGTCTAGGATTTAAAAAATACATAGAAATGAATCAAGCCTTATTAACCAAATTGGGTTGGAATTTGGCAACAAATTCTAATAAATTTTGGGTTCAAATTCCAAATCAGAAATATTATCATTCCACCAATTTTATGAATGTTAGAGTCAAAAATGTAGATTCTTTTATTTGGAAAAGTATTTGTAACACAAGGAAAATAACTGAAGAAGGTATTTGCATTCAAATTGGTAATGGTGAAGGAATAATACTTATGCATGATCCCTAGTTAACTGGTCCAATAATTTCAATCCTATAATAAGGGAAGGTGTACATGAAGATCTTTAAAACATTATTATTGATTTACAAGTAATAGATTTAAGCATCAATAAAGATTAGAATTGGAATTTAATTCATGATCTTTTTAATGATACCGCTTTCAATTTGATTAGTAGATTTAGGAGGCATAATGCTTTACTCTTAAACAAACATATTTGGATTCCCAATAAATAGGGTTTATTCTCAATTAAATCCACTTATAGATTCATTGTTAAAGGAGTAGACCATAGTGGTAGACATGATGTTTGGAAGTTAATTTAGAAATCAAATCCTCATGAAAGACAAAGTGTTCTTATGGATTGCTATTCATTAGCAATAAAATCAAATCTTAAAAGGTTCAACCAAAATATTGATGACAAATGTTCTTTTATGTTCAGATGAATTAGAGATAGTGGAACATCTTTTTATTAAATGTAAATCCATGCATGCAAGCCTTGCGGTTATCTTGGAAAGGTGGTATTTTTCTACAACAATTCTGCATATTAGACATTTTATCTTTCATTCAGCTTCACTTAAAACCACCTAATTCTTTAGTACTTGGTTTAGAAGAGAAAAAAGGATTTCAGCTTGGCAATTACATTAAAATGGTTTCCTTTTGGAAAATCGGAAATGAAAAGGTTTTCCATAATGAGAATCCTAATTTTAGGAGGAGCATTAGATATTTAAAAAAAACACGTCTTTCTTCAATTCAAACAAATTAGAATGCGTACGAGTCCTTCAGGGGATAATGAATTTTCTGATCAAAATCTACAAACTCTTGCTTGGTATAAGCCTCTTCCAGGAACTATCAAATTTAATTTTGAGGCTAAATATAAAGATGAAAATTTTTCCATTGCTACTTTTGCTCTAGATTAGTTTGGTAATATCATTGGAATTTGGTGTAAATTGCTACAAGCAAGAAATACTGAGTAAGCTGAAGCTACAGTTTTACCTATTGGTATGCCCAATGTGTTAAATTATAAATTAATAATTATTGAAGGTGATTGCAAAACTGTGATTTATTACATCTTTGATCAACCAAATCAAATTACTTGAGAAGCAATATAGTTTTTGAAAGAAATCAAAGTAATAGATAATAAGTTTTTAAACTTAAATGCTATATAGATACCTAGATCTTGTAATATACTTGCTCATAATTTAACATATTGGGCTTTTAATTAAGATTTACAAGGAAGTTTCAATTTCTTGGGCATTCCTTCTTATATATTTGAAAATTGTATCCTCTCCTTTGATAAATAAATTTCATAATTTATCATAAAAAAATATTTTCAATTTAATTTTACAATTATATTTAACTTGTATATTAATACATGGATTTCTTTAGGGGGAAAAACACATACATCTTTATTTATTTATTATTATTATTATTATTATTATTGGGTATAACTTGTATATCAAATCAGCTACATTCTTCAACAAAGGTTAAGGCACTAAGCAAAGTCATGTTCTAAGAGTTTAGAATGTAGCGTTGATACATAGAATTGACTCTATATGTAGAACGTAACATTGATTCTATATTTCAATCGACGCTATCTACGTGTAGCATTAGTTGACAAGTAGAACTAATGCTATGTCATACATGTAGCGTCGATCTTACGTGTCAGTTGATGCTACACACGTTTTTATTTTCCTTTTCTCTTCTTTCTCCCTCATCCAGACAGATTGAACATTTCCAACGTTGTGTGTAAACTCAAAAATCAAACCTATCGATACTCCCTCCTCCACTCTTTCTCGTTTTCTAACCACCACCGACCACCAATTCCAGTGTCGTTTAGTAGGTTTTCTTCCTCTCTAATTTCTTTTCTAGATCCCCTATTTTTTTGAGCGAAATACTAAAAAAATCTATACCTATTTTCTCACTTACAAAACACCATTTTTTCTTCATTTTCTTTATTTTATCACTTCATTTACTCTAGAAAGTATTTCTATTAATCCTACACACTTATTATTCATATTTCTTTATTTGTTTTGTATATTATGTGTTATTATTATTATGTGTATAAATTTTTGTATTATGTAGGTTTTGTATTATGTATGTTATTATTTTTATTATGTAGATTTTGTATAAATTGTAGTAATAAATTAAATAATTCTATGATATATTCGTAATAAATTTATATATTTATACATTTAACCTTTTTTATTTCATTTTGTTGAGAATGAATATGATTTAAGGTTTGTTTTTAATTTATTTATTTTTGTTAATATACAATGGGAAGACAAGATTCAATAATATGATCCTCATTAAAATTTAGGTTTTAAGTATTGTACTTATTTTAAAAAAATATTAATCATCACAAAATTGTTATATAATTTTTTTTATATATCTTAAATTTGAAATAAACTCAAATGATGCTGCATATTATTATTAGTAATTACAATCAATCTCATATAATTACATTTATGTGTATATATTTATTATGCTTAGTTTTTATGTATTGATTTTTATATGATGTTTTGATAGACATTCTAATAATTAGGAAATTCATATATAATAATATTTGAAATATATTGGTTAGATACATATTTAATATGATTAATGTCATTAATAGAAACTGGACAAATCTTGGATGTCAAAATGTAGAATTGAACATAACTACATTTCTAGAGTTGAAAGTTTCTTGGGATTTGCTTGTAGAAATAGTAATAATGATATTAGTATGATTCAATGTCTAGGTATTAAATGTAAAAAGTGTGATTTCATGATGTTGATGAGGGTAAGTTGATGAGTGCTCAAAAAGCACTAAAATAACCATGATTTTATGTACATTAATTGATTAAAAATATATATATTTATATGTTTTATCATATATTTATATAAATTTGTCTTTTTCGGAACGCTTAAAAACGCAATTTAAAGACTCAAAGAGGAATACTTGAAGCAATACATCACAAATATATTAATAAATAAGTGGGAAAAGGTCAACAAATATGGAAAAATTGGACAAAATGGGTCGAAAAGGTCAAAAATGTCAAAAAGGAGAAAATCGTGTCTAGGAGCAGCTATCCGCATACATGAAGACCCACTACCGCGGCTGCTGGTATCGCTCATTCGTGACGCAATTGCGCCGCACAGTCTGTTCATCCGGCGCGCAGCGCGGCCCGGCCCCCTTCAGACGCCTAACGCTTTTTGCCCCATTTTCCACGGTACCGCCCTTCATGACGCCACGCCGACGTCATTGATGACCTCAAAGATTTCCATTACACGTTTTTCATTTTTTAACATTTTTTTACTCATTTTTTCTCTCCATCCTCACCTATAAATACCCCCTTCCCTTCACTTCAAAAACACACCTCAAAAACACACTTCTCTCTTCTTTCTTTCTCTCCATTTCTTAGTTTTTAGGTTTTTTTTAGTTTTTCTTATGTTTTAGCTAGTTTCTCTTAGTTTTAGAGTTCTTCCCTCTTTGGGAAGAACTAGTTATGTTTTTGTAATTTATTAGCTTTTTGATTCAATAAACGGGAGTGTAAATTCCATTTGGAGGTTTTCTAGCAACGAATAGCATCGAATCTTTTGTAAGGATTTTAATTTTTCTTTGCAAGCTTATTTTTTATGTTTTATTCTTACATGTTATATTTAATTTGTCTGTGATTAAATTTAACTCGTGCTAGCTGTTTGTAAAATGATATAATAATAACGTTGTTATGCTTGCGAAATATTAAATAGGTAAAAATATCTAAAAATGAATTGATTTTATTTTTATTCAAGATTTTATATTAAGAATGTTAAAGAAAATATATTATTTTTCATTACAAACTTAAATCGAAAATTAGATTTTAAGGTTTAGTTATCCCGGTCTCGATTTAGAGTAGTGCTCTTTTATTTGTTGGTACAAATCACCCTAAGTAGTTAGAGCGAAGCTCTATTTCAAAAGTTTTTATAAGAATTATTATCCGAAAATGTATTGACAACATGTTTTTAGTAGTAGTTTTAAAACTTGAAAAATTAGTACTCGAATAATTAAATTCTTAGGTTTAAATTGAACACCTTGAATAAAGTTTAAACTGTCTAACCTCACCAAAGGTGTCATTTAAATAGTTCGTTTTTAATCTCTTAGAAAAATGAATTAATTTAATTAACCAAATTAGTTATCAACCATAGGTATTAATTGATTTTTTTAATTAACAAAGAATATCTAACCCCACTAAATGTGGTATTCATATAAAAAAGAGAGAATCAATAATTATCAATTCATATCTTTAATAACCTAGATAATATGAGCAAGCATAATTAGCTTAGTTATTATATCCATAAATACTCCACTATTTATAAAAGATAAAATTTGCATGAATGTTTATTGAATCTATGTTTAATTTTCTGTAATTAGATTAAAAACACAAAACCCAAAATATCGTGATGAGGATGTTTAGGATTTAATTTCGTTTTTAAAAGTTTGAATAATAAATTAAAAACCACATACATTCCTTCCTTAGATCGACCTTGGGAGTATACTTATCATTTTCTACGAAATGATTCGTGCACTTGCAAGAGTTTTATAAATATAAAACCATAGTATTGGCAGGATCGGCGATGCCGGTTTTCGTTCATCAAGTTTTCGTTCATCAAAGTATTTGGCGATCACGATTCTACTCATCAAGTTTTTGGCGCTGTTGCCGGGGATGACTCTGTTGCGGGGATGGCATCAAAGTTTTTGGCAATCCCGATTCTGCTCATCATAAGTATCACCTTATATGTAGTGGTATTCTTTTAAGTTATAAATATTGGTATTATCATGGAGAAAATATTGATAATACTCATGGGGAAGAGATAAATAAGAATGTGAGTAGATTATATACATCTTATCATAATGTACAGATAGAAAATATGTTTCATGGTGTTGAAGATGAACTACATGAGGATGATCCCGAAACCTTTAAAAAACTTCTAGAAGATGCCGAAAAACCGTTGTATCCAAAGTCCAAGAAATATACTAAAATATTGGGATTGGCTCATTTGTACAATGTGAAGGGAAAAAATGGTTTTTCTCACAAGGGATTAACAGAATTACTAAATGTACTAATAGATATATTTCTTATTGGTATTGAATTGCCATCTCCAATGTATGAAGTGAAGAAATCTCTTAGTCGATTTGGCATGGAATATCATATGATTCATGCTTGTCCAAATGATTGCATTTTTTATAGAAAAGAATATAAGACATTAGATGATTTTCCGATGTGTAAAGAATCAAGATGGAAGCATGATACAAATGAGACAACACCTAAGAAAGGCATGCCCGCAAAGGTTCTTTTTACCTTTCTCCGATTCCTCGCTTTCAAAAGATGTTCAAAAGTAAAGAGACATCAAATATGTTGACTTGGAATTTAGATAATCGATTTGATGATGGGGTGCTACGTCATCCTTGTGATTCTCCAAATTGGAAAGTAGTAGATAATTTATCCCCTCAATTTGCATCTGATCTGTGCAATCTTCATCTTGCTATTGTTGTTAATGGAATTAATCCACACAGTTCCCTTAGTAGTAGATATAGCTATTAGCCAATAATTATGGTAACATACAACCTTCCTCCCTGGTTGTGTATGAAAAGAAAATTCATGATGTTAACATTATTAATCTTAAGATCGAAACAACCTGATGTTCATATTGATGTATATTTGCAGTCTCTAATAGATGATTTAAAGACGTTGTGGAATGATGGTGTAAATGTTTACGATGCACATAAAGAAGAGCACTTTAACTTGAAAGGGGGATCTTTTTATGGAAAATTAATGATTTTCCTACCTATGGGAACTTATCAGGACATGCAACAAAAGGTTATATGGGATGCCCTATTTGTAGTGATGGAACTTCTGCAACTTATTTTGTTCATGGATGAAAGATGTCTTATAGAAAACATAGAAGATTTTTTCATCTAGACAAAAATTTAGATACCAAAAGAAATCGTTGGATGGTGAAGAAGCTCATGATCCTACACCCCAACCTTTGCAAGGTGTTGAGATATTAAGGCAATTGAATGGTATGACTGATGATGGCTTAAAAAGTACTAAAATTACCATGATTTGATGTACATTAATTGATTAAATAGATTTATATTTGTATGATTTTATCATATTTTTATATAAATTTGTTTTGTTTTCTTCAGAATCACGGATATTTTTATATAAAGGTCAAAGAGATGGAACAAAGTGGACAAAATGGGTCAAAATGGCCAAAAATGTTAACATGGTTGAAATCTCGCACAACAGCCTATCCACACTGAGAGTCGTATGCACCAGCACGTGTAGCCCCCCATCGCATTGAATCCCACAGGCACCAGCCCATCTATGATGAGTCCCACACGCGACATCCCATCCGTGCTAAGTCTCGCACACAACATCCCATCCGCATTGAGTCCCACTCACATCAACATGTGCACACGCCCGTACGTGGATGGTACATGCCCAGCACATGCCCACACGTGGTCGAAACACACCCAACCAGTGTCCGTAGTCAGCACACGGCCTACACATGTCCATCACACACCGCGCTGACTTCCACACATGCCCGTACCGTGCCACACGTGCACTAGCACACTTCTCGATGTGTCCCGTGAGCGCCAACCACCAGTGATCTGATATTTTTGCTCCCTATATGCGTTCCAACTTGTCCATATGCATCCAAACCCAAATTTTTAAATATTTCCCCCTTTTTTGGCCTTTTCTTCACCTATAAAAGGACCCTCTTCCATCATTGTAAAACACATGATTTTCTGAGAACTTTCTCTCTCTAAGTTTTCATTTTTTTAGTTTTTAAGTTCTTCTCTTTTTAAGAAGAACTAGCTATGTTTTTATAGATTTTTTAGTTTTTGATTCAATAAGCAGAGATGCAAATCCATTTGGAGGTTTTATAGCAATAGAATTAGCATCAAACTGTTGTAAGAATTCTTTTAAGGTATTATTTTAATGGATTCTTTACAGTTATCCTTTTATGTTTTATTCGTATATGTTATATTTAATTTATCTATGATTAAATTTAACATGTCTGGCCATTTGTAAATATGATATAATTATAACATTGTTATGCTTGTCAAATATTAAATAGGTATCCATAAACTAAATTGATTTGGTTTTTACTCAAGATTTTATATTAAGGATGTTAGGCATACAACATGAATTGGCACCAAGGGTGGAAAATGATAAGAATCGAACATACTTGCCACCAGCATCATATACAATGTCAACAAAAGAGAAGAGTATGTTTTGTAAATATTTGATGGGTATGAAAGTTCCTGATGGTTACTCATTCAACTTAAGAAATTTTATGTCTATAACCAATAAGAAACTTTATGGATTGAAATCACATGTCTATTGATGAGTGCTCAAAAATCACTAAAATTACCATGATTTTATGCACATTAATTGATTAAAAAAATATATATTTATATGTTTTATCATATATTTATATAAATTTGTCTTTTTCGGAATCACGGGTATTTTTATTGTTTTTCAGGTATTTTCGCTTAAAAACGTCACTTAAAGACTCAAAAAGGAATACTTGAAGCAATACATCACAAATATATTAATAAATAAATGGGGGAAAGATCAACAAATATGGAAAAATTAGACAAGATGGGTCAAAAAGGTCAAAAATGTCAAAAAGGAGAAGATCGCGCCGACGCGCGCTCACCGCGCCCGCCTTGCTATCTGTTCATCCGCGCAATGGCTGCCGTATCTTGTTCATCGCGCAAATCTGCGCGTCTGCGATCGTTCATCTGCGGAAAGCCGCGCCCCAGCACCCACGCCCGTTTCGCCTCATTTTTCACGTGCAGCCACCCCCCGTCATGCTGACGTCATCAAATGACGTCAATAATCACTAATCCGCATTTTTACATTTTTTTAACATTTTTTCTCTACTTTTTCTCTCCATCCTCACCTATAAATACCCCCCTTCTCTTCACTTCTAAACACACCTAAAAACACACTTCTCTCTTCTTTCTTTCTCTCCATTTCTTAGTTTTTAGTTTTTTTTAGTTTTTCTTATGTTTTAGCTAGTTTCTCTTAGTTTTAGAGTTCTTCCCTTTTTGGGAAGAACTAGTTATGTTTTTGTAATTTATTAGCTTTTTGATTCAATAAATGGGAGTGCAAATTCCGTTTGGAGGTTTTCCAGCTACGGGAATAGCATCGAAGTACTGTAAGGATTTTATTTTCTTTGCAGTTATTTTTTTATGCTTATTTCTTACATGTTATATTTAATTTGTCTGTGATTAAATTTAAGCGTCTTTGTTGTTTGTAAAAATGATATAATAATAACGTTGTTATGCTTGCAAAATATTAAATAGGTAAAAATCTCTAAAATGAATTGATTTTATTTTTATTCAAGATTTTATATTAAGAATGTTAGAGAGAAATATATTATTTTTCATTATAAACTTAAATCTGAAAATTAGATTTTAAGGTTTAGTTATCCGGTCTAATTTAGAGTAGTGCTCTTTTATTTGTTGGTACAATCGCCCGGTAGTTAGAGTGAAGCTCTATTTCAAAAGTTTTTATAAGAATTATTTTCTGAAAATGTATTGACAACATGTTTTCAGTAGTGGTTTTAAAACTTGAAAGTTAGTACTCGGATAACTAAATTCTTAGGTTTAATTTGAACACCTTGAATAAAGTTTAAACTGACTAACCCCACCAAATGTGGCATTTAAATGGTTCATTTTCAATCTCTTAGAAAAATGAATTAATTTAATTAACCAAATTAGTTATCAACCCCACCCATAGGTGTTAATTGATTTGTTTAGTTAACAAAGAATATCTAACCCCACCAAAGGTGGTATTCATACAAAAAAGGGAGAATCAATAAATATCAATTCATATCTTTAATAACCTAGATAATATGAGCAAGCATAATTAACTTAGTTATTATATCCATAAATACTCCACCATTATAAAAGATAAAATTTGCACAAATTTTTATTGAATCTATGTTTATTTTTATGTTATTAGATTAAAAACACAAAACCCCAAAATATCGTGACATGATGTTTAGGATTTAATTTCGTTTTTAAAAGTTTGAATAATAAATTAAAAACCACATACATTTCTTCCTTAGATCGACCTTGGGAGTATACTTATCATTTTCTACGAAATGATTCATGCACTTGCGAGAGTTTTATAAATATAAAACCAAAGTATTGGCAGGATCGGCGATGCCGGTTTTTGCTCATCAAAGTTTTTGACAATCCCGATTCTGCTCATCAAGTTTTTGGTCATGGTAATTTTAGTGCTTTTTGAGCACACATCAACTATCATATCTTAATGCAACATTTATTACGAGTTGCTATTAGATCAATTCTTCCAAAACATGTTTGATTATCAATAATTTGTCTTTATTCATTCGTCAATACAATATGCAAGGAATCTATATCAATTGGTGAGTTAAACTCTTTACAAAAAGATATTGTAGAGAATTTGTGTCTAATTGAAAAATATTTTCCTATTTTTCTCGATATAATGATTCACTTGTGTGTTCATTCAGTTTGAGAGGTTCACTTATGTGGTCCTACTTACTTAAGGTGGATGTATCCTTTTGAGAGATACATTCAAGTCCTTAAAGGATATGTAAATAATAGAAATTTTCCTGAAGGATGCATGGTGGAACGTTACATTGCTGAAAAGAGCATTGAGTTTTAAACTTTGTTAAACACATTTTGGTTTTTTTTCTACTATTATGTGATCGAATATAGGTTTTGAGTATAGGAGAAAATGAGTAAAATGTGTAAAAAAATATTGAATTTAAAGTTGGTTCACACATTGAACTGACTTTAAATATTAAGTATGAATATTTAAAGTTGGTTCATCTAATCGACTTTAATACCTCATTTTGGCGTAGTAATATCAGCTAGATTCTCTGTAGTGACTATCTTATTGATAATAATAGCACCCTCAGACATAATGTCAGGAACGAAGTGATATTTGACATCAATATGTTTTGTTGTTTCATGATACATAGTATTCTTGGTCAAGTGTATCACACTTTGACTATCACAAAATACAACAGAAGTATCCTACGGTAAACCTAAATCACTAACTAAACCTCTAAGCCAAATGGATTCTTTCATTGCCATATATTTTGGCTCTATTATAGATAAAACAATTGTACACTGTAAAGTAGCCTTCCAACTAATGGCATGATAAGAAAGAGTGAAGACATAACCTATCAAAGATCTTCTTCTATTCAAATCACCAGCATAATCTGAGTCCACATAACCAATAACACTGCAACCAGTATTAAAACTTCCATCATAGACCAAACCAAAATTATATGTGCCTTTCAAATAAAAAATTATCCATTTCACTGCTTGCCAATGACCCTTGCTAGGATTACCCATATATCCACTGACAACACTAACTTCATGTGAAATGTCTGGATGAGTACAAACTATAGTGTACATCAAACTACCAACAACACTATCATATCGAACCTAAGATGTGTACTTCTCTTCTTTTTCTTACTATGGTGACAAATCCAAATAAAGCCTTAAATGCACAGCTAACGTTGTACTCACATGTTTAGACTCTTTCATACCAAAATGTTTAAGAAATATTTCAATATAACTTTTCTGAGTCAAATAATGCTTCCCCGCTTGTCTATCCCGATAAATTTCCATGCCCAAATTTTTTTCGCTAAACCAACATTTTTCATCTCAAACTCACCACTAAGTTGAGACTTTGATTTCTAAATCTCAAACTTATTCTTAGAAGGAATAAGCATGTCATCAACATGAAATTCCTTAGATTACCAAATAATTGTCGTCCAAAGCTCTGAAGGGTGATCATTTACTGCAAATACCAATCAAGTCCAAGCAATGCTTGAACTTGTTAAATGGAACTTGTTTGGTTAACATATCAGCTAGATTCTCTGTAGTGGCTCTCTTATTGACAATAATAGCACCCTTAGACATAATGTCACGAACGAAGTGATATCGGACATCAATATGTTTGGTTCTTTCATGAAACATAATATTCTTGGTCAAGTGTATCATTCTTTAACTATCACAAAATACAACAAAAGTATCAAGCTTTGAACCCAAATCAAAAACTAAACCTCTAAGCCAAATGGATTCTTTCATTACTTCTGTTACTACAATATATTCTACCTCTGTGGCAGATAAAGGAACTATAGACTGTAAAGTAGCCTTCCAGCTAATGGCACGATGAGAAAGAGTGAAGACATAAACTGTCAGAGATCTTCTTCTATCCAAATCGCCAATATAATAGAAGTCCATATAACCAATAACACTACAACTAGAATTAGAACTCCTATCATATACCAAACCAAAATTAGATGTGCCTTTCAAATATCTGCTGAGCAAAACCGGCATCGCCAATCCTGCCAATACTTTGGTTTTATATTTATAAAACTCTTGCAAGTGCACGAATCATTTCGTAAAAAAAGATAAATATACTCCCAAGGTCGATCTAAGGAAGGAATATATGTGGTTTTTAATTTATTATTCAAACTTTTAAAAACGAAATTAAATCCTAAACATCCTCTCACGATATTTGGGTTTTTGTTGTTTCTAATCTAATAACATAAAAATAAACATAGATATAGATTCAATAAAAATTTATGCAAATTTTATCATTTATAATAGTGGAGTATTTATGGATATAATAACTAAGTTAATTATGCTTGCTCATAATATTTAGGTTATTAAAGATATAAATTGATATTTATTGATTCTCTCTTTTTAATATGAATACCACCTTTGGTGGGGTTAGATGTTCTTTGTTAACTAAACAAATCAATTAAAAAATATAGGTGGGATTGATAACTAATTTAGTTAATTAAATTAATTAATTTTTCTAAGAGATTGAAAATGAAAAATTTAAATGTCACATTTGGTGGGGTTAGACAATTTAAACTTTATTCAAGGTGTCCAAATTAAACCTAAGAATTTAGTTATTCGAGTACTAACTTTCAAGTTTTAAAAACACTACTAAAAACATGTTGTCAATACATTTTCACATAATAATTCTTATAAAAACTTTTTAAAAAGAGTTTCACTCTAACTACAGGGCGATTGTACCAAATAAAATAGCACTACTCTAAATCAGACCGGATAACTAAACCTTAAAATCTAATTTTCAGATTTAAGTTTGTAATGAAAAATAATATATTTCTCTCTAACATTCTTAATATAAAATCTTGAATAAAAATAAAATCAATTCATTTTAGAGATTTTTACCTATTTAATATTTCACAAGCATAACAACGTTATTATAATATCATGTTTACAAACAGCCAGCAAAGTTAAATTTAATCACAGACAAATTAAATATAACATATAAGAATAAAGCATAAAAAATAACTGCAAAGAAAATAAAATCCTTACAGTACTTTGATGCTAACTCTGTTGTTGGAAAACCTCCAAACGTAATTTGCACTTCCATTTATTGAATCAAAAAGCAAATAAATTACAAAAACATAATTAGTTCTTCTCAAAAAGAGAAGAACTCTAAAACTAAGAAAAAACTAAAAATTAAGAAAAACTAAAAACGAAGAAATGGAGAAATGGAGAGAAAGAGAGAAGAATATGGGGTTTTAGGTGTTTTTAGTTATGAAGAGAATGGGGGTATTTATAGGTGAGGAAAGGAAGAAAAAGTGAATGGAAAAATGATTAAAAATTGAGAAAACGCGGAGTAGTGAATGTTGAAGTCATACTGTTGACGTCATGGTGGTATGGGCTTGACGACGCACGCAAATGGGGCAGATGGGCGCAGTGGTGCACGCGGATTGGGTGCAGATGGGCGCAGGTGAGTGCAGAATGAAGTAGAAGTGAGTGCGGACTGGGCATTGTGCTAGCACTGCGCGTGCTTTGCTAGGCGCAGCTTGGCGTGCTGTGCGTGTTGGCCGGTGCGGCTGCGTGCACGATTTCCTTCTTTTTGACATTTTGGACCCATGTTGTGACTTTTCCTCAATTACTTTATGAATATATTTACAATGTATTGTCTCCGGTATTTTTCTTTGAGTCTTTAAGTAACTTTTTTAAGCGAAATTACCTGAAAAAAATAAAAATACTTGTGATTCTGAAAAGATAGATTTATATAAATATATGATAAAATCATATAAATATATATTTTTTAAATCAATTTACACATATAAAATCATGGTAATTTTAGTACTTTTGAGCACTCATCAATATCAAAGTATGCATTTCACTACTTGCCAATGACCCTTACCAAGATTACCCATATATATATGCTGACAACAGTAATTGCATGTGAAATACTTGGACGAGTACAAACCATAGCGTATACCAAACTACCAATGGCATTACCTTATGAAACCTGAGATATGTACTCCTCTTCTTTTTTTGACTGTGGTGACAAATCTAAATAAAGCCTTAAATGCACAGCTAACGGTGTACTCATAGCTTTAGACTCTTTCATACCAAAACATTTAAGAACTTTTTCAATATAACTTTTCTGAGTCAAATAAAGCTTGCCCGTCTATCCCTGTAAATTTCCATGCCCAAAATTTTCTTTGCTACACCCAAATTTTTCATCTCAAACTTATTTTTAGAAGCAATAAGCATGTCATAAACATAAACCAACAAATAAACAGAGGAACCATCATGGAATCTTTTATGATAAACATAACTATAATAATCACTCCTAGAGTAATCATGATTAATCATAAAAGAGTAAAATTTCTTATATGATTGCCTAGGGGATTTCTTCAACCCATATAAAGACTTTTTCAATAAACAAACATGATCTTCCTTACTTGGAACAAAAAACCCTATGGTTGATGTATATATATTTGCTCCTTATGCTCACCATGTAAGAAGACAATCTTGACATCAAGCTATTCTAATTCCGTGTCAAACAATGTAACCATAACAAGCAACACACGAATAGAGCTATGTTTCATAACAAGTGAAAATACTTCATTGAAGTCAATACCCTTCTTCTAACAATAACCCTTTGCAATAGCACGTGCCTTGAACCTAGCTGCTTCAACCTCAGGTATACCTTCTTTTTTCTTGAAGACACATTTGTTTCCAAAAATCTTCTGGCCCTTAGGAGGTTTGACCAATTCCCAAGTAAGACTCTTATAAAGTGATTCAATATTTTCATTCATAGCAACCAGCCACTGAATAGACTCATCACAAGTGACAACTTCATGATAACTAGAAGGCTCATACACCTTAATATACTTTACCGCAGACAATGCAAAAGAAACTATGTCTTCATCTACATACCTGATGACTCTATGAAAATAGAGTCATTAGCACACTTTTTTACTTAATATTTACTTTTTTTATTTAATAAATAGTATTTTTATGGCCAAAAAAATTAAAATATAAACTTTTTAGTGAAAAGGGGTGAAAATATAATTTTTGGCATTTTTTGGAATTGTTTTGGAATTTTAATGGATTTCTTATGAATTTTTAATGTAGGACAAATCAAAAGTTATTGCATGGCATGCCACGCAAGTAGGGAGGCTGATTGGGCAAGCCACGCGGATGCCACACAAGCACAAAGAGCGAATCATGTCGCGTCGTATGTAAGGAGGACAAACATGCACCACATTTCAGCACAACGTTCAATCTGAGTTTGAAAATTGGTCAACGCGTCATGCCACATGTCACCACACCATTGCTCCGTGTGTTCCACCTGTCTGCCACACCATCTGTTACAGGGAATCACGTCATGCCATGTGTTGCTGACTCGACAAACTTTGACTCTGATCGGTCTCCCCTGCCACACGTCGCTCCCCTTTTACCTAATGAATTTCTAATGCCACGTGTCATGTTGTGATTGGCTAAAATTGTTAGTTTTGCTTATTTTGATCGTAACCCTTAATCTGAAGCTAATCGGACGGTCCATATCACACCTAAGCCTTATTTAAGCCCCTAATTAGCTTCCATTAGCATAATTTTGGTTAGTTTTTATAGCTAAAAGGAGAGAAAAATATAGAAATATTCAAGAAAAGACACAATTTTGGTGGAGATTTAAGATGAAATTAATTCTACAATTCAAGATATTTATTGTATTTCCTTTTCTACTCCTTTATTTATCAATATTATGTCTTTCTTTATGAAAAAATATGAGCATTATGAACACAATTATGTGTAATTAATTTATTAATCTAGGGATCTTATGAGCCCAATTTTCACCATGTGATGATCTTATATTAGTATATTAGGAAGATTTTAGCGATTTGCATGTTTAGAAAATTGCGTGATTAAGTATTCTTAGATATTTTCTTATATATCTTTTTAGTCACAAAATCTCATTTAATTAATTATTACTATTTAATTTTAGTTATTTTAATTTTGCTTCCTTAAAATATAAAAACACCAAAAAAATTGATTTTTATTATTTTTAGTTTTAAAAATTAGTTTCTAATAATATAATCTCTGTAGGAACGATATTTATTTATCATTATATTACTTATTGCGATATGTATGCTTGTGTATTCATTACACACAATTTGTGTGGTGATCAAGGTTTTGGCGTCATTGTCACGGATTATAAATATTAGAAATTAATAAAAAAAATTATTAATTTTTTTAAAACTTTTTTTACTTTAATTTTAATCTTAATTTATTTATTTTCTTTTAGTGACTTATTTATTTTTTTACTTTAATTTATTTATTTAGTTGTTAATGTTTTTATTTAGACACCTATTTTAGTATTGTAGAAACATACTTGAGTCTATTGCATAAGCAAAGTTCGTAAGGGAAAAATCTTACTTTGAGATCAATTAGAAAACAACAAGTCACCCAAGAGGAAGAAATGGCTAATCCATTAAAAATAAACAATAATGAGCTAAACTTGAATAATCAAATATTTTTGATAGATGATAGAGATAGAGCTATAAATGAATATGCAATACCTACGTTGGAAGGGCTGAATCCAAGTATTACAAGGCCAAATATTCAAGCTAATCAGTTTGAACTAAAGCCAGTGATGTTTTAAATGCTACAAACAATTGGATAATTCAGCGGATTACCAACAGAGGATCCTCATCTTCATCTCAGATTGTTTATTGAAGTTGTAGATTAATTTAAGTTCAATGGGGTGACAAACGAGGCATTTAGGCTTAGATTATTCCCTTACTCCTTGCGAGAGCGTGCTCGAGCTTGGCTAAACTCTTTTTCACCTAATTCCATTACAACTTGGAATGGTTTGGCGGAGAAATTCTTGATGAAATACTTTCCACCAATAAAGAATGCCAAGCTTAGGAATGATATTACTTCCTACCAATAACATGAAGGATAATCTTTATATGAAGCATGGGAAAGATTTAAGGAATTGCTAAGGAAATGTCCTCATCATGGTTTCCTTCTTAGAATTAAATGGAGATTTTTTATAATGGTCTCAATGCTCACATAAAAACTATTGTTGATGCATCTGCTAATGGTGTTTTGCTAGCCAAATCTTACGATCAAGCTTATGATTTACTTGAGAAAATGGCTAGCAATAATTATCAATGGCCAATGGACATAATGATAGCCATGAAGAAAGTAGCCAGAATACATGAGGTAAATGATATCACAACACTTACAGCTTAAGTTTCATCTTTGGTTAATCTTTTGAAGGTACAAAACTCGCCAACGAGTATAAACCACGTCCAAAATTCAAGAATGTCATGTGTGTTTTGTAGAGGAGTTCATTTGTTTAATAATTGTTCAAATAATACTGAATCCATTTGTTATATAGGTAATGTGAATCGAAAGAATAATGCATACTCAAACACATATAACCCAGGATGGAGACAACTTCCAAATTTCTCTTGGAGCAATAACAACAGTCAAGGTGGTAATCAATTCAACCATCAATCATTTTCACCATCTGGTTTTCAACAACCATAACAATCACAAGCCTAAGAGAAGAAGCCATCTACTGTGAATAATACAAATGCTTTTAATAGGGATGATGAAAGACTTCATTCAATTAGTAAATACAAAAGTGTCCACTCAAGAGGCTTCGATTTGAAATTTGGAAAACCAAATGGGGAAACTTGCCCAGGCCATAAGCCAAAGGCCTCAAGGTAGCCTTCTAAGTGACACAATTATAAACCCAAGAAGAGAAGTTAAGGACCAATGCAATTCTATAGCCTTGAGAAGTGGTAAAACTTTAGAACACGAATATAAGACAGAAAAGGATGAGGAGAAACAGAAATTAAAAAAAATGATAAAGAGGACTATTAAACTAAAAAGGATAAGGAGGAACCAAAAAATAAAAAGGAGGAGGAGAAATTAGTGGATAAATAGAGTAATGGAAAGGAAATAATTCAGCCAAAAAAGAGCAACCTCTACAAACCCACTATTCCTTTCCCCCAAAGACTGCAAAAGCAAAAGTCAGATACGTAGTTTTTAAAATTTCTAGAAGTCTTAAAGAAGCTACACATAAACATACCATTTGTAGAGGCACTTGAACAAATGCCATCTTATGCCAAATTCCTGAAGCATATACTATCAAAGAAAAGGAGGCTTGGAGATCATGAAACAATAACCTTGACTAAGGGTTGTAGTGCCATCCTTAATAGAAAACTACCCAAAAACTGAAAGATCTAGGTAGATTTGACATCCCTTGCACTATTGGAAACATCCGTTTGGCAAGGCACTATGTGACTTGGGTTCTAGAATTAATCTCATGCCATTATCGGTCTTCAAGAGATTGGGAGTTGGTAAAGCAAAATCCACTTTGGTAACATTACAAATGGCATATAGATCAATTAAGAAACCTCGGGGTATGGAAGAAGATTTGTTAGTAAAAGTATAAAAATTCATATTTTCGACGGAATTCATTATGCTAGATATGGAAGAGGACTGTGACATTCCTATCATATTAGGTTGTTCATTCTTAGCAATTGGAAGAGCACTCATTGATGTATAAAAAGATGAACTTACAATGAGAGTGCAAGATGAATAAGTAATATTTGAAGTTTTTAATGAATCTGAACCCCCTGATATTGGTAATGGTAATGAATGCTTAAGGATAAATGTTACTGATTGTGGGAATAGCTTAAAAGAATCTATTGAGTCACCCAAACTTAAGACTTTAACACATGCTGCTATAAACAAGGACATAAACTCACCAGAAAACAACTCAACCTATTATAACTTTGAAAGTATGGCATCGAAGGTTGATATTATGGACTGTGTGAACTTTTTGGAGGACATATCTCTCATATATGTATCAAAGGCGATAATGGAAAATTTTGAGATAAGATCTAAACTCAAACCATCAATTGAAAACCCACAAAGTTTAGAGCCCACACTTCTGCCCTCCTATCCCTAATCAAATATGAAAGTGAAAGATTCCAATGGAGAGGTGAAAAAGATGTTGGAAATACATAAATTGGATGAGTTACGATGGAGTGCTTATAAGAATGCCAAGAAGTTCAAAAGGAAAAAAAATATGGCATGAGAAGAGAATTGAGCACCGTGTTTGCAAGCCAAAACATAAAGTATTATTGAACAAATCAAGACTCAAGCTATTTTCAGGCAAACTCAAAAGTAAATGGATACAAAGGGATCTGCCTTAGGACTTGATAGGACCGTCTAGTCAAGGACGTTAAACGTGACACTGGTTTAGAAGCAACCCAACATTATTTTACTTATATTTTCATTGTTTTTGTTTTGTAGGTGAATAAATATGGAGAGCAATGGCGCAACAAGAATGAACATTTTAGTGAAAGATGTGGTGTGCCATAACTAAGGGAGTTTTCTTTCCTTTTACTTTTTCATATTTATATGTGCACATTGGGGACAATGTGTAATTTAAGTTTGGAGGAGGGAACTTCATTCTCTACATTAGTATTTAGTATGCATTTTAAATTTTTAGGGAATATTTTTTAAATTTTTAGGTTGTTTTTAATCATGATTTGGGTAGAAATTGATAAATATATGGAAACTAAATGCATGCATGCTTGATATGAAACATATGAACTCAATGATAAAAATTAGTTGTCATGAATAGGATAAGGAATATAACATATTTGTTAAGATATTTACATTAATCATGTGATATGCTTGCTAGTTTTGATTGAATTGATTCAAGTTTTATGCACATGTTCATGATTGATTTTGGTGTGCTTAATGAGAGAAAATTTGTAGTGCATTATGCAAGTCAATTAAATCCTAAATAATATTTAGCAAGATAAATGATTTAGGTCTTATTTAGATTGATTGAGCCTTTCAAGCTAACCATTGTTAATATCTTTAGTCGCCCATTTGAGCCTAACAAAGAATCTTTCATATCTATAAGCCACATTTAATGCCTAACTAATATGTATTACCTTTACCCTTGCACCTTTAGCTTGTATGAAAAGAAAAAAAAGATGCAATCATGTGTTATGCTTTAGAGTAAGGTGAAATATAATGCACCCCATAAAAAAAAGCAAAACTCACAACACAAGTATCCCTCTAAAGAAAAAGAAAATAGAATTGAAAATAAGTTTGGGGGTGTTCTGAAGTTACCAAAAGAAAACAAAACGAAAGAGAGAAAAGAGATGTGGAATAAAAAAATATGAAAAGAATGTCAAAAGAGGGTGCACTAAAATATCAAGTAAAAGCTCAATTGTAGTAAAAAAGTGCATGATGAAAAAAAGAAGCTAAGATGTGGAAAGACCCTAAAATGTCTTCATCTATCGACCCCCCACCTAAGTCTTACATTACAACCATGTAAAGTCCTTATTGATCTTAAGTTAAGTGCATATTTATATTAGTGGAGAGGGATGTGAAAAATTGACTTATGAGACTTGTTCTAAGATTGAATTGATTAGCATGCTCATATAGGTTGATTTCATGAGTGCATTAGATGATATCATGTGCAGCACACACACAAGAATCAATTTTTTAAAAACCTTACATATCCTTGTATTGATGGAACATTGATTGATGAATATGTGAACCTAGTTATCATAGACTTGTACGAATTTTAAGAGGGATAGTTTTCATGAAATATGCATGTACTAATAGAAGTATATTAATGAATATACTACCCAAGTTATTTTATTTAGTTATACTTAGCTTTACTCGAGGATAAGTAAAGATTTAAGTTTCGGGGTGTGATGATTCTATGAAAATAGAGTCATTAGCACACTTTTTTACTTAATATTTACTTGTTTTATTTAATAAATAGTATTTTTAGGGAAAAAAATAAAAATATAAACTTTTTAGTGAAAAGGGGTGAAAATATATTTTTGGCATTTTTTGGGATTTTCTGGAATTGTTATGGATTTGTTATGAACTTTTAATGCAAGACCAATCAGAAGTTATCGTGTGGCATGCCACGCAAGCAGAAGGGTTGACTGGGCAATCCATGCGGATGCCACGCAAGCATTGAGAGTGAATCAGATCGCGCCGAGTGTGAGCAGGACAATCACGCACCACGTTTCAACACGGCAATCAATCCGAGTTTAGAAATTGGTCAACGTGTCATGCCACGTGTCACCATACCATTTCTCTATGCGTTCCACCCGTGCGCCACGCCATCCATTCCGACGAATCACGTCATGCCACGTGTTGTTGACTCAGTGAACGTTGACTCTGACCGTCTCCCTTGCCATGCATCACTCCCTGTTTCGCACAATGAATTTCTCATGTCACGTGTCATACTGTGATTGGATGAAACTATCAATTTTGCTTATTTTGATCATAGCCCTTGATCTAAAGCTGATCGGACGGTCCAGATCGCACCTGAGCCTTATTTAAGCCCTTAATCACTCCATAAATCCTAATTTGCCTCCATTAGCATAATTTTGGTCAGTTTTTATAGCTAAAAAGAAAGAAAAATACAGAAATATTCAAGAAAAGACATAATTTTGGTGGATATTCAAGAGAAAATTAATTCTAAATTCAAGATATTGATTATATTTCTTTTTCTACTATTTTCTTTATCAATTTTATGTCTTTCTTTATGAAAACATATGAGTTTTGTGAACACAATTATGTATAATTAATTTATTAATCTAGGAATCTTATGAGCCCAATTTTCACCATGTGATGATCTTATATTAGGGGGATTTTAGTGATTCATATGTTTAGAAAATTGGAGATTAAGTATTTGTAGATATTTTCTCATATATCTTTTTAGTCACAACATCTGATTTAATTAATTATTACTATTTATTTTTAGTTATTTTAATTTTGCTTCCTTAAAATATAAAAACATCAAAAAAATTGATTTTTATTATTTTTAGTTTTAAAAATTAGTTTCTAATAAAATAATCTTCGTGGGAACGATCTTTACTTATCATTATATTACTTGTTGTGATACGTATATTTGTGTATTCATTCCACACACAATTTGTGTGGCGATCAATACCTCTAAGGGCGGCGAATCTCTCTTATTCCTTTAACCTTACTAATACTATATGGTTGCTAAAGTTGCTTTTCTACTACATCATGAGTAGAATAATCTATCTCATCCACAGATGGCTAATCCGAAGTGCCTTCTTACACTTGACTAAAAGCTCTACTCTCAAATCCCACTTTCTCACTAACACTGTGGTCTTTACTTGGAACAATAAACTCATTTTTCTTTTCCAACATGGAAAATTCATCAAACATAACATCTCTACTAATCATAAATTTAGGTGACTTGGGTTCAACACATCATAATCTATAACCCTTCTCCTCAAAAGGATATCCCAAAATATGCATCTCATTGCCCTATGCTTAAGTTTACTATCATTAACATGAGCATAAGTAGGACAACCAAAACTTTAAAATTAGAATAATTAATAGGAGTACAAGAGGATATCTCAAACGGAGTCGTCAATTCAATTGTAGTTGATGGAGATTGATTCACCAAATAATAGGCATGGTTACAACCTTAAGCCTAAAAAGATTTATCCAAATTATCTTGAAAGAGCATACAACGAGCTATTTCTAGGAGAGTCTTATTCATACTGAAAGTTTATAAGATATGGACCTGATTAACCTAGAGGGAGATGAATAGGTTATTTTTAATTTTTATTAATTTATAACTCAATAACCTAAACAAGGCAGCCAGACATGCAATCGCATGTAACAATAAGTGCATAAATAAAATAATAACACACCATATTTTTAGGTGGAAACAACCTAGGCCACAACCATGGCCTAAGAGGAAAACCATCGGTCCACCGGACCACCTAATTTTTCACTATGAAAATCAAATGTTCAAGTGCAAACTCGGTCTTATGCTACCCTTCCAAAGATACTGCCCCAATATACTTTACTTACGAGCCCCTGCTCTGTTTTCACAGTTTTTAATATTAGCATGAATGGTTTCTAGACCAACGTTCCAATAAGTTCCCCGTAAATTAGATCGTTCACAAATAAACTGCAAAATAGTTAGCATAAAAATACAAGTGCCCGTGTGTGTTCTAGAACGGATTTAATAATGAATAATCCTAACTAGATGATTCAAAACATATGTCATTTAAATTAAATCAACTATCAAATCCTAGAGCAAAAATATCAAATACAAGTTCAATAAAAATAGTTTCTTTAAAGATTAATAATCAAATCAAATAATTATGATATGACAAAAACAATTATTTGATCTAACAATTTAAGAACAAAAATAAAGAAGAAGCCATAAGAACATATTATCAAAATATCATAAAATAATTAGGCTTATTAATCAATCAAACATAACCACCAATATTTGATAGATTAACTAAATAAAGAAGCCTAAAGAATTATGATCTTATATTTGCAAAACAAGAGAGAGAAATTAAGAAAATTAAAATAATACTCTTGTGTGGTTGATTGAAACAATGAGCCTTATTTATAGGAAAAATTAAAACCCTTAATCCTATGTAATTGATAAATATCTTTTCTATTACAAATATGATTAGTATTTCTCATTAATTAAGATAACTCTCATTTAAAATAGATTTCTTTTAAAATAGGTTTTATGCTATCTTTTATGGTAAGGATTTCAAATATAATTTAAAGTATATATTATCTAATATCTTTTAACATATCTTATTTTAGAGTATATATATCTTATCTAATATCTTTTAACATATCTTATTTTAGAGTATATATTATTTAATATCTTTTAGCATATCTTATTCCATATTTTAGCACTAAAAATAATTTTAGATTTATAAGCATGTGCTATTAAATGCATAAATATAATCCTATGTGTCGTAGTTATCAAACATATACCTAAAGTACAATTATCTAGAACTCGAGCATTTGTTTGGATTTTCTTGATAGACTTGATAGTAGGCCTAAAAACAAATTTATAGATAAATATTTTGTCCACGAAAATAGCAAACACTCATAGTCCTTACATATACGTTTTGCAACTCTATTTTGCTATGGTGTATGACGTATAGTAATGTGTCTCACTATGCCATTTCTTTCACATAACTCATTAAACTGAATTTCACAAAATTTCAAACCATTGTTAATCCTCAAATGCTTGATTTTCTTGCCTATTTGATTTTCTATATAAGCCTTGAATTTTAGAAATTTTGAGAATACATCATTCTTGTTCTTTAGAAAAAACACCCAAACATGACTGGAGAAGTCATCAATAAAATTCAATATATATCGAGCACCACCCTTAGACACAACATGGAAAAGACCTCAAAGATCTGAATGAATATAATCAACAATATCATTTGTTTTATGGATGATTGTAATAAACTTGACCCTACGATGCTTTCCATAAACACAATGCTTATAGAAATCAAACTTCCCAATTTTCTAACCGCTAAGAAAATCATGCTTGCTCAAAATAGACATCCTTGCCTCACTCAAATGTACTAACCATATATGCCATAATCGAGTAGTTTTTGAATCTTAATCTGACGAGGATGAAACTAAAACACTACCAATAATAGTGCTACTCTGAAGCACATAGAGGCCACACGAAAATTTCCATATAATAACAACGAGATCACCTTTACTAACTCAAAATATAAATCCAATAGAATAAACTTTATCAATACCAATAAATAACAGAATAACCCAACGTTCTGATACCAATTTGTTATAAATTAGCATTAACGAAACGAAGTTTAGATCCAATTTGGTTGCAAAAATATATTATTATGAGTAATAACAAAATAATAAGTAGTGAGAAAAATAAATGACACATAATGATTTAAGTAGTTTAACTTTTCAATATGAAAAGTTTACTCCACTAACGAAAATACACCGAATAAAATCTAATAATAATCAAATAAAGATACAAACATTAATATTAAGATAGTTTCACGTAATATACAAAACTCAAATATATAGAAACAATGACTCTTTTTAATTTATTGATAATATACAGTCATATAAATTAATAAATTAATTATTTAATAAAATATTATCTTACAAACGTATATTCTTTGAATAAATAGCATCTCTATTCTATTGCCTGATATGTAGTGGTGAGGAGCTGAATAGCAGCTGGTGCATGCGGGTGGTGCGAAACAACGAAAACATCAACCGTTGCCTGCCTGCGAAAATAGTTCTAGTGCTTGGTGCCTACCAAACGAGATGGAAGCTGAGGCAAATTGAAAAGAAAGCTGGAACAGTCGAATAGAGGAAAGGAGTACTGGTAGGGTTTACGAGTTAATAGAAGATAAAATTTTGGGCCTTAATTTTTGTGCCAACATTCAAAGGTTTTCATTATTATTTATTATTGAAAGGTTTGGGTTCATGTATACTTATCTATATGATTTATACGATATATCGAATCTTCACTTTTAATATTTACTTCCATATTCCTGACAATGTGTTCAATTAAGTGGATATAGGTCCGTAAAACTGGATCAAACCAAGCAGGACTGTATTAGTTATCAGGTCCGGTTAGAACTCTATTTTTTAGCTGAACCGGACCATTCAGATCATTATGATTTTCAATTAAAAATTTGTAGAACATTACCTGCAAGAGATTCGAACCGTGGACTTCAAGGTTTGTTTCAAATACAGTCTCTTAATTTGATATATAATATGTTTTCTAATTAAAAAAATTGTAAAATTTTAAGATGGGGGTGGGGGTTTGAATTGATATAAATTCGTAGATATTTGTAATTATTTTTGAAAAGAAAAAAAAAAGTAAGAAATTGAGCATGCTCTATCGGTTAATTTGAGATAAGGATTGGAAAAGGCTTATGATCTTGCTTTACAAGTTGGTTGACCGCGTGTAATTCAACCAAAATTGGGTTATGATCGAGAGAGGGTGAGTCTTAGTTAAAAGTCATTGTCACCATTATTTGATCGACATCATTTTCAATTTAAGAGATATAAAATTTTATACTTATATTTATATATATATATATATATATACTAATTATAATGTAATATATAATTAAATAATTTTAAAAATAAAAAATTTATTCATTTTTTAAAATTACTTTTTTGAAAAATTTGTACAATAATTAATATAATTATAAATTTAAATATTAATTAACAAATCAAAAAAATATTCTGATTTTATTTTTAAATTGTTAAATTTAATATATATAATACATTATATTTATTATGTTAAAAGTAAATAAAAATTGATATTATAAGTTAATTAACTATAAAAAGAATATATCATAATAAAATTTGAAAAAAAAAATCATATTTCTATAATTTAAAAGGACTGTATTATTTATCAATCCGGTTAGAAATCTGTTTTTAACCAATTTGAATGATTTAGAGCATTATGATTTTTAATTAAAATTTATAAAAATTAAATCTGAAAGCGATTCTAACCAAAAATCTTAAAGTTTGTTTCATATTAAATCTCCTAGTTTATATAATAAGTTTTCTAATTAAAAAGTTGTAAAATTTTGAGATGTGTGTTTTGAATTTATATAAATTCGTAGGTATTTTAATTATTTTTTAAAAGAAGAAAATGGTAAGAAGTAGAGCATGTTCGGGTAATTTGAGATAAGGATAGAAAAAGGCATATGCTTTTGCAAGTTGATTGACTACGTGTAATTCAACCAAAATTGGGTTATGAAAGAGGGTGAATCTTAGTTAAAAGTCAGTTGTATCATTATTTCATCGACATCATTTTCGATTCAAAGAGAAATGAGAGCGATATAAAAATTTAGATTCATGTTCATGTTTATGTTTATATTAATTATATTATGATATATGATTAAATAATTTAAAAAATAAAAAAATTATTTATTTTTAAAAACATTTGAACACTATTATACTATGATTATTGTTAATAAAAATTTAAATATAAGTTAAAAAATCAGAATTTTTTTATATTACTTGTATGTATACCTTTGATTCTATCGTTATTTTTTAAAAAAATATAATCGAATTTAGACATCATTAATTGGGTCCACTTTATTTTAATTTTATAAAATTTCAATTATAAAATTTTAATTTTATAAAATCTCATGATAAAACGATAAAATAGTAAACTTGGAAATGAGAGAGTAGCTACTATATCATACTCATCGAAATTGGAGAATTTTTTTGTCAATAAGATATGTAGATATGCTATTGGAGTTCCAGATACATTCTTACTATCCTAATAGAATTGATTAAAATAAAAATAATAAAACAATCTTTTTATCTTAAGTTATGATGAGTTATCAACTTGGTTGATAGATTGTAATAGGATGAAGTAGAACTAATTATGTTCTACCATGTAAATGTAGGAAATTTTGTAGTGGATAAAAAAGTTTTTTTAAAATAAAAAATATAAATTTATAAATATTAAAATTACAAAATTGAAGTAAACTATATATTTACAATAAAATAAATAAATAGAAAATAAAAAAAGATTGAATCCCTTATTATATGGTCATTTTATGTAAAATTTTTACCTTATAGAAATGTTTGAGATTAAAGGAAAAAAAAACATCTAAGTAGAGAGTAGTTGTTGTATTAGGCTTATTGAAGGACATTTATGTTCGTAAAATGTGCAGACATGTAATTGGAGTTTTAGATTTTTTTAAATCGGATATCTTAAGATTTGTAGCTCACATGTGTCTACACATAACAAAAACACTCTTATTATAATAACTTATCTTTCATAGAAAGCAATTATTACATAAATTATTTCATGTATGGTTAGTTTTCTCATGTGAAAACAAAAAAAAAACAATAACTATATTTTTACTATCCGTGAATTTTGATACTCAATTTCTTATTTACTTAAATATCATTTAAATATATAAATATATGATTTTGAAATTTTGTTAGATAACAACACAAATTAATCATGATTACATATTTATACAAAATGTACCTCATTCAAACTTATACTTTAACATATCTTAAAAATCCCAATTTTTCAACAAAAAAAAATTATTAATTCATCTAACTTAAGATAAATAAACATCCTCGATAATTAACGGTGAAATATCACATCGCGAGCATAATTAAGTTAATAATAAATTTATTTGCTCAATCCTAAGTTAATAAGCTTATATACTATAATATTCTTCAATCTTTTCCTAGCAGCAATATTATCTTTTTTCTCCAGTAGTATGGAGACAAAAGGAAAAAAAGGAAAGGATTCAAGACTTACCAAGTCCGATACCTAAAAGTATTATTAACCAACAAAGCAACTAAACTAATTATCCCAACAAAGGGTAAAACAAATTGAATTTACTTAATGTATTTACAAGATATTTCATACTGAGGTGCAATACATGTATAAATATAAAAGAAAAGGAATCTGCTTTTCCTAAAAGTGCTTTTAAGAAACAATATATTAGTTGCATACAACTAATATACAGCTTATAAAGTATATTAGTTGCATACAACTAATATACCTTTTAATGATTTATTAACACTCACCCTCAAGTTGGCGCATAGATATCAATCATGCCCAACTTGCTTAGTGAGCCATATAATGACTTCTTGGAGATTCCTTTGGTAAGTATATCTGCAAGTTGCTCTTCTGTGGGAACAAAAGGAAAACTAATAAGTTTGGCATCTAACTTCTCTTTTATAAAGTGACGATCAACCTCTACATGCTTAGTGCGATCATGTTGTACTAGATTTTGTGATATATCAATGGCTGCCCAATTGTCACAATACATCCGCATAGTATTTTTGAGTTCGAAACCCAAATCTAATAACAAAGTTCTTATCCACAAAGAATTCACAAACCCTACGAGCCATACCTCTATATTCTCTCTCAAAGACTAGATCGTGCCACCACTTTCTCTCGCTTCTTACTTTTCCATGTAACCAAATTTCCTCCCACAAAGGTGAAATAACCCGATGTTGACTTTCTATCCGTAATACTTCCCGCCTAATCAGCACCGTGAATCCACGTACTTCAAGAGGATTGTCAGAGTTGTAGTAACATTACTCCCTTCGAGCTTCGATTTCAAATACCTTAAAATTCTCAAAACAAAGATTCATATGGTTCTCACTTGATCAGGCATAAACCGACTCACCACACTTACCGCATATGCAACATCTAGTCTAGTACGAGCTAAGTAAATCAAACGTCCAACCAATCTCTCGATAATGGCTCGATCACTGGTATTTGATCCGGGATACTCTACTAAACCACGGCTTTGTTCAATATGAGTATCAATAGGTTTGCAATCCAACATACCCGTCTCTATTAGCGCATCAATAATGTACTTCCTGACAAAGATATATCCCTTCTCTTCCCCTCGGCTACTCTCAATTCCTAAGAAGTACTTTAGTTCACCTAAGTCCTTCATTTCAAATTCGAGGCTAGTCAGTCTTTGTAATTTATCCATCTCAATAGTATCATCACCAAGTGATTACCATATCATCAACATAAATGATTAGAGTCAAGTACCTTACCTTCCTCGTCGATGTTTGACAAACAGAGCGTGTCCGAATTACTCGTCTCAGAACCAACCTTTTGCATGAATTGTGAAAACCTTCCAAACTGTGCTCGAGGGGATTGCTTGAGGCCATACAAAGACTTCCTCAATTTGCATACAAAATTACCAGAGAATCAACTACATACCCAGGTGGAAGACTCATGTACACCTCCCTCGGCTAATTCTCCATGAAGAAACGCATTCTTGACATCAAACCGCCAAGGGGCTACTTAGGTTAGGTTAGCAAAGACGTGAGAAAGAGAACCCGAATCGTGTTCATTTTGGCAACGGGAGCAAAAGTCTCATCGTAATCTACACCATACGTTTCGAGTAAACCCTTTTGCTACAAGACGAGCTTTTATACCGATTTACGGATCCATCACCATTATGTTTTATAGTAAACACCCATCGACAACCAACCGCTTTTTTCGTGCATGGGCGACACAAGTTGCCAAGTATCGTTCTTCTTTAATGCATCCATCTCTTCATCCATTGCCTTCCTCCATATTGATCTCCCAATGCATCCCGCACTTTGTTAGGCATACCGATACACCGTATATTTGATTCACAAATGATTTGTATGACTTAGATAATCTTTTAAAGGGACATGAAATCGCCACTGGCATTTTTGATTTACATGAATATTCGTTCATACCTTTGGCCGGGTTGACTCAAGCAGTAATCTATTTGGTAACACATACCGTCCAACATTAGACTCAATGTTATTAGTACGCAGTGGGTGTACATACCTCGATGAGTGACCTTCAAGCACTGTGGAGTTGCTTGACCGGCGGGTGGAGTAATGCCCGAGGGTACGCTCTATCTTCAATGTCATTTGTTGTAAAGTGAGTTCGGTGCTTGAATACTTGAAGACCGTTTTCGCAATGACCTGGATTCAATGAAATAGAAATCTTATCCGGTCTCATTGAAACATCACCGGTGACTCACCTAATGCCTCCCTTCACCATGATACGCTTCTTCGAAATATGTATTCTCCCCCGACGAGCAAAGATTGGGTGCGAGGAAAAATAACTCATGTCCTCAAAGAAGGTAACATCCATAGTAACATAATACTTTCTCGTTGGTGGATGAAAGACTAGATTTACCTTTTTTGATAACTTCCATAACCAACAAACACACATTTAATTTCCCGAGCATCTAATTTAGAACGTTGATTTTTAGGAACATGCACAAAAACAACACAACCAAATACTCGAGTAGGAAGATTATGAAAGGACGATAAGGATACGTAAGATGCGAGAATCAAATGGATTTTTCCTTTAAGGACACTAGACGGAGACGATTACGATGTATGTATCAGATAGCATCACCCCAAAGATATTTTGGCATATAAGCACTAAATAAGAGTGCACGAGCCATATCAAGTAAATGACGATTTTTTCTTTCGCATACACTCCATTTTGTTCTAGTGCTCAGGACAAGTAGTTCGTGAATAATCCCATTTGTTTTGAAAAATTGTTGAAAAACATGATTAACATATTCCCCTCATCATTGTAACTGAGGATTCGAACGATGCCATTATATTGTCTCTCCGAACAAAGGTATGAAAATTCTTGAAAACAAAAAAACTTCATCTTTTGTTCTAAGAAGAGAAATCCACGATAACCTTGTACAATCATCGATAAATGAAACAAAATATCTCATACCCGATAAGGGGTTCTTTAGATGGTCCCCAAACATCGAATGAATTAATTCAAAAGGAATAGTACTTTTATTAGAAATACTAGAGAATAAGGAACACGATGGCTCTTGGCCAAAACACAAGTCTCACAATGCAACATACCACTAACACCAATAAATAAAGTAGGCATGGTTTTTTTCATAAGACTAAAAGACGGATGCCCTAAGCGGCGATGCCACAACCAAATTTCACTTAGCTTATCGTAACTAGAAATCAATGCAAAGGTTTGCCCGTCGTTCTCGGTTTCTCCCTCCGTAGTTCCGATCCAAGAACAATCTTCCCCTCGTATACCCCCGACCAATTATTTCCCGGTAAGAAGATCCCGAAAATCACATACATAGATAAAAGGTTACAAAGCATTTAGACTCAATATTCAACCGTGGGATGATATTAAGTGATGAGATAAGTCGTACATATAAAACATTACTGAGTCAGAAGATGGAAAAGATATGAATCAACCCCTATCCTAAGACAGAAAGGCCTCACCATTAGCATTTGTAACATAAGACACTCAAAGGGGGAGATAATTTATTATTAAAAAGATTTATCATAAGTCATACGATCGATGCACCATAATCAATAATCCAAGTATTAGACCCAACAGAGCGAGAAACATTTAAGGTCATACCAATCTTACTACCTAATTCACCTATCAAGCCGTAGGATACCTCCACATTCCAAAGGATGATTCTCTCCATAGTAGTCCGGGTTCTTTGGACAATTTGCACTCCGTTTTTTTGCTTTAGAACGAGGCACATGTTGTCGTTTTGGTTTCAAGTGTGGATATAGTTTCCAACACGTTTCTGGAGATGCCCCTGCTCATCGCAAATAAGAGTAGAGAACGAGGCGACTGGGAAAGCTCGTTAAGGCCCCGTCACGATGAGATGAAATTGAGTTTGCTGAGGAAATGTGCCTTTGATTTAGCTTGAATGGCTAGGCTTCGATACTTCAATACGTGTCCGATGAAGACTCTTCACGAGATTCGCCTTTTACGGATGTATGTAGCGCGTAGTCAAGCTCTGAGGATCCGACATTCAAGCAATTCTCCTTAGCACTATTATGTTTTATATCAAGGCCTCTTAAGAAAGCATGCACTGCTCAAGCTCCTTCTCCTTCCGGTACCACAAGATCTTCTCGATTTTTAATTTTGTAATGGGCGTTTCTTGTCAATTTCAAATTTCCCATACATTTTTCACCTTGGTAAAAAAAGAGATACCGCCCATTTTGCGCATGCCAAGTTTTGCACACGAGTTCATGAACTTGAATAAAGTCGACTCATTTGTATAAAGATCGCTTAAGGTATTCCATATACCCTCAGCTTTCACATTCCTCCACCATTTGTAATATATCACTGATCGATTTAAATAAATAGATCAAGCTTATGACAAAGCCATCATCATCTTCCCACCGAGTATAGGCTTCTATATCATCTTGACCAGAGCCCTAATTGATCCGTATACATGTCCCATCTTATGCATTCCACGAAGATAAACAAGACATAACTTTTTTCCATGTTCGAAAATTTGTACCATTAAGTTTAGTACTTCGAAAGAACCAATTTCCGAACTCTTAATGTAAACTTCAAAATTTGGAACTTCATGAATTCTAGAAACTTGATGTTGTCTGAATCTTCAATTGAAATAATAATAACAAGTATATTGTGCAAATGGAATAAATTTTTTTTTCGGGTCAATCGACAACGGTCAAGTCAATGTTTCAGCGTCACGGGTTTTAGCAGACGGTTATGAGTCACGGGCCAGAGATGACGGGCTTGGATTAGATGGGCGAAGAGTTGACGGGCTTGGATTAGACTGGCTAAGAGTTGACGCTTGGATTAGACGGGACAAGAACACTGCTCGAGTTTCACGTGGCCTACGTGGTCACCGATAAACGGGATGTTTGAATGTTCGCGTCACGGCTTTGGAGCAGACGGGCAGAGTCACGGGCTTGGATTAGACGGGCCAAGAAATGATACGCTGTGGTCAATGAACCGGTGGTGGGCTGTGGCGACGAAGGTGGTCAGTAGCGAAGGCTAAAAAAGTAAATATCAGGAATGGTCAAGGTTGTAAGCTTCAAACGTGAAGACAAAGTTAAGAGAACTCAGGTCGCTTTTACGGTCATAAACCACAAAAGGTAACCTAACCTTAACTCAAAAACTCGAAAATGTAAGAATCGCACACCGCGGGTGAACTACCGCGGCACAGTGCGTGGACGTGTGGGTCGAATCCGCCGCAGTGCGGGCGGGATCCGAATCTGCGCGTGGCGCTGGGGGCCGAACGGCATGCGCACGGCCGCGAAGCGACGATTTAGTTTAAGAACCGCACACCAGGTTTTTACTGACGTCACAGCGTTGAATGGGCGCGCCAGTGGTCAGCGAGCCGCTTCGCCATGGGTCAATCAAGGCCGCGCAGGTCGCAAGCCGACGACGCTGGCCGAACGACACTCGGGCCGCGCAGGCCGAACGTCCGCAGTAGCCGCGCTGAATGACACCGCTTGAATAGCCATCTGGACCGGACGCGGTGGACAATGATTCGCAATCGCAACGCGAGCCAAACAAAGGCGAGAATACGGCGGGCAGTGGCGCACGGCGACACTGCTTCTATTCAAACCCAGAAATTTTTTTTTTTTTTTTGTTTCTTTTCTGCTCTGATACCAAATTGAATTTACTTAATGTATTTACAAGATATTTCATACTGAGGTGCAATACATGTATAAATATAGAAGAAAATGAATCTACTTTTCCTAAAAGTGCTTTTAAGAAACAATATATTAGTTGCATACAACTAATATACAGCTTATAAAGTATATTAGTTGCATACAAATAATATACATTTTAATGATTTATTAACAAAACAGAGTTGTAAATAAGCTGTTCAACAATGGAAATGCAAATTACATTTTTTTTACTTTACTTTTGTAACATTCAAGGAGATTGAAAATAAAAAATTGTAAGTTTTTAAATAATTTTATGTGAATAAATTATTTCAGTGTATTAAAGCGATAATAACAAAAGTATTCAAATAACCATAAAACGAATGTAATGGATGTGATGTGACAAATTTTTAGATTTTGTTGATATTGTTACTAAAATATTATTAAAATATCCACACAAATTTTTTTTATAACTTCAAGATTTATCTATTTATAATAGTTAATGTAATTATATATTCTACTTAATTATTTTAAATCTTTTAACTACTTACTATACAATATTTTGTAAAAAAATATATTTTTTATTATACAATATATTCATTAATTGATCAATTTATTGATTAATATAAATATTATAAGTTTTTAAAAATATGTATGTATTAAATAAAAAATTAATTTAAAATATAATTAATTGATTGTTTTAATGTTTTATGAAATTTTATAAAAAAAAATTGTATTTTTGATAGAATTCTCATATTTCTGTGATTTTTTTTTTCAAAATTTTAATCAATAATAATAATATTTTACATATTTTCTTAAAAATTATATATGATATCTTGAACAATATTTTAAATCTTAGTTTTATATTAATATGTATCGGTGTGGTTTGATCCATAATCTTAAATAAAAATCTTAATAAATTAAAATATTAAATTATTTGAACAAATATTTAATAATAACTAATAAAAATATTTATTGATAAAAATATATTTAATAATAATATTAATAAAATTAAAAAAGAAATATTATAAATAATCATGTAAGTTTATAATGTTATTAAACATACGTCGGAAAAGTAAAATATTTTTGTGTATATAATATCATTGTGCAGTAATACTAATGAAATAAAATTTTATTAAAACACATATCATTAATAGATAAGTAGTTCATATGTAGTACGAGGGATTTATTGGTGTTGGGAAGAATTTAGCAACGGTAATATTACCCACTTAAAATTTGAGGCACATTTCAAAGAAAGCAGTGTTAGTGTATTATGGGTAAGTGAAAGTGAGCATTCAAATTTGTATTAAATAATAAATAAAAATTGATATATTTATATATTTATATTTAATATTTTTATAATGATATCGTATAAACAATAAATATAATAATATTTATTTTTATTATAAAATATATTATTTATAATATAAATATATTTAAATTATTGAATTATACAGAATTTATAAATATAAAAAATTAAAAATTAAAATTAATTTATTTTATACAAATAATTAATTTATTTATAATTTTATAAATATTATAACTAAAATTTTATTTATTAAGAGTTAGAAGGTATACATTGTAATAAATTTTAATGTTTATATAAAATTTATTAAATAATAAATTACTTTATATAATATAAAATAAAAATTATAATTTAGATAATTTATAAAGGATTATATATTACGGCTATATATTTCAATTTCAACATATTCATGGTAACTAAATGTAATTCCAAATAAAATACTTAATAGATTTTTTAAGATTTATTTTAAAATTTAAATATATATATATATATATATATATATATATATAGTGTTTTTTGAATGAGAGGATAAAATAATTCTTGAACAGAACAGTTACACTGTGTCTTAAAAATATATTTTGGATAAGAAATAGGCAGCAGAAAGCGAATGAGAAAGCGAATTGAATCCTCGGTCTTAGGGAAGTGATTACAGGATCTGACTGCTTACTTAGCCAGATTATCACCACATCACAACCCACCAATTTTCCTAATTAAAAAGCTACAGAGTAAAATAACAGTAAAGTCAACACATTTTTTCTTCTATAATTCTGCATTAAGTGAACAGTTAAAACACGGCAACAATCCTTCGCTTTCAAAATAAAAACACAATGGAACCCCCCCCCCCCCCCCCCCCCCCCCCCCATACCCATACCCATACCATTCTTCTTAAACTTCATCTCTTTTCTTTATAACCCATTATTTTCTCTATATTTGTTCATTCCAACTCTCTCTGCTTTTAGCAAAAAAAGAAGAAGATCAAAACAGAGTATTAGAATTTATAAACAAACAGAATAGTAGAGGCTATGATGGTGGTCTTGTCTAAACCAGCTATTGAACACTTCTATTGTATCAGAAATACCAAACCTTCTAAATTACATTCTGGGATTCCTTTGATTGATCTCTTAAACCCAGATTCCAAACATCTCATAGTTAAAGCATGTGAAGATTTCGGGTTTTTTAAGGTCATAAATCATGGTGTTCCAATAGATTTTATAACTCGTTTGGAATCTGAAGCTGTCAATTTTTTCTCCTTACCGTTTTATGAGAAAGAAAAAACAGGACCTCCTAATCCATTTGGATATGGTAATAAGCATATTGGACCAAATGGTGATATTGGCTGGGTTGAATACCTTCTTTTGACTACCAATTCAGACTTCATCTCTCAAAGACTAAAATCAAATTCTGGTCAAAACTTGGAGAATCTTCGGTAGCATATTATTTATATCTATTAGGATAAGTTTATAACTTTGATTAAAAATATACATATATATATTTTTTTTTCTAATGAATATTTTTATTTTATTTTATTTTATTGTAGTTGTGCTATAAATGAGTACATATCAACCGTCAGGAAAATGACATGTGATATTCTTGAACTGATGGCTGAAGGATTAAAGATTAAATCAAGAAATGTTTTCAGTAAGCTTTTGATGGATGAACAAAGTGATTCTCTATTCAGACTCAATCATTATCCGCCATGTACAGAGCTTCAAGCTTTGAGGGGTAAAAATGTGATTGGATTTGGAGAACATACTGACCCACAAATCATTTCTGTTCTAAGATCCAATAACACATCTGGGCTACAAATTTCTTTGAGAGATGGAAGTTGGACTTCAGTCCCACCTGATCAAGATTCATTTTTCATCAATGTTGGTGACTCTTTACAGGTAACCCAAAAAAAAAAAAATTTAACTTTTTAGCTTTTCTGTATGCAAATGCTTTTTTATTTTTTAGATTTAATAGTTTAATTAGGTTCTTGTAGAGTATTGAAGACTTTGAAGTGACCTCTCTCCATGGGAATTTGTTTGGGTCTGTTAAATAATTTTTATAGTTTTCATCAATAAATTCTTATCGTAAAATATTAACATTTTAAATTCATTATCTAATTTACATTTTATCAATATAATATTTATTTATTTTTATTTTCCAATAACTCCCCAACAAACAAGATGACTTCACTTTTTAAATCGACACTGGACTTAACCTAATCCAATCTACTTTTTCATAGTTTTTTTTTTATTTTTTACCTTAATCCATTTTATTTATTCAAGATTTTAGGATCATTAAAATCTTTTAAATTCACCATTCTTCTTTAATTCTAGAATGGGTAGTATACACCACTTGAGATTTAGATAATTATCATTTCAAGGGGACCAAATCTATGTTTCACGAATTAATCCAAAACATTAATAATATCTCTTGATAAGCTTAATAATTTCTATGAATTTTTGCTAGAAAATGAGCTTGTGTCTTAAAAAAAATAGATGAAATTGACTCGTATATTTCTTATGGGTCACTCTTTAAACTTAGAGCCGAAAAAATTCACGAACCCATTCTAATTTTATTAAATAATATTTGATAGTAACTTCTAATCCACTTTAATTTCATTTTTTAATATTATACCTTTTTTTAATTTTTTTTAATATAAATATTTTTTATTTTTTTCATTGAATTACGAAAAAAATGTATTTTTATAACCTATATTATTTACCATAATCTGAGAGGTGGAGGTTGTTTTTTTAAATCTATGAAATAAGTGGGTGATAAAAAAAAGACCCAAAATCATTTGAAACATTTCTTTAAAAAAACAAATCATTTGAAATACATTCTAAATTTGTGATATTAATTAATTAATTTATTTATTGGATTGCAGGTTATGACTAATGGGAGGTTCAAAAGTGTGAAGCATAGGGTTTTGGCAAACGGCTTCAAATCAAGAGTTTCGATGATTTATTTTGGGGGACCACCACTGTGTGAGAAGATAGCCCCATTACCTTGTCTTATGCAAGGAGAAGAAAGCTTGTACCAAGAGTTTACATGGTTTGAGTACAAAAAATCTGCTTACAATTCAAGATTGTCTGATAATAGACTTGGAAACTTCGAAAAAATAGCTGCATCTTCTTAATGAACCATGTAATTAAGTTCCTTCGTTTTTGTTGCAAAAAGAAAAAAAAAAGAAAGAAAGAAAAAAGCGTTTTCAATACCTACTTAGGGCTTAGATGAGCTTTTCATATTTTCCCAAACATGGAATATTTTGTCTCTGCTTGTGTCTTACAACTTTGTTTTGTTTTGGCGTTTTTCTTTGCTTGTCTCCTTCAAAGTATACTTGCATCTTTTCTTTCCATTAGATATATACATTGTATTGTTAGTTGTATGCCGATATATATGGAAAGATTTTGCTAATGTTATGAGTTATCTCATCATCTGTTAACGTGTTATGTACACAAAAATTGTTAGGAAATTTTTATCAAATTCTATAATCACAAATTCTCTCTTATAATTCTCTCTTATAGAATATAAAAAAAATAGAGAAACAGAAAATACATAATACAAGAATTATAGTTGAAACTACAAATGAAAAAAAATCACTTTCGTTATCAGAAAATAACCAGAGAAAAAATTCACTATGTGAAAAATTGTTACAACCACATGCTCAGTAATTTTCTCACACACCTAAAAGACAAGAGTAATTACAAGCCCAAGAAATTTTCCCACAAAATTGTCTCACTCAAAAACTTCTCATACAAGTTTTTCTCTTTTTTAGGATAATTAATAATGAAGAAATGAAGCCATAATTATAGCCTTCAAGTTACCATTTCATGTGCCAAACATTTATTCATTCACCAAAATTAGGCTACCTAATTTTTTCATTCTTCATTCAAACAAGGTTAGACACTTCCATCTTTGACAATATGGAAAGCTACCTTACATAAATTTTCTCCTAAATTAAACACCTCCTATTTTGACTAACAAACCCAATATTATTTTTAATCAATCAGGAGATGATCTTAAGTAATGAAAATTAACAAATTTGTAATTATAGAATAATTTAAATTAAGGAAAAATAGTAGCTCAAATTTGATACTTTTAAGGAAAGTGTATTTTACTTTTGTACTTATTAAGTGAGATAGTATAATCTATTACTTTTATAAAAAGCTTTTATAAAAAAGATAGGAGAATTTCAATTTGGTAAAAAAAGTGGTAAAGTAATTAATTATCTTTACAAAATGAAATTTTACCACTCTTTTTGTAAATATAGTAGGCTTATGTGTTGGAAATGAAACACTCATACAAAAAAATTTTATTCAAACTCAAAGAAATATTAGAAGAACACTCTCACTTAAAATACAAGATACTACAGCTCATTCTTCTCCATCCTTCCAATAATATTTTAAGCTACTAAATGATTCACATGCATAATTACCACACCTTAGAAGATTCTAGGTATAAGGCTTAATTTGTGGACTTGGGGTCCAATTTGATTGGTTTTGGGTTTAGGCTCCCATAATGGACCATGTTTATGATCCAACACCCCCTTAAACATGATCTTGTGACCCCTAGTAAGTTCCTTAATCTTATGAAGTCTTCACTTGTTAGTGGCTTGGTAAAAATATCAGCAACTTGATCTTGACTTAACATATTCAACTTGCACATCCTTTCTTGCAACACACTCCCTTATATAGTGGTAGAGAATATAGATGTGCTTACTTTGATTATGGAATATTGGATTCTTTGCTAAGGTAATGGATGACTTGTTGTCGAAACAAACATTGGTTGGCTCTTCTTGTATCAAGCCTATCTTCTTTAATAGATTTCTAAGCCAAATTGCATGACAAACACATAAGGTAGTAAGAGCATATTCCGCTTCACAAGTGGACAGTGTGACAATAGATTGTTTCTTTGACATCCATTTGAAAGCAGTATCTCCCATGAAAACTACGAATTCAATAGTGCTCCTTCGATTATCTATGTCTCTACACCAATAACTATTGATATATCCAACAAGCTTGTAATCATTAGAAACTAAATAGAATAAGCCAAAGTCAATTGTATCTTTCAAATAGCAAAGAATTCTCTCTGCGGCTTTAAAATGGGTGGTTGTTGAAGATTCCATGTAGTGACTAACCAATCAAACTATGTTAAAAATATTGGGCCTCGTGCAAATTACATAGCATAGACTTCCCACCAAACATTTTAAGAATGTTGGATATACACTTTTGCCTTCTTCATGTTTGGACATCTTGATTTCATATTCCATTGGTGTGTTTAATGGCTTACAATTCTCCATCTTGAACTTCTTCAAAATCTCCTTTGCATAGCTTTCTTGTGAAATGAAAATTCCATCATTTTGTTGCATAACTTCAATGCCAAGGTAGTATGCCATAAACCTAGTGTTTGTCATATGAAATTCCTTCCTCATCACTTCCTTGAATTCATTGAACATGCTTGGGTTGTTTTTGGTGAAGATCAAATCATCCATGTAAAGGCACACGATCAAAATATCTCCATATTTGATTGTGATATATAGAGTGTGCTCATAGGGACATTTTTTGAAGCCATTCTCTTGGAAGTACTTGTCGATTCGACTATTCCATGTCCTTGATGCTTGTTTTAACTTGTAAAGAGCCTTCTTTAACTTCAACACCTTATCTTTGTGGCTTTTGAATTCGTAGCTTGATGGTTGCTGAATGTAGACTTCCTATTCAAGAACTCCATTTAAGAAGGTAGATTTTACATCCATTTGATGTTTCTTCCACTTGTTTTGAGCGACCAAAGAAATGATTAGTCTAATAGTCTCTAATCAAGCAACAGGAGCAAATGCCTCATCATAGTCAATTCCATCCTTTTGAATATAGCATTTAACAACTAGCCTCACCTTGTGCCTTTCCATCTCTCCTTTAGCGTTTTGCTTTGTTTGTACACCCATTTGAAACCTATCACCTTATATCCCTTGGGAAGTGAAATGATTTCCCATGTGTCATTCTTCACGATGGCTTTGATTTCTTCATCCATTGCATCTCTCCACTTTTTCTCTTTGTACTGCTTCTTGAAAGCTCACTGGTTCACAATCGACAGATAGACAAAATAATGTAAGGTTATCTTTTCATTTGGTTACCTCATAGAGATCTCTAAGACTTCGTGTGCATGACACAACTCTTTCATCTTAACTTCTACTTGATGATGATGAAGGTGAGGAGTCTTCTTGAGTGGTCGAAGTTGGTGAAGTACGTGGAGCTGTAAGCTCTTGTTGAGGTTCACCTAGTTGATCCCTCATTATCTGCTCATCTTCTTCAAACCGAGGAAATAAATTGAAGTCATTTGTATGAGAGTTAAAATCACATTCTCCTTTTTCATTGAATACCACATCTCAACTAATCACAATCTTCTTATTATTTGGATTGTACAACTTGTAGCCCTTTGAATTAGAATCATAGCCGAGGAAGATAAAACTCTCGCTTTTATCATTAGACTTTATTCTTTTCTCGTCTGGAACATGAACATGGGCTATACTTCCAAATATTCTCAAGTGACACATGCCAGACTTTCTTCCACTCCATGCCTCTTGCGGTGTATTTCCTCATACATTTCTTGTTGGAGACCGGTTTGACAAGTAGACTACACACGCCACTACTTTTGCCCAAAATTCCTTAGGTAGTTTTTGGCTTTTGAGCATGCTTCATGCCATGTCGAGGATTGTTCTATTCTTTCTTTCTGTCACGCCATTTTGCTGGGGGATCTAGGAACTATCATTGGTCGACGAATTCATTGCGTGAAGAATATTGGGCCTCGTGCAAGTTGGAAATGAAACACTTATACAAACAACTTTTATTTAAACTCAAATAAATATTACAAGAACACTTACTCAAAATACAAGATATTACAACTTACTCTTATTTAGACTTTATTTCTTCACTTAGTTAGAAACTCTTAATTTTTCTTGATGCCTAAACAAAAATGGAGAAGGGTATTTATACTACTTAAAAAACAATCCTATACCACACAAATAAAATAATTCAAATTACAATAGCTATACAACTTATTCTTCTCTATTATTCTAATAATATTTTAAATTACCAAATGATTCAAATGAACAATTATCACACCCTAAAACATTCTATGTATAAGACTTAATTTGTGTATTTGGGTTCCAATTTGATTGGGTTTGGGCTCCCATAATGAATTATGTTATCTTACCTAATACCAATATAAAATTTTCTTTTCTTAAAATTTGATGAATTGTACCTTACTCCTTAAATTAATATAGATAATTTAAAATTAATTAGTAATTTTTAAAATTATTGCAAAAATTAAGAATATATTTATTTGGGACAAAGCAAGCCCAGGCCCGAATACCAATATCCAAGAACATCGTGACTGGGGCTTTGTTAATCATGATCTCAGAGCAATCCTCCTTGACGTACACTTATACCATCTTTTCCTACCAAGGTCTCTGATCATGTCCCCATTCTTGCTTATCTCATGAAGGAAGCTTATCCACAATCTGATCAAAATCATACCTAAGGTTAACACCCCACAAAAGACAACTAATATTAGATCTATAGCCCTGTGCATTGTCATTTATAAAATCATCTTCAAGGTGGTAGCAAATAGGTGGAAAGCTCTATTATAGGATGTTATTTCAGAGGCTTAGAGCGCCTTTGAAGCTCGAAGACAGATTGTTGTTAATGTAATTTGTGCACAGGAGGTGCTCTACTTTATGAATAAAAATTCCAGATGCAATCATATGGCACTAAAGCTTGACATCAGTAAAGCATATGACAGGATCAAATGACACTTTCTACGTGCTGTTATGCATCAGCTAGGATTTCATCAAGATTGGATTTGCTTAGTTATTAGGCGTATTTAGTCAGTCTCTTATTCACTTCTTATTAATGACAAACCTTCTTAAACATTCAGACCACAGTGGGGTCTACGCCAAGGTGATCCTCTATCACCCTATTTATTTCTCATGTGCACTAAGGGATTCTCAAGCCTAATGAAACAGGCAGAAAGGGAAGGTGAAATTACATGTATTCAGGCTACAAGAAATGAAGCAGCGATATGTCATCTGTTATTTGAGGAAGATAGCTTACTATTTAAAAAGGCCACAATTTTAGAATGCCGGGTATTGAGACTGATCTTTGACCAATATGAAGCCCCTTCACTTATTGCTCGAATTCTCAAGGCTAAATATTTTAAGTATACGGATATTATTATAGCACAAATTTTGGATAACTTATCTTACTGCTGGAAGATTGTGGAAAAATGAATATTTATAGACTAATTTATACAAAATAAAAAAAAATTGTAATGATTAAAATAGATATAATTACGTGGAATCATATTCTTAGATATTTTATTGCTCTTCAGAATGTTAATGTTAGTTGTTTTCATCTAGTGTGTTGGTTGTCATCGATTAATGTGATATCAAGTTCTTTAATATTTTTTTTCATGTTCAAGAACTTGTAACAATATTTTTTTAATCTCAAATTTAGATTTAATTTTTTTATTTGTAATTTTTGTTTTGAACAATTTTTTTTTTTGAATCTTAAATTTTAAATTTTGTATCTTAAATTTTTATTTTATTTTTTTATTTAATCTTCAAGATCAGTTTAATTGTTTTTGGAAATTTTAATTTTAATTCTTTTTTTGTTTCAATGTACAAGAAAAGAGTTTTTTTTTTTAATTTTAAATTTTAAATCTTAACTTTTAATTTTATTATTTTATTGTTAAAGATAAGTAATAGTTATTTTGTTTTACTTTCGAAGAATAGTTTAATTTTATATCTAAATTTTAATTTAATTTTAATTTTAAATTTTTCTTTTTGTTTTATTATTCAATAACAGTAAGAGTTTTTTTTTAATTTATTTTTTTAAAATTTTAAAATTTTGTATTATTGATGAACAGTAAAAGTTTTTTTTCTTCTAAATTTGAAATTTGATATTAATTTTTTTTAACTCAAAATAAAAAAATCATAATTATTTACGACACGAAAAGTTTTCAAAATTTTGATAAATAATTTAAACGTTATTTCTTCCCCGACAACGGGTCCAAAAACTTGATGAATGAATGATTTGCAAGATCGACAATGTAAATATTGATCTTGCGAAATAATCTTTTGTGGTTTTATTATTTGTAAAACTCTCGTAAATGTACAAATCATTTTATAGAAAATGATAAATTTGCTCCTAAAGTCGATCTAAGAAATGAATGTATGTGGTTTTTAATTTATTATTCAAAATCTTAAAAACAAAATTAAGTTCTAAACATACTGTCACGATATTTTGGTTTGTTTGTTTCCTAATCTAATATCATAAACATAAATATAGATTCAATAAAAAAATAATGCAAATATTTATCATTTTATAGCTGTAGAGTATTTAAGGATATAATAATTAAGTTGATTACGTTTGCTCATATTATTTAGGTTATTAAAGATATAAATTGATATTTGTTGATTTTGTTTTTTTGGTATGCAAGTGTCCTTAGGCGGGGCCCAAATTCTTTTCTTTAATATTAACTAACTAATATCCTTAGTTGAGATCTATTAATTAATTACATATTAAATTTCAACTTTATTTCTAAGGAAATAGCAAACTATCTAATCAAAGCTTTAGGTAGAGTTAAATAATTACACTTTATTCAAGGTGTCTAAATTAAATCTAAGAATATAATTTTTCAAGTATTAACTTTTAATTTTTAAAACCAACACTGAAAATATGTTGTCAATACATTTTTGAATAATAGTTCTTCTAAAAAAAATTTGAAATAGAGTTCCACTCTAACTACCGTGCGATTGTACCAACAAATAAAAAAGTACTACTCTAAATTAGACCGGATGATTAAACCTTATAATCTAATTTTCAGAATTAAGTTTGTAATGAAAAATAATGTATTTCTCTTTAACATCCTTAATATAAATCCTTGAATAAAAATAAAATAAATTTATTTTATGAAAATGTTTTACCTATTTAATATTTCGCAAGTATAACAACGTTATAATTATATTATATTTACAAATAATCAGCCATGTTAAATTTAATCATAAACAAATTAAATAAAACATATAAAGATAAATGTAAAGAATCCATTAAAATTATATCTTAATAGAATCCTTACAACAATTTGATGTTAATTCTGTTGCTCGAAAACCTACAAACGGATTTACATATCTATTTATTAAATCAAAAACTAAAAATTTATAAAAACTAAAAATTTATAAAAACATAACTAGTTCTTCTCAAAAGAGAATTTTAAAAATAAAAAAAATAAAAAATAAAACTTTCTAGAGAGAGAAAGAGCTCAGAAAACTGTGTTTTGGAATGGGGGACGATAGTCCTTTTATAAATGAGAAAAAAACCAAAAAAGTGGGGAAAATATTTCAAAATTTGAATTTGGACATGTTTGGACAAGTTAGCGTGCATATGGGGCATGAAAATATCGGTAAACGGGCGACTAGTGCGCATGGGACACAGGGAGCACTCGGCTCAATGGGCAGCTGCGCGCACGAGGCTCAGTGCGATTGGGTATTTGTGCCCACGATTTTGACCTTTTTGACATTTTGACCCATTTTGTCCAATTTTTTCATCTTTTTGACTTTTCCTCATTTATTTTCTCGATATATTTATGATGTATTGCCTCCAGTATTTTTTTCTTCAAGTCTTTAAGTTATTTTTGAACTAAAATACCTAAAAAACAATAAAAAATACCCGTGATTCTGAAAAGATAAATTAATATGAAAATAATGTAAAATCATACAAATACAAATCTATTCAATCAATTAAAGTACATTAAATCATGATAATTGTAGTGATTTTTAAGCACTCGTCATATGACAGAACAATTCCCTTCTTGGATCGTGAAACTTCTATGCCCAAAAATACTTTAATTCACTGAGATATTTTTGCTTGAATTGTCGTATGAGATGATTCTTAGTTTCTTCAATGTCTTGTAGATTATTTCCTGTTATGATTATATCGTCTACATAAACAAGAAGAGTAGAGAAAGAATTACCATGGGTTTGGATGAATAGTGAGTGAACATACTTGGATTAGCTAAAACCAGCTAGTTTAAGTGTTATTGATAGCTTGATGAGCCATTGTCATGAGGCTTGTTTGAGTCCATACAAAGATTCATGTAATTTAAATACTCGTGTTTCCCCCTTTCATATGAATCCAGGTGGAAGAAACATGTAGACATCTTTATGAAGATCACCATAGAGAAAGGCATTGTTGACATTGGGTTGGCGAAGATTCCAATTTTGAATAGCAGTAATGGCAAGTAAGAGACGAACGATGACAAGTTTGGCTACTGGTGCAAAAGTTTCTTGGTAGTCAAAACCTTCAATTTAACTGTATCCTTTGGCCACTAACCGAGCCTTCTATTGTTTCACAGAACCATCAGGATTTTACTTGATTTTGTAGACCCATTTATAACCAATTGGTTTCTTGTTTGGAGGAAGCTGTTGGAGTGTCCAAGTGCCATTAATTTTGAGAGCATCCAGTTCTTGTTTCATAGAAAGCTACCATTTTGGATCCTTGAAAGGTTTAGAAAAGGTGGTTAATTCCCTGATAACATAAATAAAAGTAGCAAAGGCATGATGTTAAGGTGATAATCGATCATAAGCAAGTACATAAGATAGAGAATGAGAAGTACCTTTGTTATCGGACGATGTTGAGTTAGACAAAGGGAAGGACCAAGAAGGCAAGGAAGCTTCTACATGATACTTGTGAAGGTAGCTAGGAACATGAGTGGATCGACAGAGTCTATGTGTAACTGGTGTTGAAGGAGTCACATATGGTGGGAAAGTTGATGGTGGTGTTTCAGGAGATGTATCTTAAATATTAGGGGTGTGTGAGTTGATTATTGGGAGGACAAATGGTGTATGATTAAGTGATGTATTTGGAGTGGTTGATTGGAGAATGTCAGGTATGTCATCATAAATAGTATTTTCTGATGGAGTGAATAGAGTTGGAGTGTTGATAGCGGAAGTGGAATAAGGAAACACATGTTCATGGAAGATAACATCGCGAGACACAATGTGACTGGAATGTTAGAGCTCATAAGGCTTTGGGAACAGACCATGTGATCAGTTGCCCTTGTATAAAAAATCCAACGGGTTTTTGAATAGAAAATACTCACACATAATGTGTTACCTGAAGGAGTAGTCACTTGACTTGACATGCTCCCTAATTTGGCTTGATTGAGAAGTGTAAGGAGCTCATGATATTGGGCAGATGTAAGGTTGTAGGATGGTGTCCTTATGTCAAAGCTGCTTGCCTGAAAGTCAGTATGGTGAGCTGATGAGCAAAACTGACATCGTTAATCCTACCAATACTTTGGTTTTATATTTATAAAACTCTCGCAAGTGTACGAATCATTTCATAGAAAATGATAAGTATACTCCCAAGGTTGATCTAAGGAAGGAATATATGTGGTTTTTAATTTATTATTCAAACTTTTAAAAATGAAATTAAATCCTAAACATCCTATCACACTATTTGGGGTTTTTGTGTTTCTAATCTAATAACATAAAAATAAATATAGATACAGATTCAATAAATATTTATGCAAATTTTATCATTTATAATAGTGGAGTATTTATGGATATAATAACTAAGTTAATTATGCTTGCTCATATTATTTAGGTTATTAAAGATATAAATTAATATTTATTGATTCTCTTTTTTTATATGAATACCACCTTTGGTGGGATTAGATATTCTTTGTTAACTAAACAAATCAATTAACACCTATGGGTGTGATGATTAATAATTTGGTTAATTAAATAATTCATTTTTCTAAGAGATTGAAAATGACCCATTTAAATGCCACATTTGGTGAGGTTAGATAGTTTAAACTTTATTCAAGGTATCCAAATTAAACCTTAGAATTTAATCATCCAATTATTAACTTTAAAGTTTTAAAACTACTACTGAAAACATGTTGTCAATACATTTTCAGATAATAATTCTTATAAAATTTTTTGAAATAGAGCTTCACTCTAACTACAGGGTGATTGTACTAACAAATAAAAGAGCACTACTCTAAATCAGACCGGATAACTAAACCTTAAATTCTAATTTTCAGATTTGCGTTTGTAATAAAAAATAATATATTTCTCTCTAACATTCTTAATATAAAATCTTGAATAAAAACAAAATCAATTCATTTTAGAGATTTTTAGCTATTTAATATTTCCTAAGCATAACAATTTTATTATTATATCATGTTTATAAACAGCCAACAATGTTAAATTTAATCACAGACAAATTAAATATAACATATAAAAATAAAACATTAAAAAAATTGTAAGGAAAATAAAATCCTTACAGTATTTTGATGTTATTTTTGTTAATGGAAAACCTCCAAACATAATTTGCATTTACATTTATTGAATAAAAAAGCAAATAAATTAAAAAAACATAATTAGTTCTTCTCAAAAAGAGAAGAACTCTAAAACTAAGAGAAATTAAAAACTAAGAAATAGAGAGAAAGAAAGAGAGAAGAAAATTTTTTGAGATGTGTTTTGGTGTGGAGAGGAAGAAAAAGTGGGTGGAAAAATAATTAAAAAATGGTGGGAATGCGTAGTAGGTGAATGATGACATCAGTTGACGTCATTGGTAGGTGGGGCGTGATGGCGCACGCGGAATATGGGAGAGGCATGCAGATGGGCGTGTGGCTTTGGCGTGGTTCGGGCGATGTGCACGCGTTGCTAGATGCAACTGGGCGTTGCGGCACATGCTAAGTGTGTTTCTGGTCTGGTTGGGCATTGTGGCACGTGCTGCTTGGCACTGGTAGGCTATTGTGTGTGTTAGCTAGCGCTACTGGGTAGCTACGTGCACGATTTCATCATTTTTAACCCTTTTGATCCATTTTATCCAATTTTTCCATCTTTGTTGACTTTTTATCATTTATTTTATGAATATATGTGTGATGTATTGCCTCCATTATTTTTTTTATTCTTTAAGTTACTCTTTTATGCAAAAATACCTAAAAATAATAAAAATACCCGTGATTCCGAAAAGACAGGTTTATATATATATATATATATATATATATCTTTTTAATCAATTAACTTGCATAAAATCATAGTAATTTTAGTACGCACTCATCACAACCCCCAACCAGGTTCTTGCTAGTCCCTTAGTAAAAGAAGCGATAAAAACTAAAAATTAAACTATCCTAAATCACTTCCGTTGATTGACACGGTTGCATTTAGCGTATGCAACAAGCCTTTAAACCCTTAGGTTGCCCTAGTGGACAAGTTTGAGTCTCGTGAGGGTTTTCAATAATGATACCCACAAACATAGAACTAAATGTAAAAATTAAAAGAAATAATAAAAATAACAACTTAAAAACTAAAATTACAACAAAATCAAAAACTAACTTTTAAGAATAAAATAAAAGAAAACAATATTAAACATAACACAAAAATATCTCATACTTTTAATTTCCTTTAAGATCATAATTGAAATCTAAAGCATAAGTTATTTTAATATTCTTAAACAATCATGATTTATTATAATAATTAGTCGAAAAACATTTTCATATTTCATATAAAAAATGTATCAATTTAATTTTACCCAATTTCAATGTGTGGAATCCGAATTCGCTTCGACTTTATTCCTTACTAGTCAATACTCTCGAAACACTTATACTAATTTATATGCAAAAGAGTTGATGTATAAAAATGAACTAATATATTCGCATATGTATAAAGAATAAAAGCTCAAAGTGTTATTTTGACGTTGATATCATGAAAGGAATCGAATGTATAAATTATAAAGATATCATAAAAATTATTTTCATGCATAATTAGTATTAACCAAGAGTGCTATCATGAAAGAATGGTGGTGCAAAGGCTCTTTAAAAACCATCCTCCTAGATAGAACAACGTTCCCCGGAAATAATAATGGCATAAAGACTTCCAAGAACTAGTCTCCTTGATAGAACTCCCTCATATCTTTACTTTTTATCCTATTAAAATGAAGTTAATTAAGTTAAACTAAGTAAAAATTTAATTAATTCAGTTAATAAAAAGGTAGGTTAATTAAGTTAATGAATATCTAAGTAAATTAAGTTAATGAAAACCTAAATTAATTAAGTTAAACGAAAATTAAGATAAAAAAATAGTTAAAGGAAAAAAATTTAAATTAAAAATTAAGCAAAAAAAATTGAAAAAGGTAAAATAAAAAAATAAAAAATAAAAAATAATTGAAAATATTTTTTTTAAAAAAAGTAAAAATTAAAATTTTTTTTATTTAAAAAAAACATAAAATTAAAACTTAAAATAAATAAATAAAAAAAATGAAAATTAAAACTTAAATGTAAAAATTTTTATTATTTAATTTTTAATTTTTTAATTTTTTTAAAAGAAAATAATTAAATAAAATAAATTTTTTATTTTATTTTTCATAATTTTTATTATTTTATTATTATTTTTTATTTAAAATCTATTAAAGTTTTGTTTTTTTACTTCAAATTTCAAAATTATTGTACTATTCACGCTATAATCTTTTTTTATGAAATTTAAAATTTAAATTTTTTTTATTTATTAGGAATTTTGAAATTAAATTTGTTTTTAAATAAAATTTTTATTTTATTTTATTTTAGTGTTTTTTTATTATTTAAATTTATTTATTTATTTAAAATTTATTAAATTTTTTTTTACTTGAAATTTCTAATTTCAAAATTATTTTACCTATAATTGTTTTTTGTTTTATGTAATTTAAAATTTTAATTAATTTATTTACTTTTTTGAAATTTGAAATTGGAATTTGATTTTGTTTTTTTTAACTCAAAATAAAAAAATCACAATTATTAAAGCACAAATTTTTTTAAAATTTTGATAAATAATTTGAAAACGCTATTCCTTCCCCGGCAACTTAGCAAAAAACTTGATGAGTAGAACTGACATCGTCGATCCTGCCATTACTTTGGGTTTATATATATAAAATTGTCGCAAGTGCATGAATCATTTCATAGAAAATGATAAGTGTATTCTAAAGGTTGATCTAAAAATGGAATATATGTGATTTTTAATTTATTATTCAAACTTTAAAAAATGAAATTAAATCCAAAACATCATGTCGATATTTGGGTTTTTGTATTTCTAATCTAATAACATAAAAATAAACATAGATACAAATTCAATAAACATTTATGCAAATTTTATTATTTATAATAGTGGAGTATTTATGGATATAATAACTAAGTTAATTATGTTTGCTCATATTATTTAGGTTATGAAAGATATAAATTGATATTTATTGATTCTCTCTTTTTTATATGAATACTACCTTTGGTCGGGTTAGATATTCTTTGTTAACTAAATAAATCAATTAACACCTATGAGTGAGTTTGATAACTAATTTAGTTAATTAAATTAATTCATTTTTCTAAGAGATTGAAAATGAACCATTTTAATGCCACCTTTGGTGGGGTTAGACAGTTTAAACTTTATTCAAGGTGTTCAAATTAAACATAGGAATTTAATTATTCGAGTACTAACTTTCAAGTTTTAAAACCACTACTGAAAACATGTTGTCAATACATTTTCAGATAATAATTCTTATAAAAACTTTTGAAATTGAGTTTCACTCTAACTATGAGGCGATTGTATCAACAAATATAAGAGCACTACTCTAAATCAGACGAGATAACTAAACTTTAAAATCTAATTCTGGAAATATGTTGTTAATTCATTTTCGAATAATAATTCTTATAAAAACAATTTTAAATAGAGTTTCACTCTAACTACTCGGCGATCGTACTAACGAATAAAGGAGCACTATTCTAAATTAGACCGCATAATTAAACCTTAAAATCTAATTTTTCAGATTTAAGTTTGTAACGTAAAATAATGTATTTCTCTCTAACATTCTTAATATAAAATCTTGAATAAAAACAAAATCAATTCATTTGAGAGATTTTTACCTATTTAATATTTCGCAAGCATAACAACGTTATTATTATATCATGTTTACAAACAACCAGCAATGTTAAATTTAATCACAAACAAATTAAATATAACATATATGAATAAAACATAAAAAAAATAACTACAAAGAAAATAAAATCCTTAGAGTACTTTGATGTTATTTCTGTTGGTGAAAAAACTCCAAACGGAATTTTCATTTCCACTTATTGAATAAAAAAGAAAATAAATTATAAAAACATAATTAGTTCTTCTAAAAAAGAGAAGAACTCTAAAACTATGAAAAACTAACTAAGAAAAACTAAAAACTAACTAAGAAAAACTAAAAACTAACTAAGAAAAACTAAAAACTAAGAAATGGAGAGAAAGAAAGAGAGAAGAAGATGTTTCTAAGGTGTATTTTGATGTGGAGAGAATAAGAGTATTTATAGGTGAGGAGAGGAAGAAAAAATGATTAAAAATGGAGGAAATGCGTAGTAGGTGATGATGACATCATTGCTTATGTCATGGTAGGTCGGGTACGATGGCCCACGCGGATGGGGTTGATGGGCGCAGGCGGACTAGGCATAGATGGGCATGTGGCACGCGCTGACCGGGCTTAGATGGGCATGAGCGCGCACGGACTGGGTGTTATGCGGGCGATGTGCGCGCGTTGGGTGGCGCTACTGGGCGGTTGCATGCGCGATTTCATATTTTTTGACATTTTTGACCCTTTTGACCCATTTTATCCAATTTTTCTATCTTTTTTTTACTTTTCCTCATTTAATTTATGAATATATGTGTGATGTATTGCCTCCAGTATTTTTGTTTGAGTTTTTAAGTTACTTTTTGTGGGAAAATACCTGAAAAATAATAAAAATACATATAATTCCGAAAAGATAGATTTATATAAATATATGATAAAATAATATAAATATATATCTTTTTAATCAATTAACGTGCATAAAATCATAGTAATTTTAGTACTTTTTGAGCATTCATCACAACCCATAACCAGGTTCTTGCTAGTCCTTTAGCAAGAGAAGCGATAAAAACTAAAAATTAAACTATCCTAAATTACTTCCGTGGATTGACATGGTTGCATTTAGCCTATGCAATAAGCCTTTAAACCCCTAGGTTTTCCTAGTGGACGAGTTTGAGTCTCGTGAGGGTTTTCAATAATGATACCCACAAACATTGAACTAATTGTAAAAGTTAAAAAAACAGTAAAAACAACAACTTAGAAACTACAATTACAACAAAATCAAAAATTAAATTTTAAGAATAAAATAACAACATGAAACATAACACAAAAATGTCTCATACTTTTTAATCTCCTTTAAGATTATAATTAAAATCTAAAGCAGAAGTTATTTCAATCTTCTTAAACAGTCATGATTTATTATAATAATTAGTCGAAAATCATTTTCATATTTCATATAAAAATGTATCAATTTAATTTCACCCAATTTCAATGTCTAGAATCCGAATTCACTTCCACTCTATTCCTCACTAGTCAATACTCTCAAAACACTTAATCCTATGGGTTTAAATACTTGTACTAATTTATATGGAAAAGAGTTGATGTATAGAAATGAACTAATATGTTCGCATATGTATAAAGAATAAAGGCTCAAAGTGTTATTTTGATGTTGATATCATGAAAGGAATCAAATGTATAAATTATAAAGATATCATATATAAAAATTATTTTCATGCATAAATCAAACTCATTAAGAAAAAAATTGAGGATATATGCCTTTTACAAATGAAGAAAGTGCAATGACATTTTAGGGAATTACTTCCTATATCTTTCTTTGGTAATTAGCCTTTACTCACAACTTTGTAGGCAATGTGGGTCATAGTATGTAGATTATAGTATATATTCTTTATCTCTCTATTTTTGTTTTGAAGATTTTTTTTCAATATATATATTTTTTAGAGAGCCAACCCATGTATAGATTGTACATTTTTTTAGGATTTTGGTGAGTGGTTAATTTTGTGATTTTTCTGTTTGATTTTGTTTTAGGTCACCCCATATATGTCTTTTTTTTGTAACAATCATGCACGTATGAGATAAAAACATATACTATCAATTTATACTTAAATCATTTAATCTAAGCAAAAATAATAAAAAAAAATATACGACACTCTATTAAAATGAGAAAAAAATTCATACATGCAATGCTAATACCTATAGAGATCATCTAAAAATTTGAAGAAATAAGAAATATGTTTGGAGTAGAAAAAATATATATTTCACTCTGAATAAAACAAATTAAGCGCAAATTATATCTCACAAAGGTAATCTCCACTAAAAACAATTCATAAACACCGATTTTGGGTTTAATATAATTTCCAAATCTTACGACGAAATACTAGTTATGAAAAAAACTAAATAATTACCAAAACAATTAAAAAATATTTCATGATATGTTTTCAAAAATTAATCTGACAGTGCACAAGACTTAACTATTTACTTAAATTTGATTTAAAGAAATGATAAATTTTTGTGAGATTTTTTTTTTAAAATTCCAAAAATTACTAAATCACACAAACAAAATAAAACCAAACACAATGAAAATGAAAATGTGAACATAAAAATAAAATAAAAATTATTTTTTTTATTTTTATTTTTTAAAAATTTAAGGTTGTTTTTTTGAAATTAAGCATGTTAACTTTTCAATATGCCTTTTACAAATGAAGAAAGTGCAATGACTTTTTAGGGAATTACTTCTTATATCTTTCTTTTGCAATTGACCTTTACTCACAACTTTGTAGGCAATGTGGGTCTTAATATGTAGATTATACTATATATTCTTTATCTCTCTATTTTTTCTGAATATATTTTTCAATATATATATTTTTTAGAGAGTCAACCCATGTACAAATTGTACATTTTTTTAGGATTTTGGTGAGAGGTTAATTTTGTGGCTTTTCTGTTTGATTTTGGTTTAGGTCACCCCATATATGTCTCTCTTTGTTTTTGTAACAGTCATGCATGAATGAGATAAAAGCATATACTATAAATTTCTACTTAAATCATTTAATCTAAGCAAAAATAATAATAAAAAAATATACGAAACTCTATTAAGATGAGAGAAAAAATTCATACATCCAATGCTAATACTTATAGAGATCATCTAAATATTTGAAGAAATAAGAAATGTGTTTGGAGTAGAAAAAATATATATTTCACTATGAATAAAGGAAATTAGGCTCAAATTATATCTCAAAAAGGTAGTCTCCACTAAAAAAATTCATAAACATCGATTTTGGGTTTAATATAATTTCCACATCTTATCAAGAAATACTAGTTATGACAAAAACTAACTAATTACCAAAAACAAAAGATACTTCATGATATGTTTTCAAAAATTAATCTAACAGTACAAAGAAAATAAAATCAAACATAAAAATGAAAATGTGAATATAATTTTTTTTAATTGTTAATTTTTTTATTAAATTAAGCATGGTAAACTTTTCACCACCCCCAACCAATAACTTACATTGTCCTCAATGTAACAATTGTAAATTAAAGATAAAGAGAAAATAGAAGAAATATTACTTATTTCCTGAGAATGTGCAAGTAGTAATGGAGAAATGCAGGTACATCCATCATGTTCATTAAAGTGCACATAGATAGATCACTGTGAACTTCTAACATCTTAACAAATATTTTAGTTTTAAGAATTTTAAAATTATTCACATGTAATTAAACTAAAATAAACAATAAAAAATTAAATAAATAAAATAAATAAAAGAAAATTACCTAAAATGATGGGTTGCCTCCCATCCAGTGCTTAGTTTAACGTTTTAGCAAGACATAACTTTATGGTGCTAAGGATTACTCAGCTAAATGCAATCCATTTCAGTAATGTTTTTTTTGTTTCCAATGATGGTTAGGGTGATTATATGTGTTTGGATGATACCTTTGAAAGGATTTGACTACCTCCATGGCATCGACACTAGAATCACAAGTATTTGAACAATTATGAGTACCATACTTAATTGAAGAACATACTTCACACACCTCTTGATTTGGCATTTGGTGGGTAGTGAGAAGTTGCACTTGCTTAGTCAATTCAGTAAGTTGCAAGGTCATCTCATTATCGGAGCCAATTTCATTGACTCTTACACTCCTTCTAGCACTTCTTTGTTAGGAATTAGAACCCAATAGCTCATAAAGATTATAGGTTTCATCTGTGTTTTTTTCTCCCACAGCACCTCTAACAACATTATCAACCATGTATTGACTCTACAGTGTCAATCTATCATAAAAGAATTGGTTTTGTAGCTGTAATGGAAAGCTACGATTAGGACATTGAATGAAAAGGAGTTTGAATCGTTCCCAAGCTTCATGAAAGGGCTCTTCATACATTTGAGAAAACGTTGCTATCTTCGTCCTTAAATCAACAGTATTTTGATGGGAATAGAACCTACCTATAAAATTTTCATATATTGCCTCCCAATTTTTTAGAGAACCTGACTGTAGAGTAATGAACCATGACCAAGCTTTATCCTTGAGGGCGTAAGGAAAACACCTCATCCTAAGTTGATCTTCATTAATTTCCTATAGTGGAAAGGTTTAGACAATAGCATACAATTCTCGAATGAAATGCAAAAGGGTCTTCATTAGGGACACCGTAAAAGGAAGGCAACAAAGAATAATGCACTTTTTCAATTCATAATTCCTTGTAGCCTCTTGTGTATTCCAGAAGTTACATTACCAATGATTGGCATTGCATAGTCTTTCATCATTTTCTGCCTATCTTTAGCATCTCCCATGGCTATTTGTAGTTGAAATTGATCATCCTTCTATTGTGTATCAACATTTAGCTCTTAAAACAAATAGTAGAAATCTCAAAGAAAGATTTCTCACTTTACAAAATGTATAGGCTTAAAGAAAAAAGGTGCAGGGAACCTAATTTTTTTATTTTATTTTTTGTATATATATATATATATATTTTAGAATGAAAATCTAAATTAATTAAGTAAAGAGAAAATCTAAGTTAATTTTTTTTATGCTAAATTTAAAGAATGGACACAATTTTTGAAACAAACGAATTTATTTCATTTGAATTTTATTACACACATTATTAAAAATAAACTAAAACAAAAGAAAATACAATAATGGATGACCTCCCACGTAGGACTAAAATTTATCATCTTCTAGTAAGACGTTGCTTGGAGATTACAGAATGACAAACTCAATGTCTCCTCTTCATTGAATTTATTTGATCCTATTTGACTATTCAGTTAGTCTTTGCTTTGGTTTTGCAAATGTTCAGCTAACTGTTCTATTTGAACTTCCACCTTTTTGATAGAAGCTTCCACAGAGTCCAACCATTGATTGGATTTAGATTGGCTATCTCTGCAAACTTGAATAAAAGAATTCAAGTTGTCTTCCAGGGTTGATTTACTGGGAATGATTCTTGGAATAGGTTGCTGGAATTACTAGCTTGGTTGATTTAAGCTTTAAGCGAAATGAGGATTGTTTTTCTTCGAGGAGAAGTTTGAATCATTTCTCCACCAAGGATTATAGGTATTTGAATTGGGGTCGAACCTTGGTCTCCGTTGATCAAGTCTAGCTATTGCTTCTCCTTAATATGGACAGGCTTCAGTACCATGTCCCATATTGCTATACAAACCATAATTTTCATTATTGGTGTTGGTTTGCGTAGTGAAAAAGGCAACTTGCTTGGTCAATTGAATAAGTTATTGTTGAACTTCTTACTAGAATCGATTTCATGAACTCTAGCTTTTCTCACTCGTGAGCTTTTCTGTTGGGAATTAGCACCCAACATCTCAAAGAGGTTGTACCTCTCTGAGGCAGTCTTTTCTCCCATTGCTCTTCCTACAGCGTTGTCAACAATAAACTAGCATTGTTGCGTAAGTCCATCATAAAAGAATTGGTTCTACAACTGTAGGGGAAAACTGTGATGGGGGTATTGAGTGAGAAACATTTTGAACCTATCCCAAGCTTCATGGAATGGTTCTCCTTCCATTTGAGAGAAAGTAGCAATATTTCCTCTCAACTCTGATGTTTTTTGGTGGGAATAGGATTTTCCCATGAATTTATTATAAATGTCCTCCCATGTCATCAGAGAACTTGGGGGAAGTGACATCAACCAAGATTTGGCCTTGTCCTTTTAGGTGTAGGGAAAATATCTCATTCTAAGTTGATCCTCGTTTAGAATACCGAGAGGGAAGGTTTGGACTATATCATAGAAGTCTCTAATGAAGGAATGATAATCTTCATTAGGTATCCCATAAAATGAAGGAAGCATAGAAAAATGAATATTTTTCAATTCATAATTCTGAGTAGCCTCACCCAACTTGATAGTGGCAGTTTCCGTGCCAATCACTAGTCTTGCAAACTACTTCATGGTGGTTTCCCTAACATGTTGGTTTTATCCCATTTTTTTCAATTCTAGTAAAGGGCGCAGGCGTGCATAGATTGAGCATAGCCCACGCGCATAGAATGAGGGAGAGGCGCGTAGATGGACATGCGGCTTTGGCGTGGTTTGGGTGATACGCGTGCGTTACTCGGCGTGGTTGGGTGTTGTGGCGCGCGTTGCTCGGCGCTGGTAGGCAGATACGTGTGCAATTTCATCCTTTTTGACATTTTTGACCCTTTTGATCCATTTTATCTAATTTTTCCATCTTTGTTGACTTTTACTGATTTATTTTATCAATATATTTCTAATGTATTGCCTTTTGTATATTTTTATTCGTGTCTTAAAGTTACTTTTTTAAAGCAAAAATACATGAAAAACAATAAAAATACCCATTATTCCGAAAAGACAGATTCATTTAAAAATATGATAAAATCATATAAATATATATTTTTTCATCAATTAAAGTGCATAAAATCATGGTAATTTTAGTGTTTTTGAGCACTCATCATGAGCTTTGGAGGGGAAGCCATAACATGCATTTATCTTGTCTTGAATTTCCTTTTTCTTCTGACACATGTTGATGTCATGTCCATTCAAACCACAGAAATCACATTTGAGGCGATTCGATAGTTTTCAAAGTTATGTCCATTGAGACCACAAAAATCACATTTGAGGCAATTTCGTCAATTTTCAGAATTGTGGTCGATATTGTTGCAGCAATTCCATTGTTTGGTTTCTGCCTTAGAGTTTGCTTATGGCCTAGTGATTGTGCCATCAATAAATCCATCTTTGTTTTTGTTAGTGAGAGCCATAAGCATCACATGGCTCCAAATATGATAGTTTTTTTTATTTAAGGATTGAGCCACTAGAATATTGCCCGATTGGTCTAAGTGGTGTAGGTATAATGAATGGCTAGGATCATCATACCATTTTGGTAAAATAGGGATGGTATTGTTAGTTTTAGACATGATTTTTGAGTGAAAAAGTCAAAAATAGGATAACATTTAATGTGTTTTAGATAATAATGACTATTTATGAAACAAATAATAAACTAAAATGGGATATATTTAAAGAAAATGTATCAAGGATTACAAAACTGGAAATTTTAGTTCCAGAATTGGTCAGAAAGTGGGTGAACTGGCATTTGGAATGACTGATCCGGTGGCTATACGACTGAATCGGCTAACGAATGAACTGGATATTGACTGAACCGGCTAGAAGACAGAATCAAAACAAATGATGCATCATTTTATTTAGAGGGTGGGCTAAATGATGTGTCATTTGTGGCATCTTCTTCAGCACAAGCGCGTGTAACTCCGTCGAGGTGCATGGAACTTCGGTGAACTCAGGTAAGGCGCGTGGTAATTTTATTGGCTTGAAAAAAATCGTAGATTGATCGGAAATTTATGGAGATTATAATGGGATGAATTTGAAATTGTTTTTGTGATTTGAAGTTGATATTGAAAAGAAACAAAATTTGGAAGGAAAAAAAACAATTTCTGTTTGAGCTGGTTTTTCAGAGAACTACTTCCTGAGCTCTGATACCATGTAAAAAATGATTTTTTTCAATGAATAAATGAATGTTTATAGACTAATTTATACAAAAAAAGGAAATTTTTAATGATTAAAATAGACATAATTATATGGAATCATGTTCTTGGACAGCTTGTTGCTCCCTACCATGTTGCTGTTGGTTGTTTCCAACTGGTGTGTTGGTTGCCACCAGCTGGATCTCAAGTTCTTTAACAGAGCCTAATGTGGGGCAGGGACTTGCAAGACACTTCCTTTCCAAACAATAGTTTCCCAACTAGTATTGTCTTATGGATATTGGGGTAAGCCCCTAATTCGATCCAGAATTCTCATAAATAAATCAAAGGATACTCTTTGTATTCCATTTCTAGAAATCTCAGTCCCTGATAAGTTAATTAGGGGACACAAACCTTTTGGGAAGTTCATGGTTAAAAGTGGTTATTGGTTTACCTAATCTATTAGATTTGATAATGTGTGAAAAATTAGTGACAATACAAAAGGCACTTGGTAGAGACACATTTAGCGCTTACCGATATCAAACAAAATCAAGCTATTTATGTAGTACTTTGTTCATAATATTTAACCATGCTTATATGCCCTATATCGAATGAAAGTGATACCATCCCCTACTTGTTTTCACTCTAGAAACATTTTGAAAAATATATTCATGCCATATGGACATGCCCATTTTCTAGAAGGTTTTGGAAAAGGACTAGCTATGCTTGCTTCCATAAGGTATTTTTAGGTGGCTCTACAACTGACTTATTTTATTATTTTATTGATGTTTCAACATATGGATAGACCTGGAGTTTGGTCTGTCTAGTAGCCTAAACCTAGAAGAGATCCCCAGCCAATGGATAAGTCATCCCAAAAGAGCTTCCTTAGACCACTCCCATAATGCACTCTTAAGAGAGACTTGTCCGAGCCAACCTTTGCATCTATAGGGTGGACCATTAGTTCGAGTTGTAGGGTGGTCGACCTAAATTTATGAATATATTTTTTTTCTACCATTTTTTCCTACTTAACACACTTGCATATGTATACCCTATGTAACTGACACCTGTATATGTAAAAATCTATATATGGACCCGCTAAGAGATCCATAAATTCAATTAATTACTTTTACTTCTATCTAAGTTCTCTCTTTACAAATCAGACAAATCCTAACATTTTGGCGCCTACCGTGGGGCTCAGATTTTGAGGTTGGGTTTTAGCTTCTCAATCCATATTTTATAGGATTCACCCCAAATTCTAGAGAGATTTATGAGACCAAACACTTATTCCACTTACTAGTTATCCCCAGAATCACGATCACCTGCTCCTTATTTCCATGGTATTAATGTGTGGTGAAGGATGATTAAGACTAGCAAATGGGGAGGCAGTGGCAGCACTGGACAACATCTCACCAACTCATAATGATGCCAGATTAGAGGTTAGCCCTTATCAATAGTTGACTCGTCAACTCTTCGAGTTAAAAAGAGAGCTCAAGGAGACCAGACGAGAGAATAGGTTGCTATGCTCCCTATCAGGTGAGGGAACCTCTAATGATCAACCCACCAACCTGATTGATAGAAATAGACCATAGCGCGTCATGAATGAGCCTACTTAGGGGGGATAGAAAGTCGAAGGAAACCTCTTTTCTAGCTTGGTGAGACCTAGCAACAAGTAGTGGATCCAAGAAAAGAAAAAATGAGAGGTGTGATTTCAGGTGTTAGAATAAGCAAAAAAGAAGTAAGAGCGGGCCTTGAAAGTAGCCAATGAAAGGCACGGAAAAGGAAAGATTTCATGTGATGTGGATAAGGACTGTGAGCAACTATGTGTATCCCCATTCTCCGATAAGATATAGAATGAAGAACCACCATCCAAGTTCAATGCTCTCAAGTCCCTGATTATCTAGGAATTAAAGACTCTATAACACACGTACAACACTTCAAGGCGGCCATAGCCCCTATGAGCCTCAAACAAGGGAAAATAAATGCCATGATGTGCAAATTTTTTTCTATCACCCTCTATGACGGTGCCCAAAAGTGGTTTAACAACCTGACATCCTATACCATAACCTCATTCTTATAGTTTTCCAGGTTGTTCATAACCAACTATGCTTGTAATAAGCCCCTAAGAAAGGAGTCAAACTACCTCTCCTCAATTATTTAAGAGAAGGGTGAGTCCATTGAGGAGTATATGAAGTGATTTTAGGAAGAAAAGTTAGAATTCTTTGACTGTCCTAACACTATAACTATAGAAGCCTTTGGGCGGGGTGTCGTAAAGAATTTTAACTTATTCATAGAGCTAAGCAATACAATCCCTTGTACTTTATAGGAGGCATATGGAGAGGCGAGAAAATTCATTAATCTCGAAAGAGAATTAGGTCTAGTCAAGATCCATCAGGTCGATGTGAAAGTTGTGCCAAAGAAGAAAAATAGAAAGATAAGTCCTAATAGGGAAAATTAGAATAGTGGGGTCAACAGAAATAAGCTTTTTGCTCCAAAATAACAGGGTAAGTGGACAATAGTTAGGGAATAAGGGACCTTGGGGGAGGTCACTCTCTCCCTTTAGAGGGCCTCCCTAGAGAGTGAATTTGGCTTAGGCCATATTAAGGATAGAGCAAGAGCCAAATGTTAAATGGCCCCTAAAAATGAAGTCTCCATTTAGAGGCACATCTAAATGATATGCCTTCCACAAGAATATGAACCGTGAGATGAGATACTACTGGCACCTCAAAAAGAAAATTGAGGAGTTGTTGGCCAGTGGATATTTGAAAGACCTCATAGGAGGTGATAATGGAAAAGGAGTTTGTTAGAATAGTAAAGAAGCACCAAAATCGTCCACTACATCAAATAGTAGGAGAGACCCCCCCATAAAAATCCCAACATCAAAACTATCCATATCATACATGGAGGGCTTGGAATCAGTGGGGTCTCAAACAACTCACACAAGAGGTTTCCTAGAGAGCTCTGTAATGCCTTGAATATGTACACCATGGTGAGGTCCTCTATGAAGGTTATTTTCACTGAAAAGGATGAGACCTCATCTCATAATAAAGACCCCTTAGTGATCACTTTGAGAATTAGATCCTGTGATGTTTTCCGGATCATGGTTGACACAAGGAGCTTAGTTGATCTTATTTTTCTATCTACCGCAAGAGCCCTAGGAGTAAAATAAATTGACATTGTAAGGATGGACCTACCCTTAATAGGATTTAACAATAACACTACCCATGTGGTATTTTTTTATGGTACTACCTATCATGGAAAAAGGGTCAATAATGATGACTAATTTTGTCGTCATTGATACCCCAACTCATTACAACACTATCTTATCTAGGCCATGGATACATAAGATGAAGGTGATCTCGTCCACATTCCCAACTGATGAGGGCACGAAGGAGATAAAGGGAGCCCAAAAGAAAGCTAGAAGTTGTTAAAATGCCACCATGAAAGAGGTCATCCCCAAGTAGCGATCAAAATAGGGTCTTTCCCAAAGGAGGATGGGGGGTAAATTCTAGCAAGGTTTGTTAATCTAAATGAGGTGAAATACTTTCCAATATGAGATAAGGGTGAAAACCATCCTTGAAAGCTAAGTAGGGGTCTGACAATAGAGGTGGAGGAGCAACTTTTGCACTTGCACAAAACAAATTTTGATGTCTTCACATGGACCTTAACAGACATACCTGGGATTGATCTAGAAGTCATAACTTATAGATTAAATGTCAATCTAGAGGCTAGATCTATCCAACAAAGAAAGAGAAAGTTATCGAGGGATAAGAATGAGGTGATTAAAAATCAGGTTATAATCCTCAAGGAAATAGGAGTTATAAGGGAGGTTAACTACCCTACTTGGTTGTGAAAATGTGGTATTGGTAAAAAAATCCTATAGATCACCCCACATATGTGTGGCCTTTATAGACTTAAATTAGGCATGTCCCAAAGACTATTTCCCCCTCCCAAGTATTGATCAATTGGTTGATGCTATTGTCGATTTTGGGCTGATGAGTTTCTTGGATGCATATTCTGGTTACCATCAAATCAAAATACACCTTGAGGATGAGGAGAAAACATCTATCATCATCAAGAAAGGGACCTGCTATACCAGAATATTGTTTGGATTGAAGAATGCAGACACTATGTATCAGTGCCTCGTTAACAAAATGTATGTAGATTAGCTGGGGAAAGCCTGGAGGCATATGTGGACGACATGATAGTGAAATCAACACAACCTCTAAACCACATCAGAGACCTAGAGGAAGTATTTTTGGTAATCCAAAATCTAGACAAGATACAGGCCTTGGAAAACATGAAGCCACCTACCAACTGAAAGGGAATTCGACAATTGAATGGAAGAATAATGGCACTAAATAGGGTCATCTCCAAATGCATAAGTGTTTGCCATTCTTCAAGATGCTAAGAAAGAACACGTCAATTTTTTGGGACAAGGACTATAACAAGGCCTTTGAAGCAATCAAGCCGTACCTGAGCAACCCTCATGCTCTGGTTACCCCTTTCCCAAGCGAGACACTATATTTGTATTTGGTTGTAGCCCTCCATAATTACAGCACTGTGCCTCAAAGAAAAGAGCCTCAAAGTACATACGCAACCATTGACAAGTTGGCCTTCACCCTCAAAGTTAGTGCACAGAAGCTTAGGCATTAATTTGGTTCAAACACAGTGGTAGTACTTACCTCCCTACAACTAAAAAGTGTTTTGATGCGATTAGAAGTGGTAGGAAGATTGGCACAAATTGCCATAGAATTGGGCGAGTATGAAATTAATTACATGCCTAAAATAGCCATTAAGGGGCAAGCAGTGATTGAGTTTGTGGCTAAATTCAGTGAAACATCGGAAGTCATTAGTGATGAGGGGTATAAGGAAATGTTTAGGATGGATCAAATGGAGGGGCCAACGTGGAAAGTATTTGTTGATTGAACACACAACTTTAATGGTGCTAGGGTAGAGGTAGTCATAATAGAACATAATGAAAACTATTTCGAGTATGCCATTAGATTTTATTTCTAAGCAACTAATAATGTTGTAGAGTATAAGGTGGCTATATTTGGGGCCATGACTTCAAAGAAACTCAAGCCATATAAGATCACTTGGCATAGCGATCCTTGAATAGTGGTGAGCTAGTTCTTGGAGACATTTGAAGCTAGAGATGGAAAGATGAACGAGTATCTAGAAAGGCTAAATCGAGAGTGTTTGATAACTGTATTTTATATAGTTATTTTCATCGATTTTATTAATGATAATTGTTATGTTCTTTACATTTTTGTTTAATTTTAGGTAAATAAATTAATATTTACCTTTTATGTGTTAAGAAATACATTTTTAATAAAATTAAATAATTTGTATCAAAAATGTACTTAATTTCATATTTATGTCCACAAATATAATTTCAAATAATATAGTTCTTAATTACAATTTATCAAAATCGAAAATATAATTTAAATTGAATTTGGGCTTAATTATAATTATTAAAAGTTTAAAAATTTAATTTAAAATTAGCAAAGGGCTTAACTGTAATTTAAGAAAGTTTAAAATGTAATTTGAATTAAATTTGTGGGTCAAAATGCAATTAATTAAAGTTTGATTTTCTGCGCAGGTGAGAAGAATCCACGCGCTAATCTGCACGCGTGAAACGTGGACCGTCCGATCAAAGAAAAAACGGCTGAGATTCGCGCGTCCTTATTACACCCGACCAAAGAGAGTGGGTGCAGGTCTTTATTCTTCATGCGGCTCGGCACCAGTAGGGCCTACTTCCCGCGCAGGCCGGCATGCAGGGTGGGACCCATGTGTCTGTTACGCGTCTGCCAAAGGTTGTAATCTCGTGCGGCTGAACCATGTGCAATCGTTCCCTCCAACCATTTAATGTATGCCATGTGTTCAACATTTCCCTTGCACGAATCAAGAGCGGACGCGTGGTACGTTTCGAGGCATGAAAAAGTGCCAAATCCCACATCCGTTCCAGCCGTTGTCCCCCACATTTCGCGCTCTTATCCCGTGCGACAGGTCTGCGTGCGCCTATTCGTTGCAACCAATGATTTGCTGCCACATGTCCCACTTTAAGCTTTCAACCAATCATATCTCGACATGTGGCATGCACAATGAATTAAAAAATGCAGAAACGGCTCTTCTTTCACACGTGAATTAAAATAAGGTTTCGATTTTCACGTTATCGCGGATTTTAAGGAGAATGTTGGGGTTTTATTTTCGATACAAATTGTTACGCGTGTATGTATCTTAATATTTTTAATGTATTTTTTTGGTGCTATAAATAGGTGATATTATGATAGAGTAAAGGAGTTTTTTTCGAAGTTTAGTTTTGGAGATTATTTTGTGTTTGGTTTTGGACTGCAGAACACGCAGAAGCCATTTTTTGGCTTTTGTTGTGTTCTGCGTGTGCCAAATATTAATGAAACATTGATGTTTTAATTTTGCATCTTCTTCATCTTATTTTTTTGTATGTGTTGTAATTTTTATTTTAATTTTATGAATTAATTTAATTTTTCTAGGGTTGCATTTGATCTAAATTTATGAAGCTTTTATTTTAATTATTTTGATAGATTTATAAGACGTTCAATTTGTTCGTTCTATTTTGTGCTTAATGCTTTTTGATTATTTACGAATTTTATCAAAACGATTTGTGACATAAAAATAAACTTGAGAAAGGCATTTTTGTGTATATTGCTCGTAGATAGAATGACATGTATGATGAAGGATCGGAATATACCCTAATTGTATGTGTGACCATTTGAGAACTTAGAACTTAATGAATCTTGGTGAATTTAATTCTCATAGAGATATAGTGAATTAATTTAACGAGGTGTGTTTGTACGGAGCTCGGAAGAGATGTATGAATAAAATTAGAAGTTTTCGATTGACAAATTAAATGTACTAAAAAATATAAATCAAAAGAAAATAATATGGTAAGAGTGGATTAATTTGGTGAAAAATTGCAATCCAAGATTTCTCTTATTTTCTTATTACCTTTTTTTACAATCAACGATTATTTTGGATAAAATCAGAGAGATACAATTTTAGTAATCAACAAACTATAGTAACAAATCCTCGTGGGAACGATACTTTACTTACAAATCTTTATTACTTGTGACCGTGTATACTTGCACGATTTTATGTTCTCCAAAAGAGACAACAGTGTTCAAAATTTTCTAAGTTTGAAATCAAACAAATAGCTAGAAATGATAATGATCATGTTGTTGCTTTGGCCACATTGCATCCTTAGGAGAGGAAAACCATGCTCGAGTGGTGTAAGCAATGATATTTGTAGGAGCAAGTCTGGAGGAGGTTGAAAGAATAGTTGGGTGTATGGATCCCACTACCAACCCATGGTTTACCCTAATCTATAACTTCCTAGAAAGGGAAGACCTACCAGAGGATCACAAGTTTGTAAAAGAAATCAAGGTGAAGGTAGGTCGATACATGCATGAAACATGTAAGTTGTATAGAAGAACCATACTCAGACTAGGGCTCTTGTATGTAGCCAAGGAGGGAGCTGAAAGACTGATATTTGAAAACATAAAAGAGAGTGAAATTCTCATTTAGGTGAGAGGAAGCTATCCCATTGGATTGTAAGGTAGGGTAACTATTAGCCCAATATGTTGGTAGCTTATACAATGTATGCTTAGCAATGTGACAAGTGCCAAAAATTACCCCATTGTCGCACAGGCCACCAAACACCATGACAGGGTTGGTAAGTCCTTGGCCCTTCTACAAATAGGGGCTTGACATAGTGGGACCTCTACCTGCAACAAAGGGTCAAAATAAGTTTCTACATGTGGCCATTGATTATTTTTCTAAATGGATTGAAGCGGAACCTTTCAGAAGAATACGAGAGGAATATGTGATTTGATTTATTTGGAAGTCTATAATTTATCAATTTAGCCTACCTAAGGAACTTGTTATTGATAACGCGAGGTAATTTATAGGTCGTAACATCAAGGAATTTGCCATCAAATATAACATTAAGATGTGTCACTCAATGCCATATCATCCCCAAGCCAATGGTCAAACATAATCTTCTAACAAATTAATCATCAAACTACTAAAGAAAAAGTTGGAGAGTGTACAAGGAAGATGGGTTGAGGAGCTACATTGGGCATTTTAGGCTGTCAAGACTAGCCTTCAAGGTAGCACTAACGAGACCCCTTTTCTTTGGTCTTTGGGATAGAAGCAATAATTCTAATTGAAGTTATGGTACGAGTTGCCAGATCATCCTTAATAGAAGAATAGAATGATACGAGTAGGGCAATCGAGCTAACCCTCATTGAGGAGAAAAATAATACAACTTTGAGGAAGATAATTGAGAAGAAAAGAAAAGTATCAAATTATTACAAGGCTATACATTTCAAAGTGTTCACTATAGGTGATTGGGTTCTCAAGAGGGTTTTTGCTAGCAAGAAGGAATGGATGGCCAAAAAAATGGGTGCAAATTGGGTAGGGCCTTATCAAATAATTGAGACAATACCAAGAGGGGCCTACTTGTTAAGATGCATTGAAGGAGTTGAGGATGGCACAAGCTAGAATGGAAAAAATTGAAAATATTACTACTTCTGACGTATCTTAATTTACTACTTTCATGTACCATCATTACATGCATACATATGAAGTAGGTTCCTTCAACAAATGATTCTTTCCCAGAAATCCTCTACTATTATATGTCATGGGCTATCACCTCGGTTAAGAACCAAGTAGAGTGCCTTAACACTCATAAAAGTCACAAATTGATCAACTTGATTAGGAACTAGGTTGGCACTTTGACACTAAAGGGAGAGTTAAGCACCTTGATTAGGAACCAGGTAGATCTCACTCTCTCACTATTATAGGTCACAGGCTAATCACCTTGGTTAAAAACCAAGTAGAGCGCTCTGACACTTGCAAAAGTCACGAGTTGACCACCTCAGGCATGAACCAGGTTGGCACTCTAACAATAAAGGGATAGTTAAGCACCTCAGTTAAGAACCAGGTAGAGCGCCCTGACACCCATGAAATTCCATGACTCGTTCACCTCAATCTGAACATATGAAAATGGAAATATGTATTGGCCTGGTATAGCAAGAGCGTTCTATTAAAAACATTTTTTATTGCTCGAGCTTACAATGCTCTTAAAGATTTATTAATACATAGCCTAGTCACACAAAATCAAAAATTCCTTAAACGCTTTGACACATGACTGATGTTTGGGTAATCTGTCTACTCCACCAAGGGTAATAGCTCTCCTTGAATCTTGATGATTTTCCTTTGTACATTGGCCACTATTTCGGGAAGGACATACCTCAATATGAGTACTGCACGCTCCAATGTTTTGGGAGGGACCATTTCATTTTTCATTCAAAAAATTGATTTTTAATTAATAAAGTTTGGATTACAAGAAATGGTGAGCTCGTGACGACATAGGTAGAAGTGATGTCAAGCTGAAAAAATTTAAAAAAGTATATAGGCCCTAGAATATACTACAACAATATGCCCAAGCCATAAAGATCATTGGTCCCCATTCCCACCTTTTGCACCTGTCACCTCAACTCCATCATCACTCTTACTAGAGATGAAGCCCTTCTCCTCATCCCCATCTTGAGATTGCGTAGACATGTATTTGGGAGTGATTAGGATATCTAGAATACGTTAGTAGTAATCCTCAGGTCTCTCTTCTCGGCCTTTGCCTTATCCTTAAACTTAGCCACTTTACGATTGCAGGCCTCAAATCTTTTCTAGGCCTCCTTAATCTTGCCCTTGGCTTTTCTTTGAGCCTTTAAGAACTCAGCAAGATGCCTGGAGTACTCATTCAGCTTGACGGTGGCCTTAGTCAGTGTTTCCTCTTTATCTATATCCTCACCCTCCTACTTATTAGCCCTCGCCAGCAGCACTACATACTTGGCTCGAGTAGAGACATGTTATTATTTTTCTTATGCCAGTTCATGCTTTAAATGCGCCACACATTGAGCCCTGTCAAATCCATAAAGTAGCTATAACTAAAAGAGGGATGAGCATGACATAAAAAATATGTCACGAGGTAAAGCTTGTAAAAATGCAAATTTTTATTATAAACATAAGAAGTGAGGTAGGATTAACACACCTGGTACATATGGCGTTAAACAAAAACCTTAGATCTCGTATTATTACATATGACCTTGAGTTCCTTCTCATAAGCTTTGATAAGAAGATGACTCATGTAATGATCAAGATGCTCTAACACTAAGCCTTGGTATAGAGCCACCCTATCCATGTCGGTAGTAAGATTATTGATGACACCCTTCCCTTTCCTCGAATCATGTACAAGCTGGTTAGATTTTTTAGGACCCGAGCTGGGAGGTGGTGAAATGTATTGGTATTGCTGTCTTGCAACATGTATAAAATCTCAAAGACATTCAATGGCTTCAATTTGAGTGCGAGCTCATTGATGGTCACTTTCCTCTTCCGTTTAGAGGGGATATAGAGGCCTTTTTGCCCAGAAAATTTTCTCCTCTTCTTACCTTTGGATGAGTCCCTCCTAGAAATATGAGGTGTACTCTTTTGGGAGCTCACCTCTTAGGAAGAAACCTTACTTTTTATTCAAGCCAAGAGATAGGCGATAGTGAACACAATAGTATCTATAGAACATAGTCGATGATATATTATTATCATAAGGTTGCGCCAAAAAAGAGAGGAAAAAGTTGAAGTCTTAGTGCTAGTTCACCATCATCAATAACCATCTCAAACTTTCCCCCATAGTCTATAGGAGGGTTTTGGCACTTAGGAAGAGCTCGAGGTTTACAAATAATCCTATTGAGGGATCTACTAAACTCTACCTCATCAGCTTGCACACAATAAAGTGTGGGGTATTTAATAAATGCCTCAATGGGATTTTCTCAAGGAGATAGTTTTGGACATCAGCTAACTATTGCTTCCCATCCAAACTCAAGGTTGTGATGAAGGAGCCTATATTCCTTATCACAAAATTTGTGCCATTCTAGATGCTCTTTATCAAACTTGTGTCACTTTTAGGAGATTCCCTCCGGCTTGAGACATAGAAGAAATATTGCTTTCAATTATTCTTATTCTCTAGGAGGGCCACATTTATACCTTGGTCCTATTTTACGAAATGTATACCCTCTTCAGGTTTATTGGATTCTACTTTAATATGTAAGCCTTATTAAAATCAAGCATATCCAAATCCACCCAGAGCTCTTGGCATATCTGTGTAAGTTAGAGTAGGTACCTCCACCCATTAGGCATCAATTGACCTAGTGCGAGTTGAGTCCTAGCCAAAAATCTCCTTATGAGTAGATACATGGGAAACCTTACCCCCTCACTAGTGGAATCATTACTTGATATGAGGATGAGATGTGTATGTTTTCCTCAACCTTTTCTTATCATCAGATGATAGTTCATTGGTCTTAACTTTGGCCAACCAACCCTTGGTATGACTTATAGGTTCCCCAAACCCTATGTTCCTTGCTTTCTTCCTCCATGTCCTAGGCACTGATATCTAAGTTCGGGGCACGTTCAACCTAATGGTTTGAATAGCTTGAGGATGAGTGGTAGAGGTAGACGACTGAGGTTGAGATTGACTCTCTTTCTTGGAAGAGTTTGTCTTAGAAGACTCCAAGTCATCACTTGCATTGGGGTATTGAGGTAAGGTACGAGAAGAAGAGATTACCTAGGGTCGAGTTTGAAAATAAAAGGGAAATGATTCTTTAAAATTGACCTAAAAAAATAAAAAAAGTGTTAGCCTCATGAAACTTGCACTCTAAAACCTGAGCAAACAAGTTATGTATCGAACTGGGTTCTTACCACCAAATTGAAAGACCCTTTTATGGTGTGAATTGTAGCGATAGAGAGTTTTTTCTCCTTACTTTTTTCTAATGTGTAGGAAATAATGAAAAGGCTTAGCCCAGGCACCTCCTTATATAGAGACACATATTTTCTCTCTCCAATCAACATACATGCAATTAGTATGGGAGTTGAATGGTTTAGATTCACTACCCGAGTATTATTCTTCCACCTTAGATCATAGCTCAAAGTCCAGCTAAAAGAGTTTTGGGATTAGATGTTTGGACATATAGGTTGACATGAAGCCCAAGCCACCTTGCAGCCCTAGCCTAGAAGATAACTTGAGCTAATGGATAAGTGATGAGCAGAACGGGCATCGCCAATCCTGCCAATACTTTGGTTTTATATTTATAAAACTCTCGCAAGTGCATGAATCATTTCATAGAAAATGATAAGTATATTCCCAAGGTCGATCTAAGGAAGGAATATATGTGGTTTTTAATTTATTATTCAAACTTTTAAAAACAAAATTAAATCCTAAACATCCTGTCACGACATTTTGATTTTTGTGTTTCTAATCTAATAACGTAAAAATAAACATAGATACACATTCAATTAACATTTATGAAAATTTTATCTTTTATAATAGTGGAGTATTTATGGATATAATAACTAAGTTAATTATGCTTGCTCATATTATTTAGGTTATTAAAAATATAAATTGATATTTATTGATTCTTTCTTTTTTATATGAATACCATCTTTGGTGGGGTTAGATATTCTTTGTTAACTAAATAAATCAATTAACACCTATGGGTGGGGTCGATAACTAATTTTGTTAATTAAATTAATTCATTTTTTCTAAGAGATTGAAAATGAACCATTTAAATGCCACCTTTGGTGGGATTAGAAAGTTTAACTTTATTCAAGGTGTCCAAATTAAACCTAAGAATTTAATTATCCGAGTACAAACTTTCAAGTTTTAAAACCACTATTGAAAACATGTTGTCAATAAATTTTCAGATAATAATTCTTATAAAAACTTTTGAAATAGAGCTTCACTCTAACTACCGGGTGATTGTACCAACCAATAAAAGAGTACCACTTTAAAACAAACCGGATAACTAAACCTTAAAATCTAATTTTCAGATTTAAGTTTGTAATAAAAAATAATATATTTCTCTCTAACATTCTTAATATAAAATCTTGAATAAAAATAAAATTAATTCACTTTAGGGATTTTTACCTATTTAATATTTCGCAAGCATAACAACGTTATTATTATATCATGTTTACAAACAGCTAGCAAAGTTAAATTTAATCACAGACAAATTAAATATAACATATAAGAATAAAGCATAAAAAGTAACTGTAAGGAAAATAAAATCCTTAAAGTACTTTGATGTTATTCCTGTTGCTGGAAAACCTCCAAACATAATTTTCACTTCCATTTATTGAATCAAAAAGCAAATAAATTACAAAAACATAATTAGTTCTTCTCAAAAAAAGAAGAACTCTAAAATTAAGAAAAACTAAAAACTAAGAAATGGAGAGAAAGAAAGAGAGAAGATGTATTTTTTAAGTGTGTTTTGAAGTGAAAAGAATGGGGGTATTTATAGGTGAGAAGCGAAAGAAAAAGTGGGTGAAAAATAATTAAAAATGGTGGTAATGCGGAGTAGTGAATGATGACATCATTGCTGACGTCATGTTGGCGTGGGCACGGCGGCACGGGCAGACTAGGCGATACGGTACGCGCTGATGGGCGTTCACACGCGCAGAATGGATGATGTGCACGCGTTGTTCAGCGCGGCTGGGCGGGTGCAGGTGCGATTTCCTCTTTTTTGAAATTTTTGACCCTTTTGATCCATTTTATCCAATTTTTCCATATTTGTTGTCTTTTCTGCATTTATTTTATGAATATATTTGTGATGTATTGCCCCTAGTTTTTTTCTTTGAGTCTTTAAGTTGCTTTTTTAAGAGAAAATACTTGAAAAACAAAAAATACCCTTTATTCCAAAAAGATAGATTTATATAAATATATGATAAAATCATATAAATATATATATTTTTAATCAATTAACGTTCATAAAATTATGGTAATTTTAGTACTTTTTGAGCACTCATCAATAAGTCATCCCAAAAGAACTTCCTTAAATGGCGCCCATAACGTACTCGTATGAGAGACCTGTCTGGGCCAACCTTTTTATCTATAAAGTCGACTACTTGTCCGAGCTGTAGGGTGGTCGACCCAAGTTCATGAATATACTAGTTTTTAGCTATTTTTCCTTCCTAACACACTTACATATGTATAGTTATGTAACCCATACATGCGTGTGTAAAACTCTATATATACCACTACTACAAAAATGGGCTTTAAAGTTGGTTCACTGAACCGATATTAAATTGATTGACTTAAAATATAAAGTTTGTTCACATAGTCAACCGACTTTACATTTTATGATTTTTTTATTTATTTTTATTCTCATTTTTCACTCTACTAACCTGTATTCAATATAGTATAAAAAAACAAAAATAAAAATAATAATACAAATAATTAAAATTTAAATATAATTAATTACTTGATAATTAAATTTATTAGAAAAATAAATAATGTATATACAATACATATATATATATATAGTTAACTTAAATTACAAATAAAATAATGTCATCAAAATGTAATTGGATTATGCGAGCAAGCTTGGTTGGCTTTGAATCACCAGCATTGTGACAAGGAAACTAGACAAAAAACACCGGGTTCATATAAAAATTCATTCCCCTACATACATGAGCAAGTAAACATCCATTAAACAAGCAGTCTAAGCTTTAAAGACATACAAATGGAGAAATTAAATCATTATAAATATTACCATCAAAAGGAGATTACCACAACGACATACGAGTGATATAACCCTTCGAACTCATATTAGCACTTTATTAATCATTTGTCTATAAATATGAAGTTATCTAGAATCTCTATTGGTATTTTTAATGCTACAATGAGCTCTAAATATGAAATCAAGTGTAACTCATATTTTGTTACTTGGCTTGTGTGAGTTTTGGTGCCTTTAAACGTATGGAACAATTTTGTAATATGTTCATGGGCACCAAACCCATACAAGCCAAGTAACAAAATATGAGTTACACTTGATTTCATATTTAAAGCTTATTATAGCATTAAAAATACCAGCAGAGATTCCAGATAATTTCATATTTATAGACAAATTATTAATAAAGTGCTAATATGATGTTGTCATAAGGAAAGTAGGCGAGAGAGATGAGATGAAGTTTGGGCCAAAAACAGGTCCATAAAAAAATGCATTCCCCTAAATACATGAGCACATAACCATCTATCAAACAAAACATCCATCAAACAAGGGAATTCAGACACAGGAATAGAGAAATTAAATAATTAAAAAATTTACCGTTATGTTGTCATATGCTATTCAAGATCATCAGAATCTTCTACTGATTCTTCTTGTGATGATATAATTTGAACCATGTGTTCTATCCATTCCTCTTGTAAATCATCAAAAATTTGCTGGTCGTATCCCGTCTTGTTCCAACCAAAGAACTACATGTATTTAAAATCAAAATAAGAATGTAATTTCATGTATTTACAAAAAATAACTCAAATATGTTAAAAAAATTATGTATATAGGTAAAAGATATTACCACATCATCAATTGGAATTTTGATATTTGTGATGATTTCGCTCATAAACTTCATGACATAATAACCACACATGACTCCATTATTTTGTTGTGGAACCTACAAAAAACAAGTGTACATGATTTTCCATATTCGAACATCTTTATTATTCAATTGTAAAATTAATAAAATTATTAATATTCACTTGTACATACCATAACTTTTGTCCATATAAGCTTATGAGATTTTTTAAGGGCAATGCCCCTAAACTTGTTCCACAACTTCCATGCCCTATCAAGGTTTAAAACAGTTAGTTTTTTTATTAAATATTACAAAAAATAATAGAAGAAACCAATAGCTAGCTATAACTCTTACATTTCAACAACTGCTTTTGTATCTTTACTCAGTTCTATGGAAGCTGAGTCATAGTACCAAGCATGATTATTGAACATATCAATGATTACTAACATCCAATGATCTTAGGCTTGTTCAAACCCTAGTGGCCAAGGGATTATCAACTTTTGATTTCTGTTAAGCATTAATGCCCTATCACATAATTGTTTAGCTCTGATGCTAACATCCTTCTCTTGATATTGATTGACATATGAAGAATCATAGAACATTACTAAATGTGATGAGTGATTATGTTGAAGTCGATAATAACAAGCCCTATATAAAAAAGGATTTCAATAAGTAATTAGATAATATAAATATAATTATATATGTTCTACATAAATGAAAGAAAATTAAATAGATTGAGGACTCACCTTGTCCACACTTGAATTATACTTAAATCGATTATTTGATATTCAAATAGTTACAATATACACTCATTCGATATATAAGTTTGGCCGAGGTCTACACCAAATATTTCTATAGGAAGTGCCATAGTCTATCCATCATTTATGCTAGATGCCTTCCCAACAATAGTCATCAAAGTGGCAAGATTTTTGCTAAAGTTTAAAGCATAATCATAACTATACTTTTTCCAAGGATTCTTCTTGAATGACTTCGTACGTGATGATTGGCCACTAGACATAGATTTAGCACGAGATATTTGCTACATCTCTCTTAAATTTTCCGCATTTAAGAGTTATGGTATAATAGACTAAAAAAAGTATTCTGTATGTTAGTAACAATAAAAGATATAATAAAATAATAGTAGTAAACAAGTGTTATCTTTTAAGTTAAAAAATAGTATCACGACAAAATTTAGAACAACTTGAATCGACGGCCAAGCCACATACTGTCCAATTGCCTCTTGGACTGTGGTAGCATCAGAAGGCACAAGTAGTGGACACTCATGAAGCAATGATTGATCAATTACTATTCACCAATGATTAGGCAAATATTGATTATGAATCATCCGATCATCGCTTAATTGATGTACCGTTGCAATAGAAAAAAAGTCCGTTGACGAAGGATGTTTCAACAAATATTTCATATTCTGTAAAACATTTTAAGTGTTATATGTAAAAATATAAAATATAAAATAAGAAATTAAAATCTTACCACATATGATTCATCAAATAGAGGAGGACTCCCATGTGGGGTAGCTATTGGATGTACATTCTCACCAAAATATTCATCGTGGTTTGATTGATGGTAAGAATGCACAAATTGCATTGGAGAAAATGAACCACTACTTGATTGCATATGCATTCCTGGCATATAGGGAGGACCAATAGGATGACTATATCCTATATTGGATATAGTTTGAGCGCCATGAGATTGCGTGGGTGGCATGCCTGGCATGGATGGTGGCATGCTTGGCCAATATGGCATGCCCTGGTTGTAGAATGATGTCATGCCTGACATGTGTTGTGATTGATATTCTTTTATAGTGGCAATCTCACTTAACATTGAGGCCTTAAAGAAGTTGAGTTCTTCTTCAATTTTAGTGTACTTCTCCTTACTCACCGTATGAGGCTTTTGTTTTGCAATGTTAAAATACTCTATATAACCATCATATTGGCTACCTCCCCTAACACGACCAGGATGGTCACGTCCGAATGCATGATATAGATCATCTCTCCTAGGCGCTTCGATTATTCCACCCTTGGATATTTTCTCCTGAATAACTCTATAAAAATAATAAATAACACAAACATATCACGCATTCACTACTACAAAATTGGGTATTTAAGTCGATATGTAAAATCAATTTTTGGAAAAAAATTGACTTATAATGAATTTAAAGTCGATTTGATGTAGAATCGACGCTATCCACGTAGGATGTAGCGTCGGTTGACATGTCTAACCAACGCTATGCATGGACGTAGCATCGGTTCTAGGTGCCAACCGACGCTATCCACGTAGCATAGCATCAGTTGACACTTGGAACCGACGCTATCCACGTAGCATAGTGTCGGTTGAGATGTGGAACCGACGCTACACACGTAGATAAATTATTTTCTCTTCTTTCTTCCCCAAACATAAACTATTCCAAGTGTTGCATAACTCTCAAAAACCCAAAACCTTCTCCACTTCTCCTCCACTCTTTCTCATTTTCTGGCCATCTACGACTACCAATTCTAGCACCAGTTAGTGGGTTTTTTTCCTCTCTAACTAATCTTTTAGATCCCCTATTTTTTTGACCAAAATACTCAAATTTTTATACCTATTTCTCACTTACAAAACACAATTTTTTCTTCCTTTCTTTCATTTTGTCACTTCATTTACTTTTGTAAGTATTTCTATTAATTTTACGCACTTATTATTCATATTTTTTATTATTATGTGTTATTATTTATGTGTATAAATTTTGTATTATATATGTAGGTTTGTATTATAACATTAGGAGAAGAATATGATGATCTTGAATAAAATAGAACAAAACCATTGTAATTTTTCTTCTATTAATTAATATTTTATTTTTTAAATATTTGTATTATTTGAACTATTTACTAAACTGATTTTGGTTTTTTTTTCTGCTTGAATACAGGTTTTTATTTGAGTATAATAGAAAATGAGTAAATTTAAAAAAAAAATTAAAGTCGGTTCACGCATTGAATCTACTTTAAATTTTAAGTCATTTCATTTAAAGTCGGTTCAGCGAACCGACTTTAAATTGGTTTAAAGTCGATTTTTAACTGACTTTAATGCCCCTTTTTGTAGTAGTGATTATTACATCAATTATTAAAAATCATTAAGACTTTGTATCAACTGAAATTACTAACCAACTTATTTAGTTGTTCTTCACCTCGCTTAAACATCGGTCTTGAATTTTTCATTTTGGGAGTCTTTGTTTCTATGTACAATTCAGTTCGGGTAATAGGTCTACGGAATTCAACTTCCTACATAAATTATGAAAAAATTATTAACCATGACATGAAATTAAATTGAGGAAAATAAATATAAAAATATTTATAAATTAACACAAATTAATAATACCATTATATATCTAACTTCAGGATTCGAAGACCTCCCAATACGGTTAGGAATAATGTTATGCATTTGTATATTCTCATGTTCTTCCCTAATAATTTTAAATTCATCCGTATGTCTATAATCCACGAAATCTTTCCAAAGTTGAGGTGTAATCCATGGGTGTCCTTCAGGGATTTCTTGCCAATTTAGAAGTCTTGTATTCCTTCCATGCCTTATTTGCAATCTTATAACACTTGCTTTCCCAATTGTTATTGACTTTGTAACGATTCTGTAAAAACACACTACAAAAAATTAGATATAATACAAAAAAGATATAATATATGTAATTGATTATAAAATAAAAGAGACTTACACAAATGGTTATCCATATTTTGAACTTTTCTACATCGTCAACCTGAGAACAATCATTTATTTTGATTGGTATACTGAACTTCACAAGTCGACCAATAGAGGATTTCAATTGTTGGCCATTTTCCTCTATTGGATTACCAGTAGGATAAAATAGAACAGATATTCTATCATCTGGGTTAAGTGCAGCATCATGTATATTCGCCCAACCCCTTCTTTTCAAATACCCCAATAGATCATTTTGATCTACAAGCTCTATTACCCGAGGATTCATGAAATATCTGCAAACAATGAAGAAATATAAATTAATTGACAATTTTAGGAGCATACATATATATATAAGAGTTATTACAACAATATAGAATATACGTTATGTTTAATTAGGTTTTTGATCGTATACACACATTCCTTCACAATCACTTCGAGCCCATGATGAAGAATCATCGTCATCAACTAGATCATCACTTACATTAGGAAATTTATTAGAGAAATTACTAATATTGGTTAATATATCAAGCATACGGTCGTCATCTTCTAAAGCATTACAATGGTAAAACTCTTTTTATGGAGGCATTAACACAACATACCATCTTGTGTCAATTTGATCGCTCACGTAAAATACTTGTTTTGCATGAAGTGCTAACGTGAAAGGATCATCAGTATGACTTATCTTGGATAAATTTACAAGGGTAAATACAAAATCATCTATTTTATATCCAACATTGATAACATCTTCGACCCAATCACACAAGAAAACTATTTCATGGAAGACCTCATAATCCAATTCTTAAATCTCTTGTATTATACCATAATATGTTCTATAAGAAAGTATAAGATTACCATATTTTGAACTGGAAAATTGCATAGTTTGTGCAACTATCTTCATACCACTATTCTGATTTACTCAGACTTCGTCCCTAGCTTGAGTCGTAAACCTCGATCCATTTATTATGAAACTAGAAAATGATTTGACATCGAATTTTGGCCCATGTGCAAATCATTGTAAACTTTATGATATTTTATGATTGGGTTTCTTGAGTTCATCTCGAATCTATGTATACAAAAACATGAAATGTGTTTAGAGAAAAATTTTAAAACATTGCATAGATATAGAAAATACATGCATGAAATTTGGTTTGTGACACTTACATGGTTGCAAAACCAATTAATAAGCTCTCGCTTATGTTCATCATACAATCATTTTTCTCCTCCTTTTTTTTATAACGAGGATCGATCTTCAATAAGTTTAAATGAATCTTGTATTGTTATTAAATATATATGAAGTATATACCATTATTAATAGTTAAATAAAAAATGATTTTTGCATAAATGGAAAGTTTGAACATCATTTACTCTATATACGGTTGTGCCTCATTATTATTTACCAAAATGATTCGGTGTGCTTTTTTCCATCGAGTGTGATCAATAAAAAATTTCTTACTTCCACCAAGCATATGGTTACCTACTTGGATCATGTGATGTTCTAAGAACAACTTGTGCGTAGGATTCCCAATTTTAGTGCAACCACTAAAGTATTCAGAACAAAACTCAATGGCCTCTTCAGCAATGTAGCGTTCCATCATGCATCCTTCAAGTCGATTTCTATTATTTACATATCATTTAAGGACTTACATATATCTCTCAAAAGGATACATTCACCTTAAGTAAGTAGGACCACACAATTGAACCTCTCGAACTAAATGAACACATAAGTGAATCATTATATCGAAGAAAGAAGGAGGGAAATATTTTTCAATTAGACACAAAGTCTCTACAACATCTTTCTGTAAAGAATTTAACTCGCCAATTGATATAGATTTCTTGCATATTGTATTGAAGAATGAACAAAGTTAAATTATTGATAACTGAACATGTTTTGGAAGAATTGATCTAATAACAACTGGTAATAACTATTGCATTAAGATATGATAGTCATGTGATTTCAATCCATAAAGTTTCTTATCGGTGATAGACACAAAATTTCTTAAGTTGGATGAGTAACCATTAGGAACTTTCACACCCTTCAAACATTTACAAAACACATCCTTCTCTTATGTTGACATTGTATATGATGTTGGTGGAAAGTATGTTTAACTCTTATCATTTTCCACCCTCGGTGCCAATTCAGGTCGTATGCCTAGTTTCTTTAAATCCAGTCTTGCTTTAATTCCATCCTTTGTTTTTCCAAGTATATTAATAAAGTACCAATCAAGCTCTCACATACATTTTTCTCAATATGTATGACATCTAAGATGTGATGAATGTGTAGGTCTTTCCAATAAGGTAATTCCAAAAATATTGATTTTTTATTCCAACAACCATGGTAAGTCGGTTCAAACTCTTTTTCATTTTCACCCATTTCATTAGTTGACCTCTTTTGTTTCCCTACGTTAGTGAGTTTGTTTTCATCTTTTCGTATCGTTTGAATGTCATACCATTCAATTGCCTTGTGTCCAGATGGAAAAATCGAACGGTTTCTTTTGGTATCTAAACTTGTGTCCAGATGGTAAAAATCTTCTATGTCTTCTATAAGACATCTTTCGTCCGTGAACAAAATAAGTTGTAGAAGTTCCATCACTACATATAGTGCATCCCTTATAACCTTTTGTTACATGTCCTGATAAGTTTCCATAGGCAGAAAAATCATTAATTGTCCATAAAAGGACCCCTTCAAGTTAAAGTGTTCTTCTTTATGTGCATCGTAAACATTTACACCATCATTCCACAACGTCTTTAAATCATCTATTAGAGGCTATAAATATACATTAATATCAACACCGAGTTGTTTCGGTCCTAAGATCAATAATGTTAACATCGTGAATTTTCTTTTCAAACACAACCAAGGAGGAAGGTTGTATGTTACCATAATTAATGGCCAACAACTATATCTACTACTAAGGAAACTATATGGATTAATTCCATCAGCAGCAATGGCAAGATGAAGATTGTACAGATCAGATGAAAATTGAGGAGATAAATTATCTACTACTTTCCAATTTGGAGAATCACAAGGATGACGTAGCACCCCATCATCAAATCGATTATCTGAATTCCAAGTCAACATCTTTGATGTCTCTTTACTTTTGAACAACCTTTGAAAGCGAGGAATCGGAGGAAAGTACCAAAGAACCTTTGCAGGCACGCTTTTCTTATGTGTTGTCTCATTTGTACCATGCTTCCATCTCAATTATTTACACATTGGACAATCATCTAATGTCTCATATTCTTTTCTATAAAGAATACAATCATTTGGACAAGCATGAATCTTATGATATTCCATGCCAAATCGACTAAGAGATTTCTTCACTTCATACATTGAAGATGGCAATTCAATATCCTCAGGAAACATATCGAGTATTAGATTTAATAATTCTGTGAATCCCTTGTCAGAAAAACCATGTTTTGCCTTCATATTGTACAAATGAACCAATCCTGACATTTTAGTGTATTTTTTGCATTTCGGATACAACGGTTTTTCGGCATCTTCCAGAAGTTTTTTAAAGGTTTGGGGATCATCCTCACGTAGTTCATCTTCAACACCATGGAACATATTTTCTGTGTGTATATTATGATAAGATATATGTAATCCACTCACATTCTTATTTATCTCTTCTCCATGAGTATTATCAATATTTTCTCCATGATAATATCAACATTTATAGCTCAAAAGAATACCACTACGGATAAGGTGATACTTAACCTCGTCAAATTCATGAAATCGCTCATTTTTACATTTAACACATGGGCATCAAATCATACTAGTTCAAGTATTACTATTTATACAAGCAAATTTCATGAAACTTTCAACTCCAAAAATGTAGTCTTGCTCAATTCTACACTTTGACATCCAAGATTTTTCCATTTTCTATTAATGACATTAATTAAGCATATTAATTAATTATGTATCCAATGAATATATTTCAAGTATTATTATATATAAATTCTCTAATTATTAGAATATATACCAAAACATACAAATACAAAACATTTATTATTTTAATAATTTTACAAATGTATTACTTTTACTTAATAAAATATAATTATTTATATGTAAATAAATTTATCCACGTACGGTAAATATTATAGTCCCTCAAACCCACAACATGCAAATATTATGTCCACAAAAAATAAGCCAAACATATAATAACAAGCATAATACAAAACATACATAATTCAAAAATTTATACAAAAAATAAAGCAAACTAAATAAAAAGTCAAACAATTAATAGAAATACTTACAAGAATGTTATGAAGTGACTAAATGAAAGAAATGAAGAAGAAATGGATGTTTTGTAAGTGAGAATAAGTGAGAAAATGGGTATAAATTTTTTGAGTATTTAGCTCAAAAAAATAGGGGATCTGAAAGATAATGAGAAGAGGAATATAACCCACAAAACGACATTGAAAATGGTGGTCGGAGGTGGTTGAAAATTGAGAAATAGTGTGGGTTAGAGCTCGGTTTTGGGAGAAGGGGGGAAGAGAAATGGAAATTTTTTAACTTTCTGCTGTGAAGAAGAGAGTAGAATGGTAATATTTTGTGGCTAGTGTCGGTTGATGGGGCGAACTGATGCTATCCATGTGTAGGTAGCGTTAGTTGATGGGACGAACCGATGCTACACACGCATTTTAAAATTGATTTATTTTGTCCATTATTATTTTATTTAAACTCTTATATATATATATATATATGTACTATAGAAAAAAAAGTTATTTTAAAATAATATCCAAAACAAATATACAAAATTATATAAATTTATAAACCAATTGTCTAAAAAAAAGAAAAAATTATACTATATATATATCCAACTTAAATTTTAAAGAGTCAAATAAAATAATAATTGATTTAAAAAAGCATTATACCTAAAAACAATTTCAATTGTACACTGCATGCATTTTTTAATTTAAAAAATACACGTAGGACGTAGCATCGGTTGACGTGGCGAACCGACGTTATCCACGTAGGACATAGCGTCAGTTGACGTGACGAACCGACGCTATATGCGTGGATAGCGTTGGTTTGCCACGTCAACCAACGCTACGTCTTACGTGGATAGCGTCGATTCTACACCAAACCGACTTTAAATTCATTATAAGTCGATTTTTGCCAAAAAAACGACTTGACATAGACTTAAATACCCTTTTTGTAATAGTGTAAATATACTCCGTAAAAGATCCACGTATTCAATAAATTTTTCTAACTTCTCTGTAAGCTTTCTCTCTCCAATCCCAACGATCTACATTCTTTCTATTGAGGAAATTAGTTTACTGGTTATGCATCTTTGGTTGGCATGCAGTGAGAGAAATAGTATTTTCCATGGTGGTAGCCCCCAAAATCCAATTGTGCCCTCTTATAAGGTGTCTAACTTATGTAATGAATTTATGCACGCAAGTTCTCGCGAAAATGCTCACCCTGAAATCTCTCCTCCTTATGTGCATAGGTAGTTACCACCTTCCCCAGATTCCTTCAAGATTAATGTTGATAGTGCTAACAACTCGTACCTTAATAAGATTGTCATTGGATATATAATAAGGGATTTACATGGGCAGGTAAAACTATCAGCATCACTATTATGTTCTTAATTCTCTATTGTGTTAGCTACTAAACTATGGGCTATTAGAGAAGGAATTGGGTTAGCCACAGAGAGGGCGTACACTCCTTTTGTGGTGGAAGCAAACTCTCGTATCTCTATTAATTATCTTAATGGCGGTTTGGGATGTTTACTTGTAGAAGGTCTAATTGTGGACGACTTATTATGAATGGCAGGTTATATGAGCTGGATGAAATGGAGTTTTTTCCCTAGAGCTGCCAATGAGGCTGCCCACAACTTGGCCAAATTATCTCTTGAAAATAATGATCAAATAATTTGCGTTACTACTTTTCCTAATAACATTAGGCATTTGATTCGACAAGACATTGTTAGTGTCTCTACATGTACTAGACTCCTAATATGTATGGTTACTTTATGATGATTTATTAATAAAAGATTTACATTATAATTAAAAAAAAGCACCTGTATACCATTAGATGAGAGTAAATCAACATTTAGAAATAATTAATTAGATTAATTAGTTAGATACAAAATCACCTGTATACAAAATCGTGGTTTGGAAAGGAGAGTTATTATGCACTACAATTAATAATGCTCTAAAGGTTAACTATTATTACTTAAATACCCTTCATTGATTAAATGTCGGACGTGATCCTAAACATATGGATGATAGTTCTTTTAAGGGGTTTTATTGTCCTTTTCTTCTATTGGTGCATAATGGTCTTGATGGGAAGGAGTTGTTATTTAAATGAGTTGTGTTTGATCTTGATTTGTTACTATATATGGATAGTCAAAATTTGATAGTTCTAAATTGTAAGTCTTGTAGTTTTTGTGTCTTTATTGGCTTCCAATGTACAAAACACGAAGTCTATTTTTTACCTAGTGTATTTTATCTTCTTCTATCTAGGATTGGTTAGTGACGAGAAGGAATGCAAACACACATATAATTAGGTATACGTTGTAAGTGAACATGTTTACATACAAAATGGGGTTTGTTTTCGTAGTGTTCATGTTAGATAGAGTGGTATGGTTTTTGTTTCGTTTAAGAAGCAAGCAGAAGTTGTCTTTGTTGAGTTACCTATGTGGATATTTATGAAAATTAGTCTATAATTTTGCAAATGACAAATGGAATTTTTATGTGCCTTGTCGGACCCCTCGTTGGGGGGTCGACAAGGGTGGTAAATAAGGGTGATCGAAGAGGCCATCAGTGAGAACCTCGATGAAGTACCTAATGAGTTAGGATCATTTCTTTAAATACCTCAAATTATTTTGTGTTTGGCATCCTGAAAAATTGTAGCGAAACTTTGTCACATTAACATCTCGTTTTATGTTTTTTTGGGTCACTATTACCTTGAGTGTTTGTTCTGTAGTAGTGATTCATAATTATGTGAGAAAAACCATGCTTTTAAGTGGTGAGTACTGGGAATGGTATTTTCTAATGAGAGTAAAATAGCGTTCTTAAGTTGTGAGTGGTTAAGGCTATTTTACTGATGTGGTGAGAACAACACTGTGAGATTAGGATGGGTTGTTTTAGTGGTGTTCCCAAATTAGTGGTTGTTCATGATACATGATTGAATGTGTTTCCTAGTTGGTGGTTTGGGGTACTTGTTGAACATGTTTTGCACGTTGGTAGCTGGTGGTTCATGGTTAAAGGTTGTTTTCACGATTGTGTGTTCACATTCTATTTTACTTTATTGATCTACATTTACAAAAGCAGTAAGTAAGGGCATCGATATGCAATTAGGGTAGTGATCCAAACTAAAAGAGGTATTTGCGTTTATATTTCTATCGAGTTGTATCTATTTATTGTTTTTAGTGGATTATTTGCCACCGAGTGGTTTCCATAAGCAAACAAGGGATGTTACAACATAGGCATGGTTCTATGTGGGTTTACATTGTTACATTTGTTGTTATGCACGATCAGCTGTCAAGTTGTTATAATCTGAGTTTCTGTCATGTATGTACCAACATACTATATTTAAATTGATTAGAAAGCTTATGTGATTTATGTTGTTGTATGCCTTATTTCCTTTCCTTGTAGCATGCCTATAACTTTTGGATTATTCATGCTGTTGTATTAAATTAATCTACCTACTTGTTGATTAATTTTTATTGCTTTCATTATTTGCATGCAAGTTTAGCGTGTCTATATGGAGTCTTTATCTCCTTATCCTAGTTATGTACTAGAAGTTGGACTTTTTTAATTTCTTTGTTGTGTTTTGTATGATCGTATGTTGTAATAGTACAATCATACTTTATTGAATATGTTCCCACATATGAAGTCTTAAGTGATTGGAAGTTCTTTATTTCTTTTCATTATGTATGCTTGATCATATATTGTGTGCTTTTTGCTATGCTTTTGCTTGTTGCTAGCCTGGACAGGATCCTGTGAGGTATAATGTTATTAGTATGTTTACAACATATTGTTATTTTCTTATCTACTAGTTGTTTTAGCTATGATGAATTAAGCATGTTTTTTTCTATTGTATTATCTGCTTAATTCACTTTGTGAGACTGCTTGCGAAAAGATTCTATGAGTTGATATTTTCACCCCACATCTAGATCATGTTGTTTATTTGGATCAAAAGAACAATTGATATTTTGTGTAATTGTTTCTATGTATGAAATTCTTCTTAAATTTAAGAAAAATGGTTTCCAAAGTCCTATAGATAAGTTTTAGGTGATCATTATATATATATATATTATTCTTGTTATTTTAGAAAAAAAAGTCATAAAAGGATAAAGGTGAAAATTTTTAATTTTTTGCAATAAAATAATAATATTTGAAACTATTATTTAAAATAATATTATCTATTCAAGGTATAACAGAATATTAGTTTTTAAACGAAATAATAGATGGAGATTGAGGTACACGATAGAGAAGTCTAGATAAAAAACCAAATTGTAAACCTAATGAAATCCCTAACCTAAATCTAATCCATCCCCCGTCAATGAGTACCATGTTCTAAGATTCCTCACTACTTTCCATCAAATCAATTGATTGCTAGAGTTGAGTTGACTCGAGGCAAGACAATGGAGGAAAAAAAAGAGTTTATCCTTAGAGGCAAAAAGTGCAAGCCACATGGATGGTTAATGCAAGAGATGGTGGATAAGATAACAAGGACGAGGAGATAGAACTGATGGTGTTTGTTGAAAGGACACAGAATGGCGCCAAATCTAAAATAGGGGTTATTCATTGGGAGAAAGTATATGTAAAAAGACAAATAAAACCACTTTAATGAAGGCATTGATTGTCACATGATGAATTTTATTAAAATATATATTGTTGAAATATTGATTTTGTCATTCAATAACTCTTTTCTTAAAAACAATAGGACGAAAATGCTCGATTTCTATCTTATAGGACCAAATGACCTAAATGATCTAAGCTAGGAGACTGCTAAAAATATTTATCCCAAATAATTTGGCTTTTGATTGGTTTTTTTTGTTAGTAGTTAAATTGAGGTCTTTCTCTTTCTTTATTGTTTCGGCTCCGTTGCTCCTTTATAATGTATAAATAAAGAAGTGTCCATTTTTGTGTGATTGAGAAACTTACGTGATAACAGAAGAAAGAATGAAAGCATAAATATTGTTGGATGTAAAAATCACCTATATTTGTGGTCTTATTTGATTGATTTACGTCATTATTTAAAATCAAATGGATATAATCATCACATATTCAGCTCAAATTTAATTCAAAATAAACCATTTATGTAAGGCTCTCGAATTTATTTTAAAATGTATATTAATAATTTAACATCCACGTCTATAGAATCTCACTAGTATATTCAATAATTTATATATTATTTAATCATATACAAATAATAAATAATTTAAAAACAATGGTTGTACTTATAGAAATTAATGAAGAAAACAAGGTAAAACAATAGAGTTGAATTGAACCACAATATTGAGAGATATGTGATTATTTAATGTCTTTAACATTATCTTACTATTTAATTAAAAATGTTGTGAACATAAATTAGTTTCTTAAGTTTTAAACTACTTTTATAATTTAAAACTATTATTAAATTTTTAACTTTAACTTTAGAAGTTTAACTACATTTAATACTTCCTTCATTTTTTTACCGTGTAATTGTTTTAGAATATCATAATAAATCAACAAAAATCATGAACAACGTATAAGTATCCCTACTAGATTTAATTCATTCATTGTATTATGATTTAAAAGTGATAACTCAATTATGTAAAATTAGAACAATCATTTAACCTTTAACATAGGCATAACCCTACTTATGATAGCAACCATAAGGTACCACTTTGTATAAGAATATTAACGATTACATACTAATATCTTACACTAGATATAAACATATTTATGCAATAAACTAGTTAATCACTGTAATTAATACATGCATGGTTTTAACATTTAAATATATAATTAAATACATCAAGAATTAATCAAGAATTGAAGTTAAAATTTATCATAATATTAAATTAATTAAAGCATAGTTCAAGTTTAAGAATTATCCACAATCATATTGAATATTTAGCTAGAAATAGAATTTATCAAATCTATAACAATAACTAAATATTCCATAATAAATAAGAGAAAGGATAGAGAAAAGAATACGAATTAGATGAATTATTGGAAGAAAAATGAACCAAAAATATTAATATTCAACATGTTCTTGAATCTCCTTTCAAAGATCTCACAATATTGGACCAAATCTAAAGTTTTCCTAATTTCTTTGTCAATTGTTTGTACAATTCTAATATTAATTTTTCTTTTATAAGGTGTTGTTTGTGTATTTATATGGGAATAATTAGGTATTTTTTTGGGATCCATATGTGAATAGGAGTGGGATTAGAGGCGTTGTGCGAAGGAGAGAGGATTTGTGACAAGTGGTGGAATTGAAGATATGTTCTATGCAAGTGGGAGATAATTCATTTAGGTGGCATTTGGTATCAAGGAAAGTGTGAGGCGTCGATTTTTTATTGATTTACCAAGTACATCCACGAATTCTAAAATATTTTAAAAAATTAATAATTTTTAATAAATAAAAAATAAACAATTTTATCTCTAAAGTAAAGGAATTGATATATAAAAATGTGTATAAAATAGCACTTATCAAACTCTGCACATCTATTATTTATTAGTCCTTAAGCAAAATCAACACCCACACTTGAAAAAATAATTTTTCTAACATTATATCTCAACGGCTTAACAATATTATGTTTTTAAATTTTAATAAATATTAGTTAGGGGTGACACTTTATGAAACAATATGATAACATGACATGAGATTGACCTGACACAAAGTAACCTAACACGATATGACTAACGCAATTCGTTTTGACCCATTTGTTAAATGGTTCAAACACGAATGGCATAATAACCCAAAGTAAACTAGTTATAATATTTTAATATTATTTTATCTATTAAATCTGACATGATCACGAACTGACTCGATCTGATTGAATTTAACAAGTCATATTTCTCTAAAATAATATATTATTATTGATTTTTTTATGGCACAATAACCCTAGACGAGATGACCTGAACACAAAATGGTCTAACACGATCAAAACATTTTATTAATATGTTGACTCAACATGACCCATTTACCAAATAGGTATACACGATTGACATGATTTTTCACTCTTACATCTAGTCATCCCTATGCTACAACTACTATGTAATAATCATGCTCAAAGTGTGTCTGAAGTAACATCATTTAGCAATAGTCAAACCATATATCTTGAACAAATTAGAGAGGGATAATGCTATAATTTGTTTAAGTTAGATGAACTATAGGGCATGGCCAATGTGTTTCATTCAAAAGGTAAGGAATATGTACAAATAATTGGAAAATGTAGACTTACATTGGTTTACTAAAAAGGTTATCCTTTAAAGGATTACACCATTGAGGGTAGGATAATTTAACCATAGAAGTTAATCTTATTGCCTTAATCATTTTTTAGGAAATACATTTAGCATTTGCCTTGATAAACTTAAAGAAAAGTTATTACAACCTATTTTTATTTATTAAAATCATAGCAAAGTTCCCATAAATTCACAAAAATTTTCACAAGCTCATGCATATAAATTCTTCTATCACCAATTTAACTATTTTTCATGCAAGTTTTGAGCAAAATTATCATAAAGTTATATTCACTTAGGAACAAGGTCAAGATTATCAACATTCACTATCCTTTCTGATCTAACATTATTTAGCTAATTTCATCACTAATGCTAGAAAACAAAGAGAAAACATGTGATTATTTCCAAGCCCATCTATTAATCCTAACTATCATAAGGAATGCAATAAATAAATACTAAAAACAAAAAAAATAATTTATGCTACAGAGCATACTAATCCTAAAACTTATGTCCTAAAACATGCTAAACTAATAAGAATAAAAAAAAGATAGTTATATGTTAACACTCCCCCACACCTAATTCTTACATTATCCTTAATATAAACATATGCACATATGTTAGCAAAGAAATTTTCATGGGTTGTCTCCTACAAAGTACTTGTTTTAAAGTCATTAGCTTGACTTATCTAGCTTTTATCATCCACCATCATCAAGGATTTTGAAGTGTGTGGTGTCAAACTTTCAAGCTAACAATCCATTATTTAATCCTTGCACCTTAGTGGTAGTCTTCTTTGAAGCATGTAAGACACATTATCCCTTACACCTATCTCTTTGTTATTCTTAAACTTATCTGTTGTAATAAAAATTTCCTTAATTAAGGTACTCTTTATACTAAGATTCCTCCTTAATATCTTCCATCAAAGTTATATGTATTTTCACCTCAGGGAATGTCTCCAAATTTTTCTTTTCATGATTCTACTTCATTGAATTATTGAACTTATTGGAAAAATATAAAGCAGGGTCATTAGTCGAAAAAGAAAGGTTTGGATATGGCCTTTGGTGCCACATTGTGTCCTTGGAGGGTGTTGGTATCTCTCTTCGTTAGTCCCATCTTTGAATATATCATTATTACGGAGTTTTTGAGGCTCATCCAATTGCTTACTACTCTCCACAATAATGGAATTGACGGTCTTTCTAGGTTTAACATCTATTTGGAAGTGGAGCTCAACAATTGCAGGTGCTTTTAGTCTTCCCATAGTTATGACTAGTTGGCTAACTTGTGTCTCAAAGTTTTGATAGCAACATTGCTTTCTTACTGAAATTTAATATTGTTAGTAGCGATAATAGTTATCACGTCCTCTAAAGACTTACCTTGAATGGGTGGAGTGGATTTTAGCATTGGGAATGGGAAGCGAGGTGTGTTGTTGAACTTCTCTACTTGATTTCTCATTGAAATTTGGTTTACATGCATCTCAAGATTTTTCCTAAAAATTTCATATTCTTTGATAAAAGCTTGGTTCTCCTACTGAAATTACATTGTGTTAGTAGTGATGGTATTCATTAAATCTTTAAGATTCTTACCTTGAGTGGTTAGAGTTGGTTGTGGCATTGAGAATGAAAAATTAGGTATGACATTGAAATTTTCTATTGGATTACTATATGAATAGCTTGGGTATTATTCATCCCACCATTATAGGGTGTTGTTTGGGCATTTATATGAGAGAAAATAGGTTTATATGATCCAAACGAGAATAGGCGTGGGATTAGAGGCGCTGCATGAAGGAGAGCAAAAATATGACAAGTGGCTGAATTGGAGATATGTAAGATGGATATAATTCATTTAGGTTACATACGGCAGCAAGAAAAGTGTGTGATGTGGTATATTTTTATTGGTTTGCTAAGTACGTCCATGACTCTTTTTGAATATATACACATGTCAAATAAAATTAATAAAAATTTCATGAAAGTCCCAAAAAAATATAAAAAACTAACATTTTCATAATGAATAATAAATTATTTTAGCTTATTATAATATATATATATATATATATATATATATATATGTAAAGGAATTGATAAATAAAATGTTTATAAAATAGTATTTATCACATCGGAGTGGATACGACACCCATGATGTTGTTGCTTTTGATGTGTTTTCTAATGACTTGTATAATCAATGTGTCAAAGACATAGTGAAATAAAAACCAGCTTCAACATCTAACCATCATCTGTGAGAAAGAAATTTGATGTTCTAACCTACCTGAGCTTATGGTAAAATTAAGAGCATTCATTGTACTCTTTGCATTCTTAGTTGTATTTGTTGCATTCTTCATCTATTTTTTCCTCCAAAAACTTATTCAATCCACTAAGTCACTACGATGAAATCCTAACAAAGTTTCTAAGAACTCTCCTTCGATTCCTGTTAAGAAGAACCAAGATGGGAAAAAGGTTAGGATTCCTAGAGGGCATGCTAGAGAAATTGATGCAACTCTAAACAAGACTCCAAGCACAAGCAAAGCATTACCACTAAAATCTTCCAACCTCAGGGTTCTTCTAGGTACAATGCTCTAGAGATGCATCATCAATTTCCTAGCATCAATAATAGCTTTTAGGACCCAATATATAGTAGATTGGGCCTCTATATTTAGGATTTAGAAGATCATGGTTTGATCAATGAGAATGCAACATTACCTAACTTCTAGAACCCTCAACTATCACTACACTAGTCAGTGGGAGCAACTGAACTCATAGCACCTACATACCAGCCATATGGAATTAAGGGATAAATTTGAGGCCAAGCACCATGGTTGCTTTGGTCAAAATAACTTCACCAAAGATGGCACACCATAACACATTTTTGGTGTTAATAGTAAGCGGTTATCCTTGACCAATCTTACTCATTGAAGAACTCAAACATTGGTTCTAGGAAATGGAATAGCATTTGGATAGAGAAAAATGCTACTTGGACTATCCATACTCCATCAACACTTCTTTCATCTTAGAGGTCTTGTCCACTTCTCTAGGAAGAAAATTCAAGTTCCTACCATTGAGATCTACAATGGATCTATTAACCTCCTTGACCACCTAGACTCCTTTAGGGACTGGGTGAATATCTATGTCCATTGCGATGCTATTATTTGTAGAGTGTTTCTAAAGACATGAACAAGGAAGGTTCGAGTTTGGTACAAAACCTTAAAGCCAAGGGCAATTGGGAACCTCACAAAACTTTCCAGAGCTCACCCACTTCTCTCTAAAAAGGAATTTTCCCATTACCTTAGCACATTTGATGGGGTTGATTTAGAAGGAGAATGGGTCACTAAAATACTTCTTTCATGGATTCTACATTGAAAATATTTAGGTATAAGACTTCCTTGATTCACTAGAAATCAATGCTTTCCTTGATGGCCTCCAAATTGGGCATGTTTGGAACAGAGTGGAAGAAAATCTCCAGAGGTTATCGTACAAAGCAATGACCAAAATAATAGTAGGACCCATCAATGTGGAAGACTTGGCTAGTAACTATAAGGGCGAGTCGAGGAACCAAACAAAGAAAAGAAAGACAGAGGATGAATCCCAGAACTTGGAGATGAAAAAATAATCAATAGGGTTAGAAACTCCAGACCTAGGCTGAATTCAAGAAGTTTATCCCCCTAAACACACCTATTGAGAAAATATTGATGTAGGTTTAGAAAAAAAAATAAAGAATCTCCATTAATTCTATAAATTCTAGTGTGAGTTTGGTCACAACATAGAAAATTATTGGGAAGTAAAAATGGAAATAGATTAGACTACTAAACAAATATGAGCTTACTAAGGGGGACAATCCCCCTACCGCAGTGGGAACATAGATGAAGGAAGGAGGATCTTCAACAATGAATGTAGTCTACATGTTTCTACGAGGACCAATTGGTAGGGACACAAACCATGCCATAGGACTTACTACTAGCCAAGAGGTATTTAGCATATTCCAAAGATAGGGCAAAGGAAAAAAGCCCAATATGATAGGGAAAATTTTGATTTTCATAAAAAAAGAAGCTGGAAAAATATGCGTCCATATTACAGTGTAGTGTTTTGCACCTTATAGGTAGCCAACAACAGGATCCATATGGCACTGTTAGATATTAGGTTTTTGTAGACATCTTATTCATCAATGCCTAGAGATAGATGAAGTTACAAAATTTCCTCTTGCTAGTGAACACTACTTTGTATGGTTTCTCTTATAAACCACTCAATCTAGAAGGCAAAATCATGTATCCAGCCACTATTAGGAAAGGATGCACCACTAAGACTCTAATGATTAATTGCCTAGTGGTTGAATGTTTTTCATCCTAGAATAGCATCCAAGGAAAACCATTTTTACATGCTATTAGGGTAGTATCATCAACTTATCACCTATCAATTAAGTTTTCGAGAAAAAATGGGAATTATGTGGTCTTTAGAGAACATAAGGTTGCTCGTAAGTTCTACCATTTGGGGATCCATTAGTATTTCTTGTTATTCTTATTTTTTTACATTTTTAATTTTAAAGAAAGTGTTACATGAGGTCTTACATGGCTTTATCAACACCAGCACCACAAGAAAAGTGCATGAATAAAATAATCTAGCCACCTTGGTATTTGTACACTTACTCTACTATCCACCTCTAAGTCTCTTACTCTATCTCCAAAGCACCTACCTCAAGATAGGAATCAACAAAAGCATCAATACTTAGAGTTCACGTCTATGAAACTTGCAATTAGGGTCAACAACAAACTCAAGCTTGCATAGGATCAAGAATGTCATTACTTCACTTATATACATGAAATCATAACTACTTTATGTTTGCTTGGTGCATGGAATCATTGGATTCTACATTGGATCAAGAAGGCCACTTCTTCACTTAGTTCTATGCAATAACTATTACCCCACGTAGGCTCAGCATATAGCAGTACTAGGGCCTACATTATATCATGAAGGACACTATTTCCCTCAGATCATAGGCTTAGTTTACATCATCACTCAATCTTATACTAGATAAGGAAGACCATTGCTTCACTCAAACCCATATTGCAACCACTACCCAATGCTGGTTTGGCATATAGTGTCATTGACACACCAAAACTTAATAGTCAAATTTTATATTTATATAAAGCTTCCAAGTGCATGAATCACTTATAATAAGCGACAAATATACTCTCAAGGAATTGTTATGATTTTTAAAAGTTAAATTATTATCTAATTCAATTAAGAAAAATAAGTCCTAAATATTCTAACAATTTGTGGGTTTGATAGAAAAGAACTATAAATTTTAATTTAAATTATATCTAAATAAAAAGTAAATTAAAGCAATAAATTGTACTATATCCAAACCTAGGATGATGGACTTATATGGGATTTTAGCGAGCAACCCTTCATGGACAGAACGAATTATGTGATTTGGATATAAGATAGATTTATTGATTTTTCTTTTTTAAATAAATGAACTCCCTATAATCATGGTAAGTTCTCAATGATATTCAATTAATCAATTCTTCCTTAGCTAAGTTGAAATTGATTAATTGGTAAACTAAAGAAATATATGTAAACCAAATTATTCAATAAATTAATAAATTGATAAATCTATGGTAGATATATTCTTTAATTATAAATAAAGATTTGATCCATCATTAATTAAAATAGATTCTTATTCATTATGAACAACTAAGCTGAGAATATATGTCTAATGCTTAGTTCTAAAATATTTTCTTCAATCATAAATCAAGACTTGACCTTATTCTTTTAACCTCCTATGGTGCAAATAAAGTGCTTCCCGTGATTTTCTTCATATGTTGACAAATTTTTACAATTTGAAGCTAAAAACACCTCAAATACAACAAAACATACCCATGATTCAAAACATATAGCTTTACATAAATATTGATATAAACATTCTATAATCAAGTCTAAATATAACTATTAAGTACAACAAAATCATGAAATATTAGTTCTTTTCAAGCACTTATCATGACCCTCAACTAGATCCTTGCTAGCCTCTAGCATGTAAAGCGATTAAAAACTAAGTACAAAAATAAACTAAGTAAACTAGATCATTTTCATAGATTGATGCAATTGCATTTAGCATATGCAACAAGCCTTTAAATCCTAGGTTGCCTCAGTGGGCGAGTTTAAGTCTCATGAGGGCTTTCAATGATGACACCCACAAATATCCTAATATGAAAAAATTGGAAATAAAAAGATTAACAAAAATAAAAATAATCTACCAATTCTTTAGTTACTTTTCAGTTTATAATCAAAATCTCAAGCATAAGTTAATTCAAGATCCCAAAGGATCACAATTTCTTGTTCAAACCAGTTACATATCACAAATTCATGTTCCATTATAAAAACATATCAATTTTGACTCATCCAATCCTAGTTTAGGAGTTGGAATTCATTTCAACTCTAATATTCATCATATATACTCTAAATTTCACACTAATTCAATAGGTTCAAGCACTCAATGAGATATATGTGAACATAAGTTATGCAAATAATAAAGATATTTAGGGTCATAGTATTTAGTTATAATATTTATTTTTCTCTTTTCTATTTTTTTAGAGAATAGATCCATATACATATGTATGTTTTGATGAATGGATATTTGGTTCTTTTTATTCCATGTATATGTGTGTGTGTATATATTGGAAGTCAAACATGAATAAAATAGGTGTACACTTTAAATTCTGCTCAAATCATTCAACCAAAGCAATGATAATAAGTACATGATTCTTCATCAAATGGTAAAAAGTGTTTAAAAGAGTAGAAGAACATTCATCACTCAGAATAAAACACTTATGGCTCAAAAATATCACAAGGTAGTCTCTACTATTATATTTATAAACACCAATTTTGGGCTTATCTTAATCTCAACATCCAAGTATAAAACACAAACTATGAATAAAAAACTAATTCTCATAATAGTTAAGGGTTTTGTATGGATTTACCTCATTATATCTGGTGTTATGCATGCTCTATTATTTGGCTAGTACAATTTAAATTGTGTATATCTATACATACTAAGGTTTAAACTTTGGTTAGAAAGCCTTTAATATTTATTGCTTTCTTTTTAGTTACTTATAATATATCTACTACTTATTTACTACCTGTCTGTAATTATTTGTATTGCTACTACAATTATAAATTAAGTGTTTATCTATCTTTTATCTACATTTGAGTTTGGTATGAGTCCCTAAAGAATCTGTATGTTCTTATCCTGGTTATGTATTAGGTGTTGGACTCTTTCTTAAGATATACAATAATAATTTACCAAAGATGTCCCCACATATGAAGTATTAAAGTGATTGAAAATTATTTGTTGTTCCAGCACACATTCTTATATCATACATTGCTTTTTTGCAATGCTTATGCTTATATCTAGTCTGGGTAGGAGCTTGTGAGGCACACCATCATTAGTATGGTTATCAAAGTTTTTTCTTCCTTACTATTGATTATTTTAGTTGTGTTTTGAATTAAGCATATTGTTTTGTACTTCTACTGTGTTATTTTCTTAATTCATATTTGCGATGTCAGCTTGGTCAAATTGGTGTATAGCTCAAGAAAAAATTATAGGGGTGGCATATCCATCCCTCATCTAGGTACCTATTTGAGTCGGAAGAACAATTGATCTTTGTGTAATTGTTCCTATATATGGAATTCTCAATTCGTATCAGAGTGGGTCACCCCTATTTAGGCTTAACCACATGGGTGCTCAATCTTAGAACTTTATCTATATATACACATATATTGTATGTTTATACCATTTATCACTAGTTGTATGGGCTGTTGTTATTCTATGAGGTTGTTTATCTCCTTGAACTTTAGTTGTTTGCATGTTCCCTATTTTCTTGTTCATGCATATCACTTACTCACTGCTTCCTTGTCTCGTATAGTACGTTAATTTTCATATTTGTTGTTACGCATAATTGCTTGATCCTTTACTAGTATTCTCCCCATATAGTTTCTTTAACATGCTCTTTATGTGTGTTTTCCTTGCTTACTGCTTACTTATTCTTTTATGGCAATTTGCATGAGCATTACATCACATGATTTCATCATGTAGTGTCAAATTATTTAGATTTTTCTATCTGCGATCTTGTCTTTCATATGCTATGTCATATAGATTGCATCTATTCTTTTTACTAGGTTGTTCCTTATTGTACCTAGTTTGTTGTGTGTTTGTCCTTTATTTGTCTCCTATTAGCTTTTATTCCTCTTTTACTCGCTCTTCGTTCTATGGTGTTACAAGCTTGTGTACATAAGTGTTTCTTCTCTTTTATTTGTCTTATTCTTGTTTGGGTTTTCCTTTTGCATTTGTATGTCATATAGATTATTTGCTTGTCTTTAGGACTCTTGACTTACATGTGTTAGTATGATTAGACCTGCGTGTTTATGTTGCATTCCTACTAAAACATCTAAGCATATCTCTTAGTTCTATGTTAGAACCTGAGTCTTCCTCACATGCTTAGATGTTTTATTAGCATCTCTTGTTTCTTCTCTCTCTTGGGGTTTTGCTTGTGTTGCTCACTTATTAGTTAGTTTCTTTCATTCTCTTGACTAGCAATAATGTAAGTGTTGTCAATGATATCTTTTGAGGCAATCATGTGTAATTTATTTCCATTTCTATCTAGAGACAACATTATACGGTTTGTGCTGATGATTTCTCTTGAGGCATATCCTTATCTTTTTGTATTTTTACTTTTTTTTGTTGTGTTTTGTGAGATTAATTTTTTCCCTCTCTTACTAGATTGTTTTTCTCGTGTGAGTTTGTGAATTGTGCTTATCTAAACTTGCTTAGTATTCTTCCTTACTTCTGTATTATCTGTGTTTATTGTGTGTAGATGCTTTTGCCATGTTAAATGATTAAATATATTTGTATTTGATTAGTTTTACTATCATTTTAAACAAATCTATCTTTATGGAAACATGGGTATATTTTGTTGTTTTTTCAGGTATTTTAGCTTCCAAAGGATTTAATTGATCAAACATTCTAAGAATATATCTAAAAGATTCCATTACAACTTTAAAAGCTTAAAATATAACATATGTAAAGCATTACATATGTTCCAAACCATGAAAAAAATATGTACAAAGAAAATAAGGTATCCATTTGTTGAGAATAATGTGGGAAATGGCATGGAAATTTTATATGTTGCGGTGCGAGGCAAAAGGATTAAGAATCATGCATTCCAAAATTGATGCGAGCTACAACATGAAAATTTTGCATGTCGCAATGCGAGTGTAGTGAATCGAGCTCCAAAACATGTACAACCTGCATATGCCATAGCGTGAAAGAATTGTGTGCTGCCGTGCAGGTTACTTGATCCATAATTTTCTCCTTTCCTACACCTATAAATAAGACCCTAATTCTATTGTAATCCATATCATATAAATATTTTTAAGTTGATTTCTTATTCTCTTAAGCTTTCTCAAGATTTTCTTTTAGTAGTTTCAAGTTTTTCTCTCATTTGAGGGTTGAACAATTTTAGTATATGTAGTAATTCTAGTGTCAATTCAAGAAACTGTGTAGGTAATTTTATTTCGAGGTTTTCCAGAATAGAAATGATATGAGATTCTATTAAGATATATTTATATGTATTATTTTTATGTGTTATTTTACATGCTATGTTTACTTTATTGATCAATTATTAAAATATGCATGTTTGGTTATAAATAATATAGGATGTTAGTAATGTTTTTATGTTTGTGAAATATCAAAGTAGATCAAACAATTTTACAAAATGAATTTTATTTTTATTTCTTCGTCAAAATTAAAACAATGTTTTTAAAAGAAAAATATATTGACGAAGTATTTTTCATAATAAATGAGAGAGTCATAATTAGGATTTAATTATCTAAATCCAATTTAGAGTCAACTCTTAGATGTTAGATTTAATATTCTAGATCTGATTTAAAGAGCTCTATTTCAAAGATTTTTAATAGATTTATTATTGAAAAATATATTGATGACATATTTTTCATAATGGATTTAAAATTTGAAAGTTAGTTTCCAAACACTTAAATAATTAACCTAACTTAGATACCATAATGAGAGTTTAAATTGATAGCCAAAAGCATCAATTAAATGGTTTATTAATTCCTTAAAAATAAAGAATAATTTAATTATCAATTACTAATCCCCACCATTAATAACGGAATTGATCCTTACCTTAGGATAATTTTTATAAAAAAGAAAAAATCAATAATCTTAATTCATATTTTTAATAACCTACTTAATATTGAGCAAGCATAATTAACTAGCTAATGTATCCCATAAATTCTCTACTGCAGGATAAATGTTTAATTGTCTAAATTTTTTTTGAATCTATCTTTATTTTTATGTTATTAGTTTATATCTTCAAACCAAAATTTGTGGCAGAATGTTTAGGATTTGTTTTGGTTTTTAAGAATTTGCTGAATTATTTAAAACCCACAAGATTCCTCTTTAGACAAACCTTGGAAGTGTACTTCTCATATTCTATAAGAAATTGGTGCACTTTTGAGCTATTTTATAAATCATACAAAATTTGTACGCCTAATTTTGACATATCAAGTTTTTGGTGTAATTGTAAGGTAAAATCAACAATAGCACTAAAAACGAAGATAACCTTTGGAAACATTAGGGATTTTTGAGTGTGTAGGATGCATATCGATAACACTATGTTTTAGAGTTATTTTGTCTAATTTCTTAATTATAATTTCTATGTTCTTAAGGTTTTTAGTTAATTTTAAGTTCCTAAATTATTATTTAATGTTATTTTTGTAAGAAATTATATTTTTAGAAAAAATTAAACAATTTAAATTAAAAAAGGACTTAAATACAAATAAAAAAAGTGAAAATTTTAATTTGAATTAAAAGAGGGCTTAAATGCAATTAATAAAAATTTGAATTTAAATTTTTTTTCTGCTTAGAAAGGGAGTCCCACACCCGGCATTGATCAATGCACCTCAAGCACGTTAATTCATAAATTCAAAGGTGAAGATCAAGAAAGTGAGATGCAAACGCTGAGTGGGAGAGTGGATGAGATTTCAGCTAATTTTGCATCGTTTGGTACATAGAGTGGGGTCCACTTGTCTCATATTTTGGCGCACAGAGTGGGGCCTACCTATATGCGCAATTTATTTTCCTTAAGAAGCGCCCTCTGTCACCCACCATCAGATCAAATGATGGATGGTCCAGATTGTGCTTGTTTTCCACACCCCATATGAGAGAGTCACGAGTGGAGTCTAGCTATTCTACACAGCCCAGCATGCCTAATTCCTTGTGATATGGTCCACTAATGCTGTGTGTGCCCTCGAGTCTCACTGAGTCTGAAGCCACCGCTTGTACGATTATTTTCTAGCGAATCAGAAGGCGCCATAGGGCATGCGTAGTGAAAAACAATTCAAAGAATTCCACATGTTGTCCAGCTCTTTTGCACGTTTTGTTTCTTACCTTTTTGCATGCCTCTTCTCATAATTTTTTTGAATATTTTGAAGAACTTGTAGAAGTCGAGGGAAGTTTTGGTGTTTGTTCTCTGTCTCTAAAAAATAAAGAGAACATGCAGAAGCCATTTTTTGGGTTTTTGTTGTTGTTCTGTTAGGTAAAAATACAGAGAAGGGAGACAGCAAAGAAGAAGAAAAAGGGAAGAACTCCATTTTTTCATTAAGGAATTGTGAAAGAGTTTCTTCTAATCTTGTTTTCTTTTAATTTTATTTCTCTGAAATGTCTAAAAAATTTCGTATTGTAATTTCAATATTTGCTATGAACTAAATTATTTTGTTCTAGGGTTGCAATGTAGCTTAAATGATGAAACTTGAATTAATTATTTTTGAATGATTTGTGAGATGTTTTTAATTTTTTTCTTGTACTTGTGTTTAATGCCTCTGATTATTGGAAGATTAATAAATTGATCTGTGAACCCTAATGAACTTGGAAAGGGAATTTTTGTGTTTTGCTCGTGGATAGAATAACATATATTTATATGGGATAGAGGTATACCTTTATTTTATGTGTAGCTATTGAGAACTTTGAGCTTAATGAATCCTTGGTAAATTTAATTCTCATAGGAATATAGTGAATTATTTTAGCGAGATGTGTCTATTTCTTATCAGAAGAGACATGTGGATAAATTAAAAAGTTCTTGGTTGACAAATTAAATGCGAAAACATAAATCAAGAGAAAATAATATGATTCAAGTGGATTCATTTAGTGAAATTGCAATCCTAGAGTTTTCTTCAAGTGTTAATTTCATATATTGTTATTTAAAATTAATTTAGTTAAACTCTATCCAACTATGATTGTTTGGATAAAATTAGGTTGCAACAATTTTAGTACTTAATAAATATTAGTAACAAAAATCTGTTGGAACGATATTTTATTTATCACTTATTACTTGTGACCGTGTATACTTGCACATTCATGTTCTCTTAAGAGACCAACACATATCAAGTTTATTACCAAACATGCTCATATTTAGGGGAAGAGTTGTGTTTCTTTGCATGATGTTAGGGGGAATGCTAAGTTTGTTCTTGTATCCTTGGTGTTTGTCTTGTTTATGAGTTTATGTTATGATGTATGTTCTTGTAATGCTTCCTTCTTCTTGTCATCACTTTGTATGTACCTTGCATAAATAAAATGTTAGTATGACAAGTAGCATACATAGTATGAATTTTATTGCTTCATATGTCATCTTATGTGTTTATTAGCATTCTTATTCTATAGTTATTTATTGCATGTTTCCTATATGTAGTTGTTTTCTTGGTATCTGCTGTTAGAATGCATGATACATGTTTTCTTTGTTAGAATGAGATGTCTTTTGTATGTGTGTGCATAGTATGGGTGAGGTTTGAGGATTGAATACACCCAAGAGTTATTGTAGGAAGATTTCTAAGTCACTAGAAGTGTGTCAACTTAAAAAATAGTTCGACTCCTACTCAACTTCTTCTTAGGGATTTGTTGACACATTTATGTGGCATTGATGTTTGGGGGAAGATAATTGAGTCAGTAGGTGTGTTTCAACTTGGAAGATAGGTGAATCTTAGTCTACTTTTTCTTATGGATTCATTGACACATTTGTGTGGTATTGGTGTTTGATTGCCTATCATGTCAATCAATTCTAAGCAAATTTTGAAGCCTTTATGCCTTCTCATAGCATGTATAGACATGGGTATCCATGATATGTATCGCATTAGGGATGTTTTCTATTTGCAGTTCTCTTGGTTTGTCTGTGTGTTAAGTTTCTTATTTGTTGCATGTTTTTACCTTAATGTTGCCTTGATGTGCTCTTTGTCTATTTTGTATGACAGCATGTGTTGCTTCTCATTATGTTTTCTCTAATCTTCTCTGTTATGCTATACGAGTATTAGGATTATTCCATTTCTATTTGACTTATCTCCTTCATATAAGGCTGTGGTATATTGCATATTATTTGTGTGCTTGGTTTGACTTTCCATGTCAAAAAGGGGTAGAAGTGTTCATACTTCTTCGTTGTTTGTGCATTGTTTGTTAACATGATAATTTTTGCATAGGATGGTGAGTATAGTTTGTACCGCATCATGGTTACCTAATATGCATACACTTAGGGGTAGTGTTGTAATTGTTCAAGGGGAGTTTGCAAATTTGTGTTGCATGTATATTGTATTTGTTTATGCTACATGTTGATAGTGCTTAGTCTATCGATGTGTACTTATATGAGGGTAATATGATAGTATTTAGATATATTACATGTTATTTCTACATGATATATTTATGAGGTATGTGTATGTTTCATATGTGGAGGTTACATGTGTAGAATGAAGTCATTGAGCTTCAGAATTGCAGTGTATAGACATGTTGAAACCATTGTGTTTCAAACTGATAGAGCATAAATGAGCTGATATGAGAAGATGGATGGAGCACATATGATGGATGCACTTGGACTAGGTGTGTTTTTGGGTGTTGGGTGTGCATTGATGTATTATTCATAGGAACAAATACCTTTAGGTCATCTTCATTATAATTTCCTAATTGATATGCATCTGTACTTAGTTGTGCAGTGTTTTGACATGGAAAGCCAAAGTGGGAGATTTTCAGTCTTATAGTCTTTTGTGTCTATATTTTATTCCCTTATGTAAAACATGGAGTCTATTTTTTTTACTAAGTGTATATATCTTCCTCTATATAAGGTTGGTTTTTGACAATTAGTAATGCACATACACACATAGTTAGGTATAATTTGTATGTGAACATGTTTAGACATAACACGGGGTTGGTTTTCATAGCATGCATGCTAGGTTGAGAGTTGTGGCTATTTATGGAAATTACTCGATAATTTTGGGATTGAAAAATTAGGTTTATGTACATCTCAATAAGGTCTTCATTGGACCTCTTGTTAGACCCCTAGCTTGTTGATCAACAATGACTCTCGACTAGGCCTCATTAAGGGTAATCATGAGCTTGGGTGACAACTATAGATACCCTCTTTTCTTTGTGTTTTTCATCCATAAAATATGCACTAGAAAATAAGTAATGAAGCTCTATCAAATTGACATCTCATTTTTCAATTTTTGGATCACTATTACCTTGAGTGTTGTTAGATTAGTGATTCATGACTGTGTGGGAAAACCATGCTCTTGAGTGACTTGATGTGGTGTCTGCAAGTGGATTTATGTGAGGATCTTGTATGGCCGTGAGCTGTGTGCCAGTTGGTACTTGCTCTCATGCAACTTTTTCTTATCTGATGACCCTGTATAGTTATGGGCCGTGTGTCAACTTGTAGTTACCTTCGTGCAACTTTTTCTTATGTGAGAACAACTTTGTGAGAGTGGGTTGAGCTGAATTGTTGAGTTCTCATATCTTTGGTTGTGTATAATAAGTGGGGGACTGTGTCTCCCACTTTGGTTATGTGCAATTCATGGATTGATTGTGTGTCCTATGAACATTATTAGTTGTTCGTGATTAGGGATGGTCATCACAGTAGATTGTTCACATTACACTTTTCTAGTCATTGGTAGCTGATCACACTACATCAAGTGGTGGTATCTTTGGAGAAAAGTTATTTTCATTTGTCAAACCAAGTTATTGTGGAAGTAGCATCTGAGGGTAGTAATAGCTATATATACTACTACAAAATGGACTATTAAAGTCGGTTAAAATTGACTTTAAACCAATTTAAAGTTGGTTCGCTCAATCGACTTTAAATTGACTAACTTAAAATTTAAAGTCGATTCAACGCGTAAACCGACACTACGCGTAGAGTTGGTACAACGCGTGGACTGACGTTACATATATTGATTTTTTTATTTATATTCTCATTTTTCACTCTACTAACATATATTCAATATAGTATAAAAAAACCAAAATATAAATAATAATACAAATAATTGAAAATTTAAATATAATTAATTACTTGATAATTAAATTTATTACAAAAACAAATAATGTATATACAAAACATATATATATATAGTTAACTTAAATTACAAATAAAATAATGTCATCAAAGTGTAATTGGATTGTGCGAGTAAGCTTGGTTGACTTAGAATCACCAGCATAGTGACAAGGAAATTAGGCAAAAAGTAGCTAGTCCATATAAAAATTCATTCCCCTGCATACATGAGCACGTAAACATCCATCAAACAAGCCGTCTAAATTTTAGAGACATATGAATGGAGAAATTAAATCATTATAAATATTACCATGGTATTGTACTATCAAGATTATATTCTTCTCCTGATGTTTGAACAAAGTTTTATGTCCATTCTTCTTGTAAATCATCAAAAATAGATTACCACATCGACATCCGAGTGATATAATAATAACTGTATCCCTTTGAACTCATATTAGCACTTTATTAATCTTTTGTCTATAAATATAAAGCTGTATAGAATCAAGCTGGTATTTTTAATGCTATTATGAGTTCTAAATATGAAATCAAGTGTAACTCTGATTTGTTACTTGTCTTGTATGAGTATGGAACAATTTTGTAATACGTTTATGGGCACCAAAACTCATACAAGCCAAGTAACAAAATATAAGTTATACCTAACTTCATATTTAGAGCTCATTATAGTATTAAAAATACCAACAGAGATTCCTGATAGCTTCATATTTATAGACAAATGATTAATAAAGTGCTACCATGATGTTGTCATAAGGAAAGTAGGCAAGAGAAACGAGATGGAGTTTGGGCAAAAAACAGGTCCATAAAACAATGCATTCCCCTAAATACATTAGCACATAAACATCCATTAAACAAGGGACTTCAAACACAAGAATAGAGAAATTAAATCATTATAAAAATTACCGTTATGTTGTCATATGCTATTCAAGATCATTAGAATCTTCTCCTGATTCTTCTTATGATGATATAATTTGAACCATATGTTCTGCCCATTCCTCTCGTAAGTCATAAAAAATTTGCTAGTTATAGCTCGTCTTGTTCCAACCAAAAAACTACATGTATTTAAAATAAAAATAAAAATGTAATTTCATGAATTCACAAAAGATAACACATAGAAGTTAAAAACATTTATGTATATGGGTAAAATATATTACCACATCATTAATTGGAATTTTGCTATTTGTGATGATTTTGCTCACAAACTTCATGACATAATAACCACACATGACTACATTATTTTTTTTGTAGAACCTACAAAAAACAAGTGTACATGATTTTCCATATTCGAACATCTTTATTATTCAATAGTAAAATTAATAAAATTATTAATATTCGCTTATACATACCATAACTTTATTCCAAAACAGTTATTTTTTTATTAAATATTACAAAAAACAATAGAAGAAAAATAGCTAGCTATAACTCTTACATTTCAACAACTGCTTTTTTATCTTTACTAAGTTCTATGGAAGGTGAGTCACAGTACCAAGCATGATTATTGAATAGATCAAGGATTACCAACATCATCTTGGCCTTGTTCAAACCTTAGTGGCCAAGGGATTATCAACTTTTGATTTCTGTTAAGTGTTAATGCCCTATCACATAATTGTTTAGCTCTAATGCTAACATCCTTCTCTTGATATTGATTGACATATGAAGAATCATAGAACATTGCTAAATGTGATGAGTGATTATGTTGAAGTTGATAATAACACACCCTATATAAAAGAAATATATACAAGTAATTATATAATATAAATATAATTATATATGTTCTATATAAATGAAAGAAAATGAACAAATTGAGGACTCAACTTGGCCACACTTGAATTATACTTAAATCGATCATTTGATATTCAAATAGTTGCAATATGCACTTGATCGATATATAAGTTTGTCGAGGTCTACACCAGAAATTTCTATAGGAAGTGGCATAGTCCATCCATCATTTATGCTAGATGCCCTCGCAATAATAGTCATCAAAGTGCCAAGACTTTTGCTGAAGTTTAAAGCATAATTATAAGTATACTTTTTCCAAGGCTTCTTCTTGAATGACTTAGTACGCGATTATTGGCCACTAGACATAGATTTATCACGAGATACTTGCTTCGTATCTCTTAAATGTGTTGCATTTAAGAGTTTTGGTATAATAGACTAAAGAAAAATTATTATGTATGTTAGTAACAATAAAAGATATAATAAAATAATAGTAGTAAACAAGTGTTATCTTTTAAGTTAAAAAATAGTACCATGTCAAAATTTATAACAACTTGAATCGACGGCCAAGCCATATACTGTCCAACCGCCTCTTGGATTGTGATGGCATCAAAAAGCACAGGTAGTGGAAAATCATGGAGCAATAATTGATCAATTACTATTCGCCAATGATTAGGCAAATATTGATTATGAATCATCTGATCATCGCTCAATTGTTGTACCGTTCCAATAGCAACAAATTCCGTTGATGAAGGATGTTTCAACAAAAATTTCATATTCTGTAAAACATTTAAGTGTTATATATAAAAAATAAAACATAAAATAAGAAATAAAAATAATAGATTATCTACACCATAAATTAAAATCTTACCACATATGATTCATCAAATAGAGGAGGACTCCTATGTGGGGTAGCTATTGGATGTGCATTCTCACCAAAATGTTCATCGTGATGTGATTGATGGTAAGAATGTGCATATTGCATTGGAGAAAATGAACCACTACTTGATTGCATATGCATTCCTAACATAAAGGGAGGACCAATAGGATGAGTATATCCCATACTGGTTTAGTTTGAGTACCATGAGATTGCGTGGGTGGCATGCCTGGCATGCATGGTGGCATGACTGGCATGGATGGTTACATGCTTGGTTAATATGGCATGCCCTGATTGTAGAATGATGACATACCTGACATGTGTTGTGCTTGATATTCTTTTATAGTAGCAATCTCACTTAACATTGAGGCCTTAAATGAGTTGAGTTCTTCAATTTTAGTGTACTTTTCCTTACTGACCGTCTAAGGCTTTTGTTTTAGTATGTTAAAATACTCCATATAACCATCATATTGGCTACCTCCCCTAACACGATCAAGATGCTCGTATCTGAATGCATGATATATAGCATCTCTCCCAGGCTCTTCTATTATTTCACCCCTAGATATTTGTTCTTGAATAGCTCTTTACCAATAATAAAGCACACACATATATCATACATTATTACATCCATTATTAAAAATGATATGGACTATATGTCAACCAAAATTACTAATCAACTTATTTAGTTGTTCTTCTCCTCGCTTAGTCATCAGTCTTGACTTCTTCATTTTGGGAGTCTTTGTTTCTATGTACAATTCAGATTGGGTAACCGGTCTACCCAATTTAGGTTCCTACATAAATTATGAAAAATATTTTAACCATGACATAAAATTAAATTGAGGATAGCGTAATATAAAAATATTTATAAATTAACACAAATTAATAATAGCATTCTATATCTAACTTCAGGATTTAAAGACCTCTTAGTACAGTTAGGAAGAATGTTATACATTTGTATATTCTGATGTTCTTCCCTAATAATTTGAAATTCATCTGTACGTCTATAATCCATGAAGTCTTTCCAAACTTGAGGTGTAATCTAGGGGTGTCCTTCAGGGATTTTGTAGAGCTCTACTTCATCAAGTGGTTCCAAATATGGAAACACATAATTTCTTTCCAATCTGGAAGTCTTGTATTCCTTCCACGCCTTATTTGCAATCTTATAACACTTTCTCTTCCAAGTTTCATCGACTTTGTAACGATTCTATAAAAACACACTACAAAAGATTAGATATAATATATGTAATTGATTATAAAATATAAGAGATTTACACAACTGGTTTTCCATATTTTGAATTTTTCATCTTCATCAACCTGAGTCTAATCATTTATATTGATTAGTATACTGGACTTCATGATCGCCACAAAAATTGTGTGTGCAATGAATACGCAAGTATACGTATCGCAAAAAGTAATATAATGATAAGTAAAGATTGTTCCAACGGAGATTATTTTATTAGAAACTAATTTTTAAAACTAAAAATAATAAAAATCAAATTTTTTGGTGTTTTTATATTTTAAGGAAACAAAATTAAAATAACTAAATGTAAATCGCAATAATTAATTAAATCAAATTTTGTTACTAAAAAGATATATTAGAAAATATCTAAGAATACTTAATCTCCCAATTTTCTAAACATGCGAATCGCTAAAATCCCCTTAATATAATATCAATTAATTACATGATCAATTGAACCTAAACTAGCATGTATTCCTCTCTCAAGTAAACTACACACCATATAATAGTTAACTTAATCACACTCTAATGCCAATTAAATTGCATACTACTCATTAAGTTCATCAATTATGGATCACAAATATAAGAATCATACATCTCTGGCTAGAAATTATGCATGTATTTAATCAAGACAAACAATTAAATAATTCTCTTAAATCTATTTAATTGCCTCTATAGATAAATTTTTGGCTAAACAATTAATAGCATAAAAATCAAATTAAATAATATAATCAAATTAATATTATAATTGGGAAAAATATTAGATCATCACATGGTGAAAATTGGGTTCATAAGATCCCTAGATTAATAAATTAATTACTCATAATTGTGTTCATAGAGCTCATAGTTTTCATAAAGAAAATAGTAGAAAAAGAAATACAATCAATCTCTTATATTATAGTATTAATTTCCTCTCTAATCTCCACCAAAATTGTGTCGTTTCTTGAATTTTTCTATATTTTCTCTCCTTTTAACTCTAAAAACTAACCAAATTTATGTTAATGGAGGTTAATTAGGGTTTATGCAGTTCTTAGGGGCTTAAATAAAGCTCAGATGAAATCTAGACTGTTTGATCAGCTTCATATCAAGGGCACTGCTACTACTTCAATCCAACTAGGTGATGATGATCAAAACTATGAATTGAGAACCATTTATTTTTCCATATTACCTTCCTTCAGTGGACTTCCTGATAAGGATTCAATGTCTTTCATTGGGGAGTTTTACTCAACAGTCCAAACATTATGCCTCAGTGTACTCATCGAGGATCAACTCAAAATGTGGTGTTTCCACTACACCCTTAAAGATAAGGCTAAGGTATAGATAATGTCACTTCCTTTAAGTTCCCTAATGAACTGGGAGGATGTTTATAATAAGTTTATGGAAAAATTCTATTCCCACAAAAAAAATCAGAGTTGGGAGCTAAGATTACAACTTTCTTTTAGATGGAGGGAGAACTATTTCCATGAAGCATAGGATAGGTGCAAACTCTTTCTCACCCAATGCCCCTATCACAACTATCCTCTATAATTCTAGAACCAATTTTTCTATCATGGATTGACATAACAATGTCATTTCATCATTAATAATATTGCTTAAGGAGCGATGGAAGAAAATAGTGCCTTAAAAAGGGTGGTAATTCCCAACAGAAGAGCTCCCGAGTAAGGCAAGCCTAAGTCCATTACAAAAAATGCACAATTAACCAAGAAAGTTGTGCTTCTTACAACAAATGCCATAACAAATAAATAACAATATGGTGTGCGCAGTATGCTAGGACATGGAACTAACCCCAATGCTAATACCTACTATCCAAGATGGACGAATCATCCCAATTTCTATTGGAGTAAGAATAACCCTCAATTTGCCTATAATTGAAACCAATGGGGCCAGTAATTCTAGCAATATATGTATAGGAATCCTCCTAATAAGATAATTTGAGGGACAACTTGAATGCATTCATTCAAGTTAGTAGAGATAACCTGTATAGAATAATCAGATATTCGAATCTATGGAGGCTTCCATTAAAAAAGTAGAAGTATAGGTGGAACAACTGAATAAAAACTTGCAAAAGCAAGGCAATGAATAGCTACAAGGTTAGAAAGAAAATAGAACTCAATAACATGGGGATATTAAGTTTTCAAAAATATGAAATTGCCCAAGCAACATCTCACTAAAGACGATAAACATAGTCTTGGATGGGTGGTAACCTATTATTTTATTTTATTATTGCATTAATTTATTTTCATTTAATAGATAGTTTTTAGTTTATTTTATTTAAGTATGATTCTTTCACTATAGATTTTTTGAGGTTATTATTTATGTGTGTTTATTTTTTTTATTAATATATATGTAAAAAAAGGGAGGTAAATGTTAAAATAAGTGAGGAAAATAGTTTGATATGTGCCACAACATGCTTTTACTTGTGCTGTGACATGGGTGGTTCTCATCAAATTTGAATTGAGGTTTTAAATGATCACATTGTGGTATGCCTATTGCTACGTGATGTTAACCCTAAAGGCAAACAATCGTAGGAACCCATGGACTCAAAAGAATAGGAACAATAGATTTGCTAGGAACGTGTTGAAGACGATTGAATTAGAACCCTAAGGAAACAAAGTCCTTAAAACCCTAACCTTGAGAGGCCAAAAAGGTAGATCACTCCCTTTGATAAGGCAAAGCAAAAGCGTTTCGAAATAAACTTTAATGATCAAAAAGTTCCACCTTACATGGCTTCCACTTTGTATAAGCAATAAACCCTAAAAGAAAAACCCTAAATGAAATGGACATATTTCGTTATGGACTAGGCCTAATCAATCCTTAAAAAATAAAAGACTAGAAAGACTTTTGATAAATAAAACCTAAAAGGCTCACAATTAACTAATATGAAAATTGCTTCCTAAATTAATCCTTGCATCCAACTTGATCTTCCAAATCTATCCCTTGCATAAAAGGATAATAGTCCATCCTTGGTGAAGCTTTGAAATCTTTGAATTTAGTTTTAGAATATTCTAGCACAACCTCTTTGTATTGTACTTCCATGATCAAGCCTTGCAAAGCTTCTTTCATCCTCTTTGTCTTTGCCCTAGTCATTAGACCGCCAATTCCTTGCAAGGGATCTTGAGAATATTTGGGAACATCAACTTGGTCAGCACCTCAATCTCCATTATTCCCCTCCTCTTTGAAAAGATTCGTCCTCAAATCACCTACATCAAACAAAGATAAATCAGTAACATCAAAAGTTGCACTAACATTACCATAGTCACTTGGCAAATCTAGATTGTATGCTTTATCATTGATCCATTCCAAGAATTGAAAAGGTCCACATTATCGAGGCTATAAATTTTGATTTCCATTGTGTTGGAAACCTCTCCTTATGCATGTGGACCCAAACCCAATCTATAGATTGGAAAACAACCTTTAAACGCCCTTTATTGGCTTGCTTAACATATTTCTCATTCTTCCTTTCAATGTTGGCCCAAACTCTGGCATGTAAATCCTTCACAAAATCTGCCTTTTTCTTAGCATCAAGATTAGCATGATCATTAGTAGTTAAAGGTAAAATATCCACAGGTGTTAAAGGATTAAAGCCATAAACAATTTCAAAACGAGAAAATGAAGAAGTAGAATTAATAGTCCTATAATATGCAAACTCAATATGTAGCAAACATTTCTCTCACTACCTTAAATTCTTTTGAATGATAGCACACAAAATATTAGTTTGTGTCATATGAAGTACTCTTGTTTGACCATCCATTTGATAATATGTAATAGTAGAAAATAACAGTTTAGTTCAAACCACATAGCATGTCTTTTATTAAGCGTACATTAGGTCTTCAAGAACTTCAAACTCTCATGATCAGAATGAATGATGAATTCCCTCGGCCATAAGTAATGATGCCATGTTTAAAGAGCTCTCACTAATGTATAAAGCTCCTTGTTATAAGTAGGATAATTCAACACTGCTCCACTTAGCTTTTTGCTAAAATAAGCAATTGGCTTGGAATCCTGCATCAAAACAGCTTTTATGACAATCTTAGATGCATCACATTCTAACTCAAAAGCTTTATTAAAGTTAGGAAAACACAACAAAGGTGCATTAGGTAGCTTATATTTTAATTTTTTTAAATGCATATCATCCTACTTAAAAACAAAATTCATTTTGACAAGTTCATTCAAAGGTGTAGCAATAGAAATAAAATCTTTAACAAACCTTCGATAAAATCTCACTAAACCATGATAACTTCTTACCTTCTTCACATTCTTAGGTGTAGGCCAATCCATTATTGCCTTTACCTTATCTTTATCAACACTATTACCCTATGAATGAACAAAAAATCCAAGAAACACGATAGATTCCATGTAAAATGTGAACTTATTAAGAATAGCATACAATTTGTTCTCTCTCAACACACTAAAAATATCATGCAAGTGTTTCACATGTTCATCCAAATTTTTGCTATGAAATAAAATATCATCAAAGTAAGACATGATTTATTAACCACATAAATGTACTAGGTGCATTAGTTAAATCGAAAGGAATTACTAAACACTCATATAATCCATATTTAGTTTTCAATGCAATTTTCCATTCATCTCCTTCTTTCATGCAAATTTGATAAAAGCCATTCTTTAAATCAATTTTAGAAAACAAAAGAGAACTGTACAATTCATCAAGCATATCATCTAATCTGGGAATATGATGTCTATACTTTACTGTTATATTGTTAATAGCTCCTCATAACTGTATTTTATATAGTTATTTTCATCAATTTTAGTAATGATAATTGCTATGTTCTTTTAATATTTAGTTAATTTTTGTTAAATAAATTAATATTTTCCATTTATGCATTAAAAATACATTTTTAATAAAATTAAATAATTTGTATCGAAAATGTACTTAATTTCATATTTTTTTCGTCCACAAATATAATTTCAAATAATATAGTTCTTAATTACAATTTATAAACATCGAAAATATAATTTAAATTAAATTTGGACTTAATTATAATTATTTAAAGTTTAAAAATTTAATTTAAAATTAGCAAAGGGCTTAACTATAATTTAAGAAAGTTTAAAATGTAGTTTGAATTAAATTTGTGGGTCAAAATACAATTAATTGAAGTTAATTTTCGCGCAGGAGAGACGAAGTCCACGCGCAAGATCAAACTCGCCCAACATGGATCGTCCGACCAAAGTGATTGGGTGCAGGCTCTGCGCTTTCACGCGGCTCGGCGTCCGAGTGGGTCCCACCTGCCGCGTAGTCCGGCGTGCAGCGTGGGACCCACGTGGTTGACGTGTTGCAACTTCTGTCCCCCACCTTCGCCTGTGCCTTGTCCAGTGCGGTTGTTTCACGCGCGCCCGGTTATTCCATGAATCATAATATGCCACGTGTCCCACGTAAGATTTCATCAAATTATATGATGAAACGTGACAAGTTACAATGAGCACGACCGCACTGAATCAACCCCCCGTTTCCATCCGTTGCCGCATTTTTTTCGGCACCCTAATCCCATGGTTCTATTCTGCGTGCACCCATTCCTTTCAACGAATGAAATCCGGCCATGTGTCTGATTATTTGTTTTAGCGAATCAGCTCGCGACACTTGGCAACGTCGAAAGCAAAAGAAAACACAAAATCGCGCAACCCTCTCCCACGCGTGTCGTAAAATAAGAAATTTGATATTCGCGTGGCGTGGATTTTAAGGGGAATGTTGGGGTGTTATTTTCGATAAAAAAATTATTATGCATTTTATTATTTTTTATATTTCTGATGTATTTTTTTGGCTATAAATATGAGATGTTTTGTTAGAGTAAAAAAAGTTTTTTTTTGAGAGTTTAGTTTTGAATTTTTGTGGTATTAGGGGTTGGACGGTGGAACACGCAGAAGCCATTTGGCTTCGGTTGTGTTCCATGTGTGCCAAATATGTTCGCTACTTGATGTTTTAATTTTCTTTCTTCTTCTTTTAATTTTTCTGCATCTGCTGTAATTTTTATTTTAAATTTATGAAGTAATTTAATTTTTCTAGGGTTGCATTTGATCTAAATTTATGAAGCTTTGATTTTAACTATTTTTTATAGATTTATAAGACGTTCGATTTTTTCGTTCTATTTTGTGCTTAATGATTTTTGATTATTTACGAATTTTATCAAAACGATTTGTGGCATAAAAATAAACTTGAGAAAGGAATTTTTGTGTATATTGCTCGTAAATAGAATGACATGTATGATGAAGGATAGGAATATACCCTAATTGTATGTGTGGCCATTTGAAAACTTAGAACGTAATGAATCTTATTAAATTTAATTCTCAGAGATATAGTGAATTATTTTAACGAGGTGTGTCTATACAGAGCTCGGAAGAGATGTATGGATAAAAATAGAAGTTTTCGGTTGACAAATTAAATGTACTAAAAAAATATAAATCCAAAGAAAATAACATGATTGGAGTGGAATAATTTACTATTTTCATTGTTGATATTAATACCAATCAATCTGATTTTAATTCAAAAAAAAATTTATTGTTGCGTGTTTAATTTATTTTTCAATTTTCTCGTGGGTTGAGATTTTGTTTGACACACAAATCTTATCTCACATAAAGAAAAATAAAATTTTTTTTTCTTATTGTTTTGTTGCTTTTTTTTATTTTGTAATTTTCTCGTGAGTTGAGATTTTGTTTGACACGCAAATCTTAATTCACAAAAGAAAAAAAAATAAAAAATAAAAAAATAAAAAAAATTATGGTTATTGTTTCTTAATTTATTTTTCAATTTTCTCGTAAGTTGAGATTTTGTTTGACACACAAATCTTACCTCACATAAAGAAAAATAAATTTTTTTTTTTGCTTATTGTTTGTTGTTTTTTTTATTTTGTAATTTTCTCGTGGGTTGAGATTTTGTTTGATACGCAAATCTTAATTCACAAAAGAAAAAAAATAAAATAAAAAAAATAAAATTTTTTTATGGTTATTGTTTCTTAATTTATTTTTCAATTTTCTCGTAAGTAGAGATTTTGTTTGACACACAAATCTTAACTTATAAAAAGAAAAACAAATTGAGAAGTCAAGCTGAAGACTATAAATCAAGCGCTTCTTGGGAGGCAACCCATGTGTTTTATATATTTTTTTTATTTTTCGCATGTTTTATTTTTTATATTTTGTTATATTACTTTTTTTTGTTTCGTAGGTGCAAATTGGAGGTAATGAAGCTATTTTGTCTTAACCAATCAAACAAACCAGGAAGTTTCTTTAAACCCATCTCATATGTTCTTTAACTTTCACACATTGATGACAATGTGTATATTAAGTTTGGGGGTGGTAGATATACTTAATTGAAATACTTTCTGGATGTTCTTGCTCGTGAAATTTTTTTTGTTTTGTTTGTTTGGTTGATTGAAGATATTTTGCTATGAATAGTGATATATTTTTGTTTCTTCGATTTAAATGATGCATATCTCCTTGAAAAATTTGAATGTTGTCTAAGTGATGAATGATTTTTACGTATGTTTCATTTTTTCAAGATAATTCATGAGCACTAGTCTTGATTTTTGATTTGCTATGATAATTTAGAGAAGGTTTATATGAGTATGGAATTCGATTGATATTTGTGGTGTCACAATTCTTAGAATTTGTTTGATTTTCTCTCGAGGCGAAATTATAGATAACATTTAACTAAGAAAATGATTTAGGCCATCTTTGGATCGTTTGAGCCTTTCTATCTACCTTCACATACATTATCCATAGTATACCCCTTTTGAGCTTCAAAGTTTATATATATATATATATCTCATTTCAAAAGCCTACCTTAAAAAATATATATATGTGTGTGGATATATCTATTTTTCCTATCTCACTAACATTTATAGTTAGTAAATAATTAAAGATATATCATGAAAAACAAAAGAGGTGACTAAAAAAAAGAAAAAAATAGCAGAAAAGAAGAAAAAAAAACAATTTTTGAAAAAAAAGAAAAAAAGGAGAAAAGAAACAAAAAAAAACAGATTCTGAAAAAAAAAGAGCAGAAATAAAAAAAAGAGGATGGTATGTGATGATAAATCCCAAATTGGGAAGTAATTATTGTGATGATAGAAGTTATCTTTTTCAATCCTAAAATGTTATGTTTTGGAAAAGTTTTTGAGCTAAATATTATCCTTTATCCTACCTTTACCTAAGCCATACATTACAAGCTTAATAAAGTCCTATTGATTTTGTGTTTTGTGTTTGTCTACATTAGTGGAGAGAGAAATGAAAAATAAACTTATGAGATTTGTGGTTTCATGAAAAATTGTTTGATTTCGTATTTGTATAAACTGATCCGGATTTCTTGTGATGAAATAAAAAAGACTTCACACACACACTGAAATTCATTGGGAAAATGTAATATACTTTTAAATTGATTTTGATGCTTAGATAAAATTCTTTTATTTCTTTGAGTTATGTATTTAAAAAAAGAATTATTTTGAAAATCACTATTTTAAATGCAGTTATCTTTGTTTTATTTCCTTCCTTTTGCTCGAGGACTAGCAAAACCTTAAGTTTGGGGGTGTACAATTCATCAAGCATATCATCTAATCTGGGAATATGATGTCTATACTTTACTGTTATATTGTTAATAGCTCCAAAATCCACACACATGCACCATGTTCCTTCTTTCTTTGGGAGTAGGATAATAGTAACCGAACATGGGTTGAGACTTTCTCTTACAAATCCCTTTTGTAGCAACTAATCCATTTTTCTTTGTATCTTCTTCATTTCCTCGGGAGTAGCTCTGTAAGCAAGTTGATTTGGTATTGAAAATTGGGGGTGAAGTCTATTTGATGCTCAATTTCTCTCAAATAAGGTAATCTATAAGGAATCACTTCAGAAAATAAATCCTCAAAGTCCTATAACAAGGACACAATAACACTAGGCAAGATGAAAATAAATATCCTTGTACATAATTGCAAGTACTTGTTGCCTTGCCATCATTATACTCTTAATCCCATGTTTTTTAGTAATTACACTCGTTATTTTATAATCCTCTCCTTTTTTCTCACTTTTCTCTCCATTTTCCTCTCGACGTCACTTGCCCTCTTTTTATTTTCATCTTGCTTACACTTTTGTTTTGTCCCTCATCTTGCATTCTATTACTATCATAATATGGCCCTCATAAGCTTGCAAATGTTTGAAAGAAGATAATACAACTTTTTGGTTGTTCATTACAAAAGAATAACGATTTTTGTACCTATCTTACCGCACCTTCCCATCAATCTGCCACATTACAAAGAACCTCATTTGCATACTTGCCAACTGAAAAAGAAACTCAAACTTCTTTGTTGACCTTCACTTCTCCATAGTCATTCAACCATTGTAGCATGTGCGATTTGGGATGCTTCTACCACTTCAAATTTAACTTTTCTACCAACAATGTGCTAGCAACATTAAAGCAACTCCCACTATCAATAATCAACATACATACTTTATCCTTCATGTGCCATCTTATGTTAAAAATATGCTCACGTTGCTCCTTATCTTCTTCATCTATAGGAAGTATACTCAAGGCTCTCCTTGTGACTTAGTGAGAGTTTTAGTTTCAGATTTACCTTTAGGTATAACAACTAAATTCTCCAACTTTGCTTCATATTTTGTTTTGAGGGCAGCTTTTTTGTTCTTCAAATTTGATATCCACGAAGTGCTAGAGGATGAACCAAATCTAAACCACTTGGACTTTATTTACTATTCCACTTTAATGGCCTTGTGTAGTAGTTCCTCTATCTCTACATAGTGTTACAACTCAACCACGTTAGCAATCTCCCTATTCAATCTGGCAATGAATCTAGCCATTGTTACTTCACTATCTTCTTATATGTTTTCTCTAATCATGGAGATTTCCATCTCCTTATAATAATCCTCTACACTCATAGAACCTTGAACCAACCCTTGCAACTTTCTATATAAATCCTTATAATAATGGATAGGTATAAATATTTTACGCATCCCCAACTTCATCTTTTCCCATGATCGAATAGGCCTCTCACCATTCCTTTGCCTATTGATCAAAACTTGATCCCACCATATACTTTATAATCTATAAACTCCATGACTATTGCCTTTACTTTCTTTTCCTTAGAGAAATTATGATAATCAAATACGCTCCCAACATTACTTTCCCACTCCAAGTATAGCTTAGGATAATTCTTTCTTTGAAAAGTTAGAATTGTCATCTTTATACTACCTATATTGCTATCTCCTTTGGAGTCAAAATTCTTGTCCCGTTAATAACTTGTTCTCTCCTCCACTTTGGAACCAGCATCTTCTTCTTTATTATCGAACTCATGTCTTCTATTTGATTCAAAGACGGAAGAGGATTCTAATTTATTCAACCTCGCATTCAGCAACTTTAAATGGTCATTACATCAATGATGAAGAACTTCATGTCGACCTCTTGTGGTTTTTCTCCTTCCTTACTTATGTTTTCAACCTATAAAATAAGATGAAATAAAATGTGTTGTTCTTTATAGACTCCCCCACATGTTTTCTCTCAAATCAGATTGTTACCATTCGTGTTTCACACTATTTTAGCTTTCTCTTGCTGGTGATTTCTCTTGCATTTTACCACTGAAAGCCCCCTTTTTTTGTTCTTAACACAATCAAAGAATTTAACTAATCTCAAAAAGCAACCGATTTGTTGGTGAAAATCTCAAAAACCAAAATGTCAAAAGCTTAATTGAGGCAAATGGTGACAGAAAGAAAGTTCAAAGATGACTCTAAAAAACCAAGAAAAATAAGAAAACTCTAAAAGGAAGTGAAATACATGTGAAAGAAATCACTAGAATTGAAGCTAATTGGTTAAGAAGGAAAAGGACTCAAAAGAACCTTATTATGCTTGAAACAATCGCAAGACCAAAAATAAAGGGAAACTAATAACAAATAAAGGAAAACTAATTTCAACAAGAATAAGAAACTAAAGGAAGGAAAAAAGAATTGGAAACTTAATTCAATAAGAATAGGAAACTTGAACAATATGACACTTTTTTCTCCTTTTTTTAAATTATTGACTCTTGCTATTAATAGAAAATACACAAAAACAAATTCACAAACTGAATGGACAAAAATAAAAAATGAAGCAAAAAAAAAAATGTGAAAACATTTAAACCCTTGGTAAGTGTTGTAAACAATGGAATTTGAGTCAAAAATTATGGCTATTTAAAGTTTCTATAATAGTCGTTCGTTACCCGAGTCAAATATTAAGGTTGTTTAAAGTTGTAACTTCAATTTATCTATTTTTCTGTAGCTACGCATAGCATCAATCTCTCTTCTCCTTTTTTTAATTTTTTTTAAAAACAAAGATGTATTGAGCGCATAAAATAAAGCACAATAAAAGAATAAAAAATATAGGAACAATTCAAAGAGAAATACTACAGGAAATCCCAAGACAAAAATAACAAAAACAAAATTGAAGGAAAATGCAAAACTATGAAGGACAATTTTTTTTGGAATCAAGAACTCAAAGAAAGATAGACGTAGATAGATAATTTGTTTCCAGAAACAAAAGCTTTGATACCGAATGATGCAAACCCTCTAAGCGAGCAACCCTCGGAACCGACGAAGTCAGAGTTATAGGAATAATTGATTTGCTAGGAATGTGTTGAAGATTATCAGTTAAGAACCCTATGGAAACAAAGTCTATAAAACCCTAAGCTTGAGATACCACAAATGTTGATCACTCCCTTTAACAAGCCAAATTTAAGCATTCAATCAAGAACACAGAAGGTAAAGCAAAAAGTTTTTTGAAATAAACTTGACAAATGATCAAAACGTTCCACCAAAAATTACATGGCTACCGCTTTTATAAGCAACAAACCCTAAAAAAATGGGTCTATTTAGTTATGGATTGGGCCTAATCAATCCTTAAAACATAAAATATGAAAAATACTTATGACAAATAAAACATAAAAGGCCCACAATTAACTAAAACAAAAATTGCTTCCTAAATACTCCTTGCATCCAACTTGATTTTCTAAATCTATCCTTTACATAAAAAGATAATAAACGACCCTTGGTGCAGCTTTGGAATCCTCAAATTTAGTTTTAGATTCTTATAGCACAACCTCTTTGTATTGTACTTTCATGATCATGCTTTGCAAACCTTATTTCATCCCCTTTGTCTTTGCCCAAGTCATTAGACCACTAATTCCTTGTAAAGAATCTTGAGAATATTTTGGAACATTAACTTGGTCAATAGCTCAATTTCCATTATTAGGCCACATCCTGTGTTGATTTTCTATACAAAAACACCTCATCACACGAATTTTCTTTCACTTTTCTCTCATTTTCTCAAACTTTATGCACAAAACCTAATTTTCTTTCCCACCAAACATCTCAATACCTCAAAAATATCAAATTTCTTCAATAAGTTTTCAAACTATTTCACAAAAATCACTTTCCTAACAAATTTCTACCCATTCCACAAGGAAATTTTCAAAAATATCAAGAAATCTTCATTTTCAAGGAGGGGAGTTCTTCAATTCATAACATCACACGTAAGTTTTCATAAATTTTTAGAATTTAATTCTTTAAATTAAATTCTCTAAGATTTGTGGAATATTTGTGATTTTTAAGAGTTCCAAAACCCTAATTAGGACAAAGAAGGGTTAGGAAAAATATTGGAATAATTTTTGATGTTATCTGGAAATTCTTTAAAAATCTAAATTTTTAGATATAGTTAACATTCCAAAAAGGAGTATGAAAAGAAAAGAGGTTTCCATTCCAGAAGAATATGATGTATCTAAATTTCATAGTTACGAAACAAAGTCTACTTTGAAAAGTGGCAGAAGTGAATAAAGAATTTATACCTGAGAGGGGGATGGATTTTAATTTTGTAATTGAGGGAATAAACAATGTCATAGATATTCTAGGGTGGAAAAAGTTTTAAAAGAACTTGAGGCTACTATTGAATCCATTGTTTGGGAATTTTTCAAAATGTTGTTGATAATCAAGTTTTAGTAAGAAATGTACTAGTTCCAATTGGGCTTAATGATATAAATGGCCACTATTATTTATTGAATATTGGGCACGGTGAGTATGAAAAATATTTAAATAATGTTGATTATACTAGTGTATTAGAGACCTTAACTATACAAGGGGCTAAATGGATATATGCTAGTGATAAACATAAGATTTTTGAAGCTAAGTATTTGGATAAAATTTCTCATATTTGGCAATACTTTTTTGTGTTCAAAACTTATGCCCATAAGACATTACAATATTGTTGATGAATATAGGGCTATATTACTATATTAAATTGTATCCAAGATGCCTCTGGATGTAGGGAACATAATTCACCATAAGATTAAGTTATCTGCATATAGTCACCATATGGGTTTCTTTTCCCCCTGTTAATCGCTACTTTATGTAAGAAAATAGAGGTACCTCATTAAAATAGGTTAAATTATTTTACAATGTGATGAATTATTGAACCTGGAATATTTTGATGAGCTCATCTATGGTATGAAGAGCCATTTCTTCATCAAAAATATTTATGAAATAACAAGTACACATTTTTGGTTCTGTATGGAAGAATATAGGCATGCCTATAGTACCTAACAAGCTACATTATTGAATCAATAGTATCATGATTAAGTACTTCATCTCGGGGTGGATACAAGCCACACAGTAATACTCGAGTATCATCATTATGATTTTCACTTTTGTATCTCCACAAAGATCACAAAAACAACAACATGAAGAAGAGCTTTGAATTTTGATCTAGAATTTTAATTTTTTAGATATATTATTTGTTTTGTTTTATGTTATTTATTTTATTTCCTATCCAATGAACATTGTTTAAAATTATTAATTTTATAACTATTTGTCGAAATTTGTGAGAAATATATAGTATCTATGTAAAATTTAAATGTTTGGATTGATGATTGCACCTACAATTCCATACCAACTCTTGAACAAGGCAAATGGGTAACTTTTATATTTATTACTCTTTTTCCTTATTTACAATTGTTACATTAAGGATAATCTAAATTCTTGGTTGGGGTGGGAAAGTTACAATATAAAATTGTGCTAATTTGAAATTTTTGTTTAAGCATATGTTCACATTTTTACATTGTTTACTTATTTTTGTGTGCTTTTATTTATCTTTATTGGATTACAAATTTTTCGTTAATTTTAAACTTTTCATACAAAATTATCATGTCTTTTAGTTAATTTTAAGAAAATGATTAAGTCTTTGCATTGTTAGATTAATTTCTTGAACATATATCATGTAGTAATATGATAATTAGTTAATTTTGGTCATAATTAGTATTTCAAGATAAAATATTGAAATTTTGATAAACCCAAAATTGGTGTTTAGAAATCAAATATTGGAAGCTACCTTGTGAGAATATATTGTGAGCTATTATTGATACTTGCAAATGTTAACTAGTTTACAGTTGTATTATCGGTTTATCTATCAATTACACCAAAAACTTGATGTGCTAAAATTAGGGATACAAAATTTGTATAATTTATAAAATAGCTCGCAAGTTCACAAACCACATATAAAAAATAACAAGTACGTATACTTCCAAGGTCGGTCAAAAGAGGAATCATGTGGTTTTTAAATCATTCAACAAATTATTCATAAACAAAATTAAATAACCTAAATATCTTATCATGATTGTTTTTGGTTAAGTTTTTTAAACTAATGACATAAAAATAAGGATAGTTTCTATTAACTTAAGCAATTGAACAATTATCATACAGTGTAGAATTTATGAGATATATTAATTAGTTAATCATACTTGTTCAATATTAAGTAGGATATTAAAGATATTAATTAAGATTATTAATTCTTTCTTATAGGTATGAAAATATCCCAAGGCATGGATAATTTTCTTTGTTATTTAAACTTTAACTTACCACATTCGGTCATGGTGATGATTTAAAACTTAACTAAATTACGCTCATTTTCTAAGAAATTGCTAAACTATTTAACCTGACAACCTTAAGTCAAGCCTATAATTTAAACTTTATCAAAGTGTCTAAGTTAGGTTTAGATCCCACTCTAACTATACACCTGATATAGACCAAAAGATTTAATAGTGCAACTTTAAGTTAGATTCAGATAATTTAAGTCCTAAATCCAACTCTTTTGTTTATTATGAAAAACATTTGAATCAATCCAATCAAAACTAGTAAGCATATAACATGATTAATGTAAGTATCTTGATGATTATGTTACATTCCTTATCCTAGTCATGACAATCAATTTTTATCATTCAATTCATATGTGTTATATCAAGCATGCATTCATTTAACTTCCATATATTTATCAATTTCTACTCAAATCATGATTAAAACCATCCTAAAAATAAAAAATTAAAAAATTCCTAAAAATTAAAAATGCATACTAAATACTAAGTAGAGAATGAAGTTCCCTTTCTCAAACATAAATTTCACATTGTCCTCAATGTGCATATAAATATGAAAAGGTAAAAGAAAAAAAAACTCCCATAGTCTTGGCACATCACATGTATTGTTGAAACTGCTTAATCTTTTTGTGCTATTGCTCTCCACATTTATTCACCTACAAAACAAAAACAAAAAAAATATAAGTTAAATAATGTTGGGTTTCCTCCTAACCAGGTTCAAGTTTAACGTCCTTGACTAGACATTTATATCAAGTCCTAAGGTATATCCCTCTATGTCCATTTAATTTTGAGTTTTTCAGAAAATAGTTTAAGCTTGATTTTTCAATAATACTTTATATTCTAGTTTAAAAACATGGTGCTAAATTATCTTGTCATGCTATATTTTTGTACTATTTTACATTCTCCTAAGAATTCCACCATAGCTCATCTAATTTTTTATTTCCAATATCTTTTTCATCTCTCTATTGGACTCTTTCACTTGCCCACTTGATTAAGGATGGTAGGGAAAAGGCATAAGATCTAACATTAGACCCTATCTCAAAATCTCTGCAACAAAATTAGGTACACACGTGGGAGGTACAGCCTCCAAATAGTTCATACAATCAAAAATATCAATCATAGATTCCATACTTTCAAAATTAAAATAGATAGATTTGTTTCTTAGTGAGTTTACTTCATTATTCACAACATCATGTAGAATAGTCTTAAATGTGGTGACTCAATTTATTTTTTTAAGTTATAATCTATCCTAAATCCTTCATCAACATTATCAATATCAGGCAGTTCAAATGCTTTAAAAATTTCAAATGTTACTTGTTCATCTTACATTCTCATTGTGAGCACACCTTTTTATACATCAATAAGTACTCTTCTGGTTGTTAAGAATGGATGACCAAGTATAATAGAATGCACTAGACAAGGAAGAGGACAATTATCCATTAAATCCTCCTCATCCTTTTTAGCTTCATGTTTCTCCTCATCCTTCTTATCTACATGTTCCTCTTCTAAATTTTTACCACTCCTCAAGACTATGGTGTTGAAATGCTCCTTACCTTCTCTTCTTGGGTTTATTATTGTGTCACTTGGAAAGTTACCTTGAGGCCTATAACTTATAGCATGAGCAAGTTGCCCAATGTGGGTCTATAAATTCCGAATAGCAGCCACTTGAGTGGATACTTTTGTATTTACTAACTAGATAAATTCTTTCATATTCCCCATTAAAGAATTTGTATTTTACTCAGTAGATGGCTTCTTTTCATAGGCTTCTGATTGTTGTGGTTGTTGCAAATTTGGTGGTGGAAATGATTGATGGTTGAATTGATTATTACTTAATTATTGTTATTATTTCAAGAGAAATTCAGATGTTGTCTTAGTCCTAGGTTATATGTGTTTGAGTATGGATTATTGTTTCAATTCACATTACCCACATAGAATGCTAATTCAGAATTATTTGGACAATTATCAAACAAATGGGTTCCCCCATAAAACACACAAGACACCTTTGAGTCTTGGACCTAGTTTATACTCACTTGCGAGTTTTGAGCCTTTAAAAGATTCACCAAATAGGACACTTGAGTTGTAAGTGCCATAATATCATTTACCTCATCCACTTTGGCTACTCTTCTTGCGCCTATCATTCTATCCATTGGCCATTGATAATTATTGCTAGTTATTTTCCCAAGTAACTCATAAGATTGATTATGAGATTTGGCAAGTAAAGCTCAATTAGAGGTTGCATCAACAATGTTTCTTGTTTAAGCATTGAGACCATTGTAGAAAGTATCCATTTGGATCTAATGAGGGATACCACAGTGAGGACACTTCATTATAAATTCTTTGAATCTTTCCCATTCTTGGTATAAAGATTCCCCTTCATATTGTTGGTAGGATGTAATGTCATTCTTGAGCTTGGAACTATATGTTGGTGTGAAATATGTCATCATGAATTTCTCTGCCAAATCATTCAAAGTTGTAATGGAATTAGGTGGCAAAGAGTTTATCCAAGCTTGAGCTTGGTCTTGCAAAGAGTAGGGGAATAATCTAAGTATAATACCTCTTTGATCACACCAAATTTTTTAATGAATCTCTAACTTCAAAAAACAATTTGAGATGTAGATGAGGATCCTTTATTAGTAATCCACTGAATTATCCAACTATTTGTAACATTTTAAACATCACTGGCTTTATTCCAAACTGATTAGCTTGAATGTTTGCCTTTCTAATACTTGGATTCAGCCCTTCCAACATAGGTAATGCATATTCATTCATAACTCTATCACTGTCATATCCATATCTTCCACTTAGGTTACAATTTCTTGTTTTCTTATGGATCTTACAGTACGCTCGATTTTGGGGTCTAAAGGGAAAAATTTTCCCTTAGGAACTCTGCTCACTCAATAGACTCAAATGACTTTCTAATAGCACTAAAAGAGATGTTAAAATTAAAATTAATTAAAAATTAAACATATATAAAAAAATAAATATATAAAATTATGAAAAATTAATAAAGAAAAATAAATAAAATAAATAAATAAATAAATAAGTAAATAAAAATAAATTAATTAATTAAGATTAAAATAAAGAAAAGTAAATTAAGAAAAATACCTAAAATTAAATAAAATAAAAAATTAAATTTTAATATTTATAATGATATGGAAATATTGTTCGCGCGGAGATTATATTATTAGAAACTAATTTTTAAAACAATAAAAAAAATCAATTGTTTTTGTGTTTTTATGTTTTAAGAAAGCAAAATTAAAAGAACTAAAAATAAATAGAAATAATTAATTAAATTAGATTTGAAGAATAAGAAGATATATGAGAAAATATTTACGAATATTTAATCTACCAATTTTCTAAACATATGAATCACTAAAATTCTCCCAATATAATTATCAACTAATTACAAGATCAATTTAATCTAACGTAGCATGTATTCATCTCTCAAGTAAATTACATACCATATAGTAATTAACATAATCAAACTCTCATGTTAATTAAATTGCATACTACTCATTAAGTCATCAATTATTGATCACATACGTAAAAATCATACATCTCTGCCTAAAAAATATGCATGTTTTTTAATCAAGAAAAACAATTAAAAAAATCTCTTAAATATATTTAATTGCCTCTATAGATTAGTTGTTAGTCAAACAATTAATAATATAAAAATCGGATTAAATAACATAGTTAAATTGAAACTGTAATTAATGGTAAAATATTAGATGATCACATATATAAAATTGGATTCATAAGACCACTAGATTAGTAAATTAGGTAGACAATATTTTTCATAAAGCTCATATTTTTCATAAAAAAAAAGACATAAAAATTAATAAAAAAATGAGAAGAATAAGAAATAAAATCAATCTCTTGAATTATAACACCAATCTCTTCTTGAATCTCCACCAAAATTGTATCTCTTTTTGAGTTTTTCTATATCTTTCTATCTTCTTGGCTTCAAAATTTGATTTAAGCTCATTAGGATATATGGGGAAATTAGGGAGTTAAATTAATCTTAGGTGGAGTCTGGACCGTTAGATCAGCTTCAGATTAAGAGCTAAGATGAAAACATAAAAAATGAATAGTGCTAGCCAATAGGAACATGACATGTGGCACGGGAGAATGGTTGATCCAATAAGCACGCGACTAGTGGCATGCTTGACTGATCTCGATCAACTCACGCTGACTCAGGGACACATGGAAATCTATGATTTATGGATACAACTTGCATGGTGGGAAGATGCGATGAATCAGCTGGTGACGCGTAGTAGACCCGTTGACCACATAGTGAAACTCGGAATGAATGCTATATTGACATGTGGCATGGCGCTGCATCACACAATACACACGGTGTTTCATGAGTAGCCTACTCCACTTGCATGGCATCTATATGGCTTTCCCAGTCAACCCTTCTACTTGTGTGGCATCTACGTGGCATCTTCCAATTGGTCATGCATTACAAAATTCATAAAAAATCCAAAAATATTCCAAACAATAATAGAAATTTTCCAAAACTTATATTTTCACCCGTTTTTACTAATAAATTCATATTTTAATATTCATAACCCTAAAAATTATACTTAATAAATAAAATGAATAAATACTAAGAAGATAAGTTCACTATTGACTCTACTATCATAAAGTCATCAATGTACCAGAATCAACGCAGGTTGTAGGGGTGAAAAGTGTACGCAATGTGTGGCTTTATGATATAATTTTCTCTCATTTTCTTAACATTTTTCAACTTATATAAACCCTATTTCCTCAGGTACACCATAAAAAAGTTTTCTTCTAATTCTTCTAAATAGGTTTAGTAGTTTAAATTTCTTTAATTTTATTTAGAGGTTTTTTAGAAGCAAATTAGTACTAAAATTCTGTGCATTGAATAATACAATTGAGTTATTAATTTTAATTGCATTCTTATATTTTTAGTATTAATTTTATGTATTGTTTTGAATGCTATTTTTTAATTTACTATTTTTTTATTAAATCTAAGCATTTCTAACTAAAAATGTTATGGGGTATTAGTTATATTGTTTTATGGTTGTGAAATATTAGTTTAAGTAAATACTTTTATAAAATAAATTGATTTCTATTTCTTCATTCATAATTTTTACAAATTTTATTACAAAAAATTATATTAATAACATATTTTTCATAGTAGATTTAAAATATGAAAATTAGATTTTAGATCTGGTTATTTAGATTTAATTTAGAGTCATTACTCTATCTCAAATATTTTTTACAAAGATTTATTATCAAAGAATATATTGAGAAAATATTCCTCGTAATAGATTTAAAATATGAAAGTTAGTTGTTAGATATATCAATCTTAAATCCAACGTTGATAGCTTTAATGAGAGTCTAAATTATGTACTCTCCCTTAAGTAGTGATTTATATGGTTTTCTATTTTCTTATAAATAAATCATAATTTATTATTAATTAATTGGTGATTCCCGCCTTAGAATATTAATTTGTTTTTATTAACATAAAATATGATCCCTACCTTAGGATATTTTTGTACAAGAAAGGAAAAATCATTACTATTTATTTATATCTTTAATAACCTAATTAATATTGAGAAAGCATGATAAAAATATTAATCTATAGCATAAATTCTCCATTGAGTGTAAAATTTTTATTTGTTTGATGTTTGTTGAATCAAATTTATCTTTAAATTTATGATATTAGTTTATGTCCCAAGGTATAGAATTTGTCCAGTGGCAAAGAGAGATGAGTAATCACTCTAAAGAGAAAAGGTCTACAATTCCCTACTGTGCTTTCCACTGAGATAGGGGGCATATAATTGATAATTATTTTTCCCTCACCAAAAAGGTGTAACTACTCATACAAAGAAGCTACTTGAAAGAATTTGTCAAGCACGATAAAGAGCTTATGAACAAGACCGACACGAATCATTTTATAGAAAATGACAATATACTCCCAAGGTCGATCTAAGGAAAGAATATATGTGGTTTTCAATTTATTATTCAAAATCTTAAAAATAAAATTAAATCATAAACATCTTATCACAATATTTTGGTTTGTATGTTTCATAATCTAATAACATAATATATATATATATATATATGGATTCAATAAATAATTATGCAAATTTTTATCATTCATAATAATGGAGTATTAAAGGATATAATAATTAAGTTAATTATGCTTGCTCATATTATTTAGGTTATTAAATATATAAATTGATATTTGTTGATTTTCTCTTTTTGGTATGAAAGTGTCCTTAGGTAGGGCCCAAATTATTTTGTTTAATATTAATTAACTAATATCCTTAGGGAGAGGGCTATTAATTAATTAAGTATTAAATTTTAGTTTTATTTCTAAGAAAATAGCAAACCATCTAATCACAACTTTAGGCGGAGTTAGTTAATTAGACTTTATTCAAGTTGACTAAATTAAACCTAAGAATTTAATTATCTGAGTACTAACTTTCAAGCTTTAAAATCATTACTGAAAATATGTTGTGAATATATTTTCGAATAATAGTTCTTATAAAAACATTTGAAATAGAGTTTCACTCTAACTATCGGGCAATTGTACCAACAAATAAAATAGCACTACTCTAAATCAAACAGGATAACTAAACCTTAAAATCTAATTTTTAGATTTAAGTTTGTAATGAAAATAATATATTTCTCTCTAACATCCTTAATATAAAATTTTAAATAAAAACAAAATCAATTTATCTTATAGAAATGTTTTACTTATTTAATATTTTGCAAGCATAACAACGTTATTATTATATCATATTTACAAACAACCAGTCATGTTAAATTTAATCACAAAAAAATTAAACATAACATATAAGAATAAAACATAAAAAATAATTGTAAAGAATTCATTTTAAATAATACCGCAAAATAATTCTTACAGAACTTTGATGCTAATTCTGTTAATGGAAAACCTCCAAACGGATTTGCATCTTTATTTATTGAATCAAAAGCTAAAAATCTATAAAAACATAGCTAGTTCTTCTCAAAAAGAGAAGAATTTTAAAACTAAAAACTAAAAAAAGAAAGAAAACTTTCTAGAGAGAGATAGCTAGGGAGAGAAAGAGTTGAGAAAATTGTGTGTTTTACAATAGGGGAAGATGGTCCTTTTATAGGTGAGGAAAAGGCCAAAAAAAGTGGGAAAATATTTCAAAATTTGCATTTGGATGCGTTTGAATAGGTTGGCATGCGTGTAGGGCACAAAAATTGCGATAGACGAACAAAAATTGCCGCAGACAGGCATTTGGTGCGCGTGGGCACCCTCGGTACATGGTGCGGGCATATACTATCATGCATGGAAATAGGCGCAGCGTGTACTAGGTGTGTGTTGGCTGCGTGCGGGCGTGTGCTGGGTGTGTGCTTACCACGTGCAGCAGTGTGTTGATGCACGAAATGACTCAATGCGGGATAGGCAGTTGCACGCAAGATTTCGACATTTTTGACATTTTTTACCGTTTTGACCCATTTTGTCCAATTTTTTCATCTTTTTGACTTTTTCTAATTTCTTTTCTCAACATACTTGTGATGTATTGCCTCTAGTATTTTTTTTGAGTCTTTAAGTTATTTTTGAACAAAATACCTGAAAAACAATAAAAATACCTGTGATTTCCAAAAGAAAAATTTACATAAAAATATGATAAAATTATACAAATATATAAATCTATTTAATCAATTAAAGTACATTAAATCATTGTAATTTTAATATTTTAAGCACTCATCACAAGCCTAGGAGGAAACAAATATGTAAATAGCAACCAACTCTTCTCAAGCTAGCTTCAATCATTGAAGTAATACATTAAAGTCATAGCCTCCTAGGAAGCTAAAATTCAATAGTAAAGGCTTTTGTAAAACAAGCCAATTCTTCTATAGCTTAGATCCCTAAGTACAATCTTTATTGAAACAATCAGCTTCTATCAGCTTCAATTGAGCTGATCTACAGTAATTGTAACTCTAAACATATGGTAAAATGAGTTCTGATTGACAATCATCAGATATCCTATTCCTCAACCAACTTAAGAAAATGGGTCAAGAAAAAAAAGCTGTTACACAAGATAGAGACTCCCTAATTGATTTCAACGGGTCAACAACCAATACCTATGGTAGCATCAAGCTCCTAGTGAGCATCGAAGGAAGGACACTGATAATAAAATTCATGATCCTTGACACCTACTCTCCATTTAATATAATTCTAGGATGTCTATGGATTGATGGTCGTAATGCAGTTCTTTCCACTATAGACTAACTTCTATGGTATCTAGCAGAGGCTGGAACTAAAGAGCTTTCTGGAGACCAAGCATTAGCAAGAGAATTCAATAAAGTTTCTCTCAAAAACAAAATACCTTCTCCCCATTAGCAACTACAACTTAGGGAGGAAGCTATCACCCCGAAAAAGGAACTCATAGAGCTTCCTAAAACTAAGAAAAGAAGTATCGAAGGTCTTTTCCCTCCACCTCCCAAAGAGGAAATGCAATATTCAAAGGATATAACTAGAGGAAGAGAACCTCGAATAGCTCCCTATAGACACTCTCAATACCACCAAAGTGGTTAAGATAGGAAATGAGCTAAACTTTCAACCAAAAGAGTATTAGGAAATTTGGATAAAATGGTATAATCACAAATTCTCCCTCCCAACATCCTCCTTAGTAGAATATAAAATAATAGAGAAATAGATAATACACAACACAAGAATTATAGTGGAAACTCCAAATTAGAGAAAAACCACTTTCGTTGTCAAAAGATAACCAGAGAAAAATTCACTATGTGGAAAATTGTTACAACCACACTCTCAATAATTGTTTCACACACCCAAAAGACAAGAGCAATTACAAGCCCAAGAGAATTTTCCCACAAAATTCTCTCACTCAAGAAATTCTCATACAAGCTTTTCTCTATTTTTGGGATGATTATCAATGAAGAAATGAAGCCATATTTATAGCCTTCAAGTTCTCATTTCATATGCCAAATATTTCTTCATTCAACAAAATTAGGCTACCTAATTTTCCTATTCTTTATTCAAACAAGGTTAGGCACCTCCATCTTTAACAATATGGTAAGCCACCTTCCATGAATTATCTTCTAAATTAGGCACCTCCTATTTTGACTAACAAACCTAATATTATTTTTTGTACCTCGACATGGATCTTGCTATGGACCTTGCTACTACCCTTACCACTAGCATTGGCGAGGTGGTTGGGAAGGTAGCTAGTAAGGTGGAAAGTTTGAGTGTTATAAGTACCTACTATAGTTGGTGTTGGCTATGAAGGATAGTTGGGTTCACATGTTGAACCAAACAGCTATAGAAACAACAAGTATAGAGGAATAATAGGTAGTTTAGATGGAAGTGCCAATTGATAGAGATAATAAAAATTTTATTGTCTATCAGAGTTATAACTATTTTATTATTTAGCAAATTATTTTGTACTAAATGGTTACCTTACGTAACTCGAGGTTGTTACCATATGGATATAGTCTCTATATGGTTTTACCTCATTTATATTGCCTATTTTGCATGATCAGTTGTTAGGCTAGTATAATCTGAGTTTGATGTACGTATGTCTCAACATATTAAAGCATAAACTCTGATTAGAAACTATTTATTATTTACATGATTTTTATTTGATATACAATATTTGTTGTCATAAGTTATCTACATTGTCTAATATTACATTTTTTTGTACTTTTATTGCGTGTTCTATGTAACATTTTACTATCTTGTTTGTATGAGTAAGGGTTGAGTCCTTTAAAAGTGTACATCTATTTACCTTAGTGATGAATTGGATTATAGACAATTTCAATTGATATCAAAATAGGTGCACCCTTTTGGCCTTAACTACTCTGGTGTTGATTCTGTTAACTTGGTTTCTCACACACACACACATTCTCCCTAATGGAATCAAGAAAAGAAGGTAATGTAGGTAGACCTCTACTTTTCAAAGGGCTAAACTATGCCTATTGGAAATCACAAATGGGAACTTATTGTGGTCCCAAGATGACCATATGCAGTTCTTTGTTGAGAATGGATGGACCTACCCAAAAAATACCCAACTGGATAATATTGTTATACCTAAACTAATGATCGAGTGGATGAAGGAAGAATCAAATCAAAGGAGTCTGAATGTAATAATAAAGGAGTCTGAATGGAACAATTTATGCCTGATGAATTTAGAAGGATTGAAAGTTGTACAATATCTAAACAAGCTTGAGATATTTTGAAAAGAACTCATAAAGGTAATTCATGAGTTAAGAGGTCTAGAATACTAAATTTGAATAAAGACTTTGAATTGTATTATGCAAGAAGATGAGACTTTTGATAAATTTTATGCATGGTTTTCCAAAAAAAGTCAATTTTTCATACAACTTGGGTAGACCCTTTATTGTGGAAAAACAGATTGAGAACATCATTGCTAGTATACCCTACCAATTTCATGCTAATGTTAATGTACTTGAGTATGAAAAGTTTTTTTTTTTTTTGGTTATGGATTTAATTATCTAATTATTGGAATACCAGTGGAAGTATGAAAAATTTTAAATTCATAGAATGGCTAGAAATGTAATTGCATGTAAATAAAATAATGTAAAAAATAAAGATCAACACACTAGATCTTTAGGCGGTCCACCAGACCACCTAACTATCCACTATAAAAAATAAATATCCAATTACATGGCTAGGGATCATACTTACCTAGGTAATGCCCACAAGTAACCTACTTATAAGCTGAAACTTTCATCTTAATATCTATAAGAAAGGCATTTGGATCTAGACTAATTTTTCGACAAACTTGAGTCCCACAAGTTAATCGAATCTGCACTACTATCAACTAAAAGTTAACACATAAACATAAGTGCAAGTGTATGTCCTAGAGCAAATTCAATAATGAACAACTTTAACTAATAAATTTAAGCAATATATCAGATAAATTCAAAAGACCTTGCAACTCGAGAACAATCAATTAAAAGCACAATAACACAATTATTATTGTAGGCTTATTAATCCATCAAACACAACCATAAATGTTTGATTAATTAACTTAAGGAAAAATATTACATGAAAATTGTACTAAAATAAGAGAAAGAATGAAAGAGGAATACAATAAGAAAAGTTAAGCTCTTGTGTGGTTAGTTTTAATTATGCGCTTAGGTTTATATTTATAGAATATTTTGAAGCACTTTAGGTCAAAGAAAAATTACCATACTGTCTATAAAACCAGTTAAATGAGTTTTAAAGTATAAGGATAATAGACTAAAAAGCCAATCCAATTTGTATTAAATAGGCTTTAAAATCAAAGCCCTGGTCACTAGATCGATTTAATCAAGTGCTCAATCGATCGAGTACAAAGTTCATTAGAGTGAATGTCCTCTCAATCGATCCAGTGTATTAATTAATTAATTCTAAAAACTATGGATTAATCTGGCCATTAATCATGATCGATCTAGTGCTTAATCGATCGAGTATTAATTTCTTAATCGATCTAGTCATAAAATAATTAATTCAGTTGGTAATATAGCTTGTTCAAACTAGTCACCACTTGATTGATCAAGTAGCCTATTTTCATATTGTTCCAATGTGTCTAATATGAAATCTAATGTGCATGAGAACGAAGATATACGTAAGGTGTGATCGTTGAGGTTCAATAGTTTTTTTATCTGGAACATATTCTTCTAAGACACTTAGAAACTAAAATTATAATTATATTTTTTGTTCACAAATATCACCAACACTCATATAAACCTTACCATTTTACTCTTTGGCATATTTGTGTGACAAAACCTCTCTCTCATTGTATAATGCTCATAGGAAAAATAAATTTTTACATAGTGGTGCTATCCTATTATCCAATGGAACCATCTTCACTTCAATCTCCAAAGCTTATGTTTACAATGAAAGAAAAAACATAAACATCTAAACAACTCGTCCCAAAAGACTCATTTTTCATTAGTATAGTATATAAAACAATAGGAAAGTGAAGAATGGTCAAAAGAGGATTTAACAAATGAGAGAAATTAAAAACAATTCCCTTTATGTTAAGTATCCAAAAAAAAATCCAAAGTAATTCAAGACCCTACGTTTGGGGATAAAAATATAATTCAAAAGGAGATACAATTTTGGTGAAGATTCAAGAGGAGATTGGTACTATAGTTCAAGAGATTAATTGTAAATATTTTTCTTCTCCTTTCTTTGTCAATTTTTATGTCTTTCTCTATGAAAAATGTGAGCTTTATAAACAAAATTGTGTCTAGTTAATTTATTAACCTAGGGGTCTAATAAACCCAATTTTCAACATGTGAAGATCTAATATTTTACGCCAATTATGATTTTAATTTAATTATATTATTTAATATGATTTTTATGCTAATATAGGAAATTAAATAGATTTGAGAGAATATTTTAATGGTTTGTCTTTATTAAATAACATGCATAGTTTTTAGGTAAAGATGTATGATTCTTATGTATGTGATCCATAATTGATGAACTTAATGAGTAGTACGCAATTTAATTGACATAAGAGTATGATTAGGCTAATTAATATATGGTGTGTAGTTTACTTGAGAGAAGAATATATGCTAGGTTAGATTCAATTGATCATGTAATTAATTGATAATTATATTGGGGGGATTTTAGTGATTTACATGTTAAATAAATTGGGAGATTAAGTATTCCTAGATATTTTCTCATATATATTCTTAGTTTTCAAATTTTATTTAATTAATTATTTATATATATTTTTAGTTCTTTTAATTTTGCTTCCTTAAAACATAAAAACACAACAAAAATTGACTTTTATTCTTTTATCTTAAAAATTAGTTTCTAATAACATAATCTCCGTGGAAAGAATATTTTCTTATCATTATATTATTTACTACAATACGTATACTTATGTATTCATTGAACAAAATTTGTGTTTGATCAAGTTTTTGATGCCGTTGTCAGAAATTACATATATTAGAAATTAATTTTTTATTTTATTTTATTTTAATTATTTTTCTTAATTTTAATTTTAATTTATTTAGTTTTTTTTACTTATTTATTTATTTTAGTTATTTTTCTTTATTTCTTTTCATAATTTTAATTAATTTATTTATTTTTAATTTTTATTTATTTAAAATTTAGACATCTCCTTTAGTGCTATTAGAAACACATGTTGAGTCTATTTCATGAGTAGAGTCTGTAAGGGATTTGTTTTCCCTTTAGATCCCAAAATTGATTATACTTTGAGGTCAATAAGAAAAAGACAAGTTGTTGCCAAAGTGGAAGAAATGACTAATTATTTAGAAATAAACAATAATGAGCTAAATTTGATCAACCAGATTCCTTTAATGGATGATAGGGATAGAGTTATGAATTAATATGCATTACCTACGTTGGAAGTGCCAAATCCAAGTATTACAAAGCCAAACATTTAAGCTATTTAGTTTGAACTAATGCAAATGATGTTTCAAAGGCTACAAATAGTTGGACAACTTAGTGGATTACCAATATAGGATCTTCATTTACAACTTAGATTGTTTATTGAAGTTGGAGATTTACTTCAATTCAATACTCTTTGCGAGACTATGCTCAAGCTTGGATAAAATCTTTGCCACCTCATTCCATTACAACTTAGAATGATTTGGAGGAGAAATTCTTGATGAAATATTTCCTACCAACAAAGAATGCCAAGCTTAGGAATGACATTACCTCCTACCAACAATATGATGGAGAATCTTTATACAAAGCATGGGAAAGATTCAAAAAATTGCTAAGGAAGTTTCCTCACCATGATATTCCTCATTGGATCCAAATGGAGATTTTCTATAATGTTCTCAATGCTCAAACAAAAACCATCGTTGATGCATCCGCTAATGAGGATCTTCTAGCTAAATCTTACAATCAAGCTTATGAGTTACTTGAGAAAATGGCTAGCAATAATTATCAATGGTCAATGGATAGAATGACATCCATAAGAAAATTAGCCGGAATGTATGAGATAATGATATCACAGCACTTACAACTTAAGTGTCATCTTTGGTGAATCTTTTGAAGAAAACTCACCAGCGAGTATAAATCACTTCCAAGACTCAAATGTGCCTTATGTATTTTGTGAAAGAGCTCATTTTTTTGATAATTGTCCAAATAATACTAAATCAACATTCTATATAGGGCATGTGAACCAAAACAATAATTGGTACTCGAACATATACAACCCAAGATGGAGACAACATCCAAATTTCTCTTGGAATAACAACAATCAGGGTGGTAATCAATTCAATTGCCAAACATTTCCACCACTTGGTTTTCAACAACTACAAAAATCACAAGCCTAAGAGAAGAAGTCACCTACTGAGGACAATACAAGTGCATAAATGGGGATAATGAAAGCCTTCATCCAATTAGTAAATATAAAAGTGTCCACTAAAGAGGCATCAATTAAGCATTTAGAAACTCAAATGGGGAAACTTACTCAGGCTATAAGCCAAAGGCCTTAAGGTAACCTTAAAAGTGACACAATTATAAACCCAAGAAGAGAAGGTAAAGAACATTACAACGCCATAGCCTTGAGGAGTAGTAAAACTCTAGAAGAGGAAGATGAGACTCAAAAGGATAAGGAGGACCATGAGACTAAAAAGGATAAGGACGAATTGGGAACTAACAAGGATGAGGAGGAATGAATGGATAAAGAGAGCCAGGAATTAGTGAATAAAAAGAGCACTAAAAAAGAAATAATTCAGCCAAAAAAGAGAAACTTCTATAAAACTACTATTCCTTTCCCACAAAAACTGTAAAAGCAAAAGTTAGATAAACAGTTTTCAAAATTCCTAGAAGTCTTCAAGAAACTACTCACAAATATACCATTTATACATGTACTTGAACAATTTCCTTCTTATGCAAAAAATTTGAAGGTCATCTTGTCGAAGAAAAAGAGGCTTGGAGATGATGAAACCATAACCCTAACTGAAGGTTGTAGTGCCATCATTTCTAAAAAAATACCCCAAAACTTTAAGATCTAGGTATTTTTGACATCCCTTGCACTATTTGGAAAGTCCACTTTTAGAAAGCACTGTATGATTTGAGTTCCAGTAATATCCTTATGCCATTCTCGATTTTCAAGAGATTAGGGGTTGGTAGTGCCAAACCCAAATTGGTAACATTGCAAATGGTAGATAGGTCAATTAAAAGACCCCGGTGTTTGGTAAAAGATGTGCTAATAAAAATAGACGATTTCATCTTTCCAACAGATTTCATTATACTATACATGTAAGAGGACCATAACATTCCTATCATACTTGGTCGTCCATTCTTAGCAACCAAAAAAGAACTCATTGGTGTACAAAAGAGTGATCCTACAATGAGAGTGCAAGATGAACAAGTACTATTTAAATTTTTTAAAGCATCTGAACTCCCTGATGTTGATAATGCCAATGAATAATATATGATATATGACAACTTAAAAGTATTTATTGAGTTTTTCACACTTGAGACTACAACACATAATGTTGTGAACAATGAAGTAAACTCGCTAAGAAACAACTCAATCTATATTAATTTTGAAAGTGTGGAATCTATGATTGATATTATTGATGGTGTGAACTATTTGGAGGCTACACCTCTTATGTGTTTACCTAATGTAGCTATGGAGAGTTTTGAGATAGGATCTAAGATTAAACCATATATTTAAGGGCCATAAAGTTTAGACCTCACACTTTTACCCTTCCATCCCCAATCAAGTAGGCAAGTAGAAGATTCCAATAGAGAGGTGAAAAGGAGGTTGTAGATACATGAATTGGATGAGTTATGGTGAAGTGTTTATAAGAATGCCAAAAAGTACAAAAAGAAAACAAAAATATGGCATTATAAGAGAATTTATTACCATGTTTTCAAACCAGAACATAAAGTATTATTGAAAAAATCAAGACTAGAACTATTTCCATGCAAACTCAAAAGTAAATGGACATAAAGGGATGTGTCTTAGGAGTTGAAATGAATGTCTAGTCAAGGAAAATAAATGTGACAATGGTTGGGAGACAACCTAATGTTATTTTACTTATATTTTTATTTTATTTTTTGTAGGTTAATTAATATCGAGAGTAGTGGCGAAACAAGATTGAGCAGTTCCAACGACATATGTGGTGTTCCAAGACTAAGGGAGTTTTCTTTTCTTTTACTTTTTCATATTTATATGTGCACATTGGGGACAATGTGCAATTTAAGTTTGAGGGAGGGAACTTCATTCTCTACTTTAGTGTTTAGTATTAGTTTTCAAATTTTTTATTTTTTTATTTTTAGGATTTCTTTATTCATGATTTAGGTAGAAATTGATAAATATCTGAAAACTAAATGCATGCATACTTGATATGAAATGTATGAACTCAATGATAAAAATTGGTTATCATGACTAAGATAAGGAATGTAACATGCTTGTTAATAAAATTACATTAATCATGTGATATGCTTGTTAGTTTTGATTAGATTGATTCAAATTTTTATGTACATTTTCATGATTGATTTTGATGTTCTTATTGAGGGAAGATTTGTGGTGAGTTGTACTAGTTGATGAGATCTACCATGTTTTAGAATCTATTTGATCATCGTATGAGGCAAAATCCTAAATAGTATTTAGCAAGAGACATGATTTAGGCCTTATTGGGATCGATTAAACTTTTCAAGTTTATCGTTGTTAATATCTTTGTCACCCATTTGAGCCTAACAAATAACATTTCTTATCTTTAAGCCAAATTGTATGCCTAACTAATAAGAATTAGCTTTACCCTTACACCTTTAGCCTGTATGAAAAGATAAAAATACAATCATATGTTATGCTATAGAGTTAGGTGAAATGTAATGCACCCTATAAAAAAAAGAAGAAAAAACTCACACAATTATCCCTCTAAAGAAAAAGAAAATATAATTGAAAATAAGTTTGGGAGTTTCGTAAAGTTACTAAAAAAAATAAGATGTAGAATAAAAGAATATGAAAAAAATGATAAGAGAAGATGCACTAAAATATCAAGTTAAAGCTCAATTGCAATTAAAGAGTGCATGATAAACAAAAAGAAAGCTATGGTGTGAAAAGAGCCTAAATGTCTTCATTTATTAACCCCAACCAAAGCCTTTCATTACAAGCATATAAAGTTATTATTGATCTTTATCTAAGTGCATATTTATATTTGTTGAGAGGGATGTGAACAATAGACTTATAGACTTGTTCTAAGATTGAATTGATTAACATGCTTATATAGGTTGATTTCGTGGGTGCATTGGATGATATCATGTGCAACACACACACACGAATCAATTAATCAAAAACCTTACATATCCTTGTATTGATGGAATGTTGATTGATGAATATGTGAACCTCCTTGTCATGGAATTGTGCAATGATAACTGTATTTTATACAGTTATTTTCATCAATTTTAGTAATGATAATTGCTATGTTCTATTAATATTTAGTTAATTTTTGTTAAATAAATTATTATTTTCCTTTTATGTGCTAAAAATACATTTTTAATAAAATTAAATAATTTGTATCGAAAATTTACTTAATTTCATATTTTTGTCCACAAATATAATTTATGATAATATAGTTTCTTAATTACAATTTATAAAAATCGAAAATATAATTTAAATTAAATTTGGGCTTAATTATAATTATTAAAAGTTTAAAAATTTAATTTAAAATTAGCAAAGGGCTTAACTGTAATTTAAGAAAGTGCAAAATGTAATTTGGATTAAATTTGTGGGTCAAAATATAATTAATAAAATTTTTGAATTTTCTGCGCAGGAAAAGAATCGCACTTGCACAAATCACGACGTTCATCACGCACCGTTCGATCATCAATTCAACGGTCCAGATTTGGCGATTACAACCAGACGAGGCAAAATCGCGTGTAGAATCTTTCCCCGGCAACGGCGCCAAAAACTTGTTGTATGTTTTGCAACACACAGAAAAACGTGCAAGTATACACGGTCATAAGTAATAATATGATAAGTAAAATATCGTTCCCACAGAGATTTGTTACTAGTATTCGTTAATTATTAAAATTATTTCAACCTAATTTTATCCAAACAGTCGATAATTTGATGCAGTTTGACTAACTAACTTTTATAACAGATTGCAAGAAAATTCTAGGATTGCAGTTTCACCAAATTAATCCACTTGAATCATTATATTTTATCTTGATTTATGTTATCGTGTTTTAAGTTGTTAACCAAGAACTCCTAATTTATCCATATATCTCTTCCGAGCTCCATACAGAAACATCTAGTTAAAATGATTCACTATATTCCTATGCGAATTAAATTCAACCAGATTTATTAAGTTCTGAGTTCTCTAACAGTTACACATACAATAAAAGTATATTTCTATCTCTTATGTATATACGTTATTTCATCACGAGCAGCACACAAAAATGCCTTTTTCAAGTTTATTTAAATGTCACATATCAGTTAATTAATCTTCCGATAATTAAAAGCATTAAACACAGATAAAATAAACAACTTAAAACAGTCCCATAAATCATTCAAAAATACTTAATTCAAATTTCATAATTTACGCTACACTGCAATCCTAGAACAAATGTATTAGTTCATAGCAGAATTTAAAATTACAACACAACAACAATAAAACATTGCAGAGAAAGAAAATTAAAAGAAAATAGATAAGAAAAAAAACTCTTTCACGATTCCTCAATGAAAAATAAATTTCATCCCTTTTCTTCTTCTTTGTTGTCTTCTTTCTCTGTAATTTCCCTAAGAAAATACAACATAAAATGTTAAATCAATACTCTGCGTGTTTTGTGTAACACGCAAACAAGAAAAAAGAAAAATTAAAATGTTACAAGGAAGAAAAACTTGCAAGAACTGCTAGTTTTCTCCCAAAATTTCGAGAGAAAAAGAAGAAAGAAAAATGCTGGAACTGAAACTGAACTAAAAAAAGAAAAGAAAAAAATTCCTTGTACGCGTATCCCCCCAAAAACATATATCCCCTTTTTTTCTTTTCTTTTATTTTTATTTTTTATATTTTTTTTATCATCAGTGGGGAACAAGATTGTATGGGAGTAGCACGCGTAAACACACTCTGCAAATTTTTTGAATTTTTTTTCTTTTTCCGCATGCCACGTGTCACCATGTGATTCGCTGAGAGAACTGTAGTGACACGTGGCAGCTTTTCATTGGGCGGTAAGCCGGGCGCATGAAGAACGCGTCGCACACGATTTCTCCGGATTTGGAAATGGTTAACGGCTGGAAGTGGGCGATGGTTCTGCGTTTTTATTTCACCAAATACATGCCACGTGTCATCATTTTATTCGCTGGAATATTTATGAGACACGTGGCTGGTCATTTTCCGTTTGAAGAGTGAGAGTGCACGCCGCTTGGATGGACCGCGTCACACAGGATTTTTACACGAGCGGCTCGGTGCGCGACAGCTTGGATGGACGCGCTTCAATCTGGACCGTTCATCTCATCCAACGGCGATCGATGCACCTCGTGGGAATCGCGCAGCCGACATGTGGGGCCCACTCTGACGCCGGCCTGCGCGACACGTGGGGCCCACTGGCACGCCGAGCCGCGCAAAGATTCTACACGCGATTTTGCCTCGTCTGGTTGTACTCGCCAAATCTGGACCGTTGAATTGATGATCGAACGGTGCGTGATGAACGTCGTGATTTGTGCGAGTGCGATTCTTTTCCTGCGCAGAAAATTCAAAACTTTTATTAATTATATTTTGACCCACAAATTTAATCCAAATTACATTTTGCACTTTCTTAAATTACAGTTAAGCCCTTTGCTAATTTTAAATTAAATTTTTAAACTTTTAATAATTATAATTAAGCCCAAATTTAATTTAAATTGTATTTGCGATTTTTATAAATTGTAATTAAGAAACTATATTATCATAAATTATATTTGTGGACAAAAATATGAAATTAAGTAAATTTTTGATACAAATTATTTAATGCACTTTTTTACTTAATATATGCTCGTTTTATTTAATGAGTAGTATTTTTGGGTTTAAAAATACTAAAATATAAACTTTCAAGTGAAAAGGAATGAAAATATAATTTTTAGAATTTTTATGATTTATTAACGCATGATCAATTATAAGCTACCACATAAATGCCCCGTATACATGGAGTCAAAATTAACATAATTTTTATTAGATTTTGAAGTCAAGAAGGGAGAAAAATGCAGAAAAATTCAAAAGGAGATACAATTTTGGTAGATATTCAAGAGGAGATTGGTATTATTCTTGTCTCCTTTAGGAGAACATAAAAGTGTGCAAGTATACACGATCACAAGTAATAAATTTGATAAGTAAAATATCGTTTCCACGGAGATTTGTTTCTAGTGTTTATTGATTACTAAAATTATTTCAACCTGATTCTATCCAAACAGTTGATAGTTTGATGTAGTTTGACTAACTAATTTTTATAATAGTTTCTAAGAAAATTCTAAGATTGCAGTTTCACCAAATTAATCCACTTGAATCATATTATTTTCTCTTGATTTATGTTCTCGCATTTTAAGTTTTTAACCAAGAACTCCTAATTTATCCATATATCTCTTCCGAGCTCCATATAGACACATCTCGCTAAATTAATTCACTATATTCCTATGAGAATTAAATTTACCCAAATTTATTAAGTTCTAAGTTCTCAATTAGTTACACGTACAATAAAGATATATTCCTATCCCTCATATATATGTTATTTTATCATGAGCAAAACAAAAAAAATACCTTTTTCAAGTTTATTTAAGTGTCATAGATCAATTAATTAATCTTTTAATAATCAAAAGCATTAAGCGCAGATAAAATAAACAACTTAAAACCGTTCCATAAATCATTCAAAAATAATTAATTCAAGTTTCATAATTTAAGCTACACTGCAACAACCCTAGAACAAATAAATTAGTTCTTCCCTTTTCTTCTTCTTTGCTATCTTCTTTCTCTCTATTTCCTAACAAAATAACAACATAAGCAATTAAAGAAAAGTTTCTGCGTGTTCTCTACAACACGCAAAGAAGAAGCTAAAAAAACTTAAAGTGAACTGGAAAAAATGAAAAACTAAAAAATCCCCACATCTTTCCTCGCATCTTCAAATATATCACCCCAAACAATTATTTTTTATCAAAAATTCTAGTAGGGGACAGAAATACATAGAGAATAATAAAAAACAAACACGCGCGGAGATAACAAATAATCAATTGGAAGAGTGTGTCATTCTGCATTTTATTTTAAACGCATGCCACTTGTCAGCATTTGATTGGTTGTAAGAAATAACGAGACACGTGACAACATTTCATTCGCTGTGAAGAGAGGGTGCATGAGGATCACGTTGCATGGGAGAAGTGCCTTCCAGACGCGTGGGGGACGTAGACACGGTTGGAAACGTGCCTCATTTCTGTGTTTTTATTTTAACAAACACATGCCATGTGTTAGCTCTTTATTTGTTGAAAGAATATTCGAGACACGTGACAATGTATGATTCATTGGAATGGCGGGGTGCACGATGTTTATCTGGACCGCGTCGTGTGGGACAATTCACGCAGCGACACGTCGGTCCCATCCTACAAGCCAGCCTGCGCGGCCAGGTGGGCCCTACACGGTGCACTGTGTCCAATCGCTTTTGTCGCGTCTGGCTTCCACGCGCTTGATCCTGACCGTTGATTGGATGATCTAACGGTTTGTGGTGCTCGTGGATAATGGCACACATGGTCCTTTTCTGCATAGAAAAAAAAATTCTTTAATTGCATTTTAGCCCTCCAATTTAATTTAAATTAACTTTTAAACTTTTGTTAATTGTAATTAAGCCCTTTTCTAATTTAAATTAACTTATAAACTTTTGTTAATTGCAATTAATCTCTATTTTAATTCAAATTATATTTTAGACTCTTGTTAATTGCAATTAAACACTCTTTTAATTTAAAATAAATTTTCAAACATTTATTATCTACAATTAACTCCTTTTTCGATTCAAATTCTTTAATTTTCTTAAAAATATATTCATTAAAAAATAAACAGTAAATATTAATTTAATTAATTAAAATTAACTAAAAATAACAAGAACATAGAAATTATAATTAATAAAATGGATAAAATAACTGTATAATATACAGTTATCACACAAGGATACATGCAATAAAAATAGTAATTTTCAAAACATTTCTTTTTGGTCATTTCAAATAACATAACTCAAAGAAATACAAGAATTTTATCTAAGCTTTGAAATAAATTTAAAAATACGTTACATTTTCACAATGAATTTTAGTGTGTGTGTGAAGTCTTTTCATATTTCATCACATGAAATCCGAATGAGTTTATGCAAATATAGACGCAATTAATTTATAATGAAATCACAAATCTCATAAGTTCATTTATCATTTCTCTCTCCACAAATATAGACAAACACAACCAAAAAGATAATATTTAGCTCAAAATTTTTCCTAAACACATCATTTGAGGATTAAAATAAGATACCTTCTAACATCTTCAATGAATACTTCCCAATTTGGGATTTAAAATCACATGCAATAATCGTTTTTTTCTTTCTTTTCTTTCTTTTTCTTTTTTTTTTCAATATCCTCTTTTTTTCTGATATATCTTTAGAAAATCAATAACAATGGTCACATGTTAGTGAGATAAGAAAATCGATATATCTATACATACGTACATTTATATATATATATATATATATATATATATATATATATTTAGTAGGCTTTTGAAAGGAGATAAAAATAAATATATAAATTTTGAAGCTCAAAAGGCGTATACTATGGATAAAACATGTGAAGGTAGATAGAAAGGCTCAAATGATTCAAAGATGGTCTAAATCAATTTCTTAATTAAGTTTTATCTAGAATTTCGTCTCGAGAGAAAATCAAACAAATTCTAAGAATTGTGACACCAAAATATCAATCAAATTGCATACTCACAAAAACTTTCTCTAAATTAGCATAACAACTCAAACATCAAGACTAGTGCTTATATATATATATATATATACTTGTAAAAACATACGCAAAAATTATACACAACTTAGAAAATATTCAAATTTTTTAAAGAGCTATGCATAAGTTCGACTGAGGAAATAAAAATAAATCACCATTAAAAGCAAAATATTTTCTAATGTTTCGATCAACCAAACAAACAAAGCTACACAAGCAACAATATCAAGCAATATTTCAAATAAGTTTAATCTCTACACCCCCAAACTTAATATGCACATTGTCCCCAATGTGTGAAAATTAAAGAACAAAGGAGATGGGTTAAAAGAAACTTCCCTGAATGGTGAGTTGGCTTGTGAGATTGAAATCCAAAAATCACTTTACTTCCTCCGATATGGGGACATCCCAATGGGTGTCTTGTATGTTTTCTGGTATGCCCAAAGTGCATCTTCCAATCTCTTAGACCAATACTTCCTAGAAGGATTTAATGTCTTCTCCAGAATCCCCCATGGTTGATGATTGCCCTTGGGGTGCCAAAACGAGTAAAAATGTTTTTCTTTAGAAAATTCAACACCACTTTGGAGTCATTGGTAGGCAAGGGAACTGCTTCTAACAACTTAGAAACATAATCCACAACAACAAGAATATAGAGGTTGTTGTAGGAAGAGATAAAAGGTCCCATGAAATCAATACCCCAAACGTAAAATATTTCCACCTCAAGAAAGTTGTTTAGAGGCATCTCGTGTTTCTTGGAAATTTTACCAATTCTTTGGCACTTGTCACAGTGTGAGACAAAGAAATGTGCATCTTTAAACAGATTTGGCCAGTAAAAACTGGATTAAAGAACCTTAGCCACTATTCTTTCTCCTCCAAAATGGCCCCCATAGGCTAAAGAATGACAATGCCTAAGTATGTTTTCAATTTCTTCCTTTGGAACACACCTTCTAATAGTTTGATCTATACAATGCTTAAACAAGAAAGGCTTATCCCATAAATAGTACTTAACATTGTGTAAGAATTTCTTCTTCTGTTGGAAAGATAAATCAAGTGAAACCACATTGCTTACGATATAATTAACATAGTCTGTGTACCATGGCACACTTCTATGATCAAAGGAAAATAGTTGCTCATCTGGAAAAGTCTCGCCAATGATAGTCTTGTCCAAGACACCATCATTATTCTCCAATCTAGATAGATGATCTACCACTTGATTTTTGATTCCCCTCTTATCCTTGATCTCCAAATCAAATTCTTGCAGTAGATTCCAATCTGGTGCAATAATGATGGGAGCAATGATCAACTTTTCTTTCAATTCCTGAAAAACTTCTAAATAATCTTCATCAAATGTGAATTTCGTATCTTTCTCCAAAAGGTTGCAAAGAGGCTTAGATATCTTGGAAAAATCCTTGATGAATCACCTGTAGAATCCTGCATGACCAAGAAAACCTCTAATTCCTTTGATAGATGTTGGAGGCGGTAGCTTCTCAATGGTTTCAATATTTTCCCTATCCACTTCAATTCCTTTCGAAGAAATTAGATGGCCGAGAACAACACTTTCTTGTACCATGAAATGGCACTTTTCCCTATTTAACACCAAGTTTGTCTCTTCGCATCTTTGTAGGACCAAAGAAAGGTTACGCAGACACATATAAAATAAATCTCCAAACACTAAGAAGTCATCCATAAATATCTCAATAAAAATGTCCACCATGTTTGAAAAGATAGCCATCATACACCTTTGAAAAGTAGCTGGGGCATTACAAAGTCCAAATGACATTCTTCGAAAAGAAAAAGTTCCATATGGACAAGTGAAAGTGGTCTTTTCTTAATCCTCAAGAGCGATAGCAATTTGGTTGTATCCAGAATATCCATCCAAGAAACAATAGAAAGAATGTCCTGCCAATCCATCAAGCATTTGATCAATAGATGGAAGAGGAAAATGATCATTTCGAGTTGAGTTGTTGAGCTTTCGATAATCCATGCATACTCGCCAACCCATCACTTTTCTTATGGGAATAAGCTCATTGTTGCTATTAGCCTCCACTATAATTCCTCCTTTCTTCGGCACACAATGAATTGGGCTAACCCAAGAGCTATTTAAAATAGGATAGATAATACCTGCATCTAACCACTTAATGACCTCGTCTTTCACTACCTCCTTCACGATTGGATTCAAAAGACATTGATGATCAATAGTAGACTTGTAATCTTCCTCAAACAAGATCTTGTGCATGCATAATGAAGGGCTAATCCCTTTAATATCAATTATAGACCACCCCAATGCTATCTTGTAATTTTTCAACGCTCTTAACATACATAATACTTCTTCTTTAGTCTATTATACCAGAACTCTTAAATGCGGCACATTAAAGAGATACGAAGCAATTATCTCGTGGTAAAACTTAGTCTAGTGGTTAATCATTGTGCACTAAGTCATTTAAGAAGAAGCCTTGGAAAAAGTATAGTTATAATTATGCTTTACACTTCAGCAAAAATCTTGGCGCTTTGATGACTATTGTTGTGAGGGAATCTAGCATAAATGTTGGATGGACTGTGCCACTTCCTCGGCCAAACTTATATATCGATTGAGTGCATATTACAACTATTTGAATATCAAATGATCGATTTAAGTATAATTCAAGTGTGGATAAGGTGAGTCCTTAATCCACGTAAATTTCTTTTATTTATGTAGAAAATATATAATTATATTTATATTATCTAATTACTTATATATATTTCTTTTATATAGGACATGTTATTATCGAGTTCAACATAATCACTCATCACATTTAGCAATGTTCTATGATTCTTCATATGTCAATCAATATCAAGAGAAGGATGTTAGCATCAGAGCTAAACAATTATGTGATAGGGCATTAACACTTAACAGGAATCAAAAGTTGATAATCCCTTGGTCACTAAGGTTTCAACAAGGCCAAGATCATTGGATGTTAGTAATCCTTGATCTGTTCAATAATCATGCTTGGTACTATGACTCAGCTTCCATAGAATTAAGTAAAGATACAAAAGCAGTTGTTGAAATGTAAGAGTTATAGCTAGCTATTTTTCTTCTATTATTCTTTGTAATATTTAATAAAAAAACTAACCGTTTTAAACTTTGATAGGGCATGGAAGCTATGGAATAAGTTTAGGGGCATTTACCTTAAAAAATCTCATAAGCTTATATGGAATAATAAAGATGTTTGAATCTGGAAAATCATGTACACTTGTTTTTTGTAGGTTCCATAACAAAATAATGGACTCATGTGTGATTATTATGTCATGAAGTTTATGAGAAAAATCATCACAAATATCAAAATTCCAATTGATGATGTGGTAATATCTTTTACCAATATACATAATTGTTTTTAACATATATGAGTTATTTTTTGTGAATTCATGAAATTACATTATTATTTTGATTTTAAATACATGTAGTTCTTTGGTTGGAACAATACAGGCTATGACTAGCAAATTTTTGATGATTTACGAGAGGAATGGGCAGAACACATGGTTCAAATTATATCATCACAAGAAGAATAAGGAGAAGATTATGATGATCTTGAATAGCATATGACAACATAACGTTAATTTTTATAATGATTTAATTCTCTATTCCTATGTCTGAAGTCTCTTGTTTGATGGATGTTTATATGCTCATATATTTAAGGGAATGCATTGTTTTATGGACCTATTTTTTACCCAAACTTCATCTCATCTCTCTTGCCTACTTTCCTTATGACAACATCATACACTACTACAAAAAGGGGTATTTAAGTCGCTGTGTAAAGTCGGTTTTTTCCAAAAACCGATTTATAATGAATTTAAATTCGGTTCGGTGTAGAACCGACGCTATCCACGTTGGACATAGCGTCGGTTGACGTGTAGAACCGATGCTATCCACGTACGTAGCGTCGGTTCGCCACGTCAACCGACGCTACATCCTATTTTTTAAATTAAAAAAATTTAAAACTAATTGTTATTTTATTTGACTCTTTAAAAATTAAGTTTGATAAAAATAGTATCATTTTTCCTCTTTTTAGACAATTATTTTTAAAAATTATATAATTTTGTTTATTTGTTTGGATATTTAAATTTATATATGTACCTACAATATATCTTTATTTAATTGTGTATATATTTTAATTAAATATTATTCTAAAGTAATTATTTTTTCTATTTCTATATATGTATATATATACATAGCTAGTCTAAATAAAATAATAATTGAAAAAAAATATTTTAAATTAGGTGAATAGCATCGGTTAACGTGAAGAACCGACACTATCTGTGTGTGTAGCATCGGTTTTTCACGTGAACCAACGCTACACACACGGATAGCGTCGGTTCTTCACGTGAACCGACGCTATTCACCTAATATATCCAAATTGGGGTCATTTTTTACGCAGAAACCATTTTCTTCCTCTCTTTCCTCCATTTTCTCTCGCGTGCGCCACCTTCTTTCTAAATTTCCGACCACCATTTACAACGTCGTTTTGTAAGTTATATTCCTATTCTCATTATCTTTCAGATCTATTATTTTTTTGAGTGAAATATTAAATTATTTTTATACCTATTTTCTATAAAAATGTTTGATTTAGGCATATTTTTTATTTTTTTTGTTATGTTTGACTTATTTTATGTGGAAATGATATCTGAAATGTTATAGTTTTGATGGATTATATATATTTATTGTACGTGGATAAATTTATTTATATATTATAAATAATTATATTTTATTAAGTAGAATTTTGCAGCTTATTATTCAATTTGTTTTATATATATGTTGTATAAATTTTTTGAGTTATGTATGTTTTTTATTTTGCTTGTTATTATGTTTGACTTATTTTATGTGGAAATAATATCTGAAATGTTGTGGGTTTACTGTACGTGGATAAATTTATTTATATATAAATAATTATATTTTATTAAGGAGTGAACCTAGGAAAAATAATATGTTGTAAGAAATTATATTGGTATAAAAGTCATATGTGCTATCTATTGACTCTTAAAAAAATTATAGATATATATGTATAATCTCAATAATTTAAATAATATATATATATATATATATATATATATATATATATATTAATAAAAACTAAATAATAACTAAAAAGTAAGTAGTATTGTTATTTTTATTTATATATGCTACTTATGTGTTAAAATGTTATATATGTTACTATAGTAGTCCCTATATACTTCTATAGAATATTATATACGTATAATTAATATTACTTTTTAATTATGATATAGTAACATGCTTAGAAATTAGAACCAATCAAAGTGATTGGTTTTATATATTCATGCTAACATGTTGCTTATTTTTTAATTTGTATGGAAATGGTTTTGTAAAATGATTAAAATGATAACTGTTTTGTATTATGTATGTTTTGATATATATTCTAATAATTAGGAAATTTATATATAATAATACATCTCATCTCTCTTTCCTACTTTCCTTACGAACTTATATTAGCACTTTATTAATCATTTGTTTATAAATATGAATTTATCTGGAATCTCTACTTGTTTGATGGATGTTTTACGTGCTCATGTATGTAGGGGAATATGATTTGTTATATGGATCAGCTAGTTTTTTGTCTAGTTTTCTTGTCATAATGCTTGTGAAGGCCAATCAGGATTCTATTCCAACCAAGCTTACCCGATTGCATCCAATTACACTTTGACGACATTATTTTATTTGTAATTTAAGTTAACTATATGTATTATATATATATACATTATTTGTTTTTGTAATAAATTTAATTATCGAGTAATTAAATATATTTAAATTTTTAATTATTTCTATTATTATTTATATTTTAGTTTTTTTATTCTATATATATATATATATATATTAAATAATAAGAAAAATGAGAATACAAATAAAAAAATCATAAATTGTACGGGTAAAGTCGGTTCACACGATGAACCGACTTTACATTTTAAGTCGCTTAATTTAAAGTAGGTTCAGCGAACCGACTTTAAATTTTTTTAAAGTCGGTTTTTAACCGACTTTAATGCCTATTTTTGTAGTAGTGATATTAACATTTTATTAATAATTTGTCTATAAATATGAAGCTATCTGAAATCAAGCTGGTATTTTTAATGCTATAATGAGCTCTAAATATGAAGTCAAGTGTAACTCCAATTTGTTACTTGGCTTGGTTGAGTTTTGGTGCCCATAAACGTATTACACAATTGTTCCATATGTTTAAGGGCACCAAAACTCGACCAAACCAAGTAACAAATCAGAGTTACACTTGATTTTATATTTAGAGCTCATTATAACATTAAAAATACCAACTTGATTCTAGATAACTTTATATTTATAGACAAAAGATTAATAAAGTGCTAATATGAGTTTGAAGGAATAAGGTTATTATTATATCACTCAGATGTCGATGCGGTAATCTCTTTTACTAATCTTTTAACATATATAAGTTATTTTTTGTGAATTCATGATATTGCATTCTTGGATTTTGATTTTAATTTTAATTAATTACGTATATTTCTTTGGTTGGAACAAGTGGGGCTATGATATGAATATTTTTTATGATTTATAAGAAGAATGTACAGAACACTTTGTTCAAATTATAACATCAGGAGAAGAATATAATCTTGAATAACATAGGACAACACCATGGTAATATTTATAATGCTTTAATTTCTCCATTCATATGTCTCTGAAGTTTAGACTGCTTGTTTGATGAATGTTTTCGTGCTCATGTATGTAGGGGAATGAATTGTTATATAGACCAGTTGCTTTTTGCCCAATTTCCTTGTCATTATACTGGTGATTCTAAGCCAACCAAACTTGCTCGCACAATTCATTACACTTTGACGAAATCATTTATTTGTAATTTAAGTTAACTCTATATATATATATATATATGTATGTATGTATTGTATATATATTATTTTTTTTGTAATAAATTTAATTATCAAATAATTAATTATATTTAAATTTTGAATTATTTGCATTATTATTTACACTTTGCGATAATTTTGGTGTATAAATTTCTTTTGTTTATTTATTTTGAAATAGGTGTTTAAAATGTCAAGAATAAATATTGTTGAGTTAAAGTATTAGTTTATCATTTTATTAAAATTTATTCTTGATGCTAAAATATTAAATCCATTTTCAATATAATCCCACCCTAATTATTTATTTAAATTTACTTTTTTTCAGTAAAATGATACGATCGTTTTGATATAATTAAAATGCAAACAAAAAAATCAATATATATATATATATAGCGAATGCAAGAATGTGACGTCACTCAATGAAGTTATTTCTAAGAGCATACTCTGTTTATATAACTGATTACTACAACCATCACCGAATAATATTTGAAAATTTATTTAATCTAAATTTAATGGAAAATGTTTTTTTACACAAGATGCCTTTGTTAGTACACATGCATGTAACAATATAATTAAGATTAAAAGTCCGTATTTGATGTTTAATAAAGAGGAAGATGATCAGGCATATCAACTATTCAACAAATCTCACCTACTGCTGTAACAAATAATAACAATAATAAACCAGCAAGCAAATAAAAATGAAGAAAACAACCAAAATAGTAGAGATACTGGTAAGTAAAGAAAGAAGTAAATTAAAAAAATGCTTTTTAATCACGATCAATACTTTTTATGAGTGAACACATTAAGTAATCATTCCGATTGTACGAACAACATAAATGAGTAAGAATACCACAACGATATAACGTGGGAAACTTATAAAGGAATAACTCTTACTTAGTAATAATCGGTGTCATTTTATATATATATATATATATTTGTGCATCAATTCTCGCGTATTTACAAGAAATTATTGTTTTTTATTCATTTTATGTGTTTATTTGATGTTATTTAGGCAACAGGCACAAAATGAGCAAAAATAAGAGACCAAATCGATCAAGGAGTCGAGACAAGAGTGACAATCAAGGTTTGATCTAACCAATAAGGGACTAGATCGGTCAAGCACCAAGTTGATCGATTGAGTATTGATCGTGCGTTCTTGATTTAAAAATCGTAATAGGTTAGATAGATTAAGAAAGGGTCTCGATCTATTTAAGCATTCAATTGGCACTCAAATATCACATTTGTACGGTTTATGTTAGTGTTGACGATATTCGTGAACAAAATATACAAATATAATTTTAGTTTCTAGGCATGTCTTTTAATAATATTTTCAAGTCGAAGAAACTATCAAACTTCAACAAACACATATAATGTATATCTCTGTTCTTATGCACATTAGATTTCAAACTAGATACATAGTAACATTTAGTATATAGGTTACTCGGTCGATCGAGGAGGTAGATCAATCGAGTATTGATCATGTTCGATCTACCTAGTCTCAAGTTTATTTTAATCATTACTGGATCGATCATAAAGGGTTTTGATCGATCGACCTTTTTGGTTTGATTGATTGAGCCTGGACTGGATAGATCAATCGACTAGGATTTCAATTTAAAATATTTATTTAAACTCGAGTCAAGTTGTGATATTATCACTTAGTCTATTCTTTAAGGTGCTTCATTGTTTTTAAAATGTGTCTTAAATTTTAGGCTAAGAAAAAGTATAAGATATAGACAAAAATATAGTATAAGATATATGCTAAAATAGTAGATAAGTTAAATCCCATATTATAAGGTAAATCTTAGCCTAAGAGATAACTTGAAATCCACATTAAAAATAACTCTCGTTTATAAAGGTGTCATCTTAATTAATGAGTATACTTTAAAAGGTACTTATCTTTAAATAATAGTCTTCTTTATTAATGAATATACTTTAAAAATAACTCTTCTTTAAATAAAAGTCTTCTTAATTAATGAATAGTAGTAATCCTATTTGTAATAGAAAACATATTTATCAATTATATAATATTAAGGATTCCTATAAATAAAATCCATTACTTATTGGTTAAATCAACCATATAAGTGCATTATTCCCTTCATCTTAATCTCTCTCTTGTTTTGCAAATATAAGATTATAATTCGTTGGGTTTTGTTATTTAGTTAATTTATCAAATATTGATGGTTGCGTTTGATTGATTAATAAATCTAATTGGTTTATGATATTTTGATCATATGTTCTTATAGCTTTTTCTTTATTTTTGTTATTGAATTGTTGGATCAAATAATTGTGTGTGTCATATCATAATTTTTTATTTTGATTATTAATCTTTAAAGAAGCTATCTTTATTGAACTTGTGCTTAAATTGATTGTTCTAGGGTTGCTAGTTGATTTCGATTTATTTGATAAATTTATTAAAGCATCTAGTTTGGATTATTCATCATTGAATCAACTCTAAGACACAAATTTTCAATTGCGTTATTATGCTAATATTTCAGGTATTGGTTGAATAAGTTCGATTGCTTGTGTGACTCAAGTTGTTGAAACGTTGGTCCATATCTAAATACCTTTTTTATAGAGACAATGAAGGAAATCTGCAGTTTGTAAGTAGATTACTTGGGGGCTTTATCTTGGTGGGTAGTATAAGATTTGGCATAGTAATTAGACCTTATTTTTCATAGTAGATAGTTAGGTTGTCCAATGAACCACTGGTTTTCCTTCTAGGTCATTGGTGTGACCTAGGTTGCTTTCACCTAAAAATCTAGTTTCTCAATCTTTATATTTTTACATTATTTTATTTACACATGATTGCATTCTTGGTCATCTACAAAAACTTTAATTTTTCATAATTCCCTTATTGATCTATTCACCCCTTCTAGCTAACTTGGTCCATAATTAAAAAAGAAACTTTCAATTGATAGCATAGCTGATCACTAGATACCCTAGGACCTTATTATGGATTATCTTATTAAGGGTGAGAGTTTAGATGTTAGGGAAATTTTTGTTTTGAATATAATATTAAAAAATTTACAAAATTGTTTTCTAAGGGTGCTTGAGCCATAAAAAGCCTAAAAGTGAAGATAGAAAAGTTAAATGAGGAACTCTCAACACATGAAGTGTTTTAAAATAAATTAAAAGAGGAAAATAATATTATACTAGAGGTATTTATTAGTAAATTTGTTTAGTATTTTTATCCTTATATAGTTTCTTCTTTATTAGATTTTTATATGTTTAGATTAAATAATTTTATGTGTGATCATAATTATTTGATTTCCTTATTAAATTTCAAAGAAGCTATTTTTATTGAACTTGTGCTTAATCTTTTTGCTCTATACTTTACTATTTGATTTGATTTAAGTGACATATATTTTAAATCATCTAGTTAAGATTATTCATTATTAAATTTGTTCTAGAACACACATGGACACTTGTGTTTTTTTGCTAACCCTTTTGCAGTTGATTCGTGAACCTATCAGATTGGTGGGAAGCTTATTGGAATGTTGTTCGGGAAACCGCTCAAGCCAATATTAGAAACCGTGAAAATAGAGTAAAGCTTGTTAGTAAGGTACATTGAGACAGTATCCTAGTGAAGTTAGCATAAGATTGAGTTTGTACTTCAACATTTGGTTTTCATAGTGGAAAGTTAGGTGGTCTAGTGGATAGGTAGTTTTCCTCTTAGGTCATTGTTATAGCTTAGGTTGTTTCCACCTAAAAAATATCATGTGTTATTCTTTCATTTTTTTCACTTTATCTTTTCACATGATTGCATGCCTTGACACTTTCCTTAGGTTTTAAAATTATAAATTGATAAAATTGAAAATAACCTATTCGCCCCTATAGGTTAATTAGGTCCATATGTCATAAAATGTCAACAATCTTGTTGCGGATAAAGAAAAATTGGTGTAGGAACTTGAACAATCTAAGGAAGCTACAAAAGACTAACCATTAGAGCTAAAAGGTTGAGCAAAGTTCTGGATTGTTGAATTGTTGGATTAAATAATTATGTATGTCATATCATAATTATTTAGTTTGATTATTAATTTTTAAAGAAGCTATCTTTATTGAATTTGTGCTTAAATTGATTATTCTAGGGTTGTTAGTTGATTTTGATTTATCTTATATATTTATTACATCATCTAGTTTAGGTTATTAATTATTGAATGCACTCTAGGACACGTATTTGCAATTGTGTTATTGGGCTAACATTTTAGCTATTAGTTGAATAGGTTTGATTTCTTATGTGACACAAGTTATTAGAACGTTGACCCAAATCTAAAGACCTTTCTTGTAGGGACTATAAAGGAAAGAGACAGCTTATAAGTAGATTACTTTGGTGTTTTATTTGGGTGGGTAGTATTATACTTGGCCGTATAAGTGGACCATATTTTTCATAGTGGATAGTTAGGTAAGTTGGTGGACCTAGTGGTTTTCCTCTTAGATTATTAGTGTAACCTAGGTTGTTTCCACCTAAAATCTTGTCTGAATCTTTATATTTCTCTATTATTTTATTTACACGTGATTGCATTCTTAGCCATCTATGAAACTTTAATTTGTTGTAACTTTGCTGATTATCTATTTATCCCTTTCTAGCTAATTTGGTCTGTAACTAAAGAAGAACCTTTCAATTTTTATTAAAGCTGGTCACTAGATACACTACCTTCCTTGTTATTGATTATCTTATTAAGGGTGATAGTTTAGATGTTGAGGAAATTGAATCTTCTTTTTCGTTATGAATATAATATTAAAAGTTTTAAAGAATTTTTTCTAAAGGTGGTAGAACCATAAAAAAGAGTACTAGTTTAAAAGTGAAAATAGAAAAGTTAAATGAGGAACTCTTAACACATGAAAGGTTTTCAAATAAATTAAAAAAGGAAAAGAATATTTTGCAAGACTATAAGTGTTAGCAATTTTCTTGGACAAAATATTTGCATATAAACTTGTTTTTAAGCTTTCTATTAAGTTTATCAAGAAAAGTTAAAGAAACGTTAGAATTTCAGATAGTCTTACTTCAGGTATATCTTTTATAACTATGACACATAGGATTACACTCATATATTTAATTGAACATGTTCATAAATCTGAAATTATTTTTACTATTAAAATATTTATTTAAACTTGAATCAATTTATGAAATTTCCAATTAGCCATTTCTTAAAAGTGTTTCAATATTTTTAGGATATGTCCTAAAAATAACATTTTTATATTATTAAGGCTTTTAATTTTCTTTGAATAATTAAGCAAAAAATAATTTGACCTTAATGTTATTATGTTATCATTATTACATATATATATACACAAACATAGCATAAGGGTAAAAGTGTGGTGGTCGAATAAAAATTCGGTGAAATTACCGAGCTGCATCTACCAAACTATTGTTACGGATTAATATTAGAGATACCCCCAAGATTTAAGGAATCTTCAAAAATACCCTTAAGGTTTCAAAAAAATCAAAAATACCCTTGAAACATAGCAGAAGTTAAATCTAACGAAAGTGAATAGTAACATTCCTAAAATGGAAGAAGAAATAAACCAAGAAGTAATAGACATAGAAACAACAGACATCTCATGATTTTTTTAACAAAAAATGGTAATAAGTAAATTTATTTTGAATAAATTCAAAAAGAAAAATTAAATCTTAAAGAAAGAGATAGATTTAAAGACCCATCGTTTTTATTAAGAAAATTATTCCCTAGAAAAAATATAATTTATTATGGCATAAGTAATAAATAAATGAGTATTTAGATTACAGATGCAAAAAGAATATATAATACCATTAATTGATAAAAAAACTATATTAAACAAGCTATCAAAAATTTCTCATAAAGATAAAGAAAAAAATGTATACATTCATTTATGAGGAATTCAAATATTAATAAAAACTCATTTTAAAGAAGGAATAGATACACCAATAAAATAGCATTGTTAGATAATAGAATAATAAATAGGAATGATGCCTTATTAGGAATAATCCATGATAATTTAGGATACCAAAAGTTAAAATTTATAGCATATCCTAGATTTGTTATTAATATACATGATAAAAATCTAAATCAAGTATTAAGTTTAGCTTATGAATTTGAAAGAGGAGAATTAATGAAAGAAGGAAATAATTCATTTTCAATACATTATCTAGTAGCATATCTTTTAACAAATAGTCATAATAGTTCAATATATGGATAAAATGAATTTATAGAAGTAGATAAAATTTTTAAAGAACTTGGACAAATAATAAAACCAGAAATACTAACAGACTTGGAAATATCAAAAAAATGAAAATTAGATATAAAAAAACCTTGATAACAGAAAGAAAAATTAATGTTGTTAGAAATAATAGCATGCTAAGGTTTACTTTTATAGAACATGAAGGAGAAACTTCTAAACAAGAAGAAGTTAAAAAACTAGAAAATGAAGACAAAATAATGAAGGCAATGTTCATGACTGTATATTAGGGAAAAAATGACGTTTAGAGATAAAATAAAAAATATGCATTTGGAAGTATATGAAAGCCTAGTAGGTGTAGCAAAAAATCAAGCAATATTATTTGAAATTGTACAATTATTAACAGAGGAAATAGATTTAATCTAAGAATCAAACACACAATATTTACAGGAAATAATAGATGCACAAAAAGAATTACTAAAGGAATTAAAAGAATGTGATTATAATAAACTACAATAGGATATACATAAGGAATTTTCATAATCAAGAAAAGATATTTTAGAAGAAAGAAGTATAAACTTTTTGAAAATAGAAATTATTGCCTTTCAGGAAAAACAAATTCAGATGTTGGATCTGTAATGAAGAAGAACATTATGCTAACAAATTTCCAAGTACACTTCAACATAAAAAAGAATTTCCACAAAAAGCAAAAATCTTGGAAGAAGCTTTCAAAATGGAATTAGAACCAATCGAGGAATCCGATATAGATGATACTTATAGTATCTATCTATTTGAAGAAACTGAGGAAGAAATAACTGATTCAGAATATGAACACTCAAATTGTGGATATTCTTCATTAGAAGATGAATGATTTGTATAGTATTACAAATCCAAATAGTACTTACATTAAAGTAGGACAAAAATTTAAAGGCTATAACTCTTATCATTTACATGCATATATAGATAAATGAGCTAGTATGTGTGTAGCCAATAAATATGGATTTCCAAAAGACAACTGAAAAAAAGCTCAAAAGGATTTAATGGTAAGAATTTCTAATAATATTACAATAAATCTTAATAAGGTATTAAAAGATACTGATATAATGATAGGAGGAGAAAAGTTTCACATTCCTACCATATATCAACAGGAAACAAGAGTTGATTTATTAATAGGAAATAATTTCCTAAACTTATATGAATCGTTCACACAATATTTCGACAAAACAAGTCTCACAACCTTAGAAGGAGATACCATCTATGTCTTGAAAATAAGAAAAGCTTTAACTATCTCAACCCAAATTTTATGCAATAACATAAAAAGTAAAAATGTGGTGAGATAGAAGACCAGCAAAAACCTTATTTAGAAAATATTTCATTTGATATAGAAGATAAACAACTCTTTTTTCAATGAAATACAAGAAGACAAAGCCCTAACATGCATCTAAAAACTGTTAAAAATAGGCATTTTAGAAAATCCTTTGGATCTAAAAATTAATAAATCTAAAAAAATAGCCAACATAAAATTAAGAGATCCTAACAAGATCATAAGAGTAAAACCAATGAATTATACTCTAGAAGATAGGATTGATTTTGGAAAACAAATTCAAGAACTTTTGGAATTAAAAGTCATAATACAAAGTAATTCACCTCACTCTAGTATAGCATTTTTAGTAGAAAATGAAGCTGAGAAACCATTGATGATGGATACTTCAATCCAAAAGGGAAGAACTACTATCATTAATAAAAGGAGAGAAATATTTCTTGAGTTTTGATTGCAAAAGCGGATTTTGGCAAATAAGACTAGATGAATAATCCCAAAAACTAACAGCATTTAGCTTCCCTCAAGGAAAATTCCAATGGACAGTTATACTATTTGGATTAAAATAAGCTCTAGGTATTTTTCAAAGATATATGGATAACATTTTTAAGAAATTACAATATATTTGATGTTTTTACATAGATGATATTTTGGTTTTTAGTAATAAATTAAATAAATATTATTTAGATATTCTCAATATTCTACAAGAACGTAGAAAAGAAGGCATTGTACTCTCTGAAAAGAAAGTAGTACTTGCTCAACAAAAAATTAAATATTTAGGGTTGGAAATTGAAGATGGAAAACATAATCTACAACCCCATATACTAAATAATATTCAAGGTTTTCCTAGTGAATTAAAAGACAAAAACCAATTACAAAGATTTTTAGGATGTTTAACATATGCAGAAGCATACATCAAGATTGCAGAAATGAGAAAACCATTACAAGAAAAATTGAAAAAATATCATATTTGGAAATGGACCGAAGAAGATACTCTATATATGGATAGAGTAAAAACAAAAGTGAAAAATTTACCAACTTTATACCATCCAGGACTAGATGATAAGAGGATAATTGAAACAAATGCTTTACAAGAATATTAGGGGGCAGTTCTTAAAAGCAAGAGTAGATGACAAAGATGAATATCTTTGTAGATATACATAAGGATCTTTCCAAGGTTTAGAATTAAATTATCATAGTTATGAAAAATAATATTTAGCTGTTAAAAAAGCTATTAAGAAATTTGTAATATATTTTATAAGCTCCAAATTCATTATTAGAACAAATAACAAGAATTTTGGTTACTTCTTAAGAACTAATATTGCAGGTGATTACAAACAAGAAATATTAGTTAGATGGCATGTAAAATTCAACACTTTTAATTCTAGGATTAATTAGCATCATCTATCATGCATGCTGCATCTTCATTTAGGATGAATGAGAAATGTAAAGGTAAGTCCAAGAATATTTCAATGACAACTAAGGCAGTTGATTTCTAACAGCTGGACGTCATTTATTGTTCACCTTGATACTTTCGTTTGAGTGCTTAATTAATCCTTGGTGAACATCTTTTGTTTTTTTGTTTGTTTTCAGTTTTATTTTTATTGATGGTTTTTGTTTAAAAATATAAATAAAAGGAGGGAAGTAGACATGTTTTAACATTAAAATGATCATTACATACTCATTCATATTTATTTTGATTGGCTATACATTATACAAATGAAAATTTTGATTTGTACATTTACGTATCTTTCACATCTTGTGATTGATGTTGATGTTAATGTGAACTTATTCACACATTCACTTAACACATATGTATGTTATGCTTAATTGAAGTTTATGATTGATTTTATGAGATTCTAGGAAATGAGTTAACCTTGATTGAATTTTTTTTATATCTATCTTTCACTTTCTAAAATGCTACTCTAGAGAGACACCTAGCTTTAGGAGGGCTACCTACTGTGATGTGTGAAGATTCCATAGTGAGTGAAGAGGGCTATCTCATAACTAGCGTAAAACTCATCATAATTGGTTTTTGGCTCGTGCATAATTCCCTAAAATATAATAAAAATAATTCTAACAAAAAAATAAAAAAATACGTTTGCATGCATAAAAAGAAAGATTCATAAATGGTTATATAAAACAAAAATAAATAACTAATCACTCACAAACAAATTCAAAAGGGGAATACAAAAAAATATTAAGATTAAAGTTCTATCTTGGTAGGTAAATTTTATTTTATGCAAGTATGAATTCAATTGAAATTTTTTATGATACGTGGTACTCCTTCCATTAAATTCTTCATAAGTATTCATAAATCAAATAATTGTCACACTGTTATAGTTTTGATAATTATTTCACTTTCAATATTTCACTATATGTATTAGTATGTTCGGGTGACTTGTCTACATATATTTGTGTTGTCAATGGATAGTCAGAGTTTTAACAAAATTAATTAAATATTTGAATGTACTGTTTTAGTCAAATTAGACACATATTAATGTTTAAATAGGATGCTTCATCGATCGAGCAGATTTGGATCAATCGAGGAGATGGATCGATCGAGAATAGATATTATTCAATCTATTTGGTCTTGGCTTTATTTTAATCATTGTTGGATCGATCAAAAAAGGTTTTGATCGTTCAATTTTATGGTTCAATTGATTGATCTTGGATTGGACCGATAGAACAGTTAGGATTTCAATTTAAAATATTTTTTTAAACTCGGGCCAATTTATGAAATTACCCTTAGTATATTCTTTTAATGTGCTCCATTTTTTTAAAATATGTCTTAAATTTTAGGTGAAGATAAATGATAAGATATAGGCTAAAATATAAGATATTATATATGTTAAAATATTGGATAAGGTATAGGCTAAATCTTAGATTAAGAGAGAGCTTGAAATCTACATTAAAAATAACTCTTCTTTAAAAATGAGTCTTCTTGATTAATGAGTTTACTTTAAAAAAACTTTTCTTTAAATAAGAGTCTTCTTGATTAATGTGTCTACTTAAAAAAGAACTATTCTTTAAATAGGAGTCTACTTGATTAATGAGTATTATTAATCGTATTTGTAATAGAAAAAAATATTTATCAATTACATTGGATTAAGAGTTTTAATTATTTCTATAAATAAAACCCATTGCTTATTGGTTCAATCAACCACACAAGAGCATAGTTCTCTTCATCTTAATCTTTCTTTTCTTTTACAAACACAAGATCATATATTTATTTATTTAATATATCAAACATTGGTGGTTGTATTTAATTGATTAATAAACCAAATTGGTTTATAATATTTTGATCATATGTTCTTATAAATTCTTCTATGTTTTCATTCTTGAATTGTTGGATCAAAAAATTGTGTGTGTCATACCATAATTATTTTGTTTCATTATTAATTTTTAAAGAAATTATTTTTATTGAACTTGTGCTTAAACTTATTGTTCTAGGATTGCTAGTTGATTTTGATTTATTTGATATATTTATTAAATCATCTAGTTTGGGTTACTCATTATTGAATCTGTTCTAAGGTACACATTTTCTCTTGTGTTATTATGATAATATTTTAGATACTGGTTGAACATGTTCGATTCCTTGTGTGACTCAAGTTGTCGAAACGCTGGTCCAGATCTGAACACCTTTCTTGTAGAGACTATGAAGGAAAGTAATAGCTTGTAAATAAATTACTTAGGGACTTTATCTTTGTGGGTAGTATAAGACATGGCCTTGTAATTGGACTTTATATTTCATAGTGGATAGTTAGATGGTCTAGTAAACAGGTGGTTTTCCTCTTAGATCATTGGTGTGAACTAGGTTGTCTCCACCTTAAAATCCCATGTCTCAATATTTATATTTCTATATTATTTTATATATATGTGATTGCATTCTTGGCCGTTTGTAAAAATTTTAATTTATTGTAATTCTATTGATTATCTATTAACTCCTTTCTAGCTAATATTTTCCATAACTAAAAAAGTTTTTTTTTTAATTTTCTAGTGCCATCTTTATTCCCAGCCATTGGATCTAGCAAATTCTAATCCAAATCGGATTAGGATTAGAAATACACTATATAAGAAACGTAATGGGTCATCAAAACATAAGCTTTTCTTAATGCTCTACTTTATAACTTTTCATGAATACAATCTTGATTCTTGTAGAGTCTATGCTTTGCTAATTTAATAAGGTGATTATGACTTCCCAGCCCTATATCATGGTTTAATTAATTTAATATCATGATAATTTTATTTTCAATTTTCAATTTTTGATGTTTTCAATCCTATGTTTGAATACCAAAATTATGCATGTTATGATTTAAGGTATACAATTAGTTTATTGCATGAATATGCTTATTTCTAGTTTAAGATGTTAGTATGTAATCGTTAATGTTCTTATTTGAAGCCTTATGGTTGTTGTTGTCACAAGTAGCCAAAGCTAAGGGAGTATTTAATATTTATTAGAATTTGTGACCATAATATTGTAAGTCCTTGAGATAAAATGTTGGAGAAAATATTCTCTCTACAATAAGTGTTGACTTTGCTCAAGGACTAGCAAAGAATAAGTATGAAGGAGTTTGATAAGTTTTATTTTATAATATTTTTAGATATCATTTTCTTTACATTTACATTTATTTTATTGTCATCATTTTCTAAAATTATTTATTTTAAAATATTAATTTTTTATATTTATTTTGGGATTTTTATGAATTTTTTTATGAATTTTATTTGATAGATATATATTCTCAGAAAGGATCATTGATGTACTTAGAACCAAGCACCAAGAAATGGCATCATTTTGAGCCGTACCATGGAACACGACCCCAACCTAGCATGTCATTCATCCAATGCCTCACAAAACTACATGTCGTTTGCTTGGATTCCAACTCCTATCAAATGACATGTGGTTCACTCAGAAATGCAATTAATCCCAATGCCTCACCTAATCCTACTCTTATTTTTATTATGCTTTCATTAATTCACATATGGCATATCTATATCCCTCAACTTGGTTTCACTGATGGTTTAGTCTAAGCCTAAAAGCCTAATTTTTTCCACATGATAAATCCCAAACAACAACCCATTAAACACACACTATAGTTAAAATACACAAAAAATGAGATAAAATCCATCTTTGTGCCATTCTTGAAGATTGTTGAAGGAAGATTGAAGAACAAGTTGAAGATTGATATTTTTGGTTCCTTTGGCTCCAATAATTCATACAAATCACATTATTTTCTCTACCCTTTATTTATTTATGATGAACTATTTAGTTTATTTGTTGGATTTTATGAATTCCATGTCTTGGGATAATAATATTGTGATTGTGGATAATTTTAAGCATTATATTATGCTTTAATTAATTTAATGTATGATAAATTTTAGTTTTAATTTTTATTTCTTGATGTGTTTAATTCTACATTTAAATGTCCAAACTATAAATGCATGAAATAGAGTAATTAACTAGTTTATTACACTGATATATTTATTGCTAGTTTAAGATATTAGTCCGTAATTGTTAATATTATTATTCTAAGTAACACCTTGTAGCTTTTGTTACATATAGGATTGAATACTTAAGTTAAAATTTATCAACATATTTAATATTTTCTAGTTTAGTTATTACCTTCTTAAAGCTTAATGCAACGAATTAATTTAATCTAGTATTCATAATTTTAGATTGCTTAGTATTTAGGTTGGTGAATAATCAAATTTTTAATCAATTATACGGTAAGAAAATATAGAAAGTCTTAAGCATACCTATATTTCTCAAGTTAAAATTAGGGATTCAAGAAGGATTTTAAATTATGAATTTGATTTAGGATTTGAGAAACTAATTTTGTTCATCACATGATTAATTCAATTGTAGATTAGTGGTGAGAATAGTTCTATGATCACATATATCTCATTATTTCTCTCAAAAATTGTGTTTTCACTATTTTCTTTATTTTTGTGTTATTTTATCTTCTTCTTTTTTCACAATCAACATAAAACCCACATTTGTAACTTTCATTAACTCAATAAGAAACTAGTATTTAGAAGTATAATTGTTAGTATTCCTCTACAGCTTTGGCCATTACTTGAGCTATATTACTACCAATATATTTTTAATAAATGTATGGTTGAAATTTTGGGGTAAAATGATTAGCGAGGTGACTAGTGAGGATATTGGTACATTGGAATGACTATTACCCTCGTTGTAGTGGCTATTACACCACCGATGTAGTCAACAAGGGCTTGCTAACATGGTTGGCTAGGTGGTATATGAAGAACCAAACAACCCAAGAGTTTTCTATAAATACACTCTCATTTGTAAAATGAAAACTAATTAAAAAATATGGGAAACTTTGGCTTTTTCTGGACTCCAATTTTTTGTTGGAAAATTATTTTCTAAATTTTAAATCATTAATACTTTTAGTATTATTCAGTATTAGTAATTGAGTGATTTGCAAATTTTTTTTTTTTGGGAAACATATTGTCTTTAGCTCTATGTTTGATTGTTAATGAGCTTTACAAAATGTATACTCCTTATATTAGTTATTAAATACATTGCTTTCTTCCTCAATCTATTTGTATTTGTTTCATGATTATATTGTTTATTCCTATGACAAAAGGGGGAAAATTAGAACTTTAAATGAAAAATCTAAGAAAAGGGGAGAGCTAACTTAGGGCGAGAATTACTTTCAAAATCATTTTTGGAGATACTACACATAGGGGGAGTTGCGTTTCTAATTTCTATATGTTGATTACTCACTCCTATGTATATTCTTTACTTTATATATTATATTGCATTGAACTAATAAACAATGAGTCTTTCTGAATAAGTTGTTAGCTTGTTAGTATTTTTGGTTTTGAGTGTCAACATGAGCTTTCAAGATTTAAGCAAAAATGGATCATCAGATCATAGGATAGTACCACTATGTAAGAAATTTATTTTCCTATGAGTGTTATGTATTGAGAGAGAGGTCTTGTCAAGTGAATATGCCAAAGGGAGAGATTGTACGGTTTATGTGAGTCTTGGCGATATTCATGAAACAAAACATAGAATTGTAATTTTAGTTTCAAGGTATGTCTTAGAAGAATTTTTAAAACCAAAGAAACTATTAAGCCTTAACGGTCATATATTAAATTTTTTTGTTCCCATGCAAGGAATATTTGTATTATACATAATATGAATAATGTCAAAATAGCTACTTCATCGATTGAGTAGTGACCTAATCGATCGAGTAATAATATCTAAATAAATTGATTTTAATATCTTATAAGATCGATTGAGGGATTTACCTGATCGATCAAGAACTAGATCGATCGAGATAAATCAATGGATCAATCCACCTTTTTGAATATTAATTAATTATTTATTGGATTGACCAAGAGGATGTTCGATCGACCGACCAATGTACTTCATCGATCAAGCAGCCAGTTATCTGATTTTAAAATGTATTTCTATTATGATTTTAGATTGGCTATTTATAGTATTGTCCTTATTCCTTAAAAAATGTTTTAACTGATTTTATGGACAATATGTTAACTAAACTTTAACCTAATATGCTTCAAAATATTCTATAATTAGAAACCTAAGGACACAATTGAAAGTAACCACACAAGAGCTATTATGATTATTCTCTTCATCTTTTATTCTCTCTTATTTTTCTAAACTTTTTCTAGTAGTCTTTTTCATTAAGTTAATTTATCATATATTTTGTGGTTATATTTGATGGATTAACAAGCCTATGATAATAATAAATTTGCTATTATACTTTTAACTGATTATTCAAGAGTTGCAAGCTGTTTTCAATTTATCAATTTTTCATTATTGAATCTATTTTATAACACACAATTTCCCTTATGTTTATGTGCTAACTTTTTAGGTGATAGTTGTGTGGGTTTGATTAACTTATGGGACTTGAGTTTGTTAGAATGTTGGTCTGAATCTTAATGTCTATTTCGTAAAGACTATAATGAAAGTAACAGCTTGTAAGTAGGTTACATGGGAGCATTACCTAGGTTGGTAGTTTGAGTCCTAACCTTGTAATTGGATATTTTCACAGTGGGTAGTTAAGCGGTTTAGTAGATTGGTGGTTTTCCTCATAGATCGTTGGTTTGTTTCCACCTAAAAATTTTGTGTGCTAATTTTTATATCTGTATTACTTTATGTACGCGTAATTGGTTATTTGAATGCTTACGAAATTTTAATTTACTATACTTTCACTAACTAGATTTTTAGATCCATAGCTAAACGAACTTTCAGACTCAATCATTAGCTTAAAATCAACTACAAGCATGATAATTTTGTAAAACTTATCATGCTTGAACCTAACTATTCCTAAATTAATAAATAAAGTAAAATAAATACAAAAAATAAAAATAAGTGTAAATGTAAACACATGTTTGATAAAAAAAAATTAAAATTGCCCAAATTTATGTAACTTTTCCTTGACCCCAACATCGAATCAGTGTTGCCCTCAATATAATAAGTACAAATTATAGATAAAGATAATGTAAAGAAAAGTTACCCATTTGCTTTACAGGATCAAGTTATAATGTGGAAAGTCAAATGCATCCATCATCTTAAACATTTTGACCACACAAACATATAATGTGTGCATTTCTCATATGCATCACATCTCAACAAACAGTTATAAATTTTAACAATTATAAATTAAATAAATTTTGTTCACGTAAAAAAATAAAAAATAAATTACGTTAAATATAAAATAATAGAAAATTAAATAAAAACAACTAAATTAAAATAAAAAAATAATATCACTGATGAGTGCTCAAAAAGCACTAAAATAACCATGATTTTATGCACATTAATTGATTAAAAATATATATATTTATATGTTTTATCATATATTTATATAAATTTGTCTTTTTCGGAATCACGGGTATTTTTATTGTTTTTCAGGAATTTTGGCCTAAAAATGCAATGTAAAGACTCAAAGAAGAATACTTGAAGCAATACATCACAAATAAATTAATAAATAAGTGGAAAAAGGTCAACAAACATGGAAAAATTGGACAAAATGGGTCGAAAAGGTCAAAAATGTCAAAAGAGGGAAAATCGCGCGCCGCGGAAATTTCAGCGCCCGGCCGCGCGCGCGGCGCCAGGCCGCCGCGCTAACGCCAGAGCTGCGCGCGCCAAGGCGTTGATCCTCGCTTCCGCGCGCGCCGCGGCCGCGCGGGCATCTTGTTCACGCAGCGGCCGTACGCGCGGCCTACGGCCAGTAGCGCGCCCAACGCGTTTTTGACCCATTTTTCACGTGCAGCCGCCCCATGACGTCATCTTGGCGTCATTGATGACCTCAACAGGTCCATTACACGTTTTTATTTTTTAATATTTTTTTAACATTTTTTTAATCATTTTTTCTCTCCATCCTCACCTATAAATACCCCCTTCCCTTCACTTCAAAACACACCTCACAACCTCACTTCTCTCTTCTTTCTTTCTCTCATTTCTTAGTTTTTGAGTTTTCTTTAGTTTCTTTCTTAGTTTCTAAGCTTTTCTTAGTTTTTCTCTTAGTGTTTAGTTCAATTGTGTTAGGTTTAGAGTTCTTCTCTTTTTGAGAGGAACTTGTAATGTTTTTGTAATAATTTAGATTTTTGATTCAATAAATGGAAGTGCAAATTCCGCTTGGAGGTTTTCTAGCAACGGGAATAGCGTCGAAGTTACGTAAGGATTTTATTTTCTTCTGATTATTTTTATGCTTTATTCTTACATGTTATATTTAATTTGTCTGTGATTAAATTTAACATGCTAATTGCTTATAATCATGATGTAATAATAACGTTGTTATGCTTGGGGAATATTAAATAGGTGAAAATTTCTAAAATGAATTGAGTTTATTTTTATTGAAGATTTTATATTAAGGATGTTAGAGAGAGATATATTATTTTTCATTACAAACTTAAATCGAAAGTTAGACTTTAAGGTTTAGTTATCCTGGTCTAATTTAGAGTAGTGCTCTTTTATTTGTTGGTACAATCGCCTTAGGTAGTTAGAGTGAAGCTATATTTCAAAAGTTTTTATAAGAATTATTATGTGGAAATGTATTGACAACATGTTTTCAATAGTGGTTTTAAAAATTGAAAGTAAGTACTCGGAAAACTAAATTCTTAAGTTTAATTTGGAAACCTAGAATAAAGTTTAAATCAGTCTACCCCCTCCAAAGGTGGTCTTTAAATGGTTCATTTTCATTCTCTTAGAAAAAGGAATTAATTTAATTAACCAAATTAGTTATCAACCCCACCCATAGGTGTTAATTGATTTGTTTAGTTAACAAAGAGTATCTAACCCCACCAAAGGTGGTATTCATACAAAAAAGAGAGAATCAATAAAATATCAATTTATATCTTTAATAACCTAGATAATATGAGCAAGCATAATTAACTTAGTTATTATATCCATAAATACTCCACTAATATAAATGATAAAATTTGCATGAATATTTATTGAATACGTATTTATATTTATTTATTGAATTTGTATCTATGTTTATTCTTTTTAAATTATATTTAATTAATCTGTATATATGTTTATTTTAATGTTATTAGATTAGGAACACAAAAACCAAAACTATCGTGACAGGATGTTTAGGATTTAATTTCGTTTTTAAAAGTTTGAATAATAAATTAAAAACCACATACATTCCTTCCTTAGATCGACCTTGGGAGTATACTTATCATTTTCTACGAAATGATTCGTGCACTTGCGAGAGTTTTACAAATATTAAAACCAAAGTATTTGCGAGAATTGGCGATGCCGGTTTTCGCTCATCAATCACATATAATAATAGTTTGTCTCCCATCAAGTGTTAGTTTAACGTCTTAGCAAGATGCTTCTTGGGGTGATTACAATTTATATAATTTAATTCACTCATTGCACCTCTCGTATATGTTATTACAAAATCTACATATATGATAATATTATCAACTTATACCATTAAATCCTTTACCATGTCATTTGGATATATTAAATTTTTATCCTATAATTGTAGGAACATGGATGTGGGTTTTAGCTCTCCCACCCCTAATTGCATGTATAATGAATAAGGTATTAAATTAATGCTCGTATCTAGGTCTAACTTAGCATTCTTCTCTTTTTCACAGATGGTGATAACAATATTAAAACTTCTTGAATCTTCTGAGGTAGCTTCAAAATGTTTTATGTTCAGGGTGTAGGCAAGAAGGGTTTGTAGAAGAAAAAGAAAATATTTTTGTGGGTATGATTTGAAATGTGTTTTATGGGATTTTATTTTAAAAATTCATAATAAAAATAAAACTCATCATATACAAACAGGGACCTACATACATATATGTTTTCCTTTCACCCAATTGTATTTGAGAGCCTCTTGTTGGGCTAATAGAAAAACCATGTTATGACGACTTTTTTTTAAATTAAAACTAACATAATGCTAATTATTAAATTAAAAACTAAGTATTAAATAATTAAAATAAGCATTAAATAATTAAAATAAGATAAAATAAATTAAAAGAAAATAAACAAATAAAAGAAAATAAAAATATGCAATAAAGAAAAATATTTTACACAAATAAATAACAAAAGAAATAAGAAGAAATAAATAAAGTAAATAAATAAATAATAAAAATACAATAAATATGATAAAAGCAAGTGGTCACATAATATAAGTTAAATAAATAAATTAGAACGAGTCAAAGTAAATACAATATACAATATAAATTATCCAAATAATTAATTATATAATAATATAAGTTAAATAAATAATTACAACAAGTTAATTAGTAAAATATATCAGACAAGAAATATATCAGTACACAGAAAAACTAAATAAAATAAAGTAAAATAAAAATAATAAAATACAATCAAAAGTTGAGTTAGTAATTCAATAAATAAAGAAAAGAAAAGAAAATTAATTAAGTTAAAATAAAAAATTAAAATTAGTACAAACATACTAAAAAGGAAATTAAATTAATTAAAACCTAAAGTAAAATAAAAAGATAGTTAGAATACAACAAACTATGATATTTTTAATTCAAATTTCAATTTTTTTTTGGAATTTTTTTAAAGTTTTTAAAGTTTTCAAATTTTCAATGTTTTTTTTTTGAATTTTTTCTTTAAACTAAACTCTCAAATAATTACATAATGATTTTTAAGATTTTTAAATAATAAAAATTTAAAATTCTATTCGTCCCCAACAACAGCACTAAAAACTTGATGTATAAAAACTTAATAGTTAAATTTTATAAAATTTATAATTGCTCATAAGTGCACGAATCACTTTGTAAATAGCGATATACTTCCAATGTCGGTCTAAGGAGAAACTACGTGGTTTTAAATAATTCAATAAAAAAATTTAAAACTAAAAATAAACCTAAATATTTTGTCACAATAATTTGTGTTTGAAAAGTCCAACTAATAACATACAATTAAATGATAATAATAGATTTGATTTGACAAATATTAGATAGATAAACAATTTACACTAAATGGAAAATTTATGAGATATATTAGTCACTTAATCATGCTTTCTCAAATTAATATTATTGATTTTTTATTTTTGTATAAAAATATCCTAAGGTCAGGATCATATTATTTGTTAATAAAAATCAATTAGTATCCTAAGGTGGGAATCATAAATTTATTAAATTAAATTATGATTTATTTTTAAAGAAATAACAAACTATCTAAATCACTACTTAAAGGGAGCACATAATTTATACTCTTATTCAACCCCCATGGTGTCTAAATCATATTTTTGTTTGATGTATTTGAAACTTAACTTTTGCGAAAAAAAATGTTCTCAATGTATTCCTCAAAAATAAATCTTCTAAAAATATTGAAGTAGAAAATAATTCTAAATTAGATCTAGATAATAAAATCTTAAAATCTATTTTTTTATTTTAAATCTATTACGAAAAATAAATCATTGATATATGGGAATTTGTCTATATAAGGCATATTTTATATCATAGTTTGAAAAAGGGCTAAAGTCAATTTTAGTTTAAAAATGGGCAAATTAAAACTCATTCAACAGTTTTCGATCAAATTTTTTTTTCTCTTTCCTTCTTCTTTTTCCAACTCAGCATTCCACTCTCTTCTCTCTCTTTCCTTTTTTCCAACTCACCATTCCACTCTATTCTCTCTCCTTCCTTACTTTCCAGCACTATTTTCTTTTTCTTTCTTCTTATTTTCCAAAAGAAAACCAAAAATAAAATACTCATATCCACCAATTTTTAATAAATAATAATGTTCATTTTAATTATAAATAAAAAATAATAAAAATGATTTATATTTATATAATAAAAAAATATTTTTTATAACAAATAACTTATCAAAATCTTATTATAAAATAGTTTAAAATAATAATAATATATTATAAAATTTTAAATTATTAAAAACTTTACTAAGATAACTTTATTAAAAAATAAATTATTTAAGATTAAAAAAAATAAAAATAAATTACATTGTAACACATATCTCTAATATTATTATAATTTTAATTATTACTAAGATAACAAATATTTATTAATAATAATTTTATTTAACTATTAAAATATAATTAATTAAATATATTTTATATATTTTATTATATTAATAATAAAAATAATAATATATTAGATAATATTTTTACGCAAAATTTACGATATAATGTTACATGTTTGTATTGTATCTTATATAAAGTTGGATATATATAAATATTATTTTTTATATCATAATTATTTATTAAATATAATTATAATTATATTTATTATTAATAATAATAATTTATTATATTATATTTAAAATTAATTATAAATTTATAAGATATTAATATTTTTTATGTTTATAATAATTATGTTTTGTAAAATGAGATTTTTTTTATTTTTTTAAAAAATAATTTTTTTAAGAAATAAGTATTCAAGTTTAAGGTTAAATTTTGCCCAAACTAAAACACAATTCAACCAATTTCTAAACTATTACATATGATATGTTTTTTATAGAAAAAATCACATAAATATATAAATATTTATTGTTATACATACTATATATTTAATATTGTTATAATCTATTTTTTATATATTTATTAATTTATATTATTTAATTTTTAAATTATTTTATCAATTTATATAGATATGAAACTATATTATTCAAGTTGGTAAATAAAATTAAAAATATTAAAAGTTAAAAAACCTACACAAAAATTAATTCTCAAGTTACAAGTCAAATTTTGCCTCTTTTTAAACTATAACACCAATACTCATTTTTTTAAAATATTATATGAGATATGACCATTTTGGACAAAACCCCTTGATATATTGTTTTGTAATAAACATTGTATAAATCTTGAATAAAGAAATAAAGATGTATTTAAAACCTAACTTTTTAGAAAATTATGTTCTCAATGTATTCCTCAATAATAAATCTTGTAAAATAATTAAATTAGAAAATAATTTTAAATTAGATCTAGATAATCAGATCTTAAAATCTAATATTTTTTATTTTAAATTTATTATGAACAATATATCATCGATATATTTTTTTGTAATAAACATTGCAGAAATCTTGAATGAAGAAATAAACTTAATTTATTTTATAAAAATATTCACTTAAATTAATCTTTGGGAAACATGATAACTAACTATATCCCGTAGTAATATTGAACCATAAATGCTCAGATTTAATGAATGAATAGTAAATTTAAAATAGCATTCAGAACGATAAATAAAATTAAATCTATAAATAATATAATATAATTGAAATTTATACCTCAATTATATCATTCAGTATACAAAACTTTAGTACAAATCAGCGGTTTGAAAAACCTTAACCTATATGGTTTACCAAATCGAAACTACTACATAAAAGAAAATATTGCATCTAACAAAAATTCCTAAGCTTCTAAAAAATTGAAACTACAAAACTATCTAAAAAAATAAAATGTTCTCTAATTTTAGTGTGCTCGAAATAGACATGGGGCTAATTTTATAATTGAGGAAAAGGAGACAAAAAGGGGATCGTTATAGAGATATTAATGCGCACCGTGGTACAAATTGTGCCCTCACTGTGGCCCGCATCACTTTTGGTATGCATGAAATATATTCCTAAGAACATCATATTGAGGCCAACACTAATTCATACTGTGACCTGCATTGATTTTCTTTTATTCTCTTTTTTTATATGTTTCACCCCTTATAACTGATTGGATTTGTAGGTAAGCTTTATATGTTTTATTCTTTTGTTATTCTAAGTTGAAAATAAATGCTTTTAGGCATGATGACTCTCATTCAAGATGTCTAAATTATATTTTATATTGATGTATCTAAAACCTAACTTTCATATTTAAAATTTATTAAGGAAAATATGTTATCAATATATTACTTAATAAAAAATCTTGTAAAAATCTTGAAATAGAAAATAATCCTAAATTAGATGTAGATAAACAAATCTTAGAATCTGATTTTTATATTTTAAATCTATTGAAAAAATATGTTGTTAAAATATTTTTCTATAAATAATCTTGTAGAAATCTTGGATGAACAAATAAACTTAATTTATTTTATAAAAATATTCACCTAAGTTAATATTTCACAAATATAATAACATGACGAAAATCCGATGGTAATATTTAGCCAGGCATTCTCAAATTTAATGAATGATCAATACATTAAAAATAGCATTCAGAATGATACATAGAATTATATCTCAATTGTATCATTCAATATACAAAACATTAGTACCAATCTGTGATCTATAAAACCTTTAAACATATTTTCCTATAATGTTTACTGAATCAAAACTACTATATAAAAGATAAAATTGTAGCTAACTAATATTCCTAAGATGCTAAAAAATTTAAACTACAAAACTATAAGAAAAATTTGATGTTATCTTACTTTTGTTGTGCTCTAAATGGAGAAATGGAGCTGCTCTTATAGATGAGGAAAGACGAGAAAAGGGGATCATGAGGGAGATATTAGCGCATGATGCAGTCCAAATATCCTCAACACTACGACTTATATCACTTTGGTATGCGTGAAACCTATTCTCGAGAAGGTCATGCCTCGACCAACACTAATTCATGTTGTGGCCCATGTTGATCTTATTTTCTTCACTTTTCTTATTTGTTTCACCCCTTACAATTGGTTGGATTTAAATGTAAGCTTTACATGTTTTATTATTTTATTCCTCTAAGTTAAAAATGAAGGCTTTTAGATATGACTCTAAGTGTTTATCTTTTGAAACAATTTGATGTCAAAACATATATGTTATTTCAAAAACATAAATTTTCTTAAATAATAATAAAATTATGCAAACTAAAATCTATTTATTTCATTTAAGTGCAATTAAAAAATGTAATATTAGTATTTTTTAAGCACTCATCATCAACACTCGTGCGTACCCACAATGACCAAACCTGATCATGTTTCTTTGTCACTCCAGTATCCATGACACCACTTTATGCATAGGAAAGTATGGGTGCAAGTGCAATGGAGTGCATTGTGTTTGGATGGCAAAAAATAAAAAATAAAAGTATGTTCCCTTACAAACATGTGAAAAAAATCAATGAAAAGTAAATTAAAGGAAAATAAAAAATAACTTAGAAGATCATGGGCTCTCTCCACTCCTTTTCCTCTTTCTACAAATCTCTTCCCAAAATCTTGAAGTGAAAAATGTATGAAATGATTTTGGTTTTATTGCACTTAAATGTCATAAACAGATTTGACTATGCATTATTTTATTATTATTCAAGAAAATCTATATGCTACGAATCTCAAGTGTTTAATATCATATTTTAGATATTTTTAGCTATAAATTAATAAATTGATCAACACATGAAAAATCATACTTAAAGCACTCATTTTAACTTTAGAAGCTTAAAAGAACAATATATGTAAGGCATACATGTAGATCTAGCCAGTAAGGTATGAAAATAGAATTAAAGTAAAGTTTTGTGGGTCGCAGAATAGAATATAGTGGGATGTGATTCATTCCTCATTGCTTAAATTTAATGGACATAATTTTTTTTGTGCGATCGCATGGAAACGTTAGGCCATGTTGTGACCTATTTAGGGTTAACATTGACTTTTCTACGAGTCTTGGGCCACGAAAGTGGAAATTTTAGGTCATGCATGATGAATGCTTAAAAAGCACTAATATCTCGTGCTTTATTTACATTAAATGTTATAAATGTATTTGAATATGTATGATTTTAACATTATTTAAACAAATATATTTTTTCAAAATCACAAGTATGTTCTATTCTTTTTTAAGTATTTTTAACTTTAATTTGATTAACTTGATAACATTTAGAGATTTATACCTGAAAGCACTAATTTGTAATTTAGAAATATAAAAAAAGAACAATAAATGTAAGCGTTATATGTGATCCAACTAATTGTAAGGGGATAAAAATAAGAAGTGAAAATATGCAATGCGGGCCGCATCATGAAATACAGTGGGCTACAACGCACTCTTTCCCATTTGATGTTACAATTCATGCAGTTTGTGCTCAGATGTGGCATGGAAACATTGGCTCATGGCACAACCTTTTTGGTTACAAGACATAGGCCATGGTAGAGGACACATTAAGCCAAGATGCACGAATAATTTCTTTTCACGAACTCCCTCTTTCCAACCTCAACTATAAATACATTCTTTTTTTATGTTTTTATATAAATAATTTTGTAGACGTACAAACTTTTAGACATAGGAATTTAATTTTCTATAAAATTTTATTTTCTTAGTTTTGTAATAGTTTTGATTCAAGAAACAATATAGGTAGCTCTATTTGAAAGTTTTTTAAATTGCCTATCGTTACAAAAGTTATCTATATACTAAATAATACATTGAGGTATTTATTTTAATTATACTCGATTATTTACAAATTCAATCTTTATGTATCTCTGTATATGTTATTTTTAATTTACTGATCATTCATTAAATTTGAGCTTATTTGGCTAATTATAACTCTGAGATATTAGTTGCGTTGTTATGTTTGTGAAAATTGATTTAGGTGAATAATTTTACATAATAAATTAAAATTACTTTATATTAAAAGTTTCTACAAAATTTATTATTGATTAATATATTGACAACATATTTTTCGTAGTAGATTTAAAATCTAAAAATTAGGTTTTAGGATCTGATTTTGGTAGCTTGAATAAGTGTTTAAATTGATAGCTTCACCAAAAGCATTGATTTAGGAATAAAAGATCATTTAATCTTATTAGTTAGTGATCCCCGTCCAAAGACTTTAATTGATTTAATTAAGAAATAAATTGATTATTGCCAAAAAACTTTTTCATACATAAAAGAGGAAATAAATAAATTGAATTTACATTTTTAATAACCTAACTAAGTCTAATAAAACTAATATTCCCATAAATTCTTTGTTGGGTATTAATTATCTTTCTGCCTAAAATTGTTTGAATCAATTCTATTTCTATATTTAATTATATGTTATTAGATTAATATTTTCAAAACAAAATATTGTGAAAAATATTTTAGTTTATTTTCCGTGTGTACTTTTAGGAAATAAGTTGCATTTTTTAATAAGTTTCATTTTTTAAAACCACATAATTCCCTTTTAAATTGAACTTGAGATTATACTTATTGCTTACTTTAAGTGATTCATGCACTTATGGCTATTTTTATATATACAAAATTTGAGTATCATGGTGCACGTTTAAATTTCTCACCCTAAGCCCTCTAATGCCAACCTTGGCTAAAAATATAATATTATGTTTAGGTGTTTAAGAGTGTAGCCACAATATAGTGTAACATAGGTTTCATTTTTTTAGTAGCTACCACTTTTATTTTCTTGAATTGTTATTTTACAGTAGGTTATATCCAATAACAGTAGCATGAAGGTCATCTAGAGGTTTTCTAGATCACAGAAAATGTAGAAGACATCAATATATTGAAGAATACTTTGTGGATCAATATCACAATTAAGGAGCAAGACACGTCCATCTATCTTTAATTAGTATTATAGATCTTATTTGTATTCATTTAATTTTATATACAGATTCAATCTTTTTTCATTTTTTTAAATAATATTTTTAATTTATACATCATTTATTAAATCTGAGCGTTTTTAGCTGATTACTATGTGAAATTAGTTTTGTTATATTTATAAAAATTAATTTAGATAAATATTTTTATAAAATATATAGAGATTATTTCTTTATTCAAGATTTTTACAAAGTTTATTATTGATTTATGTTGACGTTATATTTTCATAATAGATTTAAAATATGAAATTTTGGTTTTAAAAATGCCATTGGGATCTAATTTTGATACCTTGAATAATAGTTTGAATTGATGACTCCGCTAGAAGCTTTGATTTAAATGTTTTTTTTTATTTTCCTAAGAATAAAGTATAATTTAATCTATCAATTACTGATCCCTGCCAAAAAGACTTTAATTGATTTAATTAATGAAGAAACTCATCCCTATCAAAAGTTATTTTCATACGTAAAAAAATCAATAACCTTAATTTATATCTTTAATAATATAATTAATTTTAAAGAAGTATGGTTAACTATATAATTATTCCAATAAAGTCTTTATTAATTATTAATTATTTTTATGCTTAGAATTTTTTGAATCAACAATATTCCTATCTTTAACTATATGTTATTAGATTAATGTTTTCAAAAACCAAATATTGTGACAGAATGTTTAGGTGTATTTTTCATGTTTGTCTTTAAGAAATTTGTTGAATTATTTAAAACTATAAGAGTATACTTATCGCTTTTTATAAGTGATTGATGTCCTTGCAAGCTCATTATAATTTGCAAAATTTGATTATAAAGTTTTTGTGTACCATGATTTTGGTACCATTGTCCGGGATTGTTTTAGCATTATTAACTTGATCATTTAGCATTATCAAATTTTTGACATTGTTGCTAGGATGAATAACATTTTAAATTTTTATCATCAAACTTCTTTAAAACTTTTTTGTGAGTATTCTTTATTTCCTTTTTCTTGATTTAATAATTGTTTAAATTAAAAATTAGAAAACATAAGAAAAATTAAAAAAACCTAAAAATAGTCAAAAATTGGAAGAAAAAAAATTTAGTTTATTTTTATTTTTATTTTTGTTTTAACTATCTTTTGTTTTATTTATTTAATTGTTAACTTAATTCTTTTTATTTTATTATTTTCATTTATTTTTATTAACTTATTATAGTTGTTCATTTAACTTTTATTATCTAATCAATTACTTGCATCATATATTGTATCATCCACTCTTTCTCATTTTCTGGCCACCTATAACCACCAATTCTAGCACCCATTAGTGGGTTTTCTTCCTTTCTAATTTATCTTTTAGATCCCCTATTTTTTGAGCAAAATACTCGAATTTTTTATACCTATTTCTCACTTACAAAACACCATTTTTTATGTGTTATTATTTATGTGTATAAATTTTTGTATTATATTTGTAGGTTTTGTATTATAACATCAGGAGAAGAATATGATGATCTTGAATAACATAGCACAACACCATGATAATTTTTCTGCTATTAATTAATATTTATTTTTTCAATTATTTGTATTATTTAAACTATTTGTTAAACAAATTTTGTTTTTTTTTCCTGCTATTATATAGTGATCGAATACAGGTTTTAATTTGAGTATGATAGAAAATAAGTAAATTTTGTAAAAAGAAATTTAAAAATTTAAAGTTGGTTCAACGCGTGAACCGACTTTAAATTTTAAGTCATTCCATTTAAAGTCAGTTCAACGAATTGACTTTAATAGTCCATTTTGTAGTAGTGCAAGTATGTCTTGACTAATTAGTTTATGATATTTTGATAAAATGTTCATATAGTCCATTTTATTATTTGATTTGATAATTTAACTTGTGCTTTAAATTCTATTTTAGGATTTCTAGTTGATTTTGATTTAACTGATATTTTTATTAAATCATCTAGCTAGGGTTTTTCATTATTGAATCTGCTCTAAGACACACATTTCACTTGTGGTATTATGCTAACTTTTCAGGTACTAGGTGAATGCGTTCGATAACTCTTGTGACTTGATTTTATCAAAATGTTGGTCTGAATCTACACACCTTGCTTATGGAGACTATGAAATAAAGTGGAGGTTTGAAAGTAGGTTACTTGGGGACATTACTTTCATAGGTAGTTTGAGCCTTATAATCAAACATTATTTTCATTGTGGATAGTTATGTGTTATAGTCGATAGTGGTTTTTTTTCTTATACCATTGGTGTGACCTAGGATGTTTCCACCTAAAAATTTCATGTTTTGAATTATATTTCCACATTACTTTCTATACATGTGATTGCGTGTTTGGCTATTTGTGAAAATTTTAATTTGTCATAACTTTGCTAATTATCTATTCACCCTCTCTAGCTAATTAGATTCATAACTAAATAAAATTTTCAATTGGTATCATAGTGAGTCACTAGATGCACTTAGTATTTCCTAGGATCTTGTTGTTGGTAATTTGAGATAGGGCTCTTCTACAACCCATGCACCTTACTTTGATGGGTCTAATTATCCATATTGGAAGGGTCGCATGAGAGCCTTTCTATGGTCTATATATTAGAGTGTCTAGAAATATGTGTTGTATGGTTGGAAACCACCTATGAGTAGTATGGATAATGTATTCACTCTCGAGCCTATGAAGGATTAGACCACTAAAGACAAAACTATTAGTAACTAGAATAAGAAAAGTATTAATGCTATCTTTAGTGTTGTGTCTGCTAATGAGTTCCATCATATTTCTCATATTGATAATGCTAAGCATGCTTGGGATATTTTAGATGTTGCCCATAAGGGAACCATATAAATTAAATAAACTAAACTTTGCATGCTTCGTACTTAGTTTGAAAAGCTTAAGATGAAAAAAGATGAGACCTTTTCTAAATTATATGTTAAATAAGTGATATTACTAACACTTTTATCAATCTTGGGGAGAAAATTGATGATTTCTGGATAGCACAAAATATTTTTTACTCATTACCAGATCACTTCCATACAAAGGTCACTGCCATTATGGAAACAAGGATGTAGACACCATCAAAATTGATGAACTCATTGGTTCACTTCAAACCTTTGAGTTGAGTTTTCGAACACCTCCAAAGAACAAAGGTGTAGTTTTCAAAATTTTCATGACTGATGATGGTGATAGAGAGAATGATAAGGATGATGAAGAATTCATAATCTTCAACCAAAAAAATTTATAAAGAAACTTGAAACCAAGTTGTTTAAGCGATCAGAATATAACATAACTCAAAACTATGAGTTTTGAAGGTAAGATATCTAAACCTACTGGACCTTAATGTTTTTGATGTATGGGTTATGGTCATATTGTAGCTAAGTGTGCTAATAAAAAGAAAATAACTAAAAGAGCTATCACTGCTACCCTTAACGACAATCCTAATTACTTGAAAAATTGTGCACCAACTACCAAGCATTTACTTCAACTTTTGGTGGACACTTCATTGAGTCTAAAATTGGCTCAAATGGTGGGGGAGGTGATTATGAATTCCTACTAACTAAATTTAATGCTAATAACATTGAGTAACTATTTATAGATTTATTGGGTTATAAGAAATAAAATGATAAACTCAAATCCTATGAAGTCAATTCCTCCACCAAGTTAGAAAAAGAAAAATATTGAGATGTCTAAATGTATTGATTGTTTGAATTCAATCCTTGTAAATCTTGAACAAGAAAATAAGAATATTGTGCAAGAGCTTGGAAAATCAAAGTAAGCAGTGAAAATATTTACTATTAGAACTAAAAGGCTAAAAAAAAAGTCCTTAACTATGGAAAATCTTTTGGAGATAAGAGAGGGCTAGGCTATGTAGATAAGCACTCTATGTCACCATCTTCAAATAAAAATGAGTTTATAAAACCCCCCCAACCATTCTTCAAATGGTACACATTCACCTCCAACATCAAAGACCACACCTATGAGAGATTCTAACTCTACTCCTATTTTTAATTATACACAAAGAACTATTATTCCTATAATAGAATAGATTATTAGGTTTGTGCCTTTCTATCATCATTGTGGTAGGAAAGGTCATATAAGGCCAAAGTGTAGAGTTTTGATGAATGCTCTTAAATTAATAATTCCTTCCATGCTTCTAGTGATAGGACTCATTATTATCATCCATCTTTGTATAGTATGTCCAATAACTCTACTAGAAAGCATGAAGTCCTAGGTCTAAAGAGGTGAGTGAATTTCAAAACTTTTAATTTTATGACTAATTATCATCATCCTAACAAGCATATAGAGAAACCAAAATTCAAGAAAGTTTGGGTTAGGAAAGATTGTCTTTTTTCGGTCACCTGAGTGTCCCATAATGTTCACAGAGGTACTTTTTTTAGTGCTTAATTAACTATAGCTAAGCATCTTTAATTTTTTTATTTTTTGTTTTTATTTTTATTAATGTTTCTTTAGTTTCAAGAAAAAATATAAATAAAAAATAAAAAAACAAAATGGAAAAAAAGAGGGAAGTAGACTACCTTAACATTGACTTGAATATTACATACTACCTTCATATTTATTGACTATGCATTATGCAAATGGATATTATGACTTGTGTTTTTCCATATTTTCACATCTAGTGATCGATGTCAAAACAAACCTACTCACACACTCACTACACATACAAGTATGTCGTGCTTGAAGTTTATGACATTGTGAGATTTTAGAACTTGAGATAACCTTAACTACTAAATTATGGTTGAAATATGTCTTTCACTTTTTAAAATGTTGCTATGGAGAGACACCTAGTTTTATGAGGGGTACTTACTATGATGTGTGAAGCTAGTACAGTGAGCAAAGTGGGCTACATAACAACTAGTATGAAAGTCATCATACTAGGTACTTTGGCTTGTGCATATTTTCTTAAAAAACTAATACTATAAAGGAAAAAGAAAAATACAAAAGCTTTTACATGCACAAGAGAAAATATCCACAAATGGTTATATAAAAATAAAACCAATCTCTCACAAATATTTATATACAATAGAGGACTACAAAAAAAAGAAATAGTTAACTTATCTCATGGTAAGTAAAATTTTATTATATGTAAGTATGAATTCAACTACAATTTTTTCATAATAGGTGATGCCCTTTTCTATGAATCTTTTGTAACTGATCATCATATTGCAATTCCAACACATATTTTACTTTTGGTGACTGTTAATATGTCACCATATGTGTTAGTATGTTGTGTGTCTTGTCTACATTTATTTATAAATGGATTGTCACACTTAGTACCACTCTAGTAATGTTTAGCTAAGTCTACTACTCTTAATTCAAAAACAAAATTACATTTATTGATTTTTATAAATTTATATTTTATTCTAATTTATTTAGGAAAGTCGTAGAACTTAGGAGAAATTTATTCATTTTGGAAAAAATATATTGTTTTTAGCTCTCTATTTTGATTGTTATTAAGTTTTTTAGAATATGTACTCATCTTTTCAATCTTTAAATACACTACTTGCTCGCTCAACCTGTTTGTCATTACTTTATGATTATATTATTTATTCATATGATAAAAATTAGGAGAGAGTTTTTAAGCATTAATTGAAAATATATAAAGGGAGAGAGTTATTTAAAAGGGAAAGTTATTTATTGAAAATTTAATTTGAGAAATATTACACATAAGGACAATTGTATTTTTAATTTCAATATGATAATTACTCACTCATATGAACAATATTCATTTTTATATTGTTACATACACTGAACTAATGAACAATGAGACTTTCGGGATAACTTGTGTGTTGTTTATGGTTTTGTCCTTTAGTGCACACATGAGCTATCGATATTCAAGCAAAGGTTGTTTCATCGGATCATAGGATAGTTCAACTATGTAAATGATTTTCCCTATGAGCGTCATATACTAAAATGGAGGTTTTTGTCACATAAATATGATAAAGGAAGAGATTGTAAGGTTTATGAGTGTTGGCGATATTCATGAACAAAACAACCAAATTTAATTTTAGTTTTTAGGTGTGTCTTTCAAGAAAATCCCAAGATAAGGAAACTATCAAGCTCTAACAAATATTTAGTAATTATATATCTATTTTTATTCATGTTAGATTTCATATTAGACACATAGAAATATTTTGAATTTAGGCTACTTAATCGATCAAGACATGTCTAGATCGATCGAGGTGTGTAGATCGATCAAGTATTAATCTACTCAAATTAGAAAGTTTTGAATTAATTTTTTAATTGATTAGACTTATCGAGTAATTAGTGGTAGATCGATCGATCAATGAATTGATTAATTAATTACCTTAATCGATCTAAATTAGTTAGAATTAATTATTATTATACTTTATTGATAGAGAATTGACTGCATCAATCGAATATGTTTTGATCGTAGTATTGGATTGTTCCATAAGGGTTACGATTGATCAAACTATATGTTTAATCAATCCAGCATATATTAGATTGATCAAATGGCTAGGGATTCAATTTTAAAACCTATCTCTAAGTCAAATCGAATTGGTTTGTTACTATATTTTTCTTATTCTTTAAAATAGTTTTAACCGACTTAATGGACATAATTGTAAAATTTCTTAGACCTAGTGCTTCAAAATATTCTATTTAAATACAACTAAGCCCAAAAATTTACTAACCACACAAGCACATTATTCTCTTCATCTTAAGCTCTCTCTCTCTCTCAAATTGTTTTACAAAAACAATATCATATTTCTTTAGGCTTCTTTATTTAATTATTATATCAACCATTGGTGGTTATGTTTGATTGATTAATAAGCCAATTTAGTTTATGATATTTTGATAAAATGTTCATATAGCTTCTTCTTTATTATGTTCTTGAATGCTTGGATTCATAATTATTTGATTTTATTATTTAACTATAAAGAAGCTATCTTTATTAAACTTGTGCTTCAACTTTTTTTCTAGGGTTTCCAGTTGATTTTGATTTAACTGATATTTTATTAAATCATCTAGCTAGGGTTTTTCATTATTGAATCGACTCTAGGTCACACATTGCACTAGTGTTATTGTGCTAACTTTTAAAGTACCGGCTGAATGGGTTCGATAACTCGTGTGACTTTAGTTTATGTGAATTTTGGTCTAGATTCACACACCTTTTTTGTAGAGACTACGAAAGAAATCAGAAGCTTGAAAGTAGATGATTTGGTGACATTACCTTATTTGTTAGTTTAAGTCCTAACCATATACTCGAACATTATTTTGTGTTGATTTATATTTCCACATTACTTTATTTACACATAATTACATGCTTGGTTGTCTATAAAAAATATAATTTGTCATAATTCTACTGATTATGTATTCCCCTTTTATAGATATTTAAATAGAAGTTTTCGTTAATAGATCCAAAGAATTATCAAGAAGGATAAAGATAAAGGTACGACATCCTTTTGTTGAATAGAACCTTCCACTTGACCTAGACCCTCCCCTTGAACCTATAATTATGGGTAAAATCCACAACCTAGGGAAATTACCATGAAAGAGTATGTAAGGCCAATTACGGGCACTGTTACTTCCTCAATCCAACTAGGTGGGACTACAAGGAACCATGAATTGAGAAATACTCATTTTCCATGTTACCTTCTTTTCATAGACTACCTAGTAAAGACCCTCTATCATTTGTTAGGAACTTTTATTCTATAGTCAAGACTTTCCCTCTCAATATACTCACTAAGGAACTACTAAGAATGCAGTGTTTCTCATACACCCTTAAGGATAGGACCAAGGGTTGGATAATGTCACTCCACTTAGGTTGACTTGGGATGATGTTCATAACGACTTTATGGGAAAATTTCATTCCTATTAGAAAACATCAAAGTTGAGACAAAAAGATAGCTACTTTCTATCAAGTGGAAGGAGAACCATTTCACGAAGCATGGGATAGGTTCAAAATTTTCCTCACTTAGTACTCTCATCAAAGCTACATTCTACAACTGCATAATTATTTTTTCTATAATGGATTGACATAACAATATCAATGCATCATTAACAGCACTATTGGAGGAGCTATGGGTGAGAAGATTGCATCAAAGACTTATAATCTCTTTGAGATGTTGGGTGCCAATTTTTAATAGAAAAGCCCTTGAGTAAGAAGGTCTATAGTCTATGAAATTAATTCTGATACAAAACTATCTAAGGAACTTGCACAACTGAATAAGCAAGTTGCACTTCTCACTACACATGCCATCTCCAATAAAGAACAATAGGGCCAACAATGCCCCTAATAGATGCCTCATAATCCTCCTAATTGGTCAACTCTTGAGGATAACTTGAATTCTTTCATTCAAGTTAACAAAGACAACTAATCTAAAACAAATCAATGGTTAGACTCAATGGAGGCTTCCATATAAAAGGTGGAGGTACAAGTTGAGCACTTGTAGAAGTAAGGAAAACAACTATTGTCTAGTGATGAGTAGAATCGACATTGGGTTGGCAATACCGATTCTGCAAATACTTTGGTTTTATATTTGTAAAAACCTCTCAAGTGTATGAATCATTTTATATAAAATAACAAGTATACTCCCAAGGTCGATCTAAGGAAGAAATATATGTGTTTTTTAATTTATTATTCAAAATTTTAAAAAATTAAATTAAATCCTAAGCATCTTGTCACAATATTTTTGTTTTTGTGTTTCTTAATCTAGTAACATAAAAGAATAAACATAAATATGGATTCAATAAACAATTATGCAAATTTTTATCATTCATAATAGTGGAGTATTTATGAATATAATAATTAAGTTAATTATGCTTACTTATATTATTTAGGTTATTAAATATATAAATTGATATTTATTGATTCTCTCTATTTTATATAAATACCACCTTTGGTGGAGTTATATATTCTTTGTTAATTAAATAAATCAATTAACACCTATGAGTGAGGCCGATAATTATTTTGGTTAATTAAATTAATTCATTTTTCTAAGAGATTGAAAATGAACCATTTAAAAACCACCTTTGGTAGGGTTATACATTTTAAACTTTATTCAAGGTATCCAAATTAAACCTAAAAATTTAATTATCCAAGTACTAAATTTGAAGTTTTAAAACCTTTACTGAAAATATGTTGTCAATACATTTTCGAATAATAGTTCTTATAAAAAAATTTGAAATAAAGCTTTATTCTAACTACCAGGCGATAGTAACAACAAATAAAATAGCACTACTCTAAATCAGACGGGATAATTAAACCTTAAAATCTAATTTTTTAGATTTAAGTTTGTAATGAAAAATAAAATATTTCTCTCTAACATCCTTAATATAAAATCTTGAATAAAAAAATCAAATTATTTTATAGAAATGTTTTACCTATTTAATATTTCACAAGCATAAAAATGTTACAATTGTATCATATTTACAAGTTAAATTTAATCACAGACAAATTAAATATAACATATAAGAACAAAACATAAAAAAAACTTTAAAGAATTCATTTTAAAATTATACCTCCAAATGGATTTGCATTTCCATTTATTGAATCAAGAACTATAAATCTACAAAAACATAACTAGTTCTTCTCAAAAAGAGAAGAACTTTAAAAATAAGAAAAACTAAGAAAGTTTTCTAGAGAGAGAAAGCACAGAGAAAATTAGGTCTTAAGGTGTGTTTTTTTACAATGGGGGAGATATGCTTTTTATAGGTGAGGAAAAGGCTAAAAAAGTGGAAAATATCTTAAAAATGATGATAGACGCGTATTGGACAAACTGGCATGCATGTGGAGCACTCACGTGCGCGACTAGGTGGGATTCACAATCTAGTATTAGTTAATGCTCACAAGATTTCGGCATGATGCAAGTGCATATGCATACAGTTGGACAGTTTTGTCCATTTTCCATTTTTTTGAATTTTTCTCATTTTTTTTCTCAACCTATTTGTAATGTATTTCCTCCAATATTCTTTTTAATCAATTAAAGTACATTAAATCATGGTAATTTTAGTGTTTTTTAAGCACTTATCACCTAGTCATAACAACAACTGAACTCAATGATGTGGGAACATTATGTTTACAAAAAAGATAGTCCCCAAAGACACATCTTGCTAAAGACGATAAAACTTAGTCCTCGATGGGTGCTAACCCATTATCCTTTTTTAAGCTTAATTTATTTTCATTTCATAGTTATACCTTTTTTATTTTTCAAATTATTTATTTAGGTATAGTTATAATTATAAGTTTTTTTGTTATTTTATTTTAATTTTTAAGTAGTATTAGGTAAATAATAAACATAATATAAAAAATAAAAATAAATAATTTCAACCTATAAGTCTCGTTGTTCTTGTATTTTTTGTTGGGTTCCAGTGTAAAAAACACGATGTCTATTTTATTTTATTCAGTATATTATCATCCTCTTTGTAAGGTTGGTTTCTATTAATCAGTAATATATACACACACATAGTTTGGAAAACTTTTTTGTAAGCATGTTTACACACACCAAGGGATTGATTTTTTAAGTGTGCATGCTAAATGGAGTGTTACTTGCTCATAGATGTTGCCACTTGTGTTTTTTATTCGTTTTCGGTACGAGTATTTATGGAAAGTACTAAGAAATTATTGAAATGAAAAAAATGTGACCTTTTACTACCTCACCACCAAGCTTGCTAGAGACCTCGTCATAGATACTGGCGAGGTGGCTGGCGAGGTGGATGGTGAGGTGGAAAATCTAAATTCTATAAACACCCTTATTTCTCCTTATTTGGTATCAAAAAATTATAATGAAGTTCTTTCAAATTGACGTCTCATTTTTCTTTTTCTAGATCACAAATACGTTGATTATTATTTGGCATTAGTGATTCGTGATTGTGTGAGAAAAATCATGCTTGTAAGTGTTATATTGATTAGTGAATTGTTTATAGTTAAGTGGTTACGTAAGAAACCTAAGGATGCAACCACTAGATAGGATCTCTATATAGGTTTACCTTATTATATCTGGTGTTATGCATGCTTAAATATATGGCTCATATAATCAGAGATTGAATGGTGTATACTTCTACATACTGAAGTTTAAACTTTGATTAGAAATATTTTGATATTTATCATTTGCCTTATATTTACTAAATTCTATATCTACTGCCTCATTATACTATCTATTTTTTATTATATGTAATGTAGAAATTTTTACCTATTTTGTGCCTTCCTCCCAGTGATTTGCATGTTTGAGATGAGTCCTTAATGAGTCAATGCCTTCTTAATCTGATTGTATATCGGGTCTTGAACTCTTTCAATGTTGTTATGAATGATCTGTATGTATGTTAGTATAATCTAAGTTTTTTCTAACATACTAGATGTATACTTTGATTAAAAAGCTTACTTGTTATATGTTGTCGCATGCTTTATTTTCTTTCTATATAGCATGCCTATAGCTTTCCAATCATAGCTTATACTATAATAAATTAATTTGTGTGCTCCCTTATTCAACTTATTTCTATTATGTCTACTATGTGCATATGAGTTTTAAGTAAGTCTTGAAGGAGTCTATATCTTCTTACCCTGGTTATGTCCCAGGTGTCGGGCTCTTTATTCAGTTTGCTTTGTTTAGATTGATCGCATGATGTGAGAGTACAATTATCATTTACCGAATGTGTTCCCTCATATGAAGTCTTGAAGTGATTGGAAATCCTTTATTATTTAGTATGCATTCTTGTCACACATGCTATTAATTATTTTCCATGCATATGTATATTGCTAGTCTGTACATTAGCCTATAAGGCACACTATCACTATTGTGTTTACTGCAGTTTGTTGTTCTCATATATGTTGTGTATTATAGTTGTATGTTGAATTAAACATGTTTAAGGAGTGGACTAGGCCAAATTGATATAAAGCTCACAAAAATATTCCATGGGTGGTATCTCCACCTTTCATCTAGGTCCTAGTTACCTATTTGAGTCCAAAAAAATATTGACCTTCAAGTAATTGTTCCTACATATGGAATTCTTCATTTGGTATCAAAATGAGTTAGGCTTAATATCCTAGGTGCACAATTCTAGAGCTCTATCTACATACACACACTTTGTATGTTTGTGCCCTTTGTCACCTATTGTGTGGGCTATTGTTGTTCTGTGAGGTTGTGTATCTTCGTGAATTTTTTTTGTTTGAAATTTCCTTATTTCTTATTCATGCATATCATTTTCTCTCTCATCTTTTTTATCTTCCATAGTATATTAATTACTTTTCTTACTTCTTTTCCTCAATGCTTGATCCTTTACTAATTTTCTTCCTAGTAGTTGCTTTGACATATTCTTCATATGTGTTTCCCTTACTTATTGCTTGCTTCTTTTTTTGTGACTTTCTGTATGAGCTTCACATCACATGTCTTTTATTATATAGTGTCAAAGTATTAGGGTCTTTCTTCTTACAGTCTTATCATTTATATGCCATGCCATATAGAATGTATCTCTTCTATTTTTCTAGGTTCTTCTCTCGTATGGCTAGTATGTTGAGTGTTAGTTCTTTATTTTTTCATGTTGATTATTGTTCATCTTTTTTATGCACTTCCTTCTCTTATGTTGTAGATGTCTATTTGGAGAACACTAGAGTGTATCATAAGTTAGTGTACATGAATGCGCATCTATACGATGCTTGTTTGGTTTTGCCATATGCATTTGTATGTCATATATGTTCTTTACCTATCTTTAGGAATCATGAATTGCATGCATTGTTGTGTCTAGACTAATTTTTCTTGTTCTTATTTTTAGTTTTTAGGGTGTTGACCCTATCTAAGCATGTATCTTGTGTTTGTATCGAAACCTGAGCTTTTCTCACATACTTAGACATTTTTGTAGCATCCCTTATTTCTTCTCTCTTAAGGGTGTTACCTGTGTTACTCACTAGTTAGTTAATTTCTTTCCTTCTATTGACTAGGGATGATGTGATTGTTTCCAATGATCTCTTTTGAGGCAACTATGTGCAGTTTGTTTGCATTGTTCATTCTAGATGCAACAATATCTTGAGGTACATTCTTGTCTTTCTGGCTTTTGTTCTCATTTGAGACCATCCTTTTCATCATTCTTGTTTATTATTTTTGACAATTTGACACTTTCTCTCTCTTCCTAGAACTATACTACACGTACTTTTTTCCTACTATCCTATTGTTTATAAAATGAATTTAGAGTTACCATTGATGATATATGATTGGAATGCATTTGACTTGGGCTGAAATATGATTATTATGAAATCTGTACTCATTGAGCATATGTATGACTAAATTTTTTGTATTTATTTGAAATGAACTCTTTCTTATGCATATGCCATAACGTTTTGAATTTGTATGTTTATTTTGAGAAGCTTATGTAGATCTCTTGCTTTGATGATTTGTATGTCTCTAACAATCTCTAAAACCCATTTTTAGTGTCTCTCGAGGTGAAATCCTAGGTGCAGCTCAGATAGAAAGAGGATATAGGCCATCCTTGAATTGTTTTATCCTTTCTGCAACCAATATTTTCTTGTCCTTAGTCTCCTTTCTTTGAGTCACTATGTTATTTCTTCATTTCTTTACACCTACTTGCCTAGCTCAAATATTAAATCCCATTTACCTCTCACTTCTTTTGTTGAGTTTCAACTTTGACTTGTAAAACCTATTTGCTTTGGATTTGTCTATGTTACTCTCGAGCTTAAAGGAAAGAGAATGAAAAGAAGAGAAAATAATAGAAAAAGGAGAAAGAAAGAAAAAATCTCTTTCTTGGGAAATTAATATGTGTTTCAAATTTGTGAAATGCAAGGAAAAGATCCTAAGTTAGAAGGATTACATCTTATTTTTGTTAGCGTTATGCTTAATGTGAAAGTTTGGTTATCTAAAGAAGCGACTAAACTTAAATATCTCTTATTTTCTTCCCAATCCTCGGCCTTTCATTACAAGCTTTAAAAGACCAATTGATTTCTTTCAGGCTTGCACTTACATAGTGGAGAGATAGACTAATTGTGTACATATGAAGTTTGGTAAAATTTAAGTCTACATTTCTAATTACTTGGTTCATGTAAGATTATCTTGATGGCATATAGAGTAAACAAGTTTGGCATAACACACAGAGCATGTTATTAAAAATTTAGTCATACCCTTACATGAATACATCATGGATTAATGATCATATAGATATTTGCATCGAGTGTATTGGTTTATCTCTAATGACCCTCTAGCTCTTTGAACATGCTTAGTTTACTTCCCTCTTTCTGTATTACTTACTTTTCTACTTTATGTGGATGCTTTTGTTTTGGGGGAGTTTTGAGAATAGGATGCATAAAATATTTATTGCCTCAAATGCATACTTTTAAGGGGATAGGTATGTCTCATTTTCATGGTGTCAAGGGGAGTCCTGTGTGTGTTTGGCATCTTTTCTATTTGTTCTATTTATGAGTTTATATTATGTTGTTGTGTTCTTATCATGCTTCTCTTTTTTATATCACTTTGTATGAACCATCCATAAATAGGATTGTTAGTATGACTTGTTGCACGCATTATTTACAATCTCTGGTTTCACATGTCTTCCTATGTGTTACCTATATCCCTATTGTAGTGAGTTATTGTATGTTTATCACTCATAGTTGATAGCTTGGTATTTTTCGTTGGAATGCACAACATATGTTTTCTTTGGTAGACTAGGATGTCTTTTCATATATGTGTGCATATCATGGGGTAAGGTTACAAAATTAAATACACCCAAGTGTTGTCAGGGGAAGATAGTTGAATCGCAATGAATGTGTTAACTTGGAAGATAGTTGGACTCCTATTCAACTCCTTCTTGGGGATTTACATTAAGTGGCGTTAATATTTAGGGGAGGATTGTTAAGTTGCTAGGAGTATGCCAACTTGGAAGATAATTAGAATCCTACTCTATATCTTCTTTCAGGTTCATTGACACATTTATGTGCCATATGTGTTTGACCACCCATCCTATCAATGTGTTGTATGTACATTGCAAAGCCTCTTATGCCCTCCTATAACACGTATCAATATGGGGCTCCATGCTATATATTGCATTAGGGAGATTGTTTTTTCTACATTACTCATGGTTCATCTATGCATTCAGGTTGTAGTTTGTTACATTCACAAACCTAGTTATTGTCTTGGTGTTATTCTTTTTCTTTTCTGCTTGACTGTATATGTTGCTTTTTGTGTTTGTTGTAATCTTCTCTACTATGTTGCATAAGGGTTAGGATTATTGAATTTTTCTTTAACTTCTCTCCTTTATATAGGAGTGTGATATGTTGCGTACTTATGTGAACTTTCTTTGAATTTCCATATCAAAAAAAGGGAGAAGTGTGTAAAAATTATGTTTGTTTTAACATGCTATTTGTTGAATAGGACGGTTAGTGTAGTCTACACTGCATTATTTCATTATGATTATCTGATATGCATACACTCAGAGAGAGTGTTGCATATGTTTGGGAGGAGTTTACATATTTGTGTTGCAAGTAAATTGTGTAGTAATGCATATTTGTATTACATGTAGATTGTGTTTGTTTATGCTACATATTAACTTTTCTTAGCCTATTGTGTGTACCCGTGTAGGGATAACATGATAATATTTGGATAGATTATCATTGTGTACATGTGTAGAGGTAACATGATACTATTTGAATAGAATACACAATGTTTCTATACGATACGTTCGCGTAGTATGTGCTTGTTTCATGTATGCAGGTTACAGGTGTATAGTGAACTCTTTGTGATTTAAATGTGCTTTGTGTAATGGTGTTGAGTTCCTTATAACAAAGGATTTCATGAGTTAATTCATGAAGCTAGATGGAGCGCTTAAGATGGATACACTTAGAGTAAGTGTGTGTTTTTAGATTTTGGTGTGTGTTATTGCATTGTTCATGGGAACAATCAACTTTAGGGCATTTTCATTATCATCTCATGTTGGATGAGATTATGTACTTAGTTTTGCAGTGTGAAAAGGAAAGCCAAAGGGGAAGAATGTAAGTCCCATTATTTTTATGTCTTTGTGTTGGCTTCTCGTGAACAAAACATGGTATTTTTTTATTTTACTCAATGTTTTGTCATACTCTATGTAAGGTTGGCTACTACATATCAGTAATAAATACACACATAGTTAGGAACACTTTGTATGTAAGTATGTTTATACACACTACTGGGTTGGTTTTCGTAGTGTGCATACTAAGTAGAGTACTACTCGCTTGTCGACGTTATCAATTGTATTTTTGGTTCATTTTGGGTATGGATATTTATGGAAAGTACTCAACAATTTTTGGAACATAGAATGTGACTTTTTACCACCATGCCACCAAGCCCCGCAAGGACCTCACCACATGTGGTGGCAAGGTGGTTAGTGAGATGGCCAATCTGAGTTCTATAAATACTCCTCATTTCTTCTTATTTGGTATCCAAAAAATGAAGCAGAGCTTTGTCAAATTGACATCTCATTTTTTCTATTTTCGGATTACTAATACCTTAAGTCTTGTTCAATATTAGTGATTCATGATTGTGTGAGCAAAATCATGCTTGTTAATGGTGAGTACTTGAGATGGTGTTTTAAAATGGATTGTATATGAGCTGTGTGTTGGTTGGGAGTTACTTGGATATAGTTGTTTATTTATGAGAACCTTATTGTGAGAGCAAGCTAAGTTAAATGTATTAAGTTCTCATTTCTTTTATTGTGTTTAATAAGAGATAGGTTTGAGTTTGAAGGTGGTCCTCAAGATCAGGAGTTTTCACACTTTTGGTTACTAATCTATAGTTATTGATCATACCACTTTGGGTCGTGTGGGCTTTGGAGGAACGCAATTTTGGTGAGTCTAATTAGGTTGTTCCAAAGTCATCAAGTGAGAGCAGTAATAGGAAATTAGGATGGAGGTCCTGGCTGATAGAGGTAATATTGGTTTTATTTCTTTCAGATTTGTAATTGTTATATTGATTAATGAATTGTTTCTTCTGAGTCGTTGTCTTAAGCAACTCGAGGATGTAATTGAATAGGTAGGATCTCTATGTAGGTTTACCTCATCATATCTGGTGTTATACATGCTTGAATGTGTGGCTAGTATAGTTAGAGCTTAAATGGTTTATTTTCCTACATACTAAAGTTTAAACTCTAATTAGAAAGCTTTTAATATTTATCACCTACTCTTATTTACTGCATTTTATACCTACTACCTTATTATACTATTTATCTTTGATTGTATGTAACGTAACTATTTTTATCTATCTTGTGCTTTCCTTCCTATGATTTGCATGTTTGAGTTAAGTCCTTAAAAAGTTAGTATCTCCCTAGTTTGATTGTGTAACAAGTCTTGAACTCCTTCAATGTTGTTATGTATGATCTGTATGTATGTTAGTATAATCTGAGTTTCTTCTAACATACTAGATATATACTCTGATTAGAAAGCTTCCTTTTTATATCTCCCCACATGCTTCTTTCCCTTTTTTTGTAGCATGCTTATAACTTTCTAAACATAGCTTATACTATAGTAAATTAATATGCCTATTCCCTGATTAATTTATCTGAATTATGTCTATTATATGTATGTGAGTTTGACATGAGTCTCAAAAGTTTTTGTATCTCCTTACCCTATCTATGTCCTAGGTGTTATACTTTTTATGTGGTTTCCTTTGTTTGGATTGATCGCATGCTATGAGAGTACAATTATCATTTAACAAATATGTTCCCCCATATGAAGCCTTGAAGTGATTGAAAATCCTTTGTTGTTAAGTATGCATTCTTGTCTCATATGCTATTAATTGTTTTCCATGTACATGTATATTGCTAGTCTAGTAAGAGCCTATAAGGCATACCGTCACTAGTGTGTTTATTGCATTTTGTTGTTTTCTTATATGTTAAGAATTTTAGTTGTGTGATGAATTAAGCATGTTATTTTATACTTCCACTATGTAAGGTGCATAGTTTATATTTGTGTGGCCTATTTGGTCGAATTGATATAGAGCTCATGAAAAGATTACATAGGTGAAATATCTACCCCTCATCTATGTCCTAGTTACCTATTAATTTGAATCAAAAGAACAATTGATCTTTGTGTAATTGTTCGTATGCATGGGATTCTTCATAACCTTGTTTTCTCTCAAATTTTCTCATTTTCTTCAAAAAAAACCTAATTTTTTCTCTCCTCTCAAACACCAAAAAACCCTCAAAAAATCATATCTTTCTTCCATAATCTTTCAAATCTTTTCACAAAAATTCCATTACTACCTATTTCCTATCCATTCCATTGAAGAATTTTGGAAAACCATAAACAAACCTTTAAATCTTCATCTTCTTCAAACAACACAAGTAATCAAAGATTTTTAGAATTCTAAGTCTTGAAAATAAATTCTCTAAGTTTTTGGGATTAAAAAGATTTTTAAACCATATTTGGTTAAAGTGATGGTAAGAAATATTTTGGATTAATTAGAGGTGTGTTTTTTGTTTTATCTATTTATTTACGAACCCTTTGATTTAGGTTTAGTTGTTTTTTAAAATGGGACTGAAAAGGGATATAACTGATAAAGGAAAGGAGACATGAACTTTTGTAGCAAATAATAGGGCAAAATTTACTAGTGCTAAGGTGAAGTTAAGATTGATAAAGTTGTAGAAATAAATAAAAGGTTAATTTATAGTAGAAAGGTGTATGGACTTTGAACTAGGGAAACATTGCCAATTTGAGGATATTACTAATGTGATAGTAGCTCTAGGTTCGAGATGGTTTGTTAAGGAACCAGAAGTTTCTATAGAATTGATTGTTTGGGAAATTTATGCAAATATTCTCGACGTTATTAAAGTATAGGGTATACTAGCACCGTTTGAACCATCAAATATTAATGCTCATTATGGTTTCATGAAATGGGCCATAGTGAGTATAAGAGTTACTTGAGTAATGCACATTATATTGAAATAATATAAAGCTAAATATTTGGGTAAGGTTTCCCGTATCTGCAGTATTTTTTCAGTTTAAGACATATGCCCACTACTCATTACTGCTCTATGGAAAGAGATCGAGCAATATTATTGTATGCTATAACATCAAAAATATCTATGGATTTTATAAACAAAATTCACCATAGGATTAAATTGTCTGCTAACAACCATCATATGAGCTAATTCTTCCCCTAACTCATTACTGCTTTGCAAGTCATGTTTTTCTAAGTGTGTGTATGTTGGCTTCTTATTTACAAAACACGGTGTCTGTTTATTTTGCTTAGTGTTCTGTCTTCCTTTGTGTAATGTTGGTAACTACGGATCAGTAATGTATACACACATATAGTTAGGTAGACTTTGAATGCAAGCATGTTTACACATACCACAGGGTTGGTTTTCATAGTAAAAATCCACATATCTCTTATGAAAGACATTAAGGATGAACCTTGGTATGAAAGGTACATTAAGGAACCTTTTATTACCAAGGATAAGTTTGAGGATAACAAATATATAGGTGTGGGGAAAAATGTGTCTAGTATTCTTCAAAAGAGATTACCATCAAGGTACAAGGTTGTAAATAATAAATTTCTAGTTTAGAAGTTTGACTTTGATGAGCGAAAATCGGCATTGCCGATCCTGCCAATACTTTGGTTTTATATTTATAAAACTCTCGCAAGTGCACGAATCATTTCATAGAAAATGATAAGCATACTCCCAAGGTCGATCTAAGGAAGGAATATATGTGATTTTTAATTTATTATTCAAACTTTTAAAAACGAAATTAAATCATAAACATCCTGTCACGATATTTTGGGTTTTGTGTTTTTAATCTACTTACATAAAAATAAACATAGATTCAATAAATATTTATGCAAATTTTATCTTTTATAATAGTGGAGTATTTATGGATATAATAACTAAGTTAATTATACTTGTCACAAATTCACCAAGTGATATGAGATTTCTTTTAGAAGCTAGAACATGCCTTTATTCCCAAGATTCTCCCATTTCCTATGTACAAGACATCCTCGGCCACTGGTATATACAAGGTTAGTCAGTCTTTGTAGGGTGTCATATGGTAAGAAAACCCGAAATCTAAGATCCAATATTTATAAGAGTGACTATAAACAACTATGAAAGTTTCTACATTATCATATCCTTCATGTACAATGGAGACTTCTACAGGGCTACTATCTTTATCTGTATCTCTATAGCTTTTCCTTCTCTCTTGACAATATCATTTGAAGTGGCCCTCCTTATGTTAGATAAAACATTTCAAGGGTTTATTAGATGAACATGATTTGGATCTTTCTTGAAGTCTATTGTATTTAGAGTCCCTTCTCTCATTTCTTCCCCTCATAGTCAATGCATCTCCACCATTGTTATTGTTATTAAACATAATATTGTTAGATGACTTCATCTCAAATTCTTTTTATCTCAAAGAAGATACTACAACTCGTAGGGTCAAATTCTCCCTACCATATTCAATGATACTCTAATAGCATCAAAGGTGTTAGATAACGAATTTAGCAAGATCACTACTTGAAATCATTCAGGTTGGCTTCAAATGTCTTGGTAGTATCCATCTTGTATCCAAATAATTTCTTCTTCAAGTAGATCTTGTTTGACAAAGTTTTCCTCAAGTAAAAAGTCTCTAACTTATTCCATAACCCATGAGGAAGTGTTTCATCATTTACTTGGTGTAAGACTGCAAAAAATAGATTAAGGATGATTCTTATGATTGTTGTGTCCATGATCTCTTCCTTTATATAAGTTGTTATGGATTCTTCAAACTATAGATTTTCATTGAGAGAAATTGAGACTTTTTATTGTAGCAAAACTACCTTCATCTTCTTCCTTTAATTTCATAAATCCCCAATTCCATCAAGCTCTATGACGGGCTTGGATCAATGTCCCTATTCTTGCCTTCCTCTCTCGATCTTTGTATTTTCCATATTAAATCCAAGAATGACTCTTTTCAAACTCCATTATTCTTAAGTATCTAATACTGATTTGTGATGAATATTTAATGGAAATGGCTTACACGCCACTAAAATGATTCTCATAACACTCATAAATGTATAAAGAAAACAAGAATCACCAGCAATGCATCTCTTCTTTTATTATTGATCAAGCTTTAGCCATGAAACCCTTACAAGAACACACACCCTAAGCTATATGCATCAAACCAAAAAGCATAAGCCTCTCTAATAGCCTTTGGACTTCTATACCACCACTCTACAAGTTACACACACTTCCTATGGCATATATGGCAACTATACATGAAAACTAACTAACTCTGAAGCTAAGAGCTCACACATTATATATATTGTTAGTACATACACCTTTCCATATAGTGCTTCTTAGTTCATTATAAGCTACCTTCCTCTTGGTCCATCTATTCAAAATGAGTTCTTGGTAACAAATTTACCACAATATATAAAGGACACCTTATCAAAAGTACAATGAACTAATTTCGAGCAAATGATAAACAACTGATATAAACATAAAGTAGGTGATTAAAAAACAAATAATTTAAGAATTAAACAATAAAGATACACAAACCGAAGTAAGAAATATAATTGAAAAAGAATAAAAAAATAGAGAAAATTGATGAAACCATTTTGAGATAAACTCAACAACTATCAAAGCACTAGTTTAAGTTTTAGGATCTAGTGTTTAAGGTAAAATAAAAGTGAAATAAGAACAACAGTCTTGTAACGATTAAACCCTAATGCAAACGCACATTACTATAATATATGAATTTTGCGTGTGAAATTTTGGGTGGAAAATTTTGCATGGCTTTGTAAAAATTAGCACACCCAAAAAAGTATTTGCGTGGTTGTACTGTAGAACCTAGGAAAAAATTGGAAATTTTTGTGTGAGTTTTACTCTAAAACCTATGCAAAATTTTGAAAACTTAAATTTGCATGAGTTATTTTTGAAAACCCACACAAAATATATTTGCATGAGTTATTAGTAAAAACCCACGCAAAGTATCAGTAGCATACCACTCTTTCACTCTACCCATTGATCAGACAAACAAAGAAATAGAGAACCACACAACTTTATGAGAAAAATGAAGAACAGAGAACAAACGAAGAATGAAGAATAGCTGTCTATCTGCCTCTTGCTGTCGTCAACTACCGTCGTATGTTGCTGCTTTCCGTCGCCGAGGAGCATTTTGCGTCCTCCTTGGCCGTTGTGTCTTCCTATCCTCTTGCGCTCTATTAAGTAAGTTTTTCTTTACTTTTTCTATTCTGAATGCTTACATATTATGTGATTTTGCTCTTATTTTTCTAATACTATTAAATTGTTAATATTATAAGATTTCACCATATGCTTTCAAGTTTTTTTTTTTCAAGAAAAGAAAATGAGTTGGGGGCATAATGGAGAATTTACATTGATGTTGACACAAAAACACTTCTATGAGGGCAAAATAATATTTTTTCCATAAAGATATTATTATTATAACTGTAGATAATTTTTTTATCTTCTATTCTTATTTAATAGATTTGTACTATAAATAATTATACTTGTGATTATTTATTCCTTTTTGTCTTAATGTGTTTATTTAATAGTAGATTTGTGATAATATTACTTAAATTTGTGATTCTTTATTATTTTTGTTAATGTGTTTATTTAATAGTAGATTTGTGATAATATTACTTAAATTTGTGATTCTTTAGTATTTTTGTCTTACTGTGTTTATTTAATAGTAGATATGTGGTATAGATAATTATATTTATGCTTATGATTTAGTTTTCCGTCTTTATTATGATTATTTAGTAGTAGAATTATGGTATAATTAATTATATTTGTGCTTATTTAGTTTTTATTATGCCTATTTTGTAGATTTGTGCATATATAAGATTATTTAGTAGTAAAATTATGGTATAATTAATTATATTTGTGCTTATTTATTTAATTTTTATTATGCTTATTTTGTAGATTTGTGCATACGTAAGTTACTAAAGAAAAAGAAAATATAGTGAAATTTGAAAAAAAGGAAGAGAATAAAAAAAAATTCAACTAGTTATTATTATAAACTATAATTGTTTTGAAAATAACTTATGTGGTAGATTTTAATTATAATCTTAGAGAAGATTAAAAAGCACGAGATATTTTTATGTTTTGTTTTATTTTATTTTATTTTTAAGTTAATTTTTGATTTTATTTAGTTTTTATTTTGTTATAATTTTTGTTTTTGATTTGTTTATTTTTTTATTTCTTTTTAATTTTTACATTTAGTTTAATGTTTGATGGTATCATTACTGAAAATCCTCAAGAGACTCAAACTCATCCACTAGGACAACCTAGAGGTTTAAAAGCTTGTTGGATATAATAAATGTAACTATATCAATTCACGGAAGTGATTTATGATAGTTTAATTTTTAGTTTTTACCGCTTTTCTTGCTAAGAGACTAGCAATAAGCTAGTTTGGGGTTGTAATAAGTACTTAAAAAGTACCAAAATTACTATGATTTAATGTACTTCTATTAATTAAATAGATTTATATTTGTATAATTTTATTATATTTTTATATAAATTTATCTTTTCACAATCACGGATATTTTATTGTTTTTCATGTATTTTCATTCAAAAATAATTTAAAGACTCGAAGGCAATACATTGATACGTATTTTCACAAGTGTACAAATCGTTCAAGTAATAAAGTGTACAAAAGTACGGATATCGAACCCACAAGGAATGGCGTTACTAAGTACCGAAATTGACTATTCCTAATTTTATTTGAAAACTGAATTTTTTAATTTGTTTAAGAAGTAAATTAACTTAAAACTAACGTAAATAACAAAATTTAATGTTGTTCAAAAATGATTAAAAACGCTAAGGCATTTGATTTCGCTAAATCAATTCAATCCGATTTCAAGTTATGTTATATGAGAATCAAAGTTAAAAGTGATGGTTGAAAAACCCAAATTTACCTAATACTCTCTCTCGCGTTATATTAGAATTACTTATCTATGAAAACCGACTATATTTCTATGAATATTTAATCACAAACAAGGACATTACGATTTATAGAATTTCTAGAATAACCACATACATCATGCATTAGTTCTCACACCCGCATTCAACATACGGTATTTATCACAAGAAGCGTTCACTACACATCTCCTCTCGGTCTCAATATAATGCAACAAATCATTTAAATCTTGATCAAAAATTTAAAAGCATTAAGCATCGAAATAAATACTCCACTTGAAAACAATGAATTCATATAACGATAACACAAGAAATCAGATTTTCATGATTCAACTACATCATAGCCTTAGCAAAAACGAATTAGTTCATAACGAAAATAAGAACAAACATATTCTCAATTGAATCCATGAACAAACAATCTGAATAAAATGCAGAAAATAAAAGCTAAGGAGAAGAGATGAAAAACTCTTGAAGAGGAAGACTTGGTAGCAACAATGGTGATGATCCTTCAAGCTTTTCCAACCTTTCTCTCCAAAATTTTCTTTTCTCCTGCAAAAATAACTCAATTATGTTCTCTCTGTCGTCCCCCTCTTTCTCCATCATAATGTATATATAGATCTAGGGTTTGGGGGGCAATTTTGGAACAAAACAACAAAAAAAATGTGTTTTCAGACGCAACTCGCCGGCAACGACATTATTCTCGCCGCGATGAGATTTCTGGCAATTTAAATTTTTTTTTCTGATTTTGGCCGGCGGCCAAAATAATGTGGCCGGCGGCTAGATTATTTGGCTGGCGTCCAACTCAATGTGGCCGGCGGCGAGAATTATTTGGCCGGCGGTGAGATGAGTTTACCAAAATTTGTGCTCTCGGGAAGATTTTCGCCAAGATTTTCGCCGGCGGCGAGATGAATATGGCCGGCGGCGAGATTCACTTGGCCAAAATCCGTGCTTCCTGCATGATTTTCAACATTTTCTCCGTAAGGTTTTCGCCGGCAGCGAAATTCCAAATTTTGAAATTTTGTTCTCTTTTTATTTTCATTCAATCCCAATCATTGTACTTTGTCCCTAACTTCTCCAAAATCATGATTTTACCTGAAATCGCACTTTAAAGACGAAATACCCGTGAAATGACATTTGTGGATTAAATAATCAAATAAACACAATTTTCACACAAATATCAAAATTTAAATCATAACAAAAATGCAATAATTTAGCTCTTATCATACATCACAAATATGTTGAGAGAAAAATGAGGAAAAGTAAAAAATTGGACAAAATCGGTCAAAATGGTCAAAAATCCCCCAATTCGTCAACGCCTACGCGTACCATGTCGAGTCTAGCATGCCATTCATGCCGAATCGCTTGCATCACTCCAAGATCCATGCTTCTATATGCGCCCATCTATCGGTGCCAATGCCCAGTCGCATGCACCTCTGCCCACATGCGTGCCAGCCTGTCCGAAACGTGTCCAAAAACATTTTGAGATATTTTCAGCCTTTTTCCTCACCTATAAAAGAACACTTTCCCCCATTGTAAAAATATTCCCTCAAATCCCTTAAAATCTATCTCTTTCTCTCTCTATCTTTCTTTCTCTAAAAAACTTTCTTAGTTTTTTACTTGTTTTAAAGTTCTCTTTTTGAGAAGAACTAGTTATGTTTTTGTATATTTTTAGTTTTTGATTCAATAAATGAAATACAAATCCGTTTGGAGGTTTTCAAGCAACAAAATTAGCATCAAAGTCTTGTAAATATTCTCTTGAGGTATAATTTTAAAATGAATTCTTTATAGTTATTTTTTATGTTTTATTCTTATATATTATGTTTAATTTGTCTATGATTAAATTTAACATGCTTGGTTGTTTGTAAATATGATATAATAATAATAACATTGTTATAATTGCAAAAATAATAAATAGGTAAAACATCCTTATAAAATAATTTGATTTTGTTTTTATTCAAGATTTTATATTAAGAATGTTAGAGAGAAATATATTATTTTTCATCACAAACTTAAATCTAAAAATTATATTTTATGTTTTAATCATCCAGTCTGATTTAGAATAGTGTTATTTTATTTTTTGCTACAATCACCTAGTAGTTAGAATAAAGCTCTATTTCAAAATTTTTTATAAGAACTATTATTCCAAAATTTTTTATAAGAACTATTATTCCAAAATTTACTCACAACATATTTAAGTAATAGTTTTAAAACTTGAAAGTTATTACTCAGATAATTAAATTCTTAGGTTTAATTTGGACACCTTAAATAAAGTTTAAAATGTATAGCCCCGATAAAGGTGACATTTAAATGGTTCATTTTCAATCTCTAAGAAAAAATGAATTAATTTAACTAACCAAATTAATTATCGACCCACACTCATAAGTGTTAATTGATTTGTTTAATTAAAAAACATATCTAATCACACCAAATGTGGTATTCATATAAAAAAGAGATAATCAATAAATATCAATTTACATCTTTAATAACCTAAATAATATGATAAGCATAATTAACTTAATTATTATAACCATAAATACTCTATTATTATGAATGATAAAAATTTGCATAATTGTTTATTGAATTATATCTATTTTTTTTGTTATTAGATTAGGAAACACAAAAATCAAAATATTGTGACACAATATTTGGGATTTAATTTTGTTTTTAAAATTTTGAATAATAAATTAAAACCACATATATTTCTTCCTTAGATCGACCTTAGGAGTATACTTGTCATTTTCTATAAAATGATTGGTGCACTTAAGAGAGTTATAAATATAAAACCAAAGTATTTAGCAAGATCGGTATTGCTAACCCGATGTCGGTCTTGTCTTCATCAATGCACTTGTGTTAAGTGCAAGAATGTTAGATTGTTTCCTATAAAGGATATAAAGGATCATTTAGTTTGCAAGGGTATTTTAGAAAATTTATGATAATTGGTATTTTCATGGAAAGGAAATTAGTAAGGTGGTTTGAGATAATGAAATATCCTATTGATATAAAGGTCAAAGGATACATGTTGATATTGACATACACGAGGAAACAATTGAAATGATTCATGCTGTAGAAGAGGATTTTGTTGACAATCCTAAAAGTTTTAAGACTTTCAAGGAGGATGTGGAGAAACCATTGTATCCAAAGTGCAAAAAATACAATGAGTTGTATGTAGTGGTAAAGTTATATAATGTCAATGCATAAATGGAATTATCAATAAAGGATTCACTGAGATATATATTATAGGAATTTATAAATATGATACCCAATCAAAATGAATTGTCTTCATTTATATATGGAGTTAAAAGAACTTTAAGTCAATTTGGCATGGAATATGAAAAAATTCATGTATGTCTGAATGATTGTATTCTTTATAAGAAAGAATATGATAATGTCGAAAGTTGGCTAGTGTCTGGTGATTCAAGATATAAGAGAACTTTTCAAAGGATAACAATGAAGGAAGGAGTGCCTACCAAAGTTATATGGTATTTTTCCTCCTATTCCTCATTTTAGAAGGATATATCAAAGCAAAGAGATATCAAAGATGTTGACATAACATACGAAGAATAAGTTTAAGAATGGTTTATTACATCATGATTCTCTTGCTTGGAAGGTAGTTGATGATTTATGGTCACTTATAGAAACCTTTGACTTACCCTAGCTACAAATGAAATCAATTCTCATAATCCTTAAGTAGTATATATAGTTTTTGGCCCATCATTATTGTCACTTATAATATTCTTCCTTGGTTTACATGGAAAAAAATTCATGATGTTAATGTTATTGATATCTAGGCCAAAATAACCATGTGTTGATATTTATGTGTATTTGGAACCTTAGGTTGATATTAATACATTTTATTAGGATCTTGTTGCAAAACTAAGTGTTAAGGTGGATGCTAAGAAACCATCCATCTCCTTGAACAAAGACAATTAACAATTGTTCGCATCTCAAGATCATTATAGGTCCTTGTCACAAAAGAAGCATCCATGCATGGAAAAAGTATGAACCACTACATGCCCAAAACTTTGGTGATTGCTTATCAAATTTTATGACTATGGTATGTCAACAACAAAGTTCATGTGATTTTTGAAATGTGCCAATAATAGCTCTATTCCTGGCTTCCAATCAAATGAAGTTAACATAATGGTTGATTATCTTATGCCATTTTTTAGATGAATTGCATTAGTCAAGATATTATTCAAGTATGGATGAGGTAACATTTATATTTTAATTGTATATATAGATATTATGGAACTAATTTGTAAGAGACACTACTAACATTAAGTAGTTTTGTTTATGTTTCAAAGGTGCCTAAATTATGAGTTGGAGAGCAAAAACAAATTAATCAATTTTTTGGATCCATCTTTGGTTGATCCAATTCAACGTAAAGAGGTATCTGATCGAGCCTCATGTGTATGTTACTCGAAGTTAAAAATGGGCCAAATTTTATTTATTCAATACTTCATGCATTAGTTCTCACACCCGCATTCAACATACGGTATTTATCACAAGAAGCATTCATTATACATCTCCTCTCGATCTCAATATAATGCAACAAATCATTTAAATCTTGATCAGAAATTTAAAAGCATTAAGCATGGAAATAAATACTCAACTTGAAAACAATGAATTCATATAACGATAACATAAGAAATCAGATTTTCTTCATTCAACTACATCATAGCCTTAGCAAAAACGAATTAGTTCATAGCAAAAATAAAAACAAACATATTCACAATTGAATCCATGAACAAACAATCTGAATAAAATGTAGAAAATAAAAGCTAAGGAGAAGAGATGAAAAAATCTTGAAGATGAAGACTTGGTAGTAACAATGGTGATGATCCTTCAAATTTCTCCAACCTTTCTCTCCAAAAATTTCCTTTTCTCCTCCAAAAATAACTCAATTCTTCTCTCTCTGCCATCCCCCTCTTTTTCCATGATAATGTATATATAGATCTAGGGTTTGGGGAGCAATTTTGGAACAAAACAACATAAAACATGTGTTTTCGGACAAAACTCGCCGGCGGCGACATTATTCTTGCCGCAGCGAGATTTCTGGCAATTTAAATTTTTTGGTTTTTCTGATTTTGGCCGGTGGCCAAATTAATGTGGCCGGTGGCGAGATGCTTTGGCCAGTGGCGAGAATTATTTGGCCGGCAGCGAGATGAGTTTATCAAAATTTGTGCTATTGGGAATATTTTCGCCAAGATTTTCGCCGGCGGCGAGAATACTTTGGCCGGCGGTGAGATTCACTTCGCCAAAATCTGTGCTTCCTGCATGATTTTCAACATTTTCTCCGTAAGGTTTTCGCCGGCGGCGAAATTCCAAATTTTGAAATTTTGTTCTCTTTTTATTTTCATTCAATCCCGATCATTGTACTTTATCCCTAACTTCTCCAAAATCATGATTTTACCTGAAATTGCACTTTAAACACGAAATACCCATGAAATGACATTTGTGGATTAAATAATCAAATAAACACAATTTTCACACAAATATCAACATTTAAATCATAACAAAAATGCAATAATTTAGCTCTTATCAACAACCCCCAACCAGCTTCTTGCTAGTCTCTAGCAAGAAAAGCGATCTATTGAATAAATTCAAAGGAGACATTAAGAGAAACTTCAAAGAAAATTTTATTCTATTTACAAAATTACATTAAGCGTATGCAATAAGCCTTTAAACCCCTAGGCGGCCCTAGTAGGACGAGTTGTAGTCTCATGAGGGCTTCCAGTGATGATACCCACAAACATCTTACCTATAACTATCCTAACTTAAAACAATAAAATCACACAAAAATTAATTTACACAAATGTCTCAAAAATTGTAAATAACACACAACACATAGAATAATTAAATGTCACCTAAGCTTTAAGAAATCTCAAATACAAATTTCACTTTTGTTATTGACTCTTAAACATTCATCAAACCACAAACCAATTGCCATAATGCTCGGATAATATTATGCATAACATCTGCAAACAAAAAGGTGAAATCTCAAACTCTATAGGCTCACTTTTCAAAACTCTCTCCACTAATGAAAGAAAATACACCACTTCGGATCAATAGGACTTTATGAGGCTTGTAATGTTAGGCTTAGGTATTTGGTTAAGAAAGAACGGGAAGTGTCAAAATACAAATAATAGCACTTATTAGATTAAACACAACCTATTAAGTAAAAGAGTAACACCATTTAACCCAAATTGTTTCTTCCGATCATAACCCATTTTTCTAAAGATAAACAAAATTCTTCCTCAATCTTTCACATTAGTACATCCATCACTAACACTTTTTTATTTACTAGAGTATGAAGGCCCTTTTTTTAACACAACCCCCAACCAATTTCTTCCAATATATGTGGAAGATGTCTTTTTTTTATTCCATCCTTACTCCAATTGTTGTTGAAAAGTTTGTGTTCAAAATTAAGTGCTCTTAAAAAATAAGGTAGGAATTATATATATATATATATATATATATTGGCTCAGTAAAAGGTAGGTTATAGAAGGCAAAAAGAAAGAAAAGTAAGGCTAACAATATATTTAAATAGGCTCAAAGAGGTAACTAGTTATATAAGGATAACAAGGTAGGCTTAAAATGGCACAATCGATCTAAAAATGGCCTACATCATCTCCTAAACAGTGCAATCCCAAATTATTTCCCCTCAAGAGGTTTTCAAATGAGTTCTAGAGTTTGTTGAGATCACAAAAATGTCCATGAAAAATTCGCACATAAGACTTCTCTAAGAATTTAGACTAATCAACCAAATCATACCACATACCAAAAGAGTCACCAACTAGGTACAATCAACATTTGAAATTATCTTTAAACCGAATAAAAATTTAATGTCTTCTAAAAGCTACTTGTTATCACAATCACATTATTATCATCAACGTGCAAATTAAAATAAGACAATAAACAAATAAAAGAAATTAAATCAAATGCAGAAAAATAAATGGAAAATCAAAATTAAACACAAATAAACACACAAACAAAACTAATAAAAATGAAGGGAAGAAAAGATTTACCGTTTACCACACCCCCAACCAAAACCTTACATTGTTCTCAATGTAAGAAAGAAAAACTGCAAATGGTTTTTTTTTTACCTGCAAGACAAATAAAATAAGCAAATTTAATTAGAAATAAAATTATCATAAAATGAAGTCCAGAATTTAAAATTTCTAAAATAAAATGAGATAAAAGATGAGAAAACAAATTTGATGGGTTGCCTCCCATTAAGCGTTTTAAGTTATAGTCATTAGCTAGACTTTTTGTCATTCTTTACTGCGGTTGTTGTAACTCTAAAGAATCTTTCTGCTTGTTGAATTCTCCGTCAAAATAGGGATTCAATCGTTATCCATTCACCTTGAAAGTTCCCTTTGTTTCATGATTGATCTCAACTACTCCATAAGGAAACACCTTGGTTACTAGAAAAGGTCCTAACTAACGAGATTTAAGCTTTCCCAGAAAAAGTATGAGACGGGAATTATAAAGCAGCACTTTCTATCCCACTTCAAAGTTTCACCTCAAAATGTGCTTATCATGCCAAACCTTCGTCTTGTCTTTGTATATTCGTGCATTCTCATAAGCATCATTCCTCATTTCATCCATCTCATTCAATTGCAACACCCTCTTTTCACCTGCTGCCTTAAGATCAAAATTCAGAATTTTAATTGCCCAATATGCCCGATGTTCCAATTCAACTGGAAGGTGACAAGCTTTTCCATACACCAATCGGTATGGAGACATGCCGATAGGTGTCTTGAAAGCTATCCTATAGGCCCAAAGTGCATCATCTAGTTTCCTTAACTAATCCTTGCGTGAGTTATTTACGGTCTTTTCAAGGATCCTCTTCAACTCTCAGTTTGACACTTCAACTGGTCCACTTGTTTGAGGATGGTAAGGTTTTGCTATCCGGTGTGTTACTCCATATTTATGCAACAAAGCCTCAAATTGGTTATTGCAAAAATTCTTACCTCCATCACTTATAATTGCTCTAGGTGTGCCAAATCTGGAAAATATGTTCTTCTTGAGAAAATTTATCACAACCCTAGCATCATTGGTAGGCAAGGCAACTGCTTCCACCCATTTAGAGACATAATCTACACCAACAAGAATGTAATTATTAGAATGAGATGAAGGAAAAGGCCCCATAAAATCAATACCCCAAACATCAAATAAATCAATTATCAAAATATTATTTAAGGGCATTTCATGTCTCCGTGAAATATTTCCGCTCCTTTGGCAATCATCACACATTGAAAAAAACTTGAAAGCATCTTTAAGCAATGAAGGCCAATAGAATTTGGATTGCAAAAATTTTGCTGCAGTTTTTGTTCCACCAAAATGTCCCCCAACTTCCTTCGAATGGCAATGATGAAGAATGCTTTCCATTTCTTCATCCGGCACACATCTTCTAATAATTTGATCTGCACAATGTTTATACAAGTAAGGTTCATCCCAAAAATAATGTTTCAGATCAGAAAATAATTTCTTGTTTTGTTGATAAGACATGTCTGGCGGTAAAATTTTCTTGACCAAATAATTTGCATAATCAGCAAACCATGGAGCCGTTCGGATAGCAAGCAATTGCTCATCAGGAAATGTTTCATTAATTTGGTCTTCAACCTCAAGGCAATCTTCTTCCAACCTGGACAAATGGTCAGCAACCAAATTTTTGGTTCCCTTTTTGTCCCGGATTTCTAAGTCAAATTCTTGCAAGAGAAGAATCCATCTTAGTAATCGCGGTTTGGCATCTTTCTTGGCTAGCAAATACTTAAGAGCATAATGATCAGTATAAACAATTATTTTAGACCCAATTAAATAAGATCTAAACTTATCAAATGCAAACACTACTGCAAAAGCTCTTTCTCAGTTGTTGCATAATTAAGTTGTGCATCTGTCAATGTCCTGCTTGCATAATAAATCATATGCATCAACTTATTCTTCCTTTGGCCCAAAACAGCACCTATAGCATAGTCACTAGCATCACACATTACCTCAAATGGGAGACTCCAATCCGATGCACAAATTATAGGGGCCGAAGTGAGCTTTTCCTTCAAAAGGTTAAAAGCCTTCAAACAGTCAGGGGAAAAATCAAACTGTGTATTTTTAACTAACAAACTGCAAAGAGGTTTTGTTATTTTGGAAAAATCCTTAATAAATCTTCTATAAAACCCAGCATGTCCCAAGAAACTTCTAATTCCCTTTACAGTTGTTGGAGGTGGTAATTTTTGATCACCTCCACCTTTGCACGGTCCACTTCCATCCCCTTTGATGAAATCCGATGGCCAAGAACAATTCATTCTTGAACCATGAAGTGACATTTCTCCCAATTTAGCACTAAATTTGTGTCTTTACAACTCTGCAAGACTAAAGAGGGATTATGCAAGCAATTATCAAAAGAATGGCCAAAAATAGAAAAATCATCCATAAAAACCTCAATAAACTTTTCGACCATATCAGAGAAAATTGCTATCATGCATCTTTGGAAAGTTGCAGGTGCATTACATAAACCGAAAGGCATCCTTCTGTATGCAAAAGTACCATAAGGGCATGTAAATGTTGTCTTATCTTGATCCTCTGGTGCAATTGCAATTTGGTTGTACCCCGAATATCCATCAAGGAAACAATAATAAGCATGTCCAACCAATCTTTCCAACATCTGATCAATAAATGGCAAAGGAAAATGATCTTTTTGGGTGGCATCGTTCAACTTTCGATAATCAATACATACTCTCCACCCAGTCACTGTCCTTGTTGGAATAAGCTCATTGTTTTCATTTTCTACAACTGTGATTCCTCCTTTCTTTGGTACACAATGAATTGGGCTTACCCAAGCACTATCTGAAATCGGAAAAATTACCTCGGCATCCAAAAGCTTAATCACCTCATCCTTAACCACTTTTTCATTGTTGGGTTTAAGTGCCTTTGTGGCTGAATTGTGGGCTTGTAATCCTCATTCATCAAGATTTTATGCATGCAAACAGAGTTGCTAATCCCTTTGATGTCCGACATTGTCCATCCAATTACCATTTTGTGAGTCCAAAGAACTCCTAGTAGCTTGTTTTCCTTTTCACCATTCAAAGAATTGTTAATAATAACAGGAAAGGATTCTGAGTCAATTGTTAATAATAAGCATACCTTAGATGGGACGGCAGTGGCTTTAGCTCAATCTTATTGGCTTCCTTCTTTACCACTGAGGTTGGAGTTTCATTTGTTCCTAACTCCTTGAATGTTTCATCACTGAAAAAATATTCATCAAGTGCTGCCAGTAATTCGGAACATTGTCTCACTCCCTCATCTTCCTCCTCAATTGTTGCAGATTTTACAAGGCAAGCTTCTAGTGGTAGCAATGGAGTTCTCTCTTCAAAAGTTTCCGAGATTATCCTGTCAAGAGTGTTAATTTGAAAACAATAATGTACCTTACTTGGAAATTTCATTGCTTCAAAAAAATCAAAAGTCACTTGTTCATCTTGCACCCGTAGAATGAGCTTTCCTTGCTGAACATCGATCAATATTCTTCCAGTTCCAAGGAACGGTCTCCCCAATATCAAGGGTACCTCTCTATCTTCCTCCATGTCAAGCACCACGAAATCTACATGGAAAATAAATTTGTCAACTTTAATTAAAACATCCTCAATTAACCCTCGAGGAAATTTCACCGATCGATCCGCTAATTATAGAGAGATTGAAGTGGGCTTCACTTCTCCCAGGCCTAGTTTCTTGAAAATAGAAAGTGGCATCAAATTAATGCTTGCTCCTAAATCACATAGGACTTTATCAAAATTGTAACTTCCTATAGTACAAGGTATAGTAAAACTCCCTGGGTCTTTCAGTTTCTGTGGCAGTTTTCTTTGAAGAACTGCATTGCATTCCTCATTTAGCATGACAGTTTCATAATCTCCCAGCCTCATCTTCTTTGATAGAATTTCTTTCATGAATTTTGCATACTTTGGCATTTGTTCCAACATCTCTGCAAAAGGAATGTTAATATGCAATTTCTTAAAAATATCCAAAAATTTATCAAATTGATTATCAAGCTTTTTTTATTCAATCTTTGAGAATATGGGATAGGAGGCTCATATATCGCATTTGGGGAAGGTTGAACATCTTGGGATGTTGATGGCTTATCTTTAGATTCTTCCATCTTTTTCTCCGATTTCCCTTGGATTTCAAGTTCTTTACCGCTTCTCAATCTGATAGCCTTTACATGCTCTTTGGGATTAATTGTGTCATTGGGCAACGATCCTTTAGACCTTTCTGCAATCTGCTTTGAAAGCTGCCCCAGATGGTTTTGGATGTCCCTGTTGATTGCCTCTTGATTTCTGAAATTTGTTCTTGACTCCTCAATGAACTTTCCCAAAATTCCTTCCAAATCTGTTTGTTTCTTCTCTTGGGATTGGTAGGAAGATGATGATGGTTTGAATCCCCCTTGGTTATTTCCCCATGACAAATTTGGATGATTCCTCCAACATGGATTGTAGGTTGTCGAATATGGGTTATGTTGAGGTTTTTGGAAATTTGAAACATAATTTGCTTGCTCAGTATTTGGTGAAGCAAATGGATTTCCAGCTTGGCACTCGATACTCGCATGATTTCCACCACATAAATCACATTGTGTATTTGGTTTGGATTCGTATTTGGATGACAAAGAATCCATCTTTCTTGAAAGAACAACAACTTGAGCCGACAAAGCATTCACTGAATCAATTTCATGCACTAATGCTGGTCTTTTTGCAATTACTCGCTCTGAATGCCACTGATTTTTGTTTTCTGCCATAATCTCTAACAACTCATGAGCATCCTCATGTGTTTTTCCCATTAAAGACCCTCTAGCTACAGTATCAATCATTGAACGATAGTTTGAAACCAACCCATTATAAAATGTAGAGACTTGCAGCCAAATTGGTATACCATGATGTGGGCACTTCCTCAACATTTCTTTGAATCTTTCCCAAGCTTCATACAATGATTCTTGGTCATATTGTGTAAAAGATGTGATTTCATTCCTCAATTTTTTTGTCTTAGCAGGAGGAAAGAACTTGGACAAGAATTTCTGAACCAATTCATTCCATGTTGTAATTGATCCCGGTGGTAATGAGTTTAGCCACTCCTTGGCTTTATCCCGAAGTGAAAAAGGAAAAACCCTCAATCTTATATCATCTTCAGACACACCATTTTTCTTGTAAAGATCACTCACCTCCAGAAAGTAAGCAATATGTGCATTTGGATCATCCTTTGACATTCCCCTAAAATGATTTGATTGAACCATTTGGATAAAGGATGGTTTTATCTCAATGTTATTTGCTTGAACAGTTGGCCTCCTTATACCCGAAGTAGTTCCAGCAACATTAGGCACAGCATAATCCCTCAAAGCTCTATGATTTCCACCTCCCTCAACAAATGGTGGATCCATACTTGATTGTCTATTAGAAGGTGAGGTTGAACGCCTTCTCTCTCGGTTTAGACGCCTAAATGTTCTATCAATCTCTGGATCAAATGGAAATTGGTTAAGGCTTCTTGTACGTCTCATACAACAATCCTACAACCGAAATTAACTAGCACAAAAACAACACAAAGTTACCTTTTTTATGATAAATGAAATAAAAGAGCAAAATAAAAAAAATTAAAAATGAAACAATGATAAAGCAAATTAACTAAGATTAGGTAGTATCGATATTAATAAAATCAAACTATTCCCCGGCAACGGCGCCAAAGACTTGATGTGTATTTTCGCAAATGTACGAATCGTTCAAGTAATAAAGTGTACAAAAGTACGGATATCGAACCCATAAGGAATGGCATTACTAAGTACCGAAATTGACTAATCTTAATTTTATTTGAAAACTGAATTTTTGAAATTGTTTTAAAAGCATATTAACATAAAAATAAACGCAAATAACAAAATTTAATGTTGTTCACAAATGATTAAAAACGCTAAGGCATTTGATTTCGCTAAATCAATTCAATCCGATTTCAAGTCATGTTATATGAGAATCAAAGCTAAAAGTGATGGTTGAAAAACCCAAATTTACCTAATACTCTCTCTCGAGTTATATTAGAATTACTTATCTATGAAAACCGACTATATTTCTATGAAGATTTAATCACAAACAAACACATTACGATTTATGGAATTTCTAGAATAACCACATACATCATGCTTTAGTTCTCACACTCACATTCAACATACGATATTTATCACAAGAAGCATTCATTACACATCTCCTCTTGGTCTCAATATAATACAACAAATCATTTAAATCTTGATCAGAAATTTAAAAGCATTAAGCATAGAAATAAATACTCAACTTGAAAACAATGAATTCATATAACGATAACATAAGAAATCAGATTTTCTTCATTCAACTACATCATAGCCTTAGCAAAAACAAATTAGTTCATAGCAAAAATAAAAACAAACATATTCTCAATTGAATGCATGAACAAACAATTTGAATAAAATGCAGAAAATAAAAGCTAAGGAGAAGAGATGAAAAACTCTTGAAGATGAAGACTTGGTAGCAACAATGGTGATGATCATTCAAGCTTCTCCAACCTTTCTCTCCAAAATTTCCTTTTCTCCTCTAAAAATAACTCAATTCTGCTCTCTCTACCATCCCCCTCTTTTTCCATCATAATGTATATATAGATCTAGGGTTTGGGGGAAAATTTTGGATCAAAACAACATAAAAAATGTGTTTTCGGACAAAACTCGCCGGCGGCGACATTATTCTCGCTGCAGTGAGATTTTTGGAAAATTAAGTTTTTGGTTTTTCTGATTTTGGCCGGCGGCCAAATTAATGTGGCCAGCGGCCAACTTAATGTGGCCGGTGGCGAGATGCTTTGGCCGGCGGCGAGATGAGTTTACCAAAATTTTTTTGAAATTTGTATCTAAAAGTTAAAGTATAATGTAAGAAACATTTTTAGATGTAAATTATGTTGAATTTATGAGTTAGATGTGATATTATGTGTATTTTACATGTATTTTAAGTTGCTTAACTTCCTTCTCTTTTCCCTCTTCCTCAGATAATCACTCTCTATCGAATTTTCTTTCGATGGTAGCTAGGTCATTTTTAGGTTTTCTAATTGCTTTACTTCTATAGATTTTATCTTAACCCCAATGCTTAATTACCTCTTAGAATTACATTTTATTTGTTTGTTCCTTCAAATGATGTATCTATATAAATAGTTTATTTGAAAATTGCTAATTTGTTCCGCAAGGTATGTGGTCCATTCACTCTTCTAGTTTGTAATGTTTTTTTCCAGATCTTAACGTTTCTATAGGATGTGCCAATGGTTTTCTTCTGTCTTCCTCTATTTTCATCTTCCTACCCTTAACAAATGCAACTTTCATCACTCGTATTTATATTAGTTAAGTTTGTGAATCTTGTCATGTGCATCTGGACAATTTCTCGTCATCTGCCATTAAATTCTCTGTACTTATTTACCTAGCAAATGTCTTTTTGGTAACAAATGCGCAGGAAAATAGTGAGTTATTTGTAGTCAGAGTCAGAACCTTGAATATGAAAACACTTTGCGAAATGTAGACCCCCCAGGTTTTTATTGTGGCATGCATCTATCTCGGTAATATTAGTACTGTAATTGCAAGCAATCTGTATACATGTTGAATTCCCATTGGTTCTTTTCTACATGTAATCAATCCCGAATTGCTTAAAAGAGGTTCTGAGCTTGTAAATAAGTAATTAAAGATTCCTACTACATTATTTATAAGTTGCTTTAATCTTAAAGAAGTGTATCTCATCCCATCTGTCAATAGCAGCAATATATGAATTCCTTTTTGTAATTCTTGTAATTCCTTTATGTCTTTGTTAGCATTCCCATGACCAAAACTTGAAATTCGTTTTGTTTACTTTTTGTTTTGTCGTCCTCAATATAAAGTCAGTTACTTATGATCAGTACCACACACTTACATAATTGGTTACGCTTTATATGCTTTCATGTTTTATGCACACCATCAGGATTGGTTCATTAGTACGCATGTTAGGTTAGTTTTTGTGTTTTTGTTTAAGTTATTTTGCGAATATTTTTAGAAAAATACATGGAAAATTTTGGAACAAAGAACAGAATTTTTTGTGTGCTCTTCGGGGGTCATGCCACCCTCTTGCCACCCTTGGCCAGCAAGCATTGAAAGGTTATTACCCTTATTGGGTAATGATTAATACCCACGCCGTTGTAGACGATGAGGAGGGAAATGAGAGGCCGATGAGGTACCTAAACAGCTCGGAAGTTTACATAATACAACCTCTAAAATTGATTTATCAAGGTTGGGTAAATTAGAAGTAAACTAACACTCGAGACTTGGATTGAATTTTAGGCACTAGTGCTTTAGGTCAACATTGACCATTGGTGATTGTTTGTGCCACAATGTGGTGGTAGGGTTTAGGAGGAGAGTCAGGTCCAGCTTGGATCACGATGGATGCTGAGGCAGCTAGGAAGGAAAACATGTGAGCAAAAAGGGTAGGTGTCCTAACTGATAGAGATATTAGAGGTATATTTTTGTTGAGTTGTAAATTTTTTTTATTCTATTAATAGATGTTTTTTGCCGAATGGTCGTCATAAGAAACTCGGGGATTTTACCACATAAGGAAATGTTTATATAGGTTTATCTTGTTATATTTTCATGTTTGCATGCTCTTTTATTTTAATTAGTACAAGCATAATTCTTTCCAAGTATGTACCAATATACGAGGATTCTATTATGATTAAAAACACTTATTTCCCTGTTTCGCATTCTGTTTAATTTGATTTATCTTACCTTATGTTGCATATGCTTAGGTTACTATCTTTCCTTATCATTCTACTAGTTTCTCACCATTTTTCACCTAAGAGGGCGTAGGGTTACTTTTTCTTGATTTTGTTAGGATTTTCTTTCTTTCGGATGTGTAGAACCCTTCATCTCCTGTCATCCTCTTTTAGTTTGAAAATCTCATCTCTTTGGATCTTCCTTACTAGTTTGCAAATATTTTTTGCTTGTGATCTTGTTGAGATGGAAAACATGTTGATAAGTTATGATGAGTGTTTAAAAATCATTAAAATTATCATGATTTAATGTACTTTAATTGATTAAATAGATTTATATTTATATGATTTTTTATATAAATTTATCTTTACAAAATCACAGATATTTTTATTGTTTTTTCAGGTATTTTCATTCAAAAATAATTTGAAGACTTAAAGATTGGAGGCAATACATCACATATATTTTGAGAAAAGAATGAGAAAAATGAAAAAATTGGACAAAATGAGTTAAAAGGTCAAAAATGCTCCGAGCTGCGTGCTAGTGCCCAACTGTATGCATATCTACCCACACGCGTGCTAGCCTGTCTGAAATGCATCCAACACCCATTTTCAATATATTTTTCCATTGTTTTAGCTTTTTCTTCACTTATAAAAGAACAATTTCCCTCATCGTAAAAAACACACATAAATCTCAACTATTTCTCTCTCTAGAAAGCTTTCTTAATTTTGTTTGTTTGAAAGTTCTTCACTTTTTGAGAAGTGCTAATTATGCTTTTGTAGATTTCTATTTTTTGATTCATTAAATAGAAATGCAAATCTGTTTGGAGGTTTTCCAAAAACGAAATTAGCCTCAAAGTTCTATAAGGATTCTTTTGACATATAATTTTAAAATAAATTTTTTACAGTTATTTTTATGTTTTATTCTTATATGTTATATTTAATTTATCTGTGATTAAATTTAACATGATTGACTGTTTATAAATATTATATAATAATAATGTTGTTATACTTGTAAAATATTAAATAGGTAAAACATTTATATAAAATAAATTGATTTTGTTTTTATTCAAGATTTTATATTAAGGATGTTAGAGAGAAATATATTATTTTTCATTACAAACTTAAATCTAAAAATTAGATTTTAAGATTTAATTATTCTGTCTGATTTAGAATAGTGTTCTTTATTTGTTGGTACAATCGCTTGATAGTTAGAGTAAAGCTCTATTACAAAAGTTTTTTAGAAGAACTATTATTCGAAAATGTATTGACAACATATTTTAAGTAATGGTTTTAAAACTTGAAAATTAATACTCAAATAATTAAATTCTTAGTTTAATTTGGACATCTTGAATAAAATCTAATTAATTGACTCCATATAAAGCTGTGATTACATGGTTTGCTATTTTCTTATAAATAAAGCTTAAGTTTAATACTTAATTAATTAATAAGCTCCGCCTAAGAATATCAATTTATATCTTTAATAACCTAAATAATATGATAAAGTATAATTAACTTAATTATTTTATCCATAAATACTCAACTGTTATGAATGATAAAAATTTGCATTATTGTTTATTGAATTCATATCTATGTTTATTTTTTATGTCATTAGATTAAGAAATAAAAATCAAAATATCGTGATAGAATGTTTAGGATTTTATTTCATTTTTAAAAGTTTGAATAATAAATTAAAAACCACATATATTTATTCCTTAGATCGACCTTGGGAGTATACTTGTCATTTTCTATAAAATGATTTGTACACTTACGAGAGTTTTATAAATATATAAAAAAAACTATCTACAAGATTGGTATTGTTAACTTGATGTTGGTCTTATGTCTCATTCGGTTGCAGTCATCATTATGGTGACTATACACTTTAGTTGAGTGCTACTACTCTTGGTTGGTGTCTCAGTGATATAATGATGGCTATCATGCATTTTCAAACTCATTTCACTTCAATGACTACCTTTCGTGGTCCCTTTCTTTATGTTATTCTCAATGGCTAGACTATAGATCTTTTAGGTATGATCTATGTGACCATCGTTTATCATTCTACTACTCCTCTCATTTATACTCTACCCTATCCTTTGATGATCCTTTAATGGGTCGCTCCTTTATTCTCTAATGTTATTAGTACAGCCAAAGGCAAAGGAATTGTTTGTGCTTGTCACTTTGCTTTTGACCGTGCTTCTTTTTCTTAATGCTCTACTTCCACTTCCTTTCAGAGCATCTCTCGGTCTACTCCTTGTCCTTCTACTTTTGGGACTATGCTTTGAGATCTCCCTCCAACATTAGGGGTTTTCCTCCTTCATTCAGCATATAGATTTCATATTTGAGGAGTTTGTGGATTCTTTATAGGCTTAATTAGAATCTTTTTTCATAGTTCCTTGCTTGTCTTGATGATCATGTTTTACGACTTGACTTTTAGCCTTCTATACATGGTTGTCATCGCTTTTATGTGTCTCCCCCATCTGTCAAACCTACTATTGATTTCTCTCATAGAGCCTCTCCTCATTTTTACACCTACTCCTCTAGACACCTATTTTGAAACTTGAGTGCGCTTAAGCTTTCAAATTCTTTTGACTAGGTTCTTAACACCTTCCTCGCCCAATAAAACCCTACAATTCCTCAGACAACAAAAACTTTGGTGGCTCTTCTTGTAGCACTACTCCTAACGATAATAGAGAGGGTGGAGAAGAGTGTTGATTTTCTTATTATTTTCCTTTTTGATACTATTTTTATTTTTCCTTAAAATAAAGAAATATAAAATTAATTGCAAAAAATTTTAATGAAAAATTTTGTATTGGTGTTTTTAACACTCATTTTGTTGTCAAGTATTGTGGTGTTGCATATTGTCTTGGTGTTATTTCTTTAATCTTCTCTAATAATTGCATGAGTGTTAGAATTGTTACATGATTGAATGCCTTCTCTCCCTTGTATATGGGTGTTCCTTTGACTTAATGTGTCAAAAGGGAAAGAAGTTTGTTTGCACAACTCGTTGTTTGTTGCTTTGTTCTCCCTTGTATATGGGTGTTCCTTTGACTTAATGTGTCAAAAGGGAAAGAAGTTTGTTTGCACAACTCGTTGTTTGTTGCTTTGTTCTATGTTGTATGGATTGTGAGTGTAAGGTACACTTCTTATGTTTTACTTATATGAATACATGTAGAGGAGTGTAGCATTGAGTCAAGGGGAGTTGTGTAGTTGTGTGAACAAGTGCTTGTATGTTGCATATTTGATTGTGCTTAACCTATCATTGTGTACTTATATATGGTTACATGATAGTTTTTCTAATTAGACTACATGTAGGTTTTCATGATATGTTCATAAGTATGTATTGTTTCATGTGTACAAGATATAGATGTAGCTTGAGATCTTGAGGTTCTGTTGGATCTGGAGTTCAGACATGTAGCATGGATGCGTTGATTCATAAAGATGGTTTGAGTAAAACAAGACCGATGCACTTGGTGTTAGTGTGTTTTGAGGTGTATCGATTGTGTGTCATTGTTTGTTCAAGGGAACAAACTTCTTTAGGCCATCTTGCATGATGGTTTCATGTTGATATGATAGTCTATTTAGTTGTACAATGTTTTACAACAGAGAACCAAAGGAAGAGATTGTAAATCTTGTACGTCTTTTTTATCTTTGTTAGCATTGTCGTGAGCAAAATACTAAGTCTGTTTTGTTTACTTAGTTTTTTGTCATCCTCTCTGTAAGGTTAGTTATTGATAATCAGTACTACACATACTCATTAGGTTACACTTTATATGTTTACATGTTTTACACACACCATGTGAGTTGGTTTGTTAGTATGCTAGGTTTTTTTTTGTGTTTAGTTATTTATGGAAAATTACTTAGAAAATTTTTGAAACAAAAAGTTTAATTCTTTTTATGTACTCATTGAGGATCTTGCCACCGTCAACACCCTTGGCCAGGGAGCATGTAATGGTTATTACCCTCACTGAATAATGGTTACTACCCTCAACACTATAGGCTGCGAGCCTTCCTATCGTGGGCAAAAAAGAGGGCGATGAAAGGCCGGTGTGGTAGCTAGATTGCTCTATATTTTCTACATCTTTTAATTGTTTGATTAATTAGAAAAATGTTGGAAAAATATGACAAATTTGAAACTTGTGGTTTTTTAAAAGTAAAACTATTTTTTTTCATTTTGTATTGCTAATACCTTAAGTATGGTTTTAGTATTAGTGGATGGTGAGGGTTTTTAGCATAAACCTATTTATTAGGGTTAGGTTAATTCAAAGTAAATTAACACTCGAGAATTCATTTGCAATTAAGATTTCAATGCTTTTGATAAGCCTACTTGTAGGATTCACACATATTGAACGTTGGTGAATAATCGTGCAACCAAGTGGTGGTAGGGTTTAGGAGGATAACCCGATCCAACTTGGATCATAGTAGCTATAGAGGTAGCTAACTAGGGTAGGATAGGAGCACTGAGGGAAGGTGTACTAACTGATAGAGGTATTAGAGGTATATTTTTATTGAGTTATAAACTGATTTTATTCTATTAGTGGATATTTTACCATAGAATGGTGACCCTAAACAATCTGAGAATTTTACCATATAGATAGGGATTTGTGTGAGTTTATCTCGTTATATTATTGTGTTTGCATGCTCTCTTGTTTTAGTTAGTACAAGCACAATCCTATCCAAGTATGTGCCAACATGTGAGGATTCAATTGTGATTAAAAACACCTTTTTCCTTATTCTGCATGTTGATTAATTTACTTTGTCTTACCTTATCTTGGATCTACTTAGTTTTCTATCTTGCTTATCTTAATTTAAACTTCCTAATCTTCTATTTGATTTATTTCTTTTTCTGTCTATCTTATTGCTTTACTATTGTGATTGGTTTTTTTGTTTTACTTTTGTTGTTTGTGAGTTGGTGGTGAATCTCTAGAAGTAGTCGAATCCTTACACTGGTCGTTTTTCAAGTAATAGACTTTCTCACTTTTTAATGAGAAGTAAGTTTTTGTTTTAATAATGTTTATAAAGAACTTAGTGGGGTAGATATATGAAAATTCGACCCATTGTTATGGAGGTACTAGACTTAAGCGGAAGGAAAACTTGTCCCAAGACCAAGTTACTTATATAATTTAGTTGTTCTGTCTCCTTTTAAAAGGCAATCTATCACATAATTTCTTAGCATTTTTACAATTATATTTATAGAGGACTTGAGGTAACTAATGATGTGTCAATTGTGGATCACCGTAAACACCTTATGTACATCACTGAAGGTTCTTACACCAACATCAAGGTTTAAAATTTGTACATATCTTATTATAAAGCTTAGAAGCGGATAATAGAAAGGTTAACCAATTAAAAGTATAATATGAAACTTGTTGTTTATTTCCTAAACTACTTTGAAGATATTAGACATAACCACCTGTGAGGACTATCTATAAATAGCTTGGTCATTTTTTTTCTTTTTACTTTTTTTTAAGATTTTTAATTTTGCAGATAAAGCCTATATTGAGTAGAATTCTACCACCTAGTTTTGATTCAAGTGCATGACAAAGTGTGTGAACTTTGTGTAGAAATTTTTATAGGTTTGTTAAAGAAGTCGGTCAAATGCTAACTATTAAGATTCAACCCGATTTCAGAGAGAGAACTTAGAAAGAAATTAAGAAAATTGGTTAAATGTGTAGATCTCATAAGAAATCCATTTATTTATAGAAGATTACCTATGCAGGTGTCAATTACATAATAAGTACACATATTTACATGTCAAAATGTTATAATTGGCATAAAGTACAACATATTATGAGTCGATGTAAACCTCAGCTCGAACTAATCATTGAGCTCGGGCTAATAATTGAACTCGGGCTGATCGCTAAGCTCGAGCTGATCATTGAGCATGGTAATCACTGAGTTCGGGCTAATCTACAAGTAGGACATTTGTGGTGCTTCACCTTCTATCTCATGTTGGTGACTTAGCTTGGGTGGCTTGCGTGGATCGAGTACCGGACTAGTCTGGATATCCAAATATTAACATGTGTGTAGTTTGTTACAAATAGCTGCTACATATGAACTCCATTGGTTTTGTTAAATTTTGAGAACTATTTTTTTCTAGTAAAACTTACTAGCTTAATTGGTTCTCTTTTTGAGAAAATTGTTGATATGTAAATACTACTTGTGATGTGATGCCTTGAACAACCCCAATGATTTTGTTGTGTAGTTTAATTCATATTTCTCATGGATATATTGTCAATGGTATATTAGAGAAATATCCAAGTTAATATTTTTGTGATAAATGCAGTAGTTTTTGGTATACTCATAGAAGCACTAACTAAATGTATCCACACAATAAATCTTACATTTAGATTATTATAATAAACTCATAATTTGACTTGTGTTTCTATTGAATATACTTAACAAGTTGTTAAAGTGAGATGTGGCTATTATATGACAAGGTTTATGAGGATTTTTTTGCCAACACAGATACACAAATAAATTGAATTTATAATTTTAGTTAAATTAATTATTTTATTAGTTACAAGTTTTCTTTTTGATTAATTTTTTGTATAATTATACAATTAACAATCTATTTTGTATGTTGTACATGCAGCTTAATGGAGAAGGGAATTATGAAGATGAACATATTGATGAAATGTGAGATGAATGAACAAATTTGGCAATGTCTATCTTGTATTTTAATTGTTATAAATTTAAATATGTATGAGTTTAATTGCTTACATTGATAACTTTTAAGTCTCAATAGGTAATGTTACATGGACTTTGATGTTTTTATCATATGTTGGCTTTTGTAGGATGTTTAATTTATTATTTAGGAGTTAATCACTTGTTTCATGATGAAAGGGATATTTATGTTACTTAACTTGAAATGTCAATTTATGTTGTTCCATAATTGGATTGGCATGGTATGTCTGTATATGTTTTGTTGGTACTGCTGCTAAGTTTTTCCTATAAATGCAAGCGTTTATAGCAATATACATGCATAATATATATGCTCTAATTGTATCTACCTTGACCATAGGGAAAAAGATCAAAGGTACCCCTAAGGTTTAAAGAATCTTCAGAAAGACCCTTCAGGTTTTAAAAAAAATTCAAAAATACCCTTAAAAACATAACGGAAGTTAAAACTAACACTCATCAGAAATACCCCTAAGGTAATAAAAAAAAGTATGGAAGAGGAAAAAATAAACCAAGAAATATTAGATATAGAAACAGAAGACATTTCAGGATGTTTTTCACAGGAAATGGTAATAAGTAAAAAGAAATTTGAAGAAATTCAAAAAGTAAAATTAAATCTTAAAGAAGGAGATGGATTTAAAGACCCATCATTTTTATTAAGAAAGATATTTCCTAGGAAAAATGTAATCTATTATGGTATTAGTAATAAGGAAATGAGCATTAAAATTACAGATCCAAAAGGAAGATATAATATACCATTAATTAATAAAGAGATTATATTAAACAAATTATCAAAAATTCCTCGAAAGGATAAAGAAAAAATTGGATACATTCATTTAGGAGGAATACAAATATTAATAAAAGCCCATTTGCAGGTTTAATAGATACACCAATAAAAATAGCTCTATTGACAATAGAATAATAAGCAAAAGATGCTTTATTAGGAATGATCCATGGAAACTTAGGATACTAAAAATTAAAATTTACTGCGATATCCTAGATTTGCTTATAAATATACAAGATAAAAATCTAAACCAAGTATTAAGTCTAGCTTATGAATTTGAAAGAGGAGATTTAATGAAAGAAGGAAATCATCCATTTTCAATACATTATCTAAGCATATTCTTTAACAAATAGTCATAATAGTTCAATATAATGGACAAAAATGAATTTATAGAAATAGATAAAAATTTTAAAGAATTAGGACAAATAATAAAACCGGAAATACTAACAGATTTTGAAATACCGAGAAGGATGGAAATTAGATATTAAAGAAAAACCCTTAATAACAGGGAAGAAAAAGTAATAAGATACCAAGATTTACTTTTTGTAGATCACGAAAGAAGAAACCTCAAATCAACAGAAGTTAAAAACTAGAAAATGAAGTTAAAATAATGAAAGCATTAGTTCATGATTGCATATTAGGGAAAAATCATGTTTAAGGATAAAATAAAAAATATGAATTTAGAAATAAATGGAAGCCTAGTAGGTGTGGCAAAAAATCAAGCAACACTTTATTTGAAACTATACAATTATTAATGTAGGAAATGGATCTAGTCCAGGAATCAAACACAAAATATTTACAAGAAATAATAGATATACAAGAGAACTATTAAAGGAAATAAAGGAATATGGTTATAATAAACTACAACAAAATATGCATAAAGAATTTTCGAATTAAGGAAAGATGTATACAATCTAAAGATAGATCATAAATATGACCCTTAGAAGGATTAAAGAAGAACCCTAGAAATCGATTCTCGATTCCCAACGAGAAAAGAAAAATGAGAAACAACCTAAGAGTAAAGAGATAATTCCAAATTGATGGAATATAGGAAAAAAATTAGAAAAAGAATTTATGAACCACGAGAGCAAATATAGAAACATTGGTCAAATTATTAACATTAACCAATGAAGAAATAAAGAACATTATATTGGAAAACTTTGTACAAAGAAAGAAGATGATATAACAATAATCGGTGAAAGCTGATTGAATCGAAAACATGACCCCAAAAGGTCTATTAAACCAATTTCATTACTGGGTCCCACAAGAAGAAACATCCGACCCGCGTAGGGAGGAAAGAAGTAGACAAAGATCAGAACAACTCGATACTACATATAGAAGAAGACAATGACCACTAAAATGGAGGAAGGGTTGCATTGGGGAACTAAAGGTAATATTCCACCGGAGAGTTCAAACTCCAAGATAACTATAAATCGAACTTCTAAATTTAGATTGTATAAGAGATAGGAAAAAAGCTTTAGATGAATGGTCTAGTGGGATGGCGTCCTTATACAAACTTCTCCAACTACCCAAACAAATCCTTCAATTTGTAGAGTTCTTATAGCACATAAAATGACAGGAAATGTAAAAGTTTGGTTTTCAAACTTAACATATCAACAACATTTATTAATGCAAGGAAATGCTTCCACATGAAGAGAATACTTAGATACGATAATAAATGAAATATACAAAGAATTTATTGGGGAAGATAAAGGAAGGACTATCACTGAATCCAGTGAAAATGAAATCAATGAAGCTGAATGGCATCTAACAAAGATGGAAATTTGTAACATGTGTTATATAGATTCTTTTATTTGTGAATATGAAATGTATTACCATAAATTACCACCCTCTATACAAACAACCTATAAAGAAATGTTTGTTCAAAAATTACCAGGAACATTATATAAAAGATACTGTATTTCCAGAAGACAACTGGAAACAAGCACCTAAAGATTTAATTGTAAGAATTGCTAATAATACTACAATAAAACTCAATCAAGTATTAAAAGATACTGATATAATAATAGGAGGAGAAAACTTTTATATTCCTACCATATATCAACAGGAAACAGGTGTAGACTTGTTAATAGGAAATAATTTCTTAAATTTATATCAACCATTCACACAACATTCTGACAAAATAAGCCTTACAACCTTAGAAGGAGATACAATATATGTCTCTAAAGTAAGAAAAGCTCTAACTGTCTCAAACCCAACTTTTATGCAACAATATAAAAAGCGAAATCGTCGTGAGATAAAAGACCCGACAAAAACAAAAACCTTGTTTAGAAAATATTTCATTAGATATGAAAGTAAAGCAAAACTCTTTTCTCAATGAAATACAAAAGATAAAGCCTTATGACAGGCATTAGAAGATTATTAAAGCAGTTAGTTCGAGAAAATCCTTTGGATCCAAAAATAAATAAATCTAAAACTATGGTCAATATAAAATTAAGAAATCCTAACAAAATAATAAGAGTAAAACCAATGATTTATACTCCAGAAGATAGGATTGAATTTGGAAAACAAATTGAAGAACTTTTGGAATTAAAAGTTATAATACCAAGTAATTCACACTCTAGTCCAAAGATTTTTGGTTGAAAAAGAAGGTTTGAGAAAAGAAGAGGCAAAAAAGAGAATGGTAATAAACTTCAAAGCACTTAATAAAGAAACCATTAATGATGGATACTTCATCCCAAAAAAGGAAGAATTACTATCATTAATAAAAGGAAAGAAATACTTCTCAAGTTTCGATTGCAAAAGTGGATTTTGGAAAATAAGACTAGATGAAGAATCTCAAAATTAATAATTGATTGCCTCAAGACAATTCCAAGTAGACTGACAAGTACCATTTGGATTAAAACAAGCTCCAAGTATTTTTCAAAGATATATGGATAATATTTTTAAGAAATTACAAGATATTTGTTGTGTTTACATAGATGATATTTTTGGTTTTCGGTAATGAATTAAATAAACATTATTTGGATATTATCAATATATTACAAGAATGTAGAAAAGAAGGCATTGTACTCTCACGAAAGAAAGCAAGACTTGCTCAACAAAAAATCAAATACTTAGGATTGGAGATTGAAGATGGAAAACATAATCTCCAACTCCATATACTAAATAATATTCAAGGTTTTCCTAGTGAATTAAAAGATAAAAACCAATTACAAAGATTTTTAGGATGCCTGACATATGCAGAAGCCTATATCAAGAAACTTGCAGAAATGAGAAAACCATTAGAAGCAAAATTGAAAAAAGATTAAGTCTGGAAATGAATGAGGAAGAAGATACTCTATATATGGATAAAGTAAAAAATTTACCAACTTTATACCATCCAGGACCAGATGATAAAATGATAATTGAAACAGATGCTTCACAAGAATATTGGGGAGTAATCCTTAAAGCAAGAGTAGATGACAAAGATGAATATCTTTGCACATACATCGAGTCTTTTCAAGGGCCAGAATTAAATTATTATAGTAATGAAAAATAATACTTAATTGTCAAAAAAAGCTATTAAGAAATTTGCAATATATGTCATAAGTTCTAGATTCATTATTAGAACGAGATAACAAGAATTTTGGTTATTTTTTAAGAACTAATATTGGCGAGGAGATTATAAACAAGGAAGACTAATTAGATGGCAACAATGGTTCAACCATTACAATTTTGACGTTGAACATCTTCCAGGACATAAAAATAGCTTGGTATGCTCTTTACCCAGAGAATTAGCACCTCTAACTATATTTATGATTGCATAGAATGGAACGACTTGATATTAAGATCAAGATAAAAAAGGAGATAAAATCCTACGAGAACAACTCGAGTTCGCCCATACCTCGAGAAATCTCTTATAGAAGCAGGAATAAAACAGAAGAACTTAATGTTCAAAACAAATTCCGTAGGTAACCTCAAATGAGGAATCTCTGTTAAAAAGGAAGAACCTAACAAGTTCCACAAAAACTTCTAAACCCAATCGGGCGAAGTAGAAAAAGAAGAAAAAAAGTTTATGGGTACTATAATGGCCCAAAACCAGGAATTTATAACAAGCGTGAAGCTAGCAAATCTATTCTAGGATTTAGTGGAGTAACTCATGAGCCTTTCAATGAGAATAGAAGTGAAGGAAGTTATGCCAACTATAAAACACCAAAACTAATAACTCAGAAGAGATAGTAAGAAATTATTCTATAGTACTACAACAACAACCAACAAATTTCGGATCGACAAACCTTGGAAAAATAGCAAGACCTCCAATGCTTATTCAAAGAAACATCTCTACCAGAGACATCAAAAATAACAAAACATTCAAGATCTATTCAGTGAAACATCTTACAGAACCACTCCATTTCAATGAAGATGAAAAAGACCAAAGAAATCTCAATAAACAACAATGGTTAAGTCTCTATAATTTAGCCGTAAAAATATACTCAAGAACATATGAAGATATGAAATTCTATACTACAGACAAAGGAATTTCCTACGGTGTAAATTCAATATATTGGAAGGAAATAGCTGATCCAATTTTGTGTATAAAGCATTTCATGCGGGATTAATAGAAAATATATATCCAGGAATTAATTTAAGTGAATTAAATTATTTTACGAAAAATTTTAAAAGAGAAATTAAGAATTTTAGAAGAAAAATTAAAGCAGGTGATAAAACCTGTTTTATCTTAGATTTTTTAGTTCATTAATTTGGAATGAGGAAGGAAGTATTAAGTATCTACCACTTTATCAAGATAGGGATTTCAACACAAACGAGAGAGGTTCGTAAAACGAGGCACTTCCAAAAGGAATTCAACATGTAAGAACTGTGTATTAAGAGACAAATGCTAAGCGGATTTACTATGAACTCGGAAAGATCGACAATTCTATCGAGATTAAAGTAAATTATTCAACCAAGAAAGTTATCATCTCACACACACGGTGGCTCGTCAGGAAGAAGATGGTGAAAAAATCACCAAATATGAAACCAATTTTAATTACTGACAACTTAGAAATTGGTCGAGAAATCGGAAAGTATTTTGCTTCTATGCCAAAAAAGGCCACCAAAGACCATAAGTACATTCTCTCGCATCAAAGATCGAGAGAAGATGAAGATCGTCCATCATCAACATCATCAAAGGAACAATTGAGAAAATGACAAAGGAAATTAAGAAAAGCAATGTGTTATTTAAGATTACAAAGAAAAAAGATGTAGGCCCACATCTTAGCGTATATATGCCAAGGAAAAAGTAACGGTTATCAGGAAAAGTAGATGAATTATTAGAAGCAGAAGAATTATTAAAGCAAGATGAATTATTAAAGCAAGGGTAAAATAATATATTTGGTCTTGTAAATAGGGATTTTTTATTCTATAAAAGGAACCCTTATTATCATTTCTAGAACACACAGAAACGAATAGAAACCCAGGAGCTCTATCAAAACTCTCAAATAAGAAAAACCTTTTATATCTAGAAATCCGTATCGATAAGGAAATACCCGATGGCCATGAATTGGCTAAGCACCCCTTTCAAGGTTCTTAGTTGGCCTTAAGTTGTAATAATTATTATATTTTGAATAAAATGGAGTTCTATTACTCTCTTTGGTAAGTCAACTTTTGGACACCATTCATGTACGGATGCAGAAAGCTTACCATTACCAGGAAGGTGTTGAGGTGTAAGCGAAGGCAGTAGGCATGTAGTGTTAAAGAAACGAGGAAGGCAGTGGTGGACCCATTAAATTCAGGTATGATGATTATAAATTTAAGCTAATTAAGAATCTTGAATGTTGAAATATTCGCTTACTACAAGGTATAATAATTTTAAAATAGGAAAATAGAATTTATTTTTAGAAAGAAAATAATATGAATGTCGAATCACTAATACATAAATTAGAACTATTAGATTTAACAAATGAAAGAGTAATTTTTAATTTTAAAAAACAATTAATAGAATCAGGATTAGAATTAAGTAACCAACATAATGAAGAACATAACATACTATGCAATTGTAAAAAATACCGAAGAAAATTAGATTTATATAGTAAAATAATAAGTTTTTTAAATAAATTATTACTATCAATAAATACACAAAGACCTTCATCTATGTCAATTTTAACTCTAGATTAAGATTATATCGATCCTCGAAAAATGGTATCAGAGCCAAGGAATAGTAATTTAAATAGTAATTGATGGAGAATTAACACCATTAACACACAAGGGCATTTGTGACATTTTATAAACCCCAGGAGCATAACTGAAGATATAGCAAACCGCAAGGGCAATTTAGAAAATGATTCTGGCCACAGTTACTAAACAATGATAATATGATAACATATGACCACGATTTTTTCTAAAACCCATTGCTATAGGATGTCTTACAGCTATGGTTAAAAACTGTGGCAATAGGAGGTACCTTGATGAGTGCTCAAAAAGCACTAAAATAACCATGATTTTATGCACATTAATTGATTAAAAATATATATATTTATATGTTTTATCATATATTTATATAAATTTGTCTTTTTCGGAATCACGGGTATTTTTATTGTTTTTAGAATTTTGGCCTAAAAAGCATAATGTAAAGACTCAAAGAAAGAATACTTGAAGCAATACATCACAAATAAATTAATAAATAAGTGGAAAAAGGTCAACAAACATGGAAAAAATTGGACAAAATGGGCCGAAAAGGTCAAAAATGTCAAAGAGGAAAATCATGCCTCAAATTGGTACCAAGGCTCCATAAGTTGATCAATAAGGCGTAGCGCCCGCACTGTAGCGAAGCAACTGATCACAGCGAATTCTTTCTGATTGACCAATAAGGCCTAACGCGTTTTGACCCATTTTTCACGTCTGGCAAGAATTTCTTACGACGTCATGATGAGCGTCATTGATGACCTCGGCAAGTATCCACTACCACGTTTTTTATTTTTTTATATTTTTTTAACATTTTTTTACTCATTTTTTCTCTCCATCCTCACCTATAAATACCACTCTTCCATTCACTTCAAAACACACCTTCAAAAGCTCACTTCTCTTCTTTCTTTCTCTCCATTTCTTAGTTTTTAGTTTTTTAGTTTTTCTTATGTTTTAGCTAGTTTTTCTTATGTTTTAGCTAGTTTCTCTTAGTTTTAGAGTTCTTCCTTTTTAGGGAAGAACTAGTTATATTTTGTAATATTTTAGCTTTTTGATTCAATAAATGGGAGTGCAAATTGGAGTTTTTCCAAGAACTAGAATAGCGTGAAGTTACGTAAGGATTTTATTTTCTTTACTGATTATTTTTATGCTTTATTCTTACATGTTATATTTAATTTGTTCTGTGGTTAAATTTACGCTATTTGTCTTATGCTTAGTAAACATGATGTAATAATGACGTTGTTATGCTTGCGAAATATTAAATAGGTAAAAATCTCTAAAATGAATTGATTTTATTTTTATTCATGATTTTATATTAAGAATGTTAGAGAGAAATATATTATTTTTCATTACAAACTTAAACACGAAAATTAGATTTTAAGGTTTAGTTATCCTGGGTTCGATTTAGAGTAGTGCTTTCTTTTATTTGATGGTACAAATCGCCTTAGGTAGTTAGAGTGAAGCTCTATTTCAAAAGTTTTTATAAGAATTATTATCTGAAAATGTATTGACGACATGTTTTGGTAGTGATTTTAAAACTGAAAGTTAGTACTGGATAACTAAATTCTTAGGTTTAATTTCGACACCTTGAATAAAGTTTAAGCTGCCTAACCCCACCAAAGCTGGCATTTAAATGGTTCATTTTCAATCTCTTAGAAAAAGGAATTAATTTAATTAACCAAATTGATTATCAACCCCACCCGTAAGTGTTAATTGATTTGTTTAGCTTAACAAAGAATATCTAACCCACCAAAGGTGGTATTCATACAAAAAGGAGAATCAATAAATATCAATTCATATCTTTAATAACCTAAATAATACAGCAAAGATAATTAACTTAGTTATTATATCCATAAATACTCCACTTATTTATAAAAAGATAAAATTTGCATGAATGTTTATTGAATCTATGTTTAATTTTACGTAATTAGATTAAAAACACAAAACCCAAAATATCGCGACGGAGATGTTTAGGATTTAATTTCGTTTTTAAAGGTTTGAATAATAAATTAAAAACCACATACATTCCTTCCTTAGACGACTCGGGAGTATACTTATCATTTTCTACGAAATGATTAGATGTGACTGCGAGAGTTTTATAAATATAAAACCAAAGTATTAGCGAGGATCAGCGATCTGGCCATACCATCAAGTTTTTGGCGCTGAATTGGGAAGAATAATAGCGTTTTTAATTTATTTATCAAAATTTTAAAAATATTTTTGTGTTGTAAATAATTGTGATTTTTGTTTTTGTTTTTGTAAAAAAATAAAAATAAAAAAAAAATTCAAATTTTAAAAAATAAAAAAATAAATTTTTTTTTTAATAAATTTTAAATAAAAATTAAAAAAAATTAAAAAAAATTAAAAAAAAATTAAAAAAATTAAAAAATTAAAAAAATTAAAAAAAATTTAAAAAATTTAAAAAATTTAAAAAATTTAAAAAAAAATTTAAAAAAAATTTAAAAAAAAAATTTAAAAAAAAATAAAAAAATAAAAAATAAAAAAAAACAAAATTTTAATTTTTTGAGTTTAATTTTTACTATTTTTTTATTTATTTTAAATCATAATTTTAATTTTTCTTTTTCTTTTTCTTTTACCTTTTTCAATTTTCATATTATTTTTTATTTTTCTTTCTTTAGCTATTTTTTTTTTCTTCTTGATTTTTAGTTACCCTACTTAACTTAGTTTTTTTTTACTAACTTAATTAACTTAGATTTTTTTTTTTTAACATTAACTTAGGTTTTTACTTAAATTTTCATTAACTTAATTAACTTAGATTTTTTTACTTCACTTAACTTAATTAACTTTTTTTTTTCACTTAACTTAATTAACTTAGATTTTTTACTTCACTTAGCTTAATTAACTTTTTACTAACTTAATTAACTTAGATTTTTTTTAAACTTAACTTAATTAACTTAGATTTTTTTTAATTCACTTAACTTAATTAACCTTTTCTTTAAACTTAATTAACTTAGATTTTCATTAACTTAAAGTTTTATTTAACTTAACTTAATAACATGAAAAGTAAAGATCTGAGTTAATCTGAGACTAGTTCTTGGGAAGCCTTTGTGCCGCTAATTGGTCTTTCACAGGAACGTTGCTCGTCAGGAGGATGGTTTTTAAGGAGCCTTTGCACCACCATTCTTTCCTGGGAGCACTCTCGTTAATCTTGATTATGTTATTTAAAAAAATAATAATAAAAAAAATCGAACTATCTCCAAAATTTTAATGTTTTAATTACAATCTAAGGAGTTAGTTGCTTTGTTTGATCTAGGTACAACTGTGTTTAATGACTTAATTATTTGATTTGCACCTAGATGTGGGTTATCTAAAACCGTCAAAGTATGCCTCTAGTTTTAAGTACGTAAAGAAATCAAAATCAATAGGGCATGATCGAAAAAGTATAGGGAAGACAACCTTGTCTTACTGCCAGGTTTGATTGACTTCGAATGATGAGGGGACATTGAGTTTACTTAAAATGCAATCCCAAGTTACGTCTTGCTAAGACGTTAAACTAAGCGATTTGGATGGGAAGCAACCCATCATTTTAGTTTACGACCGTACGTATACAACTTTAATGATGAATATGATGGATGCACCTGCATTTTCCATTACTACTTGTACATTCTCAGGAAATAGGTAATCTTTCTTCTCTTCTCTCTTTATCTTTAATTCACAGTTGTTACATTGAGGACAATGTAAGTTCTAGGTTGGGGGTGGTGAAAAGTTACCATACTTAGTTAAAAAAAATAATTAAAAAAAAAAAAAAACTTTTCTCACAAAAATTTATCATTTCTTTAAATCAAATTTAAGTAAATAGTTAAGTCTTTTGTACTGTTAGATTAATTTTTGAAAACATATCATGAAATATTTTGTAATTATTTTTGATAATTAGTTAGTTTTTGTCATAATTAGTATTTCTTGATAAGATGTAGAAATTATATCAAACCCAAAAATCGGTGTTTATGAGTTTTTTTAGTGGAGACTACACTTTGTGAGATATAATTTGAGCCTAATTTCCTTTATTCGGAGTGAAATATATATTTTTTTCTACTCCAAACACATTTCTTATTTCTTCAAATTTTTAGATGATCTCATAGGTATTAGCATTGAATGTATGAGTTTTTTTTCATCTTAATAGAGTATCATCTATTTTTGATTATTATTTTTGCTTAGATTAAATGATTTGAGTAGAAATTGATAGTATATGCTTATATCTCATTTATACATGACTACTACAAAAACAAAAAGACATGTCACGGGGTTACCTAAACCAAGATCAAATGCAGAAAAAGCCACAAAATTAACCACTCACCAAAATCCAAAACAATGTACAACTGCATACGTGGGTTGACTTCTCTAAAAAATACACATATTGAAAAATATCTACGTAAAAAAAGAGAGAGATAAAAATAGTATCATCTACATACTATAACCCGCATTGCCTACAAAGTTGTGAGTAAAGGCTAATTTCAAAAGAAAGATATAAAAATAAATTTCCCTAAAAGTCTTTGCAATTTCTTCATTTGTAAAAGGCATATATCCTGAATTTCTTTCTTATTGAGTTTGTTTTGTGCATGAAAATAATTTTTATATATGATATCTTTATAATTTATACATTTGATTCCTTTCAAATGAGATCTATGTTACAATAACCCTTTCAGCCTTTCTTCTTTATACATATGCGAACATATTAGTTCTTTTCTATACATCAACTCTTTCGCATATAAATTAGTATGAGTGTTTGAACCCATAGGATTCTTGTTTGAGTATTGACTTGTGAGGAATAGAGTCGGCAGTTCGATTCATGACACTGAAATTGTGTGAAATTAAATTGATACATTTTTGATATGAAATATGAAAATGATTTTCGACTAATTATTATAATAAATCATGATTGTTTAAAGAGATTAAAATAACTTATGCTTGAGATTTTAATTATGATCTTAAAGGAGATTAAAAAGTATGAGACATTTTTGTGATATGTTGTTTTCTCTTATTCAAAAAAAAAAAAAATTAATTTTTGATTTTGTTGTAATTTTAGTTTTTGATTTCATTGTTTTTATTGTTTTTTTTTATTATTTTTTTTTATTTTTACATTTAGTTCAATGTTTGTGGGTATCATTACTGAAAACCCTCACGACTCAAGCTCGTCCACTAGCAACCTAGGGGTTTAAAGGCTTGTTGCATAAAAAATGCAACCGTGTCAATCCACGGAAGTGATTTAGGATAGTTTAATTTTAGTTTTTATCGCTTCGCTAAGCGGACTAGCGAAAAGAAGGCTGAGGTTGTGATGAGTGCTCAAAAAGCACTAAAATAACCATGATTTTATGCACATTAATTGATTAAAAATATATATATTTATATGTTTTATCATATATTTATATAAATTTGTCTTTTTTCGGAATCACTGTATTTTTATTGTTTTTAGGGAATTTTGGCCTAAAAACGCATAATGTAAAGACTCAAAGAAGAATACTTGAAGCAATACATCACAAATAAATTAATAAATAAGTGGAAAAAGGTCAACAAACATGGAAAAATTGGACAAAATGGGTCCGAAAAGGTCAAAAATGTCAAAGATCGAGGTAATCGCCCGCCCGACTTGCGCCAGTACAAGCCATACGTAACGTTGATGCTATGCTGACGCAGCGCCGCGGCGCCAGCTTTATTCCGCAGCCGGCTGCCAGTGCAGCGGCCCTTGAAATACCAGTACTAACGTTTTTGACCCATTTTTCACGTGCGACCACTATGACGTCTACGATGACGTCCATTGATGACCTCAAGATGTCCACTACACGTTTTTATTTTTTTATATTTTTTTAACCTTTTTTTTCTCATTTTTTCTCTCCATCCTCACCTATGAATACCCCTCTTCCATTCACTTCAAAACACACCTTCAAAACTCACTTCTCTCTTCTTTCTTTCTCTCATTTCTAGTTTTTAGTTTTTTTAGTTTTTCTTATGTTTTAGCTAGTTTTTCTTATGTTTTAGCTAGTTTCTCTTAGTTTTAGAGTTCTTCCTTTTTAGGGAAGAACTAGTTATGTTTTTGTAATATTTTAGCTTTTGATTCAATAAATGGGAGTAAATTCCGCTTGGAGTTTTTCCAAAGAACGGGAATAAGCGTCGAAGTTACTGTAAGGATTTTATTTTCTTCTGATTATTTTTATGCTTTATTCTTACATGTTATATTTAATTTATCTCGTGGTTAAATTTACTATTTGGCCGGGTATTTAGTAAACATGATGTAATAATGACGTTGTTATGCTTATAGAAATATTAAATAGAGTAAAAATCTCTAAAATGAATTGATTTTATTTTTATTCATGATTTTATATTAAGAATGTTAGGTAAAATATATTATTTTTCATTACAAACTTAAACCCGAAAATTAGATTTTAAGGTTTAGTTATCCGATCGATTTAGAGTAGTGCTCTTTTTATTTGATGGTACAATCGCCTGGGTAGGTTAGAGTGAAGCTCTATTTCAAAAGTTTTTATAAGAATTATTATACGAAAATGTATTGACGACATGTTTCTGGTAGTGATTTTAAAACTTGAAAGTTAGTACTCGGATAACTAAATTCTTAGGTTTAATTTGGACACCTTGAATAAAGTTTAAGTCTAACCTTCACCAAAGGTGGCATTTAAATGGTTCATTTTCAATCTCTTAGAAAAAGGAATTAATTTAATTAACCAAATTAGTTATCAACCCCACCGCGTAGGTGTTAATTGATTTGTTTAGTTAACAAAGAATATCTAACTCCACCAAAGGGTGATTCATACAAAAAAAGGGAGAATCAATAAATATCAATTCATATCTTTAATAACCTAAATAATACGAGCAAGCGTAATTAACTTAGTTATTATATCCATAAATACTCCATTATTTATAAAAGATAAAATTTGCATGAATGTTTATTGAATCTATGTTTAATTTTACGTAATTAGATTAAAAACACAAAACCCAAAATATCGTAATAAAGGATGTTTAGGATTTAATTTCGATTTTTAAAGGTTTGAATAATAAATTAAAACCACATACATTCCTTCCTTAGATCGACCTTGCAGGAGTATACTTATCATTTTCTACGAAATGATTCTGCAGCTCATGGTAGTTTTATAAATATAAAACCAAAGTATTGGCGAGGATCAGCGTCTTGATTTTCGCCTAAATCATACCTACAAATAGGGTTAAAAACTGTGACAATAGGAGTTACCTATAGTAACTTTGTTTTTTTGGCCAAGATTTTTTTAACTGTAATTAAAGGATTACGATTATGTTGAGAATAATTAGTTTAATAACGGCTAGTTTAGTAACGGTTAGTTTAGTAACGGCTAGTTTAATAACGGCTAGTTTAGTAACGGTTAGTTTAGTAACAATTAGTTTAACGGCTAATTTAATAACGGCTATTTTCTTCCTTTCAATGTATAAATATAACATTAGACATTAAGTCAAAATCAATTCAATAACTCTCTCAACAAAAATAAGAGAAAATCAACATATTATAGTTAAAATTTATACCCATATTCTAACTTTGATCATGATTTTTTTAAATCATGATTAAAAGGTTACGACCAGTTAAAAACTGTGGCTAAAAAGCTCTCTTGATATAATGTAATAACGTAATTTCTCTTAAGATTGTAGCGGTAATAATAATAATAATAATAATAATAATAATAATCAATTGAGCTACTAAAATGAGTAGATTCAAGTAATTTGAATAGTAGCAATGCATGCTCGTGGAGTTAGTTTGAATACATACCTAAAAATTTAGGATAACAAACTTTTATTTGCATATATTAATTAATCTCTTTAGCTTGTTTAATTCAATATTAATTTAAAATATTGCAACTTTCCTAAAATTTCAATATATTAGTTAGAAGAATAAAAGTTTTAAATCAAATTTAATGGTCACTCAAATTGAAGCACAAATTTACATCCCAACACAAACGAGCTAGACAGAAGAAGACTCCAGCATTTCAACTGTCTACCCATGACAGATACCAAACCCAATCAACATATTCGATTATTTAACTTATTGCACAAGAATCCAAATAACATCATGTATTGGCAAAGTTATACACAATTATTTTTCTTTTTCCTAGACATGTACAATGAATTTAATTAATACATGGTGCTTTAATAGATTTATTTTTCAACTTGAATAAATTGCCATTAAATTGAAAAGTTGTCATACTAAGCATTCTTAAAAAAAAATTACAAAAAAAAAAGTTTCCATTTGTCAATTTCACGTACACATTTTCTCTCCATCTCCATTATTTTAACAAAATGGTTTTTTTTTTATTTTTTTAAAGTATCAATAGTGGAAGTTCTCCATCCTGATACCAATTACTAATTACCCTTTTGATTTTAGGCATAAACAAAGCTTTATACATTGACCCTATATTATTCTCAAGTAGTTGGGTACACGTAAGGTCTTTCTTCTTTTTTTTTTCATTCCAAAAAATGACTAAAAAATGCTCATCCTAAGTTTTGATCTTTGATTTACTTGTAAATTAAGGTTAGCTGGCTGGTCAAATTTTACATGCAAGTGAGAGAGTCATACACCCAACAATCCTTTGAAAATGTATCATGTTCTCTATATATTGCCAACGTTTTTTACGTTTCAACTTTCGTCTAAGGTAACATCTCTTTCAATGCATCAACCTAATTAACAACTATAAAAATTTTCAATCATTAGCTAGAAATTGATCATATATCCCTTTCTTCATTTTTTTTTTATTTATTTAATTTATCTTCTTTTAGGAGGCCATTTGACTTAATTTCCTTCATGGATTAAAATATTCATAAATCTTTGATGGGTAATTCTATTGCGTTCTCTGTAAGATACATCCATTGATCATGAGCTTTTGGATTTATTTAAGTTAATTGGGCTCATCCATTGGATTTGCTCTAAATAAAATAGTTAATTTTACAAGTGATCATCATACATGTTTTTTTTTAATGAAATCATCATACATGGTATTAGATGTGTAAGTTAGAATTTTTCTAACTTTGATATATCCACAATATTTTCATCTTTAATAAAGTACTTACTTAAAAATATTGTCCCTAATTTAATAATTTTAAGTTTTATAAGCTTACAAAAATTTTCATTGATATTGATTTTTTATATATTTTATTGATGTTAATAATATTTTAGTAGCTTCGGTATTTTCGTAAAATTAAATTTTTGATATTTTTGGAAACAGTAATATTTTAATTATTAATTGATTTACAAACAAAGCCTTGCAAAGGAGTAAAGAGAAAAAAAAACAATTTAACCCAAAATATCACATATTCACATGAACTTCGTAATCACATTTGGTAACTTCTTGAATATACATGATAAACAATTTTTTTTATTTTTATTTTTTCGTACTGATGCAAACAAATAATTATTTTACTTCTATTTTTTATACAATTTAAATTTATGCATTAATAATTAGGACTATTGTTTGTGTAAGTTATATGTCATTATGCTACGAATTAATCCATGGTTAGCTTATTAAGTAATTTTGACTTTAGAAACTTTCTGTGCAATTTAATGTGGTAACTGGTAAGTGCTTCTTAGAAATTTCCAAAAAAATGACATTGATATTTTTCTATGGAAGAAATGACATTGATATATTGTTATTGACTTTTTCTTATAAAAGAAGAAACAGAAAACGCACAAGGATTACTGTTAATGGAGTGTTGTTACTGGACCAGTCGGTTGCTCTTTAAATCGGACAAATCTAAACGCGGGGGTTCACGCGTAAGAACTTTTGTCGTCCATTTACCTGTGTTTGTGTGTGGAATCGCCATTTAGTAGTTTTTATTAAATGTTATTTTTGTATTTATGAATTCAAATTTAATAAGTATATAATATTATTATTAATTATTATTATTGTTTTAATACTTTTTATTTTAAAAAACAAAATAAATGAAGTCTTTAAATATAATTGTTATTTCTTAAATGTTCCTAAGGTTTGACATATTTTCAATTATGTTCTTGAGTTTTATAAAATATCAAAAATATTTTTATATCTTAATGGTATTAATTTTTCATCTATTACTATTCTTAAGTTCTGATATCAATTTCTACGAATCAATACAAATTTTTAATCGATGGTTAATATTGACCTAGTTAATGGTTTTTGTGTATTTATTGAAGGTAATAATTTGTCTAAAAAGCTTATTATTTTGTTGTATAAATCTAATTTTCTTCTATATTTATTACAATTGCATAATATATTATGTTCTTCATTATGTTGGTTACTTAATTCTAATCCTGAATCTATTAATTGTTTTTTTAAATTAAAAATTACTCTTTCATTTATTAAATCTAATAATTCTAACTTATGTACTAATAATTCTAACTTATGTACTAATGATTCTATGTTCATAGAGTATTATCTTGATAAATCATATGTGTTGAATGTATATTATTTTATCATATTCTTAGTATACAATCAGGTTTTTCTTGTGTACATACAATGTATTTATAATCTTCAAAGAAGTAATATCCAAATATTAAGTTGTTGAATTCTTCTTCCTCTATTCTCACATATTTTTTACTAAAATAGTCTTTTAATGTCCTTAAAACAGGATGGTCTATGATGCTTGTAATAGCTTTAATATAATTTGTATAGATATCTAATAAGGTGTTAAATCTTTTAAAATTTTCAAGACAAGTTTCATAGTCCTCATTTTTAAAATATTCATTTAAATGATAGAGATAACTTTTATCAAATGTTTCTAATAGAATTAGACTTTTATCTTTGATTTCCATTAGAATTATTAGTTGTTTATTTTTAAAAATAAATTCCATTTTCCTGTTTTAACAATATTATGTTTTGTTGTAAGCAAATACTTAAACATTCAAGACTCTTAACTAACTTAAATTTATAATTATCATACATGAATTTGATGGGTACACCACGGTCTTCCCTTCTGTTCATCTTCTTTTGTTACACATGTTATGCCTCAGCTTTGCTTACACCTCAATGCCCTCCTGGCCATAGTGAGCCTTCTGCATCCATACATAAATGGTGTCCAATAGTTGACTTACTAGAGAAGAGTAAATGAACTCCATTTTATTCATAGTATAGTAATTATTACAACTTAAGGCCAACTAAGAACATTGAAAGGGGTGCTTAGTTGCTCATAGTTACTGGATATAACATTATTGGTTTTGAGATTTCTAGATAAATAGGTTTTCTATGCTAGAGAATAGAGAGCTCTGGATTTCTGTGTATTCGTATATGTTTTGAAATGATAATAAGGGTTTCTTTTATAGAACAAGGAATCCCTATTTACAAGATTAAAATTATTATTTTGCCCTTGTTCTAATAATTCATCTATTTTTTCTACTTTAAAGGATAACCATTACTTTTTTCGTTAGCACATGTTGTCGACTAAGATATGGGGTCTACATCTTTATTTCTTTTGTAGTCTTCTGCCAACAGCTTCTTTTCTTATTTTTCTTTATCATTTTCTATCGACAATTCCTTTGATGAGGTTGATGATGACGCATCTTCATCTTCTCGGTCTTTAATGTAGAGAATGCATCTGTGGTCTTTGGTGACTTTTCTGGTATAGAAGCAGAATATCTTCCTTGTTTTTTGTCCAATTTTTAGGTTGTTACAATTAAAATTGGTTTCATATTTAGTGATTTTTTCACCATCTTCTTCTGGCAGAGCCATGCTACTATGAGAAATAATAATGACTTTACTAATTGAATAATTTACTTTAATTTCAGTAGAATTTTCAATCTTCCTGAGTTCATAGTAAATTTGGCTTAACATTTGTCCTCTTAATACACAGAGTTCTTCTATGTTGAATTCATTTTTTGGAAGTGCCTTTGGTTTGGGAACCTCCCTATTTGTGTTGGAAATTCCTATCTTGATGAAGTGGCAGGGACTAATACTTCCTTCCTCATTCCAGTCCATTAATGAACTGAAAAATCTAAGATAAACAGGTTTATCACCTACTTTAATTTTTCTTCTGAAATTCTTAATTGCTCTTTTAAAATTTTCTTGGAAATAATTTAATTCACTTAAATTAATTCCTGAATATATATTTTCTATTAATCCTGCATGAAATGCTTTATACACAAATATTAGATCAACTCCTTCCAATATATTGAATTTACTTCTTGTAAGAAATTCCTTGTCTGTAGAATTTCATATCTTCAATATGTTATTGGTTAAAATATGTATATAATAATATAATTAAACATATATATATATATATATATATATATATAAATACAAATATCTTGATATTATTTGTCCAATTTATATATTATGGTGTTGCATTTCATACTAGATTATATCATTTTAAAATTTATACAACAAAAAAAATCATTTTTATGAAAACCCTAATTTGAAAAGAGAATTGCAATATTGCTATCGCACCTCTCACCTATCGGACTCAAAATCTCGAATCATTATTCTCCATTTTACCAGGCGCTAGTCATCATCCCTATCACATCCTATATTCATCCTCCATGTCATGTGATCTAGTCATTGTCCTTGTCTTGTGCTATTTTTATCATCCTTATCATGTGCTCTGTTCATTATCCTTTTTCCAACTGCTACTCTTCAGCCTCTCCCAACCACTATTCTTCACTACTACAAAAATGGGCTTTAAAATAAGTTTTTAACCGACTTTAAATGGAAAGACTTAAAATTTAAAGTCGGTTCAGGCGTTGAACCGACTTTACGTTTAAATTCGGTTCACTCGATGAATCGACTTTAAAGTTTTTTTTATACATATTTTACTAATTTTCTACTCTAGTTAAGAACATGTATTTAATGACATATAAATTTATATAACAACTTTGTTATTATTAAGGTTTTTTTAAATAACTACACTACTTCAAATCACAGATATTTTAATGAGCATTATATTGTTGGATCATGTCTTTCCCATTTGATAATACTTATACAAAACCTACATAATAAAAATAATAACATACATATGCAAAACTTTATACACATAATATATAAAAAATAATGCAAAGTGAATAATAAATGCGTAGGATTAATAGAAATACTTACAAGAGATGAAGTGACAAAATGAAGAAAAAAATGATGTTTTGTAAGTGGAAAAATGGGTATAAAAATTTGAGTATTTCGCTCAAAAAAGTAGGGGAATTGGAAAATAATTTGGAGAGGAAGAAAACTCACTAAACGGTGCTGGAATTGAAGCTCGATTTTGGGTTTTGGGTATTGTTTACAGCATTGCAAATTAAAAATTGTGTCTAATAGGAGAAGAAAGGAAAGATAAGGAAAAATCCACGTGTATAGCGTCGGTTCAACGTGTCGTTTGACGTGTTGAACTGAAGTTATACGTGGACGTAGCGTCAGTTCTAAGTGTCAACCGACTCTACACACATGGATAGCGTCGGTTGACACAGAGGACCGACACTACATCCACGTGTGTAGCGTCAGTTGACACATAGAACCGACGCTACGTCTACGTGTAGCATTGGTTCAACACGTCAACTGACTCTATACGTAGCGTCAGTTCTTCACCAAACCGATTTTAAATTCATTATAAGTAATTTTTTTCCAAAAACTGACTTTACATATCGACTTAAATGTCACATTTTGTAATAGTACTCCAACAATAACAACGTGTCGTACTAGATCTTCAACAATAATAGGTAATTCAGCCGCTGTTTTTTCATCTTTACCTTGTAGATAATGAATCAGTAATCATGTATTTGTCTCTTTATAGTAGAAACTAGAGTGATGGAAATTTTAGGATTAATACTTGCACTTGTATAAAGCCCTTGGATAGAAAGTTATAGCAATACTTGAGTGCACTTGTTTCAACTATTATTTATTCAAAAAAAATTTGATATCAGACCAAATGATGTATGGGATATCAGGCCAAATAAAATTTTTATTTATTAAAAAAAATTTGTATCTTTTGTTTTCAATCACTCGTCTCTTTCTAGTAGCAATCAAAAATGCATATTAATTAGGAATACGGAGGAGAGAGATTTTTATTCATCTTTAAGAAGATGAACACTACATGGCTTTGAAGAAAGGAAGGGAAGAAATGAAATATAGGGACGAAAAAAATAACTATTTATGGATTTCGTAGAAATTCGAAAAAATGGTATTTTTGTCTTTAAATTTTTTCATATGGGTGCTTGTCTATTGCGATTAATAGGCATATTAATTTTTAACTTCCACGAATGAAATTTTTCCTAGTTTAAGGTTGGAAAATCCCATATATATATTGTTACTGTTATATATTGCTCCTTAGTGAGAAAATTAGAAAAGTCTCACATTGGTTAGGAATGAAGATGGATGTTGGATTTGGGGCTATAAATAAAGCCCTCCTTCACTATTTGTAAACATCCCAAAGTTTGTAAATCTTCCTCTCTTTTGTAAGGGTAATTGATTAGCTCAATTTTGCCCAATTAGTTGTAATTTTGGAGTTCATCCATTTGGAGATAGTGGAAGTGGTCAACGACGCCCGAGGACCTAGGTAACATTTATACCGAACCTCGTTAAATTTCTGGTATTATTATTTTTCTGCTTTAATATTTCTGTTTCAATAGCTGTTTTAGTTTATTTTAGCATTATATTTCCAATAGCATTATTTTGTCGGGTTAGCTTGAGTTCTATTCATTTAAATCATAAGTGAATAGTAACTACTTAGAATAGGGAAAATATACCCGATTTTCCCAACAATTGGTATCAGAGCCGAAGGTTTTCTACCTAGGCATTTGTTTGTATTCCGTTTGTTTGCTATTGGAATATAGTTGCTAGTTGTTGTAATTTGAAGAAATGGCGGAAGAAAAATTTCTTTCAAACAAAGGCCAGTCATCCACGTCAAGCAGAACTATGGTGATGAATGCAAGGTTCGAGGTGGAGAAGTTTGATGGAACCGGTCATTTCGGCATGTGGCAAGGCGAAGTTTTAGACGCTCTGTTTCAACAAGGTCTAGACATCGCCATTGAAGAAGAGAAACCAGATGGAGTAGATGAAGTAGAGTGGAAAAATATCAACCGATTGGCATGTGGTACAATCCGTTCGTGTCTCTCAAGAGAACAAAAGTACACGTTCATGAAGGAGACATCCGCAAGTAAGTTGTGGAAGGCGTTGGAGAACAAGTTCATGAAGAAGAGTGGACAAAATCGGCTCTATTTGAAGAAGAAGTTGTTCCGGTTTGAATACCTTCCAGGTACTACAATAAACGACCACATTACTGCTTTTAATCAATTAGTAGCAAATTTGTTAAATATGGATGAAACTTTTAAAGATGAAGATTTAGCCTTGATGTTGTTAGCCTCCCTTCCTGATGAGTTTGATCATCTTATTACGAGCTTACTCATTGGGAAGGATAAAGTGTCTTTTGAGGAAGTTTGTACTGCTTTGTATAGTTATGAAATTAGAAAGAAAGATAAAAGAGAAAGCAGGAATGAAGCAGCAGAGGCATTGTCTGTAAGAGGACGTCCGCAAACACAACATAAAGGAAGGAGAGGTAGATCTCTATCAAAAGGAAGACTTGGTAAAGATGAATGTGCCTTTTGTCATGAGAAAGGCCATTGGAAGAAAAATTGTCCGAAGCTGCAAAAGAAAGGAAAAGCTGTGCAATCTGATGCATGTGTAGCTGAAAGCAATTCAGATTCAGATTTTGCATTGGTTGGTTCGTCAACATCATCTCATCCTGGTGATTGGATTTTTGATTCAGCATGTACTTTCCATATGTCTCCTAACAAGGAGTGGTTCTTTAACTTTGAAGAACTAGACGGTGGATTTGTTTTCATTGGTAATGATTATCCATGCAAAGTTTTGGGAATCGGTACAATTCGTTTGAAGAATCAAGATGGTTCAACCAGGGTCTTGATAGATGTTCATTATGTTCCAGATATGAAGAAGAATCTCATTGCTGTGGGAGTCTTAGAATCAAAAGGCTTCACTGTGACCATACAAAATGGGGCATTGAAGGTTACTTCTGGAGCACTTGTGGCGATGAAAGGTGTTCGGAAGAATAACCTGTACTACTACCTTGGTAGTACGGTTATTGGGGACTGACATCAGTGACGATTTCGAGATGAAGAAAGAGATTTAGAAACTACCAAGTTGTGGCATATGCGTTTGGGACATCTTTGGTGAAAAAGCTTTCTGATTCTAGTAAAGCGAGGCACGTTAAAGGTGCGAGAACCGACAAGTTGGAATTCTGTGAGCATTGTGTATTGGGGAAGCGAGAAAGAGTAAGCTTTGTCGCTTCTTCATAATACAAAGGGCATTTTGGATTACATCCATACTGATGTATGGGGGCCAACAAGAACTCCATCCATGAGTGGCAAACATTATTATGTCACTTTCGTTGATGACTTCTCCAGAAGAGTTTGGGTGTATCTCATGAAGAAAAAGGATGAAGTGTTAGGTATTTTTCTCAAGTGGAAGAAGATGATCGAGACTCAGACTGGTAAAAAGATCAAGCGTCTGAGGTCTGATAATGGCATTGAGTACACAAACGATCCATTTATGAAAGTTTGTGAAGAAGAAGGGGTAGTGCGACACTTAACTATTCGAAAAACACCACAACAAAATGGAGTTGCAGAACGTATGAACCGGACTTTGCTGGAGAAGGTTCGATGTATGTTGTCAAATGCTGATTTAGGCAAGCAGTATTGGGCTGAGGCTGTGGCCTATGCATGCCATCTCGTCAACCGTCTACCATCGTCTGCTCTTGAAGGCAAAACGCCTATGGAGGTATGGTATGGAAAACCTGCTAGAGATTACGATTTCTTACATGTGTTTGGTTCAATTGCATACTACCATGTAACAGAATCAAAGTTGGACCCAAGAGACAAGAAAGCCATTTTTTTGGGGATCCCTTCTGGTTCTAAGGGATATCGACTATGGTGCCTTGAAACGAAAAAGATAATCTTTAGCAGAGATGTTACCTTTGATGAATCTGCATTGTTGAGAAAGGTAACGAAGAAGATTGATGGCACTTTAGAGCAGGTGTAGCAAACTCCGAAACAAGTGGAGTTTGAAAGAAAAATTGTTAATCCAGTTAGTGAAGATAAGACAGAAGTTGATCTTCCATTGACAGAAGATGAATCAGATGAAGAGGTTTTAACCCAAGAACCTCCACAGCAACAAAAAGAAACTGTAGTTGATAGGCCACAACGACAAAATGTCAAGGTACCTGCTCGATACAAGGATTTTGAAGACCTACCTGCTCAATTTAAGAATACGGTAGCCTGTGCACTTTCAGTTGTGCATGATGATGTTCCTTCCATATATAAAGATGCAATCAGAAGCCCTGAAGTTGAAAGATGGAAGGAAGCCATGGATGAAGAACTTCTGTCCATTTAGAAGAATAAAACATGGAAGTTGACACAACTACCTAATGGCAAGAAGCCAATTGGATGCAAATTGGTGTATGCAAAGAAAGATGGATTTCCTAACAAAGATGGTATTTGCTACAAGGCAAGGTTGGTGGCTAAGGGCTACGATCAGAAGGAGGGAATCGATTATAATGAGGTATTTTCTCCAGTTGTAAAACATTCGTCCATTAGAATTTTGTTGGCCTTGGTAGCACAGTTCGATTTGGAACTAGTTCAACTTGATGTGAAAACCGCGTTTCTACACGGTGACTTAGAAAATAAGATCTATATGTCTCAGCCAGAAGGGTTTAGTGTTACTGGTAAAGAGAATTGGGTTTGTAAGTTGAACAAATCATTGTATGGATTGAAGCAATCTCCAAGGCAATGGTACAAACGATTTGATCAGTTTATGTTGCAACAAAAGTATACCAGAAGCACACATGATCATTGTGTGTATTTTCGCAAGCTACAAAATGAGTCTTTCGTCTATCTCCTATTGTACGTCGATGATATGTTGATTGCATCAAAGAGCCAAGCAGAAATTGAAAATTTGAAGGCTCAACTAAGTCAGGAGTTCGAGATGAAAGATTTGGGAGAAGCCAAGAAGATTCTCGGTATGGAGATAAGTAGAGACAGGAAGAAGGGGAAGCTTAGTTTGACCCAGAGTCAATATTTGAAGCGGATACTACAACGTTTTGGTATGAATGAACAGACACAACCTGTAAGTACTCCGCTAGTTCCTCAATTCAAGCTTAGTGCTCAATTATCTCCTAAGAATGATGCAGAACGAGAATATATGGCAAAGGTACCATATGCAAATGCAGTTGGTAGCTTGATGTATGCAATGGTGTGTACAAGACCTGACATTTCACATGCGGTTGGTGCTGTAAGCAGGTACATGCATGATCCTGGTAAAGGACATTGGTTGGCTGTGAAATGGATTCTACGGTATATTATAAATACTGTAGATGTTGGTTTAGTATTTCAACAGGATAATACCATTGGTCAATGTGCAGTCGGATATTGTGATTCTGACTATGCAGGAGATTTAGATAAGCGTCGGTCAACTACTGGTTATGTGTTTACTCTTGCTAGAGCACCAGTCAGTTGGAAGTCTACTTTGCAGTCCACAGTTGCTTTGTCTACTACAGAGGCAGAGTATATGGCAGTTACAGAGGCTGTAAAGGAAGCTATTTGGTTACGAGGTTTGCTTGAAGACTTGGGAGTTGGTCAAAAACATATTAAGGTGTTTTGTGATAGTCAGAGTGCTATTCATTTAGCAAAGAACCAAGTCTACCATGCACGTACAAAGCACATTGACGTTCGTTATCATTTCGTGCGAGAGATTATTGAAGAAGGTGGAGTACTAGTTCAGAAGATTAGTACGATAGAGAATCCCGCAGATATGATGACCAAGGTGGTAACAACAATCAAGTTCAAACATTGTCTGGACTTGATTAACATCCTACAAATCTGAATTGGCACCGGCGTCGTTGATCTAGCAATTGAAGAAATCATTTAAAACCACTAAGTCGCTAAGGTGGAGATTTGTTATATATTGCTCCTTAGTGAGAAAATTAGAAAAGTCTCACATTGGTTAGGAATGAAGATGGATGTTGGATTTGGGGCTATAAATAAAGCCCTCCTTCACTATTTGTAAACATCCCAAAGTTTGTAAATCTTCCTCTCTTTTGTATGGGTAATTGATTAGCTCAATTTTGTGCAATTAGTTGTAATTTTGGAGTTCATCCATTTGGAGATAGTGGAAGTGGTTAACGACGCCCGAGGACCTAGGTAACATTTATACCGAATCTCGTTAAATTTCTGGTATTATTATTTTTTTGCTTTAATATTTCTGTTTCAATAGCTGTTTTAGTTTATTTTAGCATTATATTTCCAATAGCATTATTTTGTCGGGTTAGCTTGAGTTCTATTCATTTAAATCATAAGTGAATAGTAACTACTTAGAATAGGGAAAATATACGCGATTTTCCCAACAGTTACTATCAATAAGTTTCAAGGTGAGTGCCTTATATTGAGTTCGGTATAGTGCCAAACCTATTCTACATTTTTGGATTTTGTCCAACTCCACTTGGAATAGAAGTCTAAGTTAAGTAAGAGGTAGGGGTCAATGCAAATGATAAGGTAGAAGAACTATGAACTCAACTAGAAGAGTAGTAGGAGACCACTTTTTGATATCAAAAGGTGGCCTTTAACATGCCAAATCTTAAGTCTCTAAATTTTATTACAATGTGCTTCATGTTGAAATTTGAGTTTTATAACATTTGAATCTTATAAAATTTCAATGATTTTGGATGTGTGAAATTATTAGTATTTTAGATTTTGAATTCAATTTTTACCTAACATCTTAATGGATTATAGATATTTTTTTATATTTCAATATCATTTGATGACAAATTTACAATAATTGAAGAGTTAGTGTAAACAAAGCAATGGATTCTTCATCAATTGCATCTATTTCTGCATGTTTTTTACCCTGTGTTTTTTTATTTACTTGCATGACCATATTATTTATTGTCAATGTCTAATACTTTTTTCTATAACTATATATGACTTTAGATAAAAATAAGGATACATTTTATATGACTAAGGAGTGAAAGTGCAACATAACCAACTCAAGTAGAAGATTATATAACTACTTCACTTTCTGACCTCTACGTTACTTCTAAAGAAGAAGGTAAGTTTCCTCTAGATCTAGTAGTGAAACATGGGCATATTTTAGCATAGATGGGGTTGGGCAACATCGCAAAGCAATATGAAAATATTGTAAAAAACAATATAAGTATATGTCAAGCAAACCTGACACGTCAAATTTTATTGCACACATTTACATTGGATGTGATAAGTTTACCTATAGAGTGCTTGAGAAGAAAAAAACTTTAGCTTTCCCTAAGCAAGGAAGTCTAATACCTCACACTTTTAATGTTGAAAGATGTAGGGAAAAATTGGTGATGATGATAATAAAAGATGAATTTTCATTTATTATCATAAAAGGTGAAGGATTTAAGGAGTTTATTAAAAAATTCAACCTTTGTTTAAAATCATTTCTCAGTGGAATATTGCAAGAGATTGTTTGAATTTGTACGTTACTGAAAGAGTTAAACTGAAAAAGTTGTTGAATAAAAGTAGTTAAAGAATATGTCTTACCATTGATACTTGGACATCTTGTCAAAATTTATGTTATATATGTTTGAATGCTCATTTTGTTGATAGTGGTTGGAATTTACAAAAGCTAATGTTGAACTTTTGTCAAGTTCCAAATCATAAAGCTAGTGTTGATAGTGGTAGAGCTATTGAAGCATGTTTGTTAGATTGGGGCATTGATAGGATATTTTGTATTACAGTTGATAATAAAAATTCTAATAATATTGCACTTACTTATTTGAAGAAATGTGTTAATGGTTAGGGTAATGCAATTTTAGAATCAAAACACTTACACATGCGATGTGATGTACATATTTTGAATTTAATTATTAAGTAGGATTTGAAAGACTACAACATATCAATAAATAGGATTCATGTTGTTGTAAGATATGTGAAAGGATCACCAATTAGACTTCAAAAATTTAAAAGTGCTTTTGAGATGGAAAAACTCTCTACTCAAAAACTTGTTTGCTTAGATGTTACGAAAAGATGGAATTCAATTTATTTGATGTTAGATTCTACAACATATTTTCAAAACGCATTTGAGTGGTTAGAGATCACTGATTTAGGGTACTATCAATATTTTTATCAAGGTGGAATTAAATAAGCTCCGACTACAATTGATTAGGATAGTGTAAGAAATTTCATCCAATTTTTGAAAGTTTTTTATGAAGCAAATTTAATGTTTTCTGGATCTTTGTATGCGACTTCTAATTTCTTCTTGGATTGTAATTTTTTTATTCATGATCAACTTAATACATGGAGTAAATATGAGGATTACATTATGATGAAGATGGCAACAGAGATGAAGGTAAAGTTTGACAAATATTGGTGAGAATTAGCTAAAATGAATATGATGTTATTTGTATCTGTTTTACTTGATCCTAAGCACAAAAGGTGATCTTTATATCTAAGTTTGCTAGAATTGTGTAATTGGGATGAGATTGAGATATCAATAAGTTCAAAAATGGTGAAAAAAACTTTGGAATACATGTATGAGGAGTATCGTAAAGCTTATTTTCCTTCAAGCACAAAAGAATCTTCTCAAATTTTAGAAATGGATACATAAGGTTTTGGTTTAGAAGCAGATGCATTTCAACTTTATGCTTCTTGTAAGAGAAAGTGTTTAAAATAAGTTCACACTATGGAAAACAAATTTGAGGTAGAAATATACTTACAAGAAGCATTGGTTGATATGATCATAAGAAATTTGATATTTTAAGTTGGTGGAATGTTCATTCCTCAAGATTTAAGATTTTTTCTTTGATAGCTTGAGATGTATTGGTCATATGGTATCTACTGTAACATCTGAATCTACATTCTCTATTGATGGTCATACAATTAGTTTATACCGGACTTCCTTACCTTTTACAAATGTATGATCCTTGATCTGCACTCAAAATTGGAATCCTTATTCTCCAATCATTGATATCCAAGAGTCACTCGATGAAATTGATGCTCTAGAATCATGTATATTACATAAAACTTTTAAATATATAATTTGAATGTATATAGATCTAGTCGTTATCATATTATATCATAACGAAAATGTTTTGCATATTATTGTATTTATTATTAAGTTATTTATATTTCTAACTTTTCAATTTTTCATCGTGCAGATGTTATGGATAATATTGGTGACTTAAACCTTGAATAATTATCTCAAGCGGTTCGTGTTATTATTACTATTTATCGGAGAGTGAACTTTAATATTTTTAAGCTTTATGTTTAAAAAAAACTATGGATATTTGGAGTTAAATTATATAATTGATGTTGAATGTTTTTTCTTTTAAATCATTTTTGTTGAATTATTTTTAATCATATTGTCAAATTACTGTTGAATTTCTATGAATAATATTTTTATTTTAAAGTTTTCTTTGATTTTATGTAATTTTTTATTTTATAAGTTTAAATTATGATTTTGACCCTATCTGATCATATCATTTCGATCGAATTTAGATTTTGATTTATTCAGACTCACATTTACATCAAATCAAATTTGGATTGAATAATTTTTAATTTTCTTCGGATCAGATCGAATTCAAATTTTTTTAAAAATGGTAATTTCAAACCGACACTCAATTTTACTAAAAATATTACACCATATTATTTGAAATTTATTGTGAATTTATGATAAATAATTTGTTTCCTCAAAAATCAATTAATAATAAGAAAATATCAACATTTAATTGATTAAGAAAGTTAGTATCTAGTGTTAATATCATGGGCATGATTGTTATACAATACTAAAAATATTGATGTATAATTTTTATATGGTTATATATTTAATTGTAAAGTAAAATTATATAAATTTATAGAAATATAATATGAGTAATGGGTATATAGATAAATTGTACTTAATATTTTACTTAGTTTGAAAAATCAATTTTAAAATTATATATTTTGATTTTTTCTTTTATCTCAAATAAAAAATATTTTTATTTTAAAATATAAGAAAAATAAAAAAAATAAGAATAAATAGATTTTTCTACCACAAATTTGGAAATTGTTATAAAAATACCATTAAATGTTTTTGTTATTTTGATACTATTAAACTTAAAAAAATGTTATAAAAGTATTACCGAACTTTTTTTAACTTCTATACAATTAATTTTTATTAATTATTGCTACAAAAATATCATCAACTTACTTATAATTTGCTATTAACTCTCCTTAATTGATTTACGAAGATGGTATTTTTATAACATTTATAAAATTTAATAGTATAAAAGTAACAAAAAAATTGATGGTATTTTTATAATATTTACAAATTTTAATGGTATAAAAATAACAAAAATATTCGATAATATTTTTATAACAATTCTTAAAGTTTGATATTAGAAAAATATATTCTAAAAATAAATTAAATATTAATTTAAATAAATTTTTATAATGAAATTATTTTGATAGATGAAAAATTAAATATTATATTAAATATAAATTATTATTTTAAAATATTTATTATTAATTTTATTTAATTATATTATATAAATTATCATTAAATAAAATAATTATAATATATTTTAATATAATTTACTATAATATAATTATATTTAAGTTATTTAGTGGAATAAATATACCATATATAGTTAATACAGGAATTAATGAAGTATGCGATCGATATCACTAAAATACTACCCTTTTTCTTAGGTTTTGTTGGAACCCCATTATCCACGCAACGGAGAGCAACCCATCTTCTACTATATTGTTTACGAGTTTTTCTTTTCTCTTGCTATAAGAAAAAAAGGTGGCATGAAATATATTTGTAAATAGCTATGCAGACAAAATGTACAAAGCAATACAAATCATGAAAAATCCTTTTCAAAAACAATAAAAATAATATTTTTTAAAATTCATAATTATAAAAATAAAATTATTTATACGTTGATAATATATTATTATAATAAAAAAAACATTCCATCGTTTAATATTAAATTATATTTAAATTAAATTAATCTTATTTAATATGTAACTCGATCTAATAATTAAAATACATGTAATATTATTAATATCTTATTTTTATTATTACAAATTATATAAATATTCTATTATGTAATTTTTTTAAATGTTTTCAATTTTTTTTAAGGAAAAATTTTAAATTACATCCATCATCTATCATGTATTCACAGTGGTTATTATATTAAAACAAATTTCCCTTAAATCGAAATTTTATGGCTCATATTAACTTTTAGAAAAAATCTAACTCAAACTTATCTGACGTATCTTACTTTTTCTAATTTTCTGTAAGCTAGAATAATTCATTATTTATTTTGTAATTTTATTTTGGTATAAGAAAAGCACAAGTCCTAATTTTAATTGGAAAAAGGGGCCTGACTTTTAGGAGTTAAAATTTGTTTGATTAAGTTTGTTTAGGGATTTTTTTAAAACTAATTTTGTAAGCAATTTTTAATTTTTAAATTTAATTTTTTAAAATAAATATTGTTTGATAATTAGTTTTATTTATCTAAATTTAAAATTATGTTAGAATTCAATTTACATATTTTTTATTATTTCTGAAATTTAAAAAAATATATTTCAAGGATCAGTTATGTTTATATTTTTTATTAAGAATTAAAAAAATAAAAGAAAATAAAATTATTTAATATTTATATTTTTCTAAATAAATTAAAAAAAATAAAACTCAGATCTTAATTAATATCTTTGTAGCACACATGGCTATCATTGCAAAATTTGTAATTTAATAAATGGAGATGAAAATGGAAGACAAGCGTGTGGGGTTTTTGATGTGACTTAGATTCAGGGTGAAAATTTGACGAACACGTGTATAAAAGATTTGGACTTCTGTATTTATTTATTTTAATTAGAGGGAAGGACGCGGGTTTGTAACTGTGATACATTCGGAATATTCTCCCCACCCAAACCCATAAGAGTAATTTTGCATGCATATTATTTAAGTATAAAGTCATACGTTAGTTTAAATTAAATGTTAAATTAAATTAAATGCAACGCTCGAACAGTTACGGAATACTTATTAAAAAAGGTTAATTACATGTTGATTAATATCGTGTAATATTATATAATAACAATTTTTTTTTACCAAAATGGCCCTAAACCAAAACACATCCTTTACATTTTTCTTCTTTATCTCTCTCCTTATTTTCTTCTTAAGATATTAACTTAAAAATGATGAAATAAAGTTTTCTTCTCTTGGAACTTTCTTGTGTAAACACATCTATTAATCGTTTGAATAAATTTTTTGAAAAATTATAAAAAATAACATCCTAAAACTTATAATAAATAACTCTTCAATGATATTCAATTCTATTAAATAATATTTAACATTAAATTGATCTAAATAGTTATAGTTCAATTTAAAATACTTTTAATATGAAATTATGTTTCATATTTTTTTTAATCGTAAAAAATATATAAGTTAAATATAAGAATATTATTTTTATAACTACAAATTTTAAATATAATATTTTTATTATTTTTTTTAAACTTCTTCCTTATGTTCAAGTTATTAATTTATACTACCTCAAATATCTTTTGGTCAAATGATCAAAGGATAACATTATTATCATACTTATTTTTTAACCTATTGTTTGGACATATAGCTTGATCTTAAGCACGATCCAACTAATAACCCGAGTTGTTAGAAATGACATGCTTGTGTCTATGCCCATAACTACACTCATGGGAGGGACTTACCTATGCTCGCAAGCTTTGGTGTTGTAAGGTCGATCTCAATGCTCGAGCTATAGGGTGGTCAACCTCGAGTTGTAAACGTGTTTTCTTTTACTTTTATACCCCTCTAACACTTTGTAACGTGTATACCTTATGTAATACTCTATATATACATGGGCCTCATGAAAGTGCCACACATTTTCACAAAATTCTCTTACTTCTCTTTAGTTTTTCTCTTTGTAAATTGGATCAATCCCAACATTTTGGTACCCACCGTGAGACTCAGATTCTAAGGTCGAACTTTGGCTTCTGACCACATACTTTTAAGGATTCACCACGAATTTTGAAAGAGGCTTAAAGAGACAAAATACTTATTCTACTTACCCTAGAATCGTGATTATCATGGTAAGAATATGAGTTGAAAGACGATTGAAACTAGTAAATGAGGAAGCAGCGGTAGTATCGGACAACATCTTACCAACCAGTGATAAGACCATAATAGAATTTGACCTCCATTATGAGCTAGCTTGTCAGCTTTTTGAACTAAGGAGGGAACTCGAAGAGACCAGGGAAGAAAACAAGTCACTACCATCATAGTCGGGTCTGGGATCCTCTGAAGGTCGAACTACTAACTTGGTTGGTGGAAACAAGTCATATAGTGTTGTGCCCGAGCCCATCCAGGTCGAGTATGAGGTTGAGAATGATCCACATTCCGGTTCTGTAGGATCCAGTGATGAGTAGTGTTTGTAAGAAAAAAAAAGGCGGGAAGCATTGTTTCATGCATTAGAAGAGGATAACAAAAGGCCAATGAAAAGAAGGAGAAGGGTAAGGCACCCTATAATGTGGATAAGGACTGTGAACAACTATGTGTCTCCCCCTTTTTCAATGAGAAAGAGAATGATGAGCCACTAGCCAAGTTCAATGTTCCCAAGTGCTCGAACTATTAGGGAACAAAAGAGCCGGTTACTCATATGCAACACTTCAAGATGGCCATGGCCTTATGAGCCTAACGCAGAGTAACTTGTGAGCCTCACACAAAGTAAAAGAGATGCTATGATGTGTAAACTATTCACTACCACCCTCTATAACGACGCCCAAAAGTTGTTCAATAACTTGGCACCTCGTACCACCACCTTCTTCTCACAACTTACCAAGTTGTTTATTACCATTTATGCCCGTAACAAGCCAGTAAGGAAGGAGTCGTACAACCTATTCTCAATTGTTCAGAGAAAATATGAGTCTACAAAAGAATATATGAAAATATTTAGAAAAGAAAAGCTAGAGATCTCTGACTACCCAAACTCTATTACGATAGAGGCCTTTAGGTTGTGTCTCCTAAGGGATTCCAACCTATTCATATAACTAACCAAGAAAGTCCTTCACACTTTGGAGGAAGCATATAGAGAGGTAGGGAAGTTTGTCAACCTCGAAAGAGAGTTGGGTCTGGTTAAGAGCAGCCAGATAGGTGTGGAAGTTGCACCAAAAAAAGATAAAAAAAGATAAGTCTTGACAAGGCCAACCAAGATGGAAAGATCAATAAAAAGAAGCACTTCGTGCCAAATAACTGGGCTAGTCACCAATAGTCTGGGAATAGAGGACCTTGGGGAAGGTCATTATCTTCCTTTAGGGGTCCATATTTAAGAGTGAGTCTGGCCCAGGTAGTATTATGAATGGAGGAGGAGTTGAATGTTAGATGGCCCCCAAAAATGAGGACTCCACTTAGGGACACATCTAAATGGTGTTCCTTTCACAAGGATGTAGGACATGTGGTGAGAGATTCTAAACACCTTAAGAAAGAGATAGAGGATCTATTATTAAGAGGATATTTAAAGGACCTTGTAGGGAGCAACAATGGTAGAGATAGGTAATAAATTGGGTATGAAGCATCGAAGCCACTCACTCCATCAAGTAGTGGGAGAGACCCCCACAATGAGCCCAATATCAAGACCATCCATACCATACACAGAGAGCCCAAAATCAGTGGGACCATAAGTAACTTGTGCAAGAGGTATGCTAGAGACTTGCAAGGCTTTTCTCATGTATAAAATCTGGAAACATAAGGCCCCATGTTTAGATCACCTTCATGGAGAAGGATGAGGCCTCATCTCATCATAAAGATCCCTTGGTAATCACTTTAAGGATAGATTCCTACGATCTTTTTCCGAATTATGGTTGAAATTAGTAGCTCGATGGATCTTCATTTTCTATCTACAATGAGAGCCATTGGCTTAAGGGAGGTTGGCATCGTAAGGAGGGAGCTGCCCCTGGTGGGCTTCAATAGTAGCACTACTTATATGGTTGGGACTATAATGCTAACTGTCATGGTGAAAGGATTAATAGTAATGACCAATTTCATGGTAATTGATGTCCCAACTTACTACAAAGCCATTATGGGTAATCCATAGACACACAAGATGAAGGCAGTCTCATCCACCTTTCACCAAGTCATTAAATTCCCGACTAATTTGTGTATGAAGAAAATAAGGGGAAACTAGGAGAAGGCCAGGAGCCGCTAAAACTCCACTATGAAGGAGCTCATTCTCAAGTAGCAACCACAGTAAAGCCCCTTTTAAAGGAGACTAGGAGGTAAATGTCTAGCATAGTCTTTCAATTCAAATGAAGTACAAGACCTGCCAATGGGAGAAAAGGGGGGAGTCACCTTTTAAAGATGCATATGGATTTAACAACTGAGATGGAAGAGCAACTATCTTGATTCCTATAGGCGAACTCTGACATCTTCACATAGACCACTGTAGACATGCTTGGGATCGACCAAGAGATCATAACCTATAGCTTAAATTTCAATCCAAAGAGTAACCTGTCCAACAAAGAAAGAGGAAGTTCCCTAGGGAAAAGAATGAGGTGATAAAAGGTCAGGTCCCACCCTTATGGAGATAGAGATTATAAGGGAGATGAACTACCCTACTTGGTTTTCAAATGTGGTACAGGTGAAAAAGGCATGCAGGCCACCCCGTATGTGTGTGGCCTTTATAAACTAAAATGAGGTATGCCCCAAATATTGTTTCCCCCTCCTAGACACATATTTTGGTTACCATTAAATCAAAATGCACCCAGATGATGAGGAGAAAACATCTTTATCACCGAGGAAGAAACCTTCTATTATACTAGGATACCATTTGGATTGAAGAATGCAGGGACCACATATTAATACCTTGTTAAAAAAATGTTTTTCGATCAACTAGGAAAAAACTTGGAGGCATATGTGGACGACATGGTAGTAAATTCAGCACAACCAATAAACCACATTAAAGACTTAGAGGAGATATTTTCCATAATCTGAATGTATGGCATGGGACTTAATCCTAAGATATGTGTTTTCAGTGTTTCTTTATGAAAATTCTTAGGATACCTCACATCTTCCCAAGGGATTGAGGCCAACCTTGACAAGATACAGGCCCTAGTGAGCATCCATGAAGCCTCCTATCAATCTGAAAGGGATTCAACAACTTAACAGAATAATAGTGGCACTGAACAGATTCATCTTCAAATGCATAGACAAGTGTCTGGCATTCTTCAAGATGTTGAGGAAAAATATATCAATTTTTTGGGATGAGGATTGTGACAAGCCTTTGAAGAAATCAAGAAGTACTTGAGCAAGGCTTTTGTCCTAGTCAGCCCTCTCCCAGGAGAAACACTTTACTTATATTTGGTTGTGGACCCTTAGACTTGTAGTGCCATACTCTTAGTCAAAAGAAACAAGGTCCAAAACCCTATCTACTACATCAACCAAATCTTAACAGACGCCTAAAGTAGGTACCCAATAATAGACAAGTTGGCATTTGCCTTGAAAATCAGTGCGCAAAATCTTAGACTCTATTTTAGCTCGTACACAGTGGTAGTACTCACCTATTAACCACTTAAAAGTGTATTAATAAGGGTAGAATTGGGAGATTGACATAAATCGCCATAGAGTTGGGAAAGTATGATATCAAGTACATTGCTATAATAGCCATTAAGGGACAAGCAATAGCCAAGTTTGTGGCTGAGTTTAGTGAGACATTAGAGGTCACTGGTGTTGAGGCATAAGAGAAGGTATGTAACATGGATCAAAAAGAGAGCCCGAATTGAAAGGTATTTGTTGAGGGTGTGCACAATTTCAATGGCACTAGGCTAGGGGTAGTCATAGTTGATCATGATAAAAATTGTTTTGAGTATGCAGTCAGATTGTATTTCTAAGAGACTAATAACATTTTAAAGTATGATGTGGCTATATATGGGGCCATGACAGCAAAAAATCTTAGAGCAAATAAAATCACCTTGCATAACGACTCACGACTGGTAATCAACTAGTACTTGGGGATGTTCGAGGCTAAGGATAGCAAGATGAGGAAATATTTGGAGAGGTTAAGATAGAAGTGCTCAAAATTTTGTAACTTCAAGATCAAGTAAATAGCTAAGAATTAGAATGGTCATGTCGATGCTTTGGCCACACTAGCCTCCGTGAGAGAAGCCAACTACACTCAGGTAGTGATGGTAACGATCCTACATAAGCAAGTTTGGAGGAGGCCAAAAAAGTAGTTAGGAGTATGGATGCCTTTAATAACCCATGGTTCACCTTGATCTTTGACTTCCTAAAAAGGGGAGACCTACCCCAGGATCGCAAAATTGCAATAAATAAAGGCCAAGGTAGGAAAATACGTGATTGAAGGTAACAAGTTGTACAGAAAGACCACACTCAGACTCGAGATCTTGTACATAGCCAGGGAAGGATCTAAATGAGTAATATTAAAATCCTATGAAGGAAAGTGTGGTACACATTTCAAGTGGAAATAGACTATCCCAATGAATTATAAGGAATGGGTACTATTGGCCCATTATGCTAGCAGATTGTACAAGGTACACCCAATAGTGCGATAAGTGTCAAAGGTTTATCCCATTGTCACACACACCTCCAATCACCATGATAAGGGTAGTTATCCCTTGGTACTTCTACAAATGAGGACTCAATATAGTAGGAGCTCTACCCTAAGCCACGGGCCAAAAGAAGTTTTTACTAGTGGCCACCAGTTATTTTTCTAAATGGATTGAGGTAGAACCTTTGGGAAGAATACGAGAGAAGGAAGTGATTCGATTCATTTAGAAATCCATAATTTTTCGCTTCAACCTACCCAAGGAACTCGTTATCGATAATGGAAGATAGTTTATGGGTCATAACATCAAGAAGTTTACCGTCAAATACAACATCAGGATGTATCATTTAATACCATATTACCCTCAAGCCAATGGCCAGGCAAAGTCTTATAACAAGTTAATAATCAACATACTAAAGAAAAGGTTGGATGGTGCAAAAGGAAGATGGGTTGAGGAGTTGACTGGGGCATTGTGGGCTATTAGGACTACTCCCCAATGGAGCACTAACGAGACATCTTTCTCACTAGTATATGGGATTGAGGTTGTGATACCAACTGAGATAACAGTGCCCACTATGAGATTAGCCCTAATAGAGGAGCATAATATAGCAAGTAAGGAAATCGAACTAAACCTTATAGAGGAAAAAAGATATGAGGCCCTGAGGAGGATAACCGAGTAAAAAAGGAAAGTATCAGATTATTACAACAAGACTGTGCATTGCAAAGATTTTTCCATGGGTGATTGGGTTCTCAGAAGGGTTTTCCCTAACAAAAAGGAATGGATGGCTGGCAAGTTGAGTGCAAATTGGGAAGGCTCGTACCAAATAGTCGAGAGGAAGCCAAGAGGAGCCTACTTATTGAGAAGCATTGAAGGAGCTACGTATGGCACAAGTTGGAATGCCTGACACTTAAAAAATACCACTTTTGATGTACCATTTACTATTTTCATGTACTATCTCTGTATAAATAAAGCAATTTCTTTCAAAAAGTGGCACTTTTCTCAAACTTTCATGTCACGAGTTGATCACCTCGATTAGGAACCAGGTAGAATGCTCTAACACCGAAATGGGAGTTGATCACCTCATTCATAGATCAGGTAGAATGCTCTCCCCCAAAATAGCATGTCATGAGTTGATCACCTCGGTTAGGAACCAAGTAGAATGCTCTGACACCAAAGTGAGAGTTGATCACCTTGGTCATAGACCAGGTAGAATGCACTCCCCCAAAAAATTATATGTCATGAGTTGATCACTTCGGTTAGGAATCGGCTAGAATGCTGTGAAACCAATATGATAGTTGATCAACTTAGTCATAGACCAGGTAGAATGCTCTCCCCTAAAAAATTGCATGCACGAGTTGATCACCTCGTTTAGGAACTAGGTAGAAATTATAACACTAAAGTGAGAGTTGATCACCTCAGTTGATACGATTCAAATTATTACATTTTTGTTATGATTTAAAGGTTGATATTTGTGTGAAAATTGCTTTTTATTTTATTATTTAATCCACAAATGTCATTTTCACGGGTATTTTGTGTTTAAAGTGCAATTTCAGGTAAAATCATAATTATGGAGAGGTTTGGGAAAAATTTCAATGACCGGGATTGAGTGCAAATAAAAAGAAAACAAAAGTTCAACATTTGGAATTTCACCACCGGCGAGAATATTCACGCCGCCGGCGAAAATCTTACCGAGAAAATGTTGAAAATCACGCAGGGAGCACAGATTTTGGCAAAGTAATTTCGTCACTGGCCAAGTACATCTCGCCGCCGGCCAAGTACATATCGCCACTGGCCAAATACATCTCGCTGCCGGCCAAGTGAATCTGGCCGCCGGCCACAATTATCCCACCGCCGGCGAGATTTAGCAGAACCGTAATCGTAAGTTTTCCAGAAATCTCACCATGGCGAGAATAACTTCGCCGCCGGCAAGTTTCGTTCGAAAATATTTTTTTATGCTGTTTTGTTCCAAAATTGCCCTCCAAAACCCTAGATCTATATATACATTATGATGGAGAAGGAGGGAACGTCAGAAAGCAGAGTTCAAAGGCATTTTTGGAGAAGAGAAGGAAATTTTGGAGAAACTTGAAGGATCTTCACCATTGTTGCTACCAAGCCTTCATCTTCTAGAGTTTTTCATCTCTTCTCCTTAGTTTTTATATTCTGCAGTTTATTGATTTTTGTTATTCATGGATTCAATTGAAATAATGTTTGTTCTTATTTTCGTTATGAACTAATTCGTTTTTGCTAAGGCTATGATTTAGTTGAATCATGAAAATCTGATTTCTTTTGTTATGGTTATATGAATTCATTGTTTTCAAGTCGAGTATTTATTTCCATGCTTAATGCTTTTAAATTTCTAATCAAGATTTAGATGATTTGTTGAATTATATTGAGACCGAGAGGAGATGTGTAATGAATGCTTCTTGTGATAAATACCGTATGTTGATTGCGAGTTTGACACCTAATGCATGATGTATGTGGTTATTCCAGAAATTCCATAAATCGTAATGTGCTTATTTGTGATTAAATCTTCATAGAAATATAGTCGGTTTTCATAGATAAGTAATTCTAATATAACTTGAGAAAGAGTATTAGATAAGTTTGGGTTTTTCAACCATCACTTCTAACTTTGATTTTCATATAACATAACTTGAAATTGGATTGAATTGATTTAGCGAAATCAAATGCCTTAGCGTTTTTAATCATTTGTGAACAACATTAAATTTTGTTATTTGCTTTAGTTTTATGTTAATTTGATTTTAAAACAATTTCAACAATTCGGTTTTCAAATAAAATTAGGGTTAGTCAATTTCGGTACTTAGTAACGCCATTCCTTGTGGGTTCGATATCCGTACTTTTGTACACTTTATTACTTGAACGATTCGTACACTTGCGAAAATACGCATCAAGTTTTTGGCGCCGTTGTCGGGGAATGGTTTGATTTTATTAATATCGATACTACCTAATCTTAGTTTTAATTTGAAGTTAATTTGCTTTATCATTGTTTCCTTTTTAATTTTGTTTATTTTGATCTTTTATTTTATTTATCATAAAAAAAGGTAACTTTGTGTTGTTTTTGTGCTAGTTAATTTTCTGGTTGTAGGATTGTTGTATGAGACGTACAAGAAGCCTTAACCAATTTCCATTTGATCCAGAGATTGATAGAACATTTAGGCGTCTAAACCGAGAAAGAAGGCGTTCAACCTCACCTTCTAATAGACAATCAACTATGGATCCACCATTTGTTGAGGGAGGTGGAAATCATAGAGCTTTGAGGGATTATGCTGTGCCTAATGTTGCTGGAACTACTTCGGGTATAAGGAGGCCAACTGTTCAAGCAAATAACTTTGAGATAAAACCATCCTTTATCCAAATGGTTCAATCAAATCAGTTTGGGGGAATGTCAAAGGATGATCCAAATGCACATATTGCTTACTTTTTGGAGGTGAGTGATCTTTACAAGATAAATGGTGTGTCTGAAGATGCTATAAGATTGATGGTTTTTCCTTTTTCACTTCAGGATAAAGCCAAGGAGTGGCTAAACTCATTACCACCGGGATCAATTACAACATGGAATGAATTGGTTCAGAAATTCTTGTCCAAGTTCTTTCCTCCTGCTAAGACAGCAAAATTGAGAAATGAAATCACATCTTTTACACAATATGACCAAGAATCATTGTATGAAGCTTGGGAAAGATTCAAAGAAATGTTGAGGAAGTGCCCACATCATGGTATACCAATTTGGCTACAAGTCTCTACATTTTATAATGGGTTGGTTTCAAACTATCGTGCAATGATTGATGCTGCAGCTGGAGGGTCTTTAATGGGAAAAACACCAGAGGATGCTCATGAGTTATTAGAGATTATGGCTGAAAACAACAATCAGTGGCATTCAGAGCGGGTAATTGCAAAAAGACCAGCAACAGTACATGAAATTGATTCAGTGAATGCTTTGTCGGCTCAAGTTGCTGCTCTTTCAAGAAAGATGGATTCTTTGTCATCCAAATTCGAATCCAAACCAACTGCACAATGTGATTTATGTGGTGGAACTCATGCTAGTATCGAGTGCCAAGCTGGAAATCCATTTGCTTCACCAAATGCTGAGCAAGCAAATTATGTTTCAAATTTCCAAAAACCTCAACATAACCCATACTCGAACACCTACAATCTAGGTTTGAGAAATCATCCAAATTTGTCATGGGGAAATAACCAAGGGGAATTCAAACCATCATCATCTTCCTACCAACCCCAAGAGAAAAACAAACAAATTTGGAAGAAATTTTAGGAAAGTTCATTGAGGAGTCTAGAACAAATTTCAGAAATCAAGAGGCAATTAACAAGGATATCCAAAACCAACTGGGGCAACTTTCAAAGCAGATTGCAGAAAGGTCTCAAGGATCGTTGCCTAGTGACACAATAAATCCCAAAGAGCATGTAAAGGCTATCACATTGAGAAGCGGTAAAGAACTTGAATGGCAGGGGAAATCAGAGAAAATGATGGAAAAATCTAAAGAAAAGCCATCAACATCCCAAGATGTTCAACCTTCCCCAAATGCGAAATATGAGCCTCCTATCCCATATCCTCAAAGATTGAATAAGAAAAAGCTTGATAATCAATTTGATAAATTTCTGGATATTTTTAAGAAATTGCATATTAACATTCCTTTTGCAGAGATGTTGGAACAAATGCCCAAATATGCAAAATTCATGAAGGAAATTCTATCAAAGAAGAGGAGGTTGGGAGATTATGAAACTGTCATGCTAAATGAGGAGTGCAGTGCAGTTCTTCAAAGAAAATTGCCACAAAAATTGAAAGACCCAGGGAGTTTTACTATACCTTGCACTATAGGAAGTTGCAATTTTGATAAAGTCCTATGTGATTTAGGAGCAAGCATTAATTTGATGCCACTTTCTGTTTTCAAGAAACTAGGCCTGGGAGAAGTGAAGCCCACTTCAATCTCTCTACAATTAGCGGATCGATCGGTGAAATATCCTCGAGGGGTAATTGAGGATGTTTTAATTAAAGTTGACAAATTTATTTTCCCTGTAGATTTCGTGGTGCTTGACATGGAGGAAGATAGAGAGGTACCGTTGATATTGGGGAGACCATTCCTTGCGACTGGAAGAACATTGATCGATGTTCAGCAAGGAAAGCTCATTCTACGGGTGCAAGATGAACAAGTGACCTTTGATGTTTTTGAAGCAATGAAATTTCCAAGTGAAGTACATTCGTGTTTTCAAATTAACACTCTTGATAGGTTAATCTCAGAAACTTTTGAGGAGAGAACTCTATTACTACCACTAGAAGCTTGCCTTGTGAAATCTGCAACAATTGATGAGGATGATTAGGGAGTGAGACAATGTGCCGAATTACTGGAAGCACTTGATGAATATTTTTCCAGTGATGGAACATTCAAGGAGTTGGGAACAAATGAAACTGCAACCTCAGTGGTAAAGAAGGAAGCCAACAAGATTGAGCTAAAGCCATTGCCATCCCATCTAAGGTATGCCTATACTCTGAATCGTATCCTGTTATTATTAACAATTCCTTGAATGATGAAGAGGAAAACAAGCTATTAGGATTTCTTCTGACTCACAAAACGGAAATTGGTAAAATCGTGCAAGTATACACGGTCACAAGTAATAATATGATAAGTAAAATATCGTTCCCACAGATATTTGTTACTAGTATTCGTTAATTATTAAAGTTATTTCAACCTAATTTTATCCAAACAGTCGATAATTTGATGCAGTTTGACTAACTAACTTTTATAACAAATTGCAAGAAAATTCTAGGATTGCAGTTTCACCAAATTAATCCACTTGAATCATTATATTTTATCTTGATTTATGTTATCGTATTTTAAGTTGTTAACCAAGAACTCCTAATTTATCCATATATCTCTTCCGAGCTCCATACAGACACATCCAGTTAAAATGATTCACTATATTCCTATGCGAATTAAATTCAACTAGATTTATTAAGTTCTAAGTTCTCAAACAGTTACAAATACAATAAAAGTATATTTCTATCTCTTATGTATATACGTTACTTCATCACGAGTAGCACACAAAAATGCCTTTTTCAAGTTTATTAAAGTGTCACATATCAGTTAATTAATCTTCCGATAATTAAAAGCATTAAACATAGATAAAATAAACAACTTAAAAGAGTTCCATAAATCATTCAAAAATACTTAATTCAAGTTTCATAATTTATGCTACACTGCAATCCTAGAACAAATAAATTAGTTCATGGCAGAAATTAAAATTACAACACAACAAAAATAAAACATTGCAGAGAAACAAAAATTAAGAGAAAATAGATTAGGAGAAACTCTTTCACGATTCCTCGATGAAAAATAAATTCTTCCCTTTCTTTCTTCTTAGTTGTCTTCTTTCTCTGTAATTTACCTAAGAAAATACAATACAAAATGTCAAATAAACGTTCTGTGTGTTTTGTGTAACACGTAGAGAGGAAAAGAAATGAAAATGGTAAAGAGAAAAAAAAATAATAAGAACTGTGAGTAACCAAAATGAAAGAAAAACCCAACAAAATAAGAACCCCAACTAATTCCTCGCGTACAGAATATATCCCCCTTTCAATTATTCCTTTTTTTATTATTATTTTTATTTTAAGTGGGGGACAAAAATCTATGGGGAATTAAAATAACAACACATGCGTGAAAACCATTATACGTGTTTCTAATTTTTTTTTCTTTTCACACATGACACGTGTCACCATGTGATTTGCTGAGAGAAATACAGCGGCACGTGGCCGATGTTCATTCGGTGGTAAGGCCGGGCGCATGAAGAACGCGTCGCACAAGATTTTCTCGCGTTGGAAGTGATTACCGGAAGGGGCGGTTTCATCGCGTTTTTATTTCACCGAATACATGCCACGTGTCATCATGTTATTCGCTGGAATATTTATAAGACACGTGGCTGCTCATTTTCCGTTGAAACACGAGGGTGCACGCGGCTTGGATGTACCGTGTCACACTGGATTTGTAGACGAGCGACTCGGTGCGCGACAGCTTGGTTCAACGCGCTTCAATCTGGACCGTTCATCTCATCCAACGGTGATCGATGCGCCTCGAGGGATTCTATGTAGCCGACATGTAGGTCCCACTCTGCACGCCAGTCTTCGCAGCAGGTGGGCCCTATTGGCATGCCGAGCCGCGCGAACGATGAACTCTGTACCCACTCTTCTTGGTCGATTTTGATCTACACGTGCGAATCCTAACCGTTACTTCTTTGATCGGACAGTCCACATTGCGCGTTTGGAATAGGGCACGTGGCCTCATCTCACCTACGCAGAAATTAAGTTTTATTAATTGCATTTTCACCCACAAATTTAATTCAAATTACATTTTAAACTTTCTTAAATTACAGTTAAGCCCTTTGCTAATTTTAAATTAAATTTTTAAACTTTAAATAATTATAATTAAGCACAAATTTAATTTAAATTATATTTTCGATTTTTATAAATTGTAATTAAGAACTATATTATTTGTAATTATATTTGTGGACAAAAATATGAAATTAAGTACATTTTCGATACAAATTATTTAATTTTATTAAAAATGTATTTTTAATGCATAAAAGGAAAATATTAATTTATTTAACAAAAATTAACTAAATATTAAAAGAACATAGCAATTATCATTACTAAAATTGATGAAAATAACTATATAAAATACAATTATCAGTGTGCATGCATAAAATCTTGATGTATGAGGATTACAAGCCCACAATTCAGCCACAAAGGTGCTTAAATCCAACAATGTAAGAAGTGGTCAAGGCTGAGGTGATCAAGCTTTTGGATGCCGGGATAATTTATTCGATTTCAGACAGTGCTTGGGTAAGTCCAATTCATTGTGTACCAAAGAAAGGAGGAATCACAGTTGTAGAAAATGAAAACAATGAGCTTATTCCAAAAAGGACAGTGACTGGGTGGAGAGTGTGTATTGATTATCGAAAGTTGAACGACGCTACCCGAAAAGATCATTTTCCTTTACCATTTATTGATCAGATGTTGGAAAGATTGGCTGGACATGCTTATTATTGTTTTCTTGATGGATATTCGGGGTACAACCAAATTGCAATTGCACCAGAGGATCAAGAGAAGACAACATTTACATGCCCTTATGGTACTTTTGCATACAGAAGGATGCCATTCGGTTTATGTAATGCACCTAAAACTTTCCAAAGATGCATGATAGCAATTTTCTCTGATATGGTCGAAAAGTTTATTGATGTTTTTATGGATGATTTTTCTGTTTTTGGCCATTCTTTTGATAATTGCTTGCATAATCTCTCGTTAGTCTTGCAGCGTTGTAAAGACACAAATTTAGTGCTAAATTGGGAGAAATGTCACTTCATGGTTCAAGAAGGAATTGTTCTTGGCCATCAGATTTCAACAAAGGGAATAGAAGTGGACCGTGCAAAGGTGGAAGTGATCGAAAAATTACCACCTCCAACAACTGTAAAGGGTGTTAGAAGTTTCTTAGGACATGCTGGGTTTTATAGAAGATTTATTAAATATTTTTCAAAAATAACAAAACCTCTTTGCAGTTTGTTAGTTAAAAATGCACAATTTGATTTTTCTCCTGATTGTTTGCAAGCTTTTAACCTTTTGAAGGAAAAGCTCACTTCAGCCCCTATAATTTGTGCACCAGATTGGAGTCTTCCATTTGAGGTAATGTGTGATGCTAGTGACTATGCTATAGGTGTTGTTCTGGGCCAAAGGAAGAATAAGTTGCTGCATGTGATTTATTATGCAAGCAGGACATTGACAGATGCACAACTTAATTATGCAACAACTGAGAAAGAGCTTTTGGCAGTAGTGTTTGCATTTGATAAGTTTAGATCTTATTTAATTGGGTCTAAAATCATTGTTTATACTAATCATTCTTCTCTAAGTATTTGCTAGCCAAGAAAGATGCCAAACCACGATTACTAAGATGGATTCTTCTCTTACAAGAATTTAACTTAGAAATACGGGACAAAAATGGGACCGAAAATTTGGTTGCTGACCATTTGTCCAGGTTGGAAGAAGATTACATTGAGGTTGAAGACCAAATTAATGAAACATTTCCGGATGAGCAATTGCTTGCTATCCGAACGGCTCCATGGTTTGCTGATTATGCAAATTATTTGGTCAAGAAAGTTTTACCTCCTGACATGTCTTATCAACAAAAAAAGAAATTCTTTTCTGATCTGAAACATTATTTTTGGGATGAACCTTACTTGTATAAACATTGTGCAGATCAAATTATTAGAAGAAATGGAAAGCATTCTTCGTCATTGCCATTCGAAGGAAGTTGGGGGACATTTTGGTGGAACAAAAACTGCAGCAAAAATTTTGCAATCTGGATTCTATTGGCCTTCATTGTTTAAAGATGCTTTCAAGTTTGTTTCAATGTGTGATGATTTCCAAAGGAGCGGAAATATTTCACGGAGACATGAAATGCCCTTAAATAATATTTTAATAATTGATTTATTTGATGTTTGGGGTATTGATTTTATGGGGCCTTTTCCTTCATCTCACTCTAATAAATACATTCTTGTTGGTGTAGATTATGTCTCTAAATGGGTGGAAGCAGTTGCCTTGCCTACCAATGATGCTAGGGTTGTGATAAATTTTCTCAAGAAGAACATATTTTCCAGATTTGGCACACCTAGAGCAATTATAAGTGATGGAGGTAAGCATTTCTGTAATAACCAATTTGAGGCTTTGTTGCAAAAATATGGAGTAACACACCGAATAGCAACACCTTACCATCCTCAAACAAGTGGACAAGTTGAAGTGTCAAACCGAGAGTTGAAGAGGATCCTTGAAAAGACCGTAAATAACTCACGCAAGGATTGGTCAAGGAAACTAGATGATGCACTTTGGGCCTATAGGACAGCTTTCAAGACACCTATCGGCATGTCTCCATACCGATTGGTGTATGGAAAAGCTTGTCACCTTCCAGTTGAATTGGAACATCGGGCATATTGGGCAATTAAAATTCTGAATTTTGATCTTAAGGCAGTAGGTGAAAAGAGGGTGTTGCAATTGAATGAGATGGATGAAATGAGGAATGATGCTTATGAGAATGCCCGAATATACAAAGACAAGATGAAGGTTTGGCATGATAAGCACATTTTGAGGCAAAACATTGAAGTGGGACAAAAAGTGTTGCTTTATAACTCTCGTCTCAGGCTTTTTCCGGGTAAGCTTAAATCTCGTTGGTCAGGACCTTTTCTAGTAACCAAGGTGTTTCCTTATGGAGCAGTCGAGATCAGTCATGAAATAAAAGGAACTTTCAAGGTGAATGGACAACGGTTGAAACCATATTTTGACGGAGAGTTCAACAAGCAGAAAGACTCTCTTGAGCAAAAACCGTAGTAAAGAATGACAGAAAGTCTAGCTAATGACTATAACTTAAAGCGCTTAATGGGAGGTAACCCATCAGGTCAAAACACAAAAAAAAACAAAAATTAATTAAGTTCGCCGCCGGCTTGATTATTTTCACCGCTGGCTAAAATCGATTTAAATAGATTTTGGCCGCAGCTAGGTTAGTTTTCACGCGATTTTTTTTCTTTCCTTTTTCTCTCGTCTCTCCATTTTCTCTCATCCCAACTCCAAATCTTTATCACTATTCATCATCAAAACACCAAATCCATCACCATATACTTGTTCCCATCGAGATTTGACGCAAGTTCATCATTTTTAGCTGCGGTTTTGAAGCTGTTTTGGAGCAGATTTTGAAGCTGTTTTCGGAGAAGATTTTGAAGCTGTTTTCGGAGCAGATTTTGAAGCTGATTTGGAGCAGTTTGGAAGCTGTTTTGGAGCAGCTTTTAAAGCTGTTTTGGAGCAGATTTTGAAGCTGTTTTCGGAGAAGATTTTGAAGCTGTTTTCGGAGCAGATTTTGAAGCTGATTTGGAGCAGTTTGGAAGCTGTTTTGGAGCAGATTTTGAAGCTGTTTTGGAGCAGTTTGGAAGCTGTTTTTGGAGCAGATTTTGGAGCTGTGTTGGAGCAGATTTTTGTTGTGCGTTTTGGATCTTGATTTTCCCTCTAAAAAGTGAGTAATTTTGGTACAAAGATTTGTTTATTTGCATTTCTGTTAGATTGCAAGGGATTGTTGGAGAATAAATTGAATTGGAGATGAGGAATTGCAAGCTAGGGTTTTGAATTTGAATATGATTTGGCAATTTGGGGCTTTTTGAAATTGAGGATACTTTGATTAAATTGCTATATTTCTTGCATTAATTTCTGATATATAGAGGCATTGTGATATTGAGAATTGTCTGGATTGTCTAGATTGTCTAGATTGAAGTATATTGTGAAAATGCCTAAAAAAACCAAAGCCCAGAAGACTCGTTCTTCTTCCTTTGATAGGAGTTTGTTTATATCCGAGGACGCTGCCAAGCATTTTGAGGAAAAAGTTGTTAAGAGGGCAATCATACCTCAGAGATGGTTTTTGATTGATCAGACTCCTTGTTGGAGTAATTATGTCCCACATCTTCAGGCTAGGAAGTGGGAGATTTTTTGTCGTCCTATTAACGGGGGCTGCTTATCTTTGGTAAGGGAATTCTGTGCTAATGCTCAAGAGCGGGTGGATTATAAAGTATTTGTGTGTAGACAGTGGGTACTTTTCACCAAAGAAGTGAATAACAGTTACTACTATTTGCCAACAATGGGGGATAGGGAGGATTTTCTCCGATTGCTTTCAGATATAGACATGGGGACAGTTAGTGCTGCGGTTTGCAAGCCAGGCACAATATGGAAGATGTCGGGTGATGCATTTCCCCCGAAGTGCTTTATTGGACGTGGTACGGCCATGGTATGCTTTCATTTGTGCTAATTTATTACCTACTACACTCCTTAGTGATGTCACTAGAGAGCGGGCCATCCTACTTTATGCCATTGTGTCTGGGGCCTCTATTGATGTTGGCAGGGTTATATTTGATTATATCATGCAGAGTGCGAGGGCCGCATCTGGAGGCATTGGATTCCCATCTTTAATTTCTGCTATCTGTGCAAGCCAAGGAGTAACTTGGGATAAAAATGAGGAAATTGGTGGTGTGATGAAGCCTATTGATGGGCCAAAGCTTGCTGAGTTTTTGGGTATAGCATCACCTCCCAAGAAACGCACTCATTCTACTATTGGGGCCAGTGCGAGTTCCTCCCAGCCGAGGGTTGAGACTGTTGATCACCGTTTGGACAAGATTAAGCATATTTTGGAGTACCAGGGAGAGCATATTGCTTATCAGAATCAGTTACTCATACAGCAGCGGAATTTCCAGACCGAAAGTACACAATTCCTTCATGACTACCTTCAGCGGATGTCTATACAGTCTGGGCAGGATATGAGTGGTTATCCCACGATGCCGATTTTCCCCCCTATGCCCGATGCACCTGTTTACATTGGGACTGATGATGATGATGAGGAGGAGGAGTGATGTTTTATTTTGCTTTTAGTTGTTTTCAGTACTTTTTGTTATTTATTTTCGTATTTTCTATTTAGTTTTTGATATTCAGCTTGTGGACTTGTATTGAGAGTTTTATTTTGTCATTTTTTTTCTTCTCGTTTTATCTCTTGATGATTTAACAAATTATTGTCATTGTGATGGTGCACCTAGCTCTTTTTCTCTTTATGATATCGATGGCCATTTGAAGTTTCTCTTTCTTACATTGAGGACCATGTAAGGTTTTGGTTGGGGGTGCGGTAAACGGTAAATCTTTTCTTCCCTTCATTTTTATTAGTTTTGTTTGTGTGTTTATTTGTGTTTAATTTTGATTTTCCATTTATTTTTCTGCATTTTGATTTAATTTCTTTTATTTTTATTTTTTATTTTATTTTCATTTTACTTATTTTAATTTGCACGTTGATGATAATAATGTGATTGTGATAACAAGTAGCTTTTAGAAGACATTAAATTTTGCTTCGGTTTAAAGATAATTTCAAATGTTGATTTTACCTAGTTGGCGATTCTTTTGGTATGTGGTATGATTTGGTTGATTAGTCTAAATGCTTAGAGAAGTCTTATGTGCGAATTTTTCATGGATATTTTTATGATCTCAACAAACTCTATAACTCATTTGAAAACCTCTTGAGGCGAAATAATTTGGGATTGCACTCTTTAGGAGATGATGTAGGCCATTTTTGGATCGATTGTGCCATTTTAAGCCTACCTTGTTATCCTTATATCACTAGTTACCTCTTTGAGCCTATTTAAATATATTGTTAGCCTTATTTTTCTTTCTTTTTGCCTTCTATAACCTACCTTTTACTCAGCCAATATATATATATATATATATATATATATATATATATATAATTCCTACCTTATTTGTTAAGAGCACTTAATTTTGAACACAAACTTTTCAAGAGCAATTGGAGTAAGGATGGAATAAAAAAAATAAGACATCTTCCACATATATTGGAAGAAATTGGTTGGGGGTTATGTTTAAAAAAAAGAGAAAAGAAAAGAAAAAAAAGAGAAAAAAAGGGCCTTCACACTCTAGTAAATAAAAGAGTGTTAGTAATGGATGTACTGAGGTGAAAGATTGAGGAAGAATTATTGTTTATCTTTGGAAAAATGGGTTATGATCGGAAGAAACAATTTGGGTTAAATGGTGTTACTCTTTTACTTAATTGGTTGTGTTTAATCTAATAAGGGCTATTATTTGTATTTTTACACTTCTCGTTCTTTCTTAACCAAATACCTAAGCCTAACATTACAAGCCTAATAAGTCCTATTGATCCGAAGTGGTATATTTTTCTTCATTAGTGGAGAGAGTTTTGAAGAGTGAGCCTATGGAGTTTGAGATTTCACCTTTTTGTTTGTGGATGTTCTGCATAATATTATCTGGGCATTATGGCTATTGGTTTGTGGTTTGATGGATGTTTAAGAGTCAATAACAAAAGTGAAATTGGCATTTGAGATTTCTTAAAACTTAGGTGACATTTAATTATTCTATATGTTGGGTGTTATTTACAATTTTTGAGACATTTGTGCAAATTATTTTTTTATGTTATGTTATTGTTTTAAGTTAGGATAGTTATAGGTAAGATGTTTGTGGGTGTCATCACTGGAAGCCCTCACGAGACTACAACTCGTCCTACTAGGGCCGCCTAGGGGTTTAAAGGCTTATTGCATATGCTTAATGTAATGTTGTAAATAGAATAAATTTCCTTTGAATTTTTCTTTTAATGTCTCCTTTGAAATTATTCATAGATCGCTTTTCTTGCTAGAGACTAGAAAGAAGCTAGTTGGGGGTTGTTGATAGGATTCAAATTATTGCATTTTTGTTATGATTTAAAAGTTGATATTTGTGTGAAAATTGCGTTTTATTTTATTATTTAATCCACAAATGTCATTTCACGGGTATTTCGTGTTTAAAGTGCAATTTCAGGTAAAATCATAATTATGGAGAGGTTTGGGACAAATTTCAATGACCGGGATTGAGTGCAAATAAAAAGAAAACAAAAGTTCAACATTTGGAATTTCGCCACCGACGAGAATATTCTCGCCACCGGCGAAAATCTTACCGAGAAAATGTTGAAAATCATGCAGGGAGCACAGATTTTGGCAAAGCAATTTCGCCGTCGGCCAAGTACATCTCGCCGCCGGCCAAATACATATCGGCGCTGGCCAAATACATCTCGCTGCCGGCCAAGTGAATCTGGCCGCCGGACAAGTGAATCTGGCCGCCGGCCACAATTATCCCGCCACCGGGGAGATTTAGCAGAACCGAAATCGTAAGTTTTCTAGAAATCTCGCCGCGGCGAGAATAACTTCGTCGCCGGCGAGTTTCGTTCGAAAACATTTTTTTATGCTGTTTTGTTCCAAAACTTTCCTCCAAAACCCTAGATCAATATATACATTATGATGGAGAAGGAGGGAACGACAGAAAGCAGAGTTCAAAGGCATTTTTGGAGAAGAGAAGAAAATTTTGGAGAAACTTGAAGGATCTTCACCATTGTTGCTACCAAGCCTTCATCTTCTAGAGTTTTTCATCTCTTCTCCTTAGTTTTTATATTCTGTAGTTTATTGATATTTGTTATTCATGGATTCAATTGAAATAATGTTTGTTCTTATTTTCGTTATGAACTAATTCGTTTTTGCTAAGGCTATGATGTAGTTGAATCATGAAAATCTGATTTCTTTTGTTATGGTTATATGAATTCATTGTTTTCAAGTCGAGTATTTATTTCCATGCTTAATGCTTTTAAATTTCTGATCAAGATTTAGATGATTTGTTGCATTATATTGAGACCGAGAGGAGATGTGTAATGAATGCTTCTTGTGATAAATACCGTATGTTGAATGCGAGTTTGACACCTAATGCATGATGTATGTGGTTATTCCAGAAATTCCATAAATCGTAATGTGCTTATTTGTGATTAAATCTTCATAGAAATATAGTCGGTTTTCATAGATAAGTAATTATAATATAACTTGAGAAAGAGTATTAGATAAGTTTGGGTTTTTCAACCATCACTTCTAACTTTGATTTTCATATAACATAACTTGAAATTGGATTGAATTGATTTAGCGAAATCAAATGCCTTAGCATTTTTAATCATTTGTGAACAACATTAAATTTTGTTATTTGCTTTAGTTTTATGTTAATTTGCTTTTAAAACAATTTCAACAATTCGGTTTTCAAATAAAATTAGGGTTAGTCAATTTCGGTACTTAGTAACGCCATTCCTTGTGGGTTCGATATCCGTACTTTTGTACACTTTATTACTTGAACAATTCGTACACTTGCGAAAATACGCATCATCAGTCATAGACCAAGTAGAGTGCTCTCCCCTAAAAATCTATATGTCACGAGTTGATCACCTCGGTTAGGATCTAGTAGAACGCTCTGACACTGAAGTTAGAGTTGATCACCTCGTTCGTAGACCATGTAAAATGATCTCTCCCAAAACTTCTTATCCTGAGTTGATTACCTCAGTTAGGAACGAGATAAAATGCTCTGACATTGAACTGAGAGTTAATCACCTCGGCCATAGACCAGGTAGAATACTCTCCCCTAAAAAATTTCATTTCACGAGTTAATCACCTCGGTTAGGAACTAGGTAGAACGTTATAACACCAAAGTGAGAGTTGATCACCTTGTTCATAGACCAAGTAGATTGCTCTTCCCCCAAAAAAAACCATATGTCATGAGTTGATCACCTCTGTTAGGAACTAGTAGAACGCTCTAAAACTAAAGTAAGAGTTGATCACCTGGGTCGTAGACTATGTAAAATGCTCTCCCCAAACTGCTTGTCCCGAGTTGATCACCTCGATTAGGAATTGGGTAGAATGCTCTGACATCAAAGTGAAAGTTGATCACCTCGGTCATAGACCAAGTAAAATGCTCCCCCCCCAAAAACTACATGTCACGAGTTGATCTCCTCTGTTAGGATCTAGGTAGAGTGCTTTACATTGAAGTGAGAGTTGATCACCTCAATTATAGACCAGGTAGAATGCTCTCCCCCAAAAAATTGGATGTCATAAGTTGATCACCTCAGTTAGGAACCAGGTTGAATGCTCTGACACCAAAGTGAGAGTTGATCACCTTGGTTATAGACCAAGTAGAACACTTCTTCAAAATTTCATGTCACGAGTTGATCACTTAGGTTAAGAACTAGGTAGAACACTCTGACATTCAAGTGAGAGTTGATCACCTCGGTCATAGACCAGGTAGAATGCTTTGACACTGAAGTGAGATTTGATCACCTCGGTTATAATTCATAAGCATTGAGGACCAATTCGAACCTAACCCCATAGTATATGGGAGAGGTCTAGCTTTTAGAGGGTGTCCAAAGTTTATGAATTATCTTGTGAGTGGGCTCTACTGAGCTTCGCCTCATCAACCTACACATAACAAAGCATGAGGTGTTTAATAATTTCCTCAAGGGAGTTTTCGCGGGCATATGGTTCTGGATATCAACTAATTATTATTGTGCCCCTTCACTCAAGGTCATGATGAAGAAGCCCATGCTCCTTATCAAGAACTTGGTATCAGTCAAGGAATTCCTTATTATTAGTCTATCGTCACTATCTAGATCTTCCCACCGACTTGGGACGTAGAAGAAATATTCTTTCCAATTCTTCTCGTTCTTAAGAAATGCCACATTTATTCCTCAGTCCTGCTATATTGACATATAGACCCTCCTCGAGTATGTAGGATTCTACTTTAACACGTAGGCCTCATTGAACTCGTGAATCTCCAGTTCCACCTTGAGCTCTCTACATATCAATGGAAATCAAAGCAAGTATCTCCATCCATTAGGCATCAATTGACCCGGCACGAGCTGAGTCCTAGGTAGAAATTTCCTTATGAAAGGGTATAGAAGAAATCTGACCCCTAACCATAAAGCCTTCTTGTGGAAGACTATCCGCCCAGCTAGAGGTGGGTCGCTGTCATAAGCCTCCAAAATTAGAATAATTATTTAGACCAAGAAGAGAATGTCGTAGGTCTTCCTAATCTTCTCTTCATCCTGAGGTGGTAGCCCACTTGTCTTGACCTTGGTTGACCAACCTTTGGTACCCTAGTCCCTTTGTTCCTTGCTTTCTTCTTCCAGGATCTTGGAACTGATATCTAAGCTAAGGCATGTTCAACCTAATATTAGGTACGAATCGTGGATGAGAGGTAAAGGTGGAGGGTTGAGGCTGGGATGGACTCCCCTTGCTCGAGGGGCTTGTTTCATTGGAAAACCCCATGTCATAACTTTCTAGTTGGCCCAAGTAAGTGGGATATTGTGGGCTCTCCTAGGAGGTCAAGCCTGAGGTTCTTTTTCTATGCGTGGTCTCTATCTAGAAAATATCATGAAAAAGGTAAGGCATAAGAAGTAAAAATTACTTAGGGTATAGTTTGAAATAAAAGAGGTAATGATTTTTTAAACTGACTTGAAAAGAAAGTATAAAACTATTATACTCAAGAAGCTTTTTGCTAAAACTTGAGCAAGAAAGCTATATGTCAAGATGATTTCTTACCACTAAGTTGAAAATTTCTATAGCTCGAACTAAGATGACATAGCCTTTTCTCTTGTAATTTGTTTTTCCTGATATGTAGGAAATGATGAAAAGAGGAGAGGCCTTAGCTCCTCCTTATAGAGAGGTAGATATTTTTTTTTCTCTCCAATCAGTTGACAAGCATTTATTAAGGCTAGTCAAGCAACCCAAATTCACTGCTCGATTGCTACTCTTCCACCCCTGTTGAAGAACCGAGTTGAAAGAATAGGTGAACTAGATGTTTCGACATATAGCGTGTCCCTAAGTTGGATACAACTAATAGACCGAGCTGTCAGAAAGGACATACATATGCCTATGCTCGTGCCCATAACCACATTCTTGGGAGGGACCTACCTATGCCCATAAGCTTTGGTGTTGTAAGGTCGACCTTAAGCCCGAGCTATGGGGTGGTCAACCTCAAGCTGTAAACTTGTTTTCTTTTACTTTTATATCCCTATGACATGTTATGACATGTATACCTTATGTAATCGACACACGTACATGTAATACTCTATATATACATGAGAAAATCATACATTCTCACAATTTTATGATTTTTCTATAGTTTCTTTCTTTATAAATCGGATGAATCATAACACATATTTTTATTATTTATTTTTAATTAATAATATTTTATACTATTGGTGTTTAATAAATTGTTAATTAAATAATTTATTGATCAAAATAAATTTTTATTAATTAAACTCTTATATTTCAATTACACATTCTTCTTCGATGTTATAATCATGATAAATTATCATTAATAAATATTAATTATTATAACAAATATTTAATTAATGATAATATTATTATCTTATAAAATAAAAAAATTACTTAAAATAATATTTAAATTTATAATATAACGTGATATTTAATTAAATTTTACTGAAAATAAAAAAAATTGAAATTATTTAAATACATATTATATAACATTAATATAAATATAAATTTAAATTTATAGGAAATTTTATTTGGTATATATCTCTCTCTCAATATCCTCACCACCTCTTTTTGATCGCGTAGTGTCCCCCAATCTATTAATCTCACACGTGTTCTCCTACTAAATGTAGGAAGTGGACCTCTTTGCCTCCTTCTCAACACTATAGATACCCCCTGCACCTCGAGTCCTCGAGTCCTCGACTCTCTCCTCATCCCCACCCTCTCTCTCTCCCTCAAATCAACTCTAAAAATTGAGGGAATTTTGTTTTTTATAACTAGTGTCACTCTCACTCCTCTCTTTGTCTTCATTCTCTTGTATTTTACATGTAGCTATTACTATTTTACAACTACTAAGCTCTATTTACATTCTTGCATCTCTTCTTAAGCTCTATTTATCATGGTTTCTACTACTATAACAATATCTTTGAACAATTGGGTTAAGCCTAAAATTAATTCTTCTTCGAGCCCAGGCTTGAATTCAATGTTGAACATACCCAATACAAAACCTAAAATAAAATGTTCTCTTCCAACTCCTTCTGTACTTAAAATTCCAAAGCAATCTCCAACTTATCAACCATCTACAACAGTTTTCAAACCTACCACTAAAAACTCCGAAGAAAAGACTCAATCTTTACCTCCAATATCTGATAAATCAGCAACCCAACGATGGAATTTCTTACAAAAAGCCGCAGCAATGGCGTTAGACGCAGTGGAAAATGCTCTAGTAACACACGAACGCCAACACCCACTTCCTAAAACGGCAGACCCGAGAGTCCAAATAGCCGGAAACTTCGCTCCGGTGCTGGAACAACCTGTGAAACACTCTCTTTCGGTCACCGGCCTTATTCCCAAATGCATTGAAGGCGTTTATGTTCGAAATGGTGCTAACCCATTTCACGAACCCGTCGCTGGTCACCACTTCTTTGACGGAGATGGTATGGTTCACTCTGTTCAAATAAAAAATGGGTCTGTTAGTTATGCCTGTAGGTTCACTGAGACCCAAAGACTTGTTCAAGAGAAATCTATAGGCCGACCTATCTTCCCAAAAGCAATTGGTGAACTTCATGGTCATTCAGGCATAGCTCGTATACTTCTCTTTTATGCTCGTGGGCTATTTGATATTGTTGATCCTAGCAAAGGAATTGGTGTAGCTAACGCTGGTCTTGTTTACTTTAACAACCGTCTTTTAGCTATGTCTGAAGATGACATACCATACCATGTGCAAATTACTCAAACAGGGGATCTTAAAACTGTTGGTAGGTTTGATTTCAATGGGCAACTTAAATCAACCATGATAGCTCATCCAAAAGTTGACCCAGTTTCTGGAGAGCTCTTTGCTCTTAGCTATGATATTGTTCAGAAGCCTTATTTGAAATACTTTCACTTTTCTCCAAATGGTAAGAAATCCCCTGACATTGAAATTCCTCTGCCTCAGCCAACTATGATTCATGACTTTGCTATCACAGACAAGTTTGTGGTTATTCCTGATCAGCAAGTTGTTTTCAATTTGTCTGAGTTGATTAGTGATGGTTTTCCTGTGATTTATGATAAGAAAAAGATGTCAAGGTTTGGAATCTTGGATAAGAATGCTAAAAGTGCTTCTGGGATTAAGTGGATTGAAGCCCCAAATTGTTTCTGCTTTCATCTTTGGAATGCTTGGGAAGAATCTGAAACTGATGAAATTGTTGTTATTGGGTCTTGTATGACTCCACCTGATTCAATTTTCAACGAATGTGATGAGAATTTGAAGAGTATTTTGTCTGAAATTCGTTTAAATATCAGAACTGGTAAATCTACACGGCGTCGTATTATTGAAGAGTCAAAGCAAATGAATTTAGAAGCTGGGATGGTTAATCGACACCTTCTTGGAAGGAAAACAAATTTTGCGTATTTGGCATTAGCTGAACCTTGGCCCAAAGTTTCAGGCTTTGCAAAAGTGAACTTGTTAAATGGAGAGGTAGAGAAGTATATTTATGGAGATCAAATGTATGGTGGTGAGCCTATGTTTGTTCCAAGAGATCCCAATTCAGAAAAAGAAGACGATGGTAGTATTCTAGCTTTTGTTCACGATGAAAAGGAATGGAAATCAGAGTTAAGAATCATCAATGCCATGAATATGAATTTGGAAGCTTCAGTTAAGCTTCCCTCTAGAGTTCCATATGTTGAATTCAACAAACACTGCAAACACAATTCAACAATTTCTTGTGACCGAGCCAAACATTTTTTCCAAATATACACACTAGCCTCGTCAGTAAATCATCCACTTCATTCATGGTGGTTGGTGAAATAGTAATTAGTATTTGTCTATATAAACAGTGTAAATATCCGCTACAAATCAAGAAATTAGTCTAATGAACCGTTTATTTCTTCCCCTGATTATTTCTCCAAACATTACTTACTTCATGGTATCAGAGCCAAGTCGATGCTTTATACAAATTTGAAGCCCTTGTTCTCTAAAAACAGAGATTTCTTTATCTGAAAATATTTTTTTCTCTTGAAAAAATTTTCATTCAAACACTCTTACAAATATTAATTACAAACATCAATTTTTAAGCGATTTCTCCCACCTAATTTTACCAGATTACTCTAAACACAATTGAACATTTTGGTAAAAACAGAATAGCGAGAAAAAACCCTCCACGCGCCTCACGCGCCGCCCGAAGTGGAGAGTGAGTTTTACACGCGCCCACGCGCCCACGCGCCGTCTGGAGGTTGAAGATGATGACGTGTCATCCGGTTCGGTTCGGTTCGCCGGTTCGGTCTTTGCTCGGTTCGGTCGGTTCGGTTCGGCGCGGTGCGGCTCGGTCGGCTCGAGGCGTGGCCGTTCGCGCCTTGGCTCGGCTCAGTCACCTCGGTTCGGCTCGGGTTGGTCGACGGCGGTTCGGTTGAACCCGGTTTTCTCGGTTGTTCACAGTTTCCATATTTTTGACCGGTTCGGTCTATTTTAAAGGTCCAAACCCGGTTTTTTTTCCGGTTCTGGATTTCTAACAGCCGTCCGGTTCAATATTTCAAGTTTTTTAAACCAAATTTGATTCGGTTTTATGGGTTTTATCCGGTTTAGTATAAATATATATTAAAAAAACACAAAAAAAAAAAAAAAAAATATATATATATATATATATATATATATATTCTTTAGCCCTAAAATTATTACACCATTTTCTAGTTTGGTTACCATAATATCATGACAGAGGGTATAATTTCATTACCTATGGAGCAATCAAATCCAGTTGTTGTACAACTGATTCGATCTGAAGGTGTGTTTAATCTTTGGAATTGTTCTTAATGAGACTAATTATGATGTTTGGTCTCAAATAATAGAAATGCATATTGTAGAGAGAGAAAAACTCTCTTATATTCATGACAAAAATTTGCAACCCGAAAAAACATCAAACAATTATAACAAGTGGTATGCAGAAAATCAAAAAGTGAAGAGATGGCTACTTATGTCAATGAGTCCGTAAATCATGAAGCGATATTTACGCATACCTAGTGCTCATAAAATTTGGGGATCTTTGGGGAAAGCATGCTATGGTGGAAGTGATGAATGACAGGTATTTGTCTTAACCCAAAAAGCCTTTTCTTCTAGACAAAATGGAAAATCGCTTTCAGAGTATTATGGAGAGTTAAGTGAAATTTGCCAAGAGCTAGACCATCGTGATAAGGTGGTCATGAAAGACCACTCGTGATCTAATATCATATCAAGAGTCTGTTGAAAGACTAAGGATACATATTTTCCTTCTTTGGATTAGATGATGAATTTGAAGCAGGTTCGTGGCGAAATTTTGCGAAAAGAAACTATCGCATTTAGAAGGTTTTTATTCCTTGATTCGACGGGAGGTAGTACGCCGAATCTCATTGAAGGAAAAATCTAGATGTGTTGACACTTCCGCCATGATATCTAAAAATCGTTCTTTTTCCAATCAAAGAAGAACGAAAGGTGGTGATAAATCATCATTTAAATGTACCCATTGTCATCAAAAGGGTCATACAAAAGAACGATGTTTTGAATTGGTGGGATATCCATTTGGTGGGATCACAACCGTGACTCTCGGAAGAAAAATCCACGACAGATGTCTACCGTCACCATTCTTTGAAACAACAAAGGATCATGTTGCAACCTCCTCAGCACATGTTGGTAAGATGCTTAAAGTTTTTTCTCCTGTTTTTAATAATACATGGATAATTGATTCAGGTGCAACTGATCATATGACATTCGATTCTAGACAAATCTCAAAACCATCCTCACACAAAATTGTTTGCACTGCCAATGGTAACACAACCCAGTCATTGGGGAAAGATCTTTGTCTCTCACTAGTACTTTGAATTTAGACTCAGTACTAGTTGTTCCCTCTTTAGAGTATAACCTTATATCTATTTCTCAAATAACCACTGCTTTATCTTGTTTTGTTATTTTTTGGCCTGACTTTTGTGTGTTCAAGGACATTCAAACAAAGCAAACGATTGGTCGTGGTGTTAGGCAAGGAAACCTGTATTATTTGGACTTGGATTCAACAAAACATGCATTGGTAGCAACTGGATCTAACAAGGATGAATCAAATATATGGCTATGGCATAGGAGATTGGGTCATGCTTCTTTTGGATATTTGAAAAAATTATTTCCAAGTTTATTTTTGAGCTTAGATCTTTCTACTTTAAAGTGTGATGTCTGTGAACTAGCAAAAAGTCATCGTTCCTCATTTCCTGTAACCTTAAATAAAAGTCCATCTCCGTTTATGGTTATACATTCTGATGTATGGGGTCCTTCCAAAGTCTCTACGTTGGGAGGATCACGTTGGTTTGTTACATTTATTGATGATTTTAGTAGAATGACTTGGGTCTGTTTAATGAAATCTAAAAGTGAGGTAAACTTCTTATTTAGAAAATTTCATAAAATGGTTCGTACTCAATATAAAACACAAATCCAAGTTCTAAGAAGTGATAATGGAGGAGAATATAAAAGTTCTGAGCTTCAAGAATATCTTCAATCAGAAGGCATTATTCATCAAACTACTTGTGTTGATACACCTCAACAAAATGGAGTTGCAGAAAGGAAAAATCGACACTTGTTGGAAGTTGTCCGTGCCTCATTGATCGACGCTAATATGTCATTATCTTATTGGGGAGAAGCAATTACTTCTGCTGCATATTTAATCAATCGGGTACCTTCCAGTCCCATTAACTTCCAAACACCACTACAAGCCATCACTGAAGCAATTGTTGCACCAAATGTTCCCAATCTACCTCCTCGTGTCTTTGGTTGTGTGGCATTTGTACACCTACATAAACAACAACGTAGCAAGTTGGATCCACGAGCAATACGTTGTGTTTTTATGGGATATGCCATACAACAAAAAGGGTATCGGTGTTACCATCCTCCTACAAAACAAATGATTACTACTATGGATGTTATTTTTCATGAAGATACAATGTATTTCTCCTCTACACTGAATTTCGGGGAGTACAACCATCTTGAAATTAGACCCTTACATATAAATTGCTTCCTTATGAAGAAAGACAAATTATATGTGAGGAAAATACAAATAACTTGAATTCGGATGGTAATAACTCTCAATATAGACAAGACTCGAGGAAATGGAATCAAGTCCTCATCAACTTCAAGATCATCAAGGAAGTTCCTTACTACCACTAAATGAGTACGAGATTCCTTCTCCACAAACTCGATATACCTAACCAATCGTTTGCGAGAGGATGTTCCAACTATTGAACCAACCAGAAAAATACTTCCATCACGCCCCAACAGAGGTATTCCTAAAGCCATGTATGAACACGAGATTTCTAGTAAAGTCAAATATCCCATGAGTAACTATATGTCTAAACATCGTTTGTCAAAATCAAACGTATCATTTGTGAATCAATTATCTGTATCTATTCCTAACGGTGCGGAAGCTTTAGGCGACCAAAAATGGAAAGATGCTATGAATGAAGAACTAAAATCTTTAGAAATAAATAGAACTTGGGAGCTTGTCGATCGCCCACCAACAAAGAAAATTGTTGGATGTCGATGGATTTTTTCAAAAATATCAAGCGGATGGTACGATTGAACGATATAAAGCAAGATTGGTGGCAAAAGGATACACTCAAACATATGGGATCGACTATACTGAAACATTTGCACTGTAGCCAAAATTAACAACATTCGGGTCTTGGTATCTCTAGTCGCAAATTTAGATTGGCCATTATATCGATTTGATGTAAAAAATGCCTTTCTACATGGAGATTTAATTGAAGAAGTCTACATGGATTTACCACCAGGAATCAAGAAATCCACAATCCATGGAGAAAAGGTGTGCAAATTAAAAAAATCATTGTATGGATTGAAACAATCCCCAAGAGCATGGTTTGGCAGGTTCACAAAGTCAATGAAGGCATTTGGCTACAAACAAAGTAATTCAGCCATACTTTATTTCTGAAAAAGGGTATGGTAAGATCACTGCACTTATTGTATATGTTGATGATATGATAGTAACAGGAAATGATCTTGAAGAAAGGAAAGCGCTACAAACTTACTTATCCAAAGAATTCGAAATGAAAGACCTTGGTTCCTTAAAATATTTTCTTGGGATTGAGGTTTCTCGATCAACAGAAGGAATCTTCTTATCTCAAAGAAAGTATGCCTTAGATTTATTAAAAGAAACCGGTATGTCAGCATGTCAACCAGCTAATACACCAGTAGAGGAAGGAATAAAGTTATGTATCAAGGTTGATCAAGTTCCAACAAACAAAGAAAGATACCAAAGGCTTGTTGGAAGGTTGATGTATTTGGCACACACAAGACCAGACCTTGCCTATGCTTTAAGTATTGTCAGCCAATTTATGCATAATCCTGGAGAACAACATATGAATGCAGTTATTCGTATTTTGAGATATTTAAAATCTGCTCCTGGAAAAGGAGTATTGTTCACTAAGAACTCAGAGTTTTCTAGAATTGAAGTATATCTTGATCTTTGATTGAAATTTGGATCAATAAATGATAGACGATCTACATCGAGGCTACTTCACTTTTGTAGGGAAATCTTGTAACATGGAGAAGTAAGAAACAACATGTTGTGGCCCGTTCAAGCGCGGAAATTTGAATACGGAGGAATGGCACTTGGGCTTTGTGAGGCCTTGTGGTTACAATCTCTCTTAAAAGATTTGACATATCTGGCGAAAGAATCAATTAAGTTATTTTGTGACAATAAAGCGGCATGTGATATTGCGCATAATCGATTCAACACGATCGTACAAAACATGTTGAAGTTAACAGATTTTTTATTAAAGAAAAGTTAGAAGAAAATTCATTGGAATTGCCAAAAATCAAGTCAGAAGATCAATTGGCTGACATCCTCACTAAAGCAGTCTCATATCGAGTATTCACAGAAGTTTCAGACAAGTTGGGCATGAAAGACATCTATGCACCAACTTGAGGGGGAGTGTTGAATTCAACAAACACTGCAAACACAATTCAACAATCACTGCACCGACGCCAAACATTTTTTCCAATATACACGGCGCCTACCAATCAAGCTGTAAATCATACAATTCAATCATGGTGGTTGGTGAAATAGTAATTAGTATTTGTCTATATAAACAATGTAAATATCCGATACAAATCAAGAAATTAGATTAATGAAACGTTTATTTCTTCCTCTGATTATTTCTTCAAACATTAATTTCTTCACTATGTTTGTTCCAAGAGATCCCAATTCAGAAAAAGAAGACGATGGTAGTATTCTAGCTTTTGTTCACGATGAAAAGGAATGGAAATCAGAGTTAAGAATCATCAATGCCATGAATATGAATTTGGAAGCTTCAGTTAAGCTTCCCTCTAGAGTTCCATATGGTTTTCATGGTACATTTATTAACTCTGAGGATTTGAAGAAACAGGTCGTCTAAATTTAGTTACTTGTACAGAAATATGAACACGGTCTGATTTGGTCTGAATTGGTCTACTAGTATGAACTGGAAGGAAAGTGATTCACCAGAGGGATGGTTTCAGATAAGTACATCCCCAGAATCATTCTCTGTTTATAGTTACCATCCAGTTTGTGGATTCCACTAAACCCTTCTTCTTCTTTTTTGGTTTTTGTTATATATTGCTCCTTAGTGAGAAAATTAGAAAAGTCCCACATTGGTTAGGAATGAAAATGGGTATTGGATTTGGGGCTATAAATAAAGCCCTCCTTCACCATTTGTAAACATCCCAAAATTTATAAATCTTCCTCTCTTTTGTAAGGGTAATTGATTAGCTCAATTTTGCCCAATTAGTTGTAATTTTGAAGTTCATTCATTTGAAGATAGTGGAAGTGGTCAACGACGCCCGAGTACCTAGGTAACATTTATACCGAACCTCGTTAAATTTCTGGTGTTATTATTTTTCTCGCTTTAATATTTCGTTTCAATATCTGTTTTTTAGTTTATTTTAGCATTATATTTCCAATAGCATTATTTTGTCGGGTTAGTTTGAGTTGTATTCATTTAAATCATAAGTGAATAGTAACTAATTAGAATAGGAAAATATACCGATTTTCCCCAACAATTGGTATCGAGCCAGAAGGTTTTCTACCTAGGCATTTGTTTGTATTCCGTTTGTTTGCTATTGGAATATAGTTGCTAGTTGTTGTAATTTGAAGAAATGGCGGAAGAAAAATTTCTTTCAAACAAAGGCCGGTCATCCATCAGCGGAACTATGGTGATGAACGCAAGGTTCGAGGTGGAGAAGTTTGATGGAACCGGCCATTTCGGCATGTGGCAAGGCGAAGTTCTAGATGCTCTGCTTCAACAAGGTCTAGACATCGCCATTGAAGAAGAGAACCGGATGGAACGGATGAAGTAGAGTGGAAAAATATCAACCGACGGTTGGCATGTGGTACAATCCGTTCGTGTCTCTCAAGAGAACAAAAGTACACGTCACGGAGGAGACATCCGCAAGTAAGTTGTGGAAGGCGTTGGAGAACAAGTTCATGAAGAAAGAGTGGACAAAATCGGCCATTTGAAAAAGAAGTTGTTCTGGGTTTGAATACCTTCCGAGGTACTACAATAGCGACCACATTCATCGCTTTTAATCAATTAGTAGCAGATTTGTTAAATATGGATGAAACTTTTAAAGATGAAGATTTAGCCTTGATGTTGTTAGCCTCCCTTCCCGATGAGTTTGATCATCTTATTACGAGCTTACTCGTTGGGAAGGATAAAGTGTCTTTTGAGGAAGTTTGTACGCTTTGTATAGTTATGAAATTAGAAAGAAAGATAAAGAGAAAGCGTGAAATGAAGCGGCCAGAGGCATTGTCTGTAAGAGGACGTCCGCAAACACAACATAAAGGAAGGAGAGGTAGATCTCTATCAAAAGGAAGACTTGGTAAAGATGAATGTGCCTTTTTTCATGAGAAAGGCCATTGGAAGAAAAATTGTCCGAAGTTGCAAAAGAAAGGAAAAGTTGTGCAATCTGATGCATGTGTAGCTGAAAGCAATTCAGATTCAGATTTTGCATTGGTTGGTTCATCAACATCATCTCATCCTGGTGATTGGATTTTTGATTCAGCATGTACTTTCCATATGTCTCCTAACAAGGAGTGGTTTTTTAACTTTGAAGAACTAGACGGTGGATTTGTTTTCATTGGTAATGATTATCCATGCAAAGTTTTGGGAATCGGTACAATTCGTTTGAAGAATCAAGATGGTTCAACCAGGGTCTTGATAGATGTTCATTATGTTCCAGATATGAAGAAAGAATCTCATTCTTTGTGGGAGTCTTAGAATCAAAAGGCTTCTTTGTGACCATACAAAATGGGGCATATCAAGGTTACTTCCGGAGCACTTGTGGCGATGAAAGGTGTTCGGAAGAATAACTGTACTACTACCTTGGTAGTACGGTTATTGGGACAAAGCATCGGAGCAGCTTCGGATGAAGAAAGAGATTTAGAAACTACCAAGTTGTGGCATATGCGTTTGGGACATCTTTGGTGAAAAAGCTTCTGATTCTAGTAAAGCAAGGCACGTTAAAAGGTGCGAGAACCGACAAGTTGGAATTCTCGTGAGCATTGTGTATTGGGGGAAGCAGAAAAGAGTAAGCTTTGGCACTTGCTTCTTCATAATACAAAGGGTATTTTGGATTACATCCATACCGATGTATGGGGGCCAACAAGAACTCCATCCATGAGTGGCAAACATTATTATGTCACTTTCGTTGACGACTTCTCCGTAAGAGTTTGGGTGTATCTCATGAAGAAAAAGGATGAAGTGTTAGGTATTTTTCTCAAGTGGAAGAAGATGATCGAGACTCGTGGTAAAAAGATCAAGCGTCGAGGTCCGATGAATGGCACCGAGTACACAAAATGATCCATTTATGAAAGTTTGTGAAGAAGAAGGGATAGTGCGACACTTCACTATTCGAAAAACACCACAACAAAACTAGTTGCGAACGTATGCAACTTGGGACTTTCTTTGGAAAAGGTTCGGTGTATGTTGTCAAATCTTTGGTTTAGGCAAGCAAGATTGGTCGAGGGCCGTGACATATGCATGTCATCTCGTCAACCGTCTACCATCGTCCGCTCTCAAGGCAAAACGCCTATGGAGGTAATGGTCCTGGAAAACTCCTGTAGATTACGATTTCTTACATGTGTTTGGTCTAATTGCATACTACCATGTAAATGAGAATCAAAGTTGGACCAAGAGCCAAGAAAGCCATTTTTTCGGGGATTCCTTTCCGGTTCTAAGGGATATCGACTATGGTGCCTTGAAACGAAAAAAGATAATCTTTAGAGAGATGTTACCTTTGATGAATCGCATTGTTGAGAAAGGTAACTAAGAAGATTGATGGCACTTTAGAAGCGAGGTGGAGCAAACTCCTAAAACAAGTGGAGTTTGAAAGCAAAAATTGTTAATCCGGTTAGTGAAGATAAGCAGAAGTTGATCCTCCATTGAGAAGATGAATCGTATGAAGAGGTTTTAACCCAAGAACCTCCACAAGAACAGGAAGAAACCGCAGGTTGATAGCCACGACGACAAAATGTCAAGGTACTGGCTCGATACAAGGATTTTGAAGACCTACCTCGGTTTAAGAATACGGTGGCTGTGCACTTTCGGTGCATGATGATGTTCCTTCCATATATAAAGAAGTAATCGAAGCCACGAAGTTGAAAGAAGGAAGGAAGCCATGGATGAAGAACTTTTGTCCCTTCGGAAGAATAAAACATGGAAGTTGACACAACTACCTAAAGGCAAGAAGGCAATTGGATGCAAATGGGTGTATGCAAAGAAAGATGGATTTCTAACAAAGATGGTATTCGGCTACAAGGCAAGGTTGGTGGCTAAGGCTACCGTTTCTGAGGGAATCGATTATAATGAGGTATTTTCTCCAAATCGTAAAACATTCTTCTATTAGAATTTTGTTGGCCTTGGTAGCACAATTTGTTTTGGAACTAGTTCAACTTGATGTGAAAGCTGCTTTTACACGGTGACTTAGAAGAGGAAATCTATATGTCTCACGAAGGGTTTATTGTTCACGGTAAAGAGAATTGGCTCAGAGCCGAACAAATCATTGTATGGATTGAAGAAATCTCCGGTGCATGGTACAAACGATTTGATCGCTTATGTTGCAACAAAAGTATACCGAAGCACACACGATCATTGTGTGTATTTTAGCAAGCTACAAATGAGTCTTTCGCCTATCTCCTATCTGTACGTCCGATGATATGTTGATTGCAGATCGAAGAGCCAAGCGAGAAATTGAAAAGTCAAGGCTCAACTAAGTCGAGTTCGAGATGAAAGATTTGGGAGAAGCCAAGAAGATTCTCGGTATGGGAGATGGCAGACAGGGAAGAAGCGGAAGCTTAGTTTGACCCAGAGTCAATATTTGAAGCGGATACTACAACGCTTTGGTATGAATGAACAGACAAAACCTCGTAAGTACTCAGTAGTTCCTCAATTTAAGCTTGCTCAATTATCTCCTCAATGATGCAAACGAGAATATATGGCAAAAGTACCATATGCAAATGCGGTTGGTAGCTTGATGTATGCAATGGTGTGTACAAGACTGACATTTCACATGCGGTTGGTGTTGTGCAGTACATGCATGATCCTGGTAAAGGACATTGGTTGGGCTGTGAAATGGATTCTACGGTATATTATAAATGTGTAAATGTTGGTTTAGTATTTGTGAGGATAATACCATTGGTCAATGTGCGGTCGGATATTGTGATTCGACTATGCGCAGGAGATTTAGATAAGCGTCGGCCAATACGGTTATGTGTTTACTCTTGCTAGAGCACCCGGTCGGTTGGAAGTACACCTTGCGGTCCACGGTTGCTTTGTCTACTACGGAGGCGAGTATATGGCGATTACAGAGAGGTGTGAAGGAAGCTATTTGGTTACGAGGTTTGCTTGAAGACTTGGGAGTTGGTCAAAACATATCAAGGTGTTTTGTGATAGTCAGTAGCTATTCATTTAGCAAAGAACCAAGTCTACCATGCACGCATAAAGCACGTTGACGTTCGTTATCATTTCGTGCGAGAGATTATTGAAGAAGGTGGAGTACTAGTTCAAGATTAGTACGACGGAGAATCCCTTGAGATATGATGACGAGGTAACAAATGTAATCAAGTTCAAACATTGCGGACTTGATTAACATCCTATAAATCTGAATTGGCGTTGGCGTCGTTGATCTAGCAATTGAAAAAATCATTTAAAACCACTAAGTCGCTAAGGTGGAGATTTGTTATATATTGCTCTCCTTAGTGAGAAAATTAGAAAAGTCCCACATTGGTTAGGAATGAAGATGGGTATTGGATTTTATAAATAAAGCACTCCTTCACCATTTTGTAAACATCCCAAAATTTGTAAATCTTCCTCTCTTTTGTAAAGTAATTGATTAGCTCAATTTTGCCCAATTAGTTGTAATTTTGAAGTTCATTCATTTGAAGATAGTGGAAGTGGTCCAACGACGCCGAGGACCTGAGTAACATTTATATCAACCTCGTTAAATTTCCTCGGTGTTATTATTTTTCTGCTTTAATATTTCTGTTTCAATATCTGTTTTAGTTTATTTTAGCATTATATTTCCAATAACATTATTTTGTCGGGTTAGTTTGAGTTCTATTCATTTAAATCATAAGTGAATAGTAACTAATTACAATAGGAAAAATATACCCGATTTTCCCAACAGTTTTGAAAATACAGTGATAAGTTTTGAGGGAACCAACTCGTAGCTTTTGGGTATAGGTGTAAAATTTGAAACTCAGCTGGTTTTCTGCTTGTTCTTTCACTTGTATGTGCATTTAAAAAATAGTATATAGCTGGTTGTTTTGTGCTCTGTAAGTCTCCATTCCATTCTTAAAAATAAAAATAAAAAAAAAGCATTTTCTTTATTTTAAAAGAACAAGAAATAGCAACAACTTTTTAATCTAACCGGCATTCGACGTTTGAGAAGAAAATAGTTTGTAACGGGGAATAAATAGCATATACAATTAATTAAAGTTGTTAAAAAACAACATATTAGTTGCATATGTACGAATTCTACTTAATGGAATATTATTAATATATAGGGTATATGTATATTAAAAATACGGGATTGGGTAACGATTAGTACATTCTTTTTTGAAAAGAAATACAAAAATATATTTTTTTAATTGTATATTATAAGTCTTTTTTTTTTAAATAATACAATATAGTCTAAAATGATTATAAAATGGCAAATTTGATTAAATTTATCTTAATAAATAATTTAAAAAAAAATTGATAAAATTATTATTTTATTATTTTCAATTCTTACGTATATTTAATTTCATATTATTTTTTAAAAAAACACTAATATATCTATCGTTGAAATAAGATACTAATTGATCGATCTATTTTTATTTTAAATTTAAATTTAATTAAAAATAACTTAAATCTTAAGTTATCTTTAATTGATTCAAATTCAAATATTATCAATTGAAAAATTTATATATTCAATGTTAATAGTACGTTTAATATGAAATATATTTAACATATGTATAATTAAAGTTAGAAAGTTTTTTCGATTTGTACAAGTAATTAACTTAATATAATTTGTGGAAAAAAATAGGCAATGAATACAAGCATGCCGACATGTTAATCATAACAACTTAGTGTTTTAATATGATTTTTAATTCTTTTATAAACATAGAGTTCGTTAATGGCAGTTTTTCATTCGTAGCTTTGCAAGATTTTGGTCTTATGAACGACCAAAAAGAGAAAAATAGCTATCCCAGTAGAAACAAGTCAACGCTTTCCAATGTTAAAGCAGCATAATCAGATACTTTCTAAATCAGTCGTTAAGTAACGTGTGCGCCTACACAGAAAAGGAAAAAATCATAAATATCCTAAGATTTAAGTAATCTTCGGAAATATCATAAAGGTTTTAAAAATTCATAAATACTTTTAAATACATAACGGCTAAGGTTTAAAAAAAAAAGTCTCAAAATGAAAGAAGAAAAATAAACAAAAAAATAATAGACATAGAAACAGAAGACATTTCAAGATGTTTTTCATAAGAAATGATAATAAGTAAAAAAAAATTTGAAAAAATTCAAAAAATAAAGTTAAATCTTAAAGAAGAAGATAGATTTAAAGACCCATCATTTTTATTAAAAAAATTATTTCTTAAAACAAATATAATTTATTATCGTATAAGTAATAAAAAAATAAGTATTAAAATTACAGATGCAAAAAAGAGATATAATATATCATTAATTGATAAAAAAACTATATTAAATAAGTTATCAAAAATTCCTCATAAAGATAAAGAAAAAATTGGTTACATCCATTTAGGAGGAATTCAAATATTAATAAAAACTCATTTTAGAGAAGAAATAGATACACCGATAAAAATAATATTATTAGATAACAGAATAATAAATAGATAGGATACCTTATTAGGAATGATCCATGGTAACCTAGTATACCAAAAGCTAAAATTTACAGCATATCCTATATTTGCTATAAATATACATGATAAAAATCTAAATCAAGTATTAAGTTTAACTTATGAATTTAAAAGAGGAGATTTAATGAAATAAGGAAATCATCAATTTTCAATACATTATCTAGTGGCATATTCTTTAACAAATAGTCATAATAGTTTAATATATGGATAAAATGAATTTATAGAAATAAATAAAACTTTTAAAGAATTTGGACAAATTATAAAACCAGAAATACTAACAGACTTTGAAATACCAGAAGAATGAAAATTAGATATTAAAGAAAAACCATTAATAATAGGAAGAAATAGTAATGTTGTTAAAACTAATAGCATACCAAGATTTACTTTTATAGATCATGAAGGAGAAACTTCTAATAAAGAAGAGGTTAAAAAATTAGAAAATGAAGTTAAAATAATGAATGCATTAGTTCATGATTGTATATTAGGAAAAGAATAATGTTTAGAGATAAAATAAAAGATATGCATTTAGAAATAAATGGAAGTCTAGTAGGTGTAGTAAAAAATCAAGTAACATTATTTGAAACTGTACAAATATTAACAAAGAATATGGATTTAGTACAAGAATCAAACACAAAATATTTATAGGAAATAATAGATATACAAAAAGAATTACTAAAGGAAATAAAGGAATGTGGTTATAATAAACTACAACAAGATATGCACAAGAAAGTTTCAGAACTAAGAAAAGATATATACAACATACATAAGGATAATGAAATAATAGGTTATAAATATGATCCTTTAGAAGGATTAAAAGAAGAACCACCAAGGAAATCAGATTCTTTGATTCCTAAAATTGAGAAAAGGAAAAATGAATCTAAGAATAAAGAGATAATTCCAATTTAATGGAATATAGAGAAGAATTAGAAAGAAAATTCATTGACCCTGAGAATAGGGATATAGAAACATTGGTCAGATTATTGACATTAACCAATGAAGAAATATGAGAACATTATAGTGGAAAACTTTGTACTAACAAAGAAGAATATGATATGACAATAATAAGTGAAACTGATTCTGAACCAGAAAACATGACCTCAAAAGGTCATATGAAACCAATTTCATTACCAATTCCTTACCAAGAAGGAACATCTAACCCACATAAGGGGGAAAGAAATAGGCAAAGATCAGAACAACCTGATACTACATATAGAAGAAGACAACCACCTAAAATGGAGGAAGGGTTATGATGAGCAGAATCGGGATTGTCAAAAACTTTGATGGTAGCCGGCATCAGATCCACCTGAATACTTTGGTTTATATTTATAAAACTCTCGCCATGATTATACGAATCATTTCGTAGAAAATGATAAGTATACTCCCAAGGTCGATCTAAGGAAGGAATGTATGTGGTTTTTAATTTATTATTCAAACTTTAAAAAAACGAAATTAAATCCTAAACATCCTGTCACGATATTTTGGGGTTTTTTGTGTTTTAATCTAATAACATAAAATAAACATAGATTCAATAAACATTTATGCAAATTTTATCATTTATATTAGTGGAGTATTTATGGATATAATAACTAAGTTAATTATGCTTGCTCACATTATTATACAAAAAAAAGACATATCTAGGGTTACCTAAACCAAGATCAAACAGAAAAGCCACAAAATTAACCACTCACCAAAATCCAAAAAAAAAATGTACAATCTGTACATGGGTTGACTCTCTAAAATATATATATTGAGAAATATCTTCAGAAAAAAATAGAGAGATAAAAAATATATAGTATAATCTACATATTATAACCCACATTGCCTATAAAGTTGTGAGTAAAGGCTAATTATAAAAGAAAGATATAGGAAATAATTCCCTAAAAAGTCATTGCACTCTCTTCATTTGTAAAAAGCATATATCTTTAAATTCTGTCTTAATGAGTTTGATTTATGCATGAAAATTATTTTTATATATGATATCTTTATAATTTATACATTCGATTCCTATCATGAGATCAATGTTAAAATAACACTTTGAGCCTTTATTCTTTATACATATGCGAACATATTAGTTCATTTCTATACATCAACTCTTTCGCATATAAAATAATATGAGTGTTTGAACCAGGGATTAGGTGTTTTGAGAGTATTGACTTGTGAGGAATAGAGTCGAAGCGAATTCTAATTCATGACACTGAAATTGGGTGAAATTAAATTGATACATTTTTGACATGAAATATGAAAATGATTTTCGACTAATTATTATAATAAATCATGATTGTTTGAAGAGATTAAAATAACTTATGCTTGAGATTTTAATTATGATCTTAAAGGAGATTAAAAATTATGAGACATTTTTGTGATATGTTGTTAATTTGTGATTTTATTGTAAATTTAATTTTTAATTTGTTTGTTTTTATTGTTTCTTTTGATTTTTACATTTAGTTCAATGTTTGTGGGTATCATTACTGAAAACCCTCACGAGACTCAAACTCGTCCACTAGGGCAACCTAGGGGTTTAAAGGCTTGTTGCATAGGCTAAATGCAACCGTGTCAATCCACGAAAGTGATTTAGGATAATTTAATTTTTACTTTTTATCGCTTCTCTTGCTAAGGGACTAGCAAGAAGCTGGTTGGGGGTTGTGATGAGTGCTAAAAAAGCACTAAAATTACCATGATTTTATGTTCATTAATTGATTAAATATATATATATATATATATATATATATATATTTATATGTTTTATCATATATTTATATAAATTTGTTTTTTTTTGGAATCACGGGTATTTTTATTGTTTTTCAGGTATTTTCGCTTAAAAACATAACTTAAAGACTCAAGAGGAATCTTTGGAAGCAATACATCGAATTATATTACTAAATAAATGGGGAAAGGTCAGCAAATATGGAAAGAATTGGACAAAATGGGTCGAAAAGGTCAAAAAATGTCAAAAGAAATCGCGCCGGAGTAGCCCATCCGTCTTGTGTGCTCCCGGCCCAGTAGCGCCGAGCTACCTTGTTGGTACTATTCATCCGCGCGAGCTGGTAGGCGCGGGTAATGTTCATCCGCCGAGCTGGCGCGCGATCTTGTTCATCCGCGCCTGGCTGCAGCTCAGTACTGCTCGCCTTAGGCATAGCGTATGGCCCCATTTTCATGTGCTGGCCCGCCCAATGACGTCATCTTGACGTCATTGATGACCTCGACATTTCCATTACGCATTTTTACATTTTTAACATTTGTTTACTCATTTTTCTCTCCATCCTCACCTATAAATACCCCGTTCCTTGCTAAAACACACCTCAAAACACACTTCTCTCTTCTTTCTTTCTCTCCGTTTCTTAGTTTTTAGTTTTTTTAGTTTTCTTATGTTTTAGCTAGTTTCTCTTAGTTTTAGAGTTCTTCCCTCTTTGGGAAGAACTAGTTATATTTTGTAATTTATTAGCTTTTGATTCAATAAATGGAAGTGTAAATTCAGCTTGGAGGTTTTCTAGCAGAATGGCATCAATCTTGTAAGGATTTTATTTTCTTTCTTGAGTTATTTTTTATGCTTTATTCTTACATGTTATATTTAATTTGTACGTGATTAAATTTAAGCTTGTACTGAAATTGTTAGTAAACATGATATAATAATAACGTTGTTATGCTTACGAAATATTAAATAGGTAAAAATCTCTAAAATGAATTGATTTTATTTTTATTCAAGATTTTATATTAAGAATGTTAGAGAGAAATATATTATTTTCATTACAAACTTAAATACGAAAATTAGATTTTAAGGTTTAGTTATCCAGGTCTAATTTAGAGTAGTGCATGCTCTTTTATTTGTTGGTACAATCATAGGTAGTTAGAGTGAAGCTACATTTCAAAAGTTTTATAAGAATTATTATCTGAAAATGTATTGACATGATACGTTTTACATTAGTGTTTTAAAGCGTGAAAGTTAGTACTTTCGGATAACTAAATTCTTAGGTTTAATTTGGACACCTTGAATAAAGTTTAAAGTCTAATACAACCCGCCAAAGGTGGCATTTAAATAGTTCATTTTCAATCTCTTAGAAAAAGAATTAATTTAATTAACGAAATTAGTTATCAACCCACTTCGTAGGTGTTAATTGATTTGTTTAGTTAACGAAAGAATATCTAACCTTAAAGGTGGTATTAAATACAAAAAGGAGAATCGATAAATATCAATTCATATATTTAATAACTATAAATAATACAGACGTAATTAACTTAGTTATTATATCCATAAATACTCCATCATTATAAAAGATAAAATTTGCATGAATGTTTATTGAATCTATGTTTATTTTTATGTTATTAGATTAAAAACACAAAACCCAAAATATCGTGACAGGATGTTTAGGATTTAATTTCGTTTTTAAAAGTTTGAATAACAAATTAAAAACCACATACATTCCTTCCTTAGATCGACCTTGGGAGTATGCTTATCATTTTCTATGAAATGATTCGTACACTTGCGAGAGTTTTATAAATATAAAACCAAAGTATTGGTAGGATCGGCGATGCCGGTTTTCGTTCATCAAGTTTTTGTTCATCAAAGTATTTGGCGATCACGATTCTGCTCATCATTAACCAAGAGTGTTATCAGGAAAGAATGGTGGTGCAAAGGCTCCTTAAAAACATCCTCCTAGACAGAACAACGTTCCGAGGAAAGACTAGTGGCCTGAGCTTCCAGAACACAATCTCACTGAACCAAGCTTCTCTTAGATCTTTACTTTTCATGCTATTAAGTTAATTAAAAAAAGTTAAGTAAAAATCTAAGTTAATGAAAATCTAAGTTAAAAAAAAGGTTAATTAAGTTAAGTGAAGTAAAACAAATCTAAGTTAATTAAGTTAAGTTAAAAAAAATCTAAGTTAATTAAGTTAAGTTAAAAAAAAATCTAAGTTAATTAAGTTAGTGAAAAAAAAAGTTAATTAAGCTAAGTGAAGTAAAAAATCTAAGTTAATTAAGTTAAGTGAAAAAAAAGTTAATTAAGTTAAGTGAAATAAAAAAAATCTAAGTTAATTAAGTTAGTAAAAAAAAACTAAGTTAAGTAAGTTAAATAAAAATCAAGAAGAAAAAAAAATAGCTAAAGAAAAAAAAATAAAAAATAATAAAATAAAATAAAATTGAAAAAGGTAAAAGAAAAATAAAATAAAATTATGATTTAAAATAAATAAAAAAATAATAATAAAAATTAAACTCAAAAAATTAAAAATTTGGTTATTTTTTTTATTTTTTTATTTTTTTTTATTTTTATTTTTTCGAAATTTCAAATTCCAAAATTATTTTACAATTAACACAATATTTATTAAACAATTTAAAATTAGATTTTTTTTTTATTTTTTAAATTTTTTTTAACTATTTATGAATGGTAACTTTATTTTACTATTTACAATATAATTTTTTTTAATTCAAATTTTAAATTTCTAAATTATTTTATTATTCACGGTACTATTTTTATTTAAAAATGTTTTTTTTTGTTAATTTTTTTTACTATTCATGAACGGTAAAAACTTTTTACTTCAAATTTTAAATTTATAAATTATTTTACTATTTATGCTATAATTAATTTTTTATTTTATTTTTTTTATTTCTTATGAAATTTGAAATTTGATTAAATTTTTTTTATTTTTAAAAAAAATCACAATTATTTACAACACAAAAATATTTTTAAAATTTTGATAAATAAATTAAAAACGCTATTCCTTACGGCACATGGCATCAAAAACTTGATGAGTGGCAGGCATGGCCAAATCCTACCAATACTTTGGTTTATATTTATAAAACTACCATGATCTTGTGAATCATTTCGTAGAAAATGATAAGTATACTCCCAAGGTCGATTTAAGGAAGAACAATAAAAATACCCGTGATTCCGAAAAAGACAAATTTATATAAATATATGATAAAACATATAAATATATATATTTTTAATCAATTAATGAGCATAAAATCATGGTAATTTTAGTGCTTTTTGAGCACTCATCAGGTTGCATTGGGGAACTAGAGGTAGTATTCCACCAGAGTTCAAACTCCATGATAATTATAAATCTGAACTTCTAGATTTAGATTGTATAAGAGATAGGAAAAAAACCTTAGATGAATGGTCTAGTGGGATGAGTATACTCATACAAACTTCTCCAACTACCCAAACAAATCTTTCAATTTATAGATGCTTATAACACATAAAATGACAGGAAATGTAAAAGTTTGGTTTCAAACTTAGCAAATCAACAACATTTATTAATGAAAGAAAATGCTTCAATGGGAAGAGAATATTTGGATACAGTAATAAATGAAATATACAAAGAATTTATTGGAGAGGATAAAGGAAGGACTATCACTGAATCTAGTGAAAATGAAATCAATGAAGCGAAATGACATATAGCAAATATGAAAATTTGTAACATGTATTATATAGATTCTTTTATTTGTGAATATGAAATGTATTACCATAAATTACCACCCTCTATACAAACAACTTATAAAGAAATGTTTTTTTCAAAAATTACCTTGAACATTATATACAACTTTAACAAAAAATTGGGAACAAAGGAATAGAGAAACTATACCAGATACTTTAGGAGGAAGAATAAGAAGTTTTAAAGACTAGATTATTATAAAATGCCAAGAAAGAAAAGAATATAAACAAATAAGAGGAAATGATAAAATTTGTTGTAATACAAGAGATTTTAGAATACCAAGGAAATATGGATGTAATATAAAATCTTGTAAATAAAAATAAAAATATAAAAAATATAAAAGATTTAAACAATATAAATTCAGAAAACAAAATTTCCAAAAATATAAAAAGAGATTCAATAGAGAAAACTACAAAAAAAGATATTTTAGAATAAAGATTTATAAACCTTCTAAAAAAGGAATTATTTCCCTTTAGGAAAGAAAAAATGCAGATGTTTGATCTGCAACGAGGAAGGACATTATGCTAATGAATGTCCAAGCAGACTTTAACATAAAAAAGAATTTAAAAAGGAATTCCCACAAAAAGAAAAAATCTTATAAGAAGCTTTCAAAATGGAATTAGAACCGATCGAGGAATCTGATATAGATGATACTTACAATATCTATCTATTGGAAGAAATAGAGGAAGAAATAGAGGAAGAAATAACTAACTCGGAATATGAACACTCAAATCATGAATATTCTTCATCAGAAGATGAATGATTTGTATAGTATTACAAATCCAAATAATACTTACATTAAATTAGGACTAAAATTTAAAGGTTATAACACTTATCGATTACATGCATATATAGATACATGAGCTAGTATGTGTGTAGCTAGTAGATATGTATTTCTAGAAGACAACTGGAAACAAGCACCAAAAGATTTAATTGTAAGAATTGCTAATAATACTACAATAAAACTCAATCAGGTATTGAAAGATACTGATATAATGATAGGAGGAGAAAATTTTCACATTCCTACCATATATCAACAAGAAACAGGAGTAGATTTGTTAATAGGAAATAATTTCCTAAATTTACATCAACCTTTCACACAACATTCTGACAAAATAAGTCTCACAATCTTAGAAGGAGATACTATATATGTTTCTAAAGTAAGAAAAACTTTAACTGTCTCTAACCCAACTTTTATGCAACAACATAAAAAGCAAAAACGTGATGAGATAGAAGACCAACAAAAACCTTATTTAGAAAATATTTCATTAGATATAGAAGAAAAACAAAACTCTTTGTCAATGAGATACAATAAGACAAAGCCCTAACAGGCATTAGAAGAGTATTAAAAAAAGTCAGTTCAGAAAATCCTTTGGATCCAAAAATAAATAAATCTAAAACAATAGTCAATATAAAATTAAGAGATTCTAACAAGATCATAAGAGTAAAACCAATGATTTATATTCCAGAAGACAAGATTGAATTTGGAAAACAAATTCAAGAACTTTTGGAATTAAAAGTCATAATACCAAGTAATTCACCTCACTCTAGCCCAGCATTCTTAGTTGAAAAAGAAGCTGAGAAAAGAAGAGGAAAAAATAGAATGGTAATAAATTTTAAAGCAATTAATAAAGAAACCATTGATGAGGGATACTTTATTCCAAAAAAGGAAGAACTACTATTGATAAGAGCTAAATTATTGCATTTTTGTTATGATTTAAATGTTGATATTTGTGTGAAAATTGTGTTTATTTGATTATTTAATCCACAAATGTCATTTCACGGATATTTCGTGTTTAAAGTGCAACTTCAGGTAAAATCATGATTTTGGAGAAGTTAGGGACAGAGTATAATGATCGGGATTGAATGAAAATAAAAAGAAAACAAAATTTCAAAATTTGGAATTTTGCTGCCGGCGAGAGTATTCTCGCCACCGGTGAAAACCTTACGGGAAAAATGTTGAAAATCATGCAGGGAGCATGGATTTTGGTCAAGTGAATCTCGCCGCCGGCCAAAGTATTCTCGCTGCCGGCCAAAGTGTCTCGCTGCCAGCCATATTCATCTAGCCGCCGGCGAAAATCTTGGCGTAAATCTTCCCGAGCGCACAAATTTTGGTAAACTCATCTCACCGCCGGCCAAAGTATCTAACCGCCGGCCACGTTATTTTGGCCGCCGGCCAAAATCTGAAAACCCAAAATTTAATTTTCCAGAAATCTCGTTGCGGCAAGAATAATGTCGCCGCCGGCGAGTTTCGTCCGAAAACACATTTTTTATGTTGTTTTGTTCCAAAATTGCCCCAGAAACCCTAGATCTATATATACATTATGATGGAAAAAGAGGGGGACGGAAGAGAGAGCATAATTGAGTTATTTTTGCAGGAAAAAAGGAAATTGTGGAGAGAAAGGTTGGAGAAGCTTGGAGGATCATCACCATTGTTGCTACCAAGTCTTCCTCTTCAAGAGTTTTTCATCTCTGCTCCTTAGCTTTTATTTTATGCATTTTATTCAGATTTTTTGTTCATGGATTCAATTGAGAATATGTTTGTTCTTATTTCCGTTATGAACTAATTCGTTTTTGCTAAGGCTACGATGTAGTTGAATCAAGAAAATCTGATTTCTTTTGTTATCGTTATATGAATTCATTGTTTTCAAGTTGAGTATTTATTTCCATGCTTAATGCTTTTAAATTTCTAATCAAGATTTAGATGATTTGTTGCATTATATTGAGACTGAGAGGAGATGTGTAATGAATGCTTCTTGTGATAAATACCGTATGTTGAATGCGATTGTGATTAAATCTTCATAGAAATATAGTTGGTTTTCATAGATAAGTAATTCTAATATAACTTGAGAGAGAGTATTAGATAAGTTCGGGTTTTTCAACCATCACTTATAACTTTGATTTTCATATAACATGACTTGAAATCGGATTAAATTGATTTATCGAAATCAAATGCCTTAAAGTTTTTAATCATTTGTGAACAATATTAAATTTGTTATTTGAGTTTAGTTTTATGTTAATTTACCTTTTAAACAAATTCAAAAAATTCGGTTTTCAAATAAAATTAGGATTAGTCAATTTCGGTACTTAATAACGCCATTCCTTGTGGGTTCGATATCCGTACTTTTGTACACTTTATTACTTGAACGATTCGTACACTTGCGAAAATACGCATAAACTATTATTAATAAAAGGAAAGAAATACTTCTCGAGTTTTGATTGCAAAAGTGGATTTTGGAAAATAAGATTGGATGAAGAATCCTAAAAATTAACTGCATTTAGTTACCCACAATGAAAATTCCAATGGAAAGTTATACCATTTGGGTTAAAACAAGCTCCAGGTATTTTCAAAGATATATGGATAACATTTTTAAGAAATTACAAGATATTTGTTGTGTTTACATAGATAATATTTTGGTTTTCAGTAATGAATTAAATAAACATTATTTGGATATTATCAACATATTACAAGAATGTAGAAAAGAAGGCATTGTACTATCTGAAAAGAAAGCAGTACTTGCTCGACAAAAAATCAAATACTTAGGGTTAGAAATTGAAGATGGAAAACATAATTTACAATCCCATATACTAAATAACATTCAAGGTTTTCTTAGTGAATTAAAAGATAAAAACCAATTATAAAGATTTTTAGGATGTTTAACATATGCAGAAGCCTATATCAAGAAACTTTCAAAAATGAGAAAACCATTACAAGCAAAATTGAAAAAAAAGATCATATTTGGAAATGGACAAAGGAAGATACTCTATATATGGATTGAGTAAAAGCAAAGGTAAAATATTTACCAACTTTATACCATCCAGGACCAAATGATAAGATGATAATTGAAACAGATGCTTCACAAGAATATTGGGGAGCAGTTCTTAAAGCAAGAGTAGATGACAAAGATGAATATCTTTGTAGATATACATCAAGATCTTTCCAACGTCCAGAATTAAATTATCATAGTAATGAAAAAGAATATTTAGCTATTTAAAAGACTATTAAAAAATTTGCAATATATGTCATAAGCTCCAGATTCATTGTTAGAACAGATAATAAGAATTTTGGCCATTTCTTAAGATCTAATATTGTAGGTGATTACAAACAAGGAAGACTAGTTAGATGGCAACAATGGTTCAACCATTACAATTTTGATATTGAACATCTTCTAGGACATAAAAATAGCTTAGTTGATGCTCTTACCAGAGAATTAGCACCTTTAACTATTTTAATGCTTTCAGGAATGGAACATCTTGATATCAAAATCAAGATAAAAGAAAAGGAAATAAAAATCCTATAGGAACAACTCGAGTTGCTATATCTCGAGAAATCTCTTATGGAGACAGGAAGGAAACATGAAGAACTTAATTGTTCAAAAGAACCTTTAGAAACCAAAACCTCAAACGAGGAATCTCTATTAAAAAAGGAAGAACCTAACAGTTCACAAAAAACTTCTGAAACCATAAAGCTCAATTGGGCAAATGAGGCAGAAAAAGAAGAACAGAAAAAATTTTATGTGGTTTATAATGGCCCAAAACTAGGAATTTATAACAATTGGGAAGAAGCTAGAAAATCTATTCTAGGAATTAGTGAAGTTACTCATAAAACATTCACCAATAGAATAGAAGCTAAAGGTAGTTATGCCAACTGATGAGTGCTCAAAAAGCACTAAAATTACCATGATTTTATGCTCATTAATTGATTAAAAATATATATTTATATGTTTTATCATATATTTATATAAATTTGTCTTTTTCGGAATCACGGGTATTTTTTTTTCCAGGTATTTTGGCTTAAAAACGCAATTTAAAGACTCAAAGAGGAATACTTGAAGCATTAAATCACAAATATATTAATAAATAAGTGGGAAAAGGTCAACAAACATGGAAAAATTGGACAAAATGGGTCGAAAAGGTCAAAAATGTCAAAAAGACGGAAATCGCGCCTCACTGCCCAGCCGCCTATGACAGCGCCAACACTGGCGCGCCCATCTACAACACCATCGTTTCACGCTGCCGCGTCCGCAGCGTCTTCTCTTGACCCGCCGCGCGCGCGTCCTTGAACAAATTTCCAGCGGCGCCCAGCGCCTTTTCGCCCCATTTTTCATGTGTACGGCCTGGCGATACGTCTGCGGCGTCATTAATGACCTCAGCATTTCCATTACGAATTTTTACATTTTTTAACATTTTTTTTAACAATTGTTTACTCATTTTTTTTCTCTCCATTCTCACCTATAAATACCCCCTTCCCTTCACTTCAAAACACACCTCAAAACACACTTCTCTCTTCTTTCTTTCTCTCCATTTCTTAGTTTTTAGTTTTTCTTATGTTTTAGTTAGTTTTTCTTAGTTTTAGAGTTCTTCCCTCTTTGGGAAGAACTAGTTATGTTTTTTGTAATTTATTAGCTTTTTGATTCAATAAATGGGAGTGCAAATTCCGTTTGGTGATTTTCTAGCAACAGGAATGGCATCGAAGTACTGTAAGGATTTTATTTTCTTTGTAGTTATTTTTTATGCTTTATTCTTACTTGTTATATTTAATTTTTCTGTGATTAAATTTAACTGTGCTAGCTGTTGGTAAACATGATATAATAATAACGTTGTTATGCTTGTGAAATATTAAATAGGTAAAAATCTCTAAAATGATTTGATTTTATTTTTATTCAAGATTTTATATTAAGAATGTTAGAGAGAAATATATTATTTTTCATTACAAACTTAAATCTGAAAATTAGATTTTAAGGTTTAGTTATCGGTCCCGATTTAGAGTAGTGCTTTTTATTTGTTAGTACAATAGGTAGTTAGAGTGAAGCTCTATTTCAAAAGTTTTTATAAGAATTATCATCTGAAAATGTATTGACAACATGTTTTCATTAGTAGTTTTAAAACTTGAAAGTTAGTACTCGGATAATTAAATTCTTAGGTTTAATTTGGACACCTTGAATAAGGTTTAAATCGTCTAACCCGCACCAAGGTGGCATTTAAATGGTTCATTTTCAATCTCTTAGAAAAAGGAATTAATTTAATTAACCAAATTAGTTATCAACCCCACCCATAGGTGTTAATTGATTTGTTTAGTTAACAAAGAATATCTAACCCCACCAAAGGTGGTATTCATACAAAAAAGGGAGAATTAATAAATATCAATTCATATCTTTAATAACCTAAATAATATGAGCAAGCATAATTAATTTAGTTATTATATCCATATATACTCCACTATTATAAAAGATAAAATTTTCATAAATATTTATTGAATCTATGTTTATTTTTATGTAAGTAGATTAAAAACACAAAACCCAAAATATCGTGATAGGATGTTTAGGATTTAATTTTGTTTTTAAAAGTTTGAATAATAAATTAAAAACCACATACATTCCTTCCTTAGATCGACCTTGCGAGAGTTTTATAAATATAAAACCAAAGTATTGGCAAGAATCGGCGATCCCGGTTTTCGCTCATCAAGTTTTTGGCGCCGTTGTTCTTTAAACTTAATTAACTTAGATTTTCATTAACTTAAATTTTTTATTTAACTTAACTTAATAACATGAAAAGTAAAGATCTAAGGGAGTTCTGTCTAGGAGACTAGTTCTTGGAAGCCTTTGTGCCACTAGTCTTTCTTGGGAACGTTGTTCTGTCTAGGAGGATGGTTTTTAAGGAGCCTTTGCACCACCATTCTTTCCTGGGAGCACTCTTGGTTAATACTGATTATGTTATTTTTTTTCTTAAAAAAAAAACAAAAATTTCTGAACTCTCCAAAATTTTAAAGTTTTAATTACAATCTAAGGAGTTAGTTTTTTTGTTTGATCTAGGTACAATTGTGTTTTAATGACTTAATTATTTGATTTGCACCTAAATGTGGGTTATCTAATACCGTCAAAGTATGCCTCTAGTTTTAAGTACAAAAAGAAATTTGAAAATCAATAGGACATGACTGAAAAAGTATAGGTAGACAACATTTTCTTACTTGTAGGTTTGATTAACTCAATGATGAGGGGACATTGAGTTTACTTAAAATGCAATCCACAAGTTACGTCTTACTAAGACGTTAAACTAAGCGCTGGATGGGAGGCAACCCATCATTTTAGGTAATTTTCTTTTATTTCTTTTATTTACTTAATTTTATTGTTTATTTCATTTTAATTACATTTGAATAATTTTTAAATTGTTAAAACTAAAAATATTTGTTGAGATGTTAGAAGTTCACAGCGATTTGTCTGTATACACTTTAATGATGAATATGATGGATGCACCTGCATTTTCCATTACTACTTGCACATTCTCAGGAAATAGGTAATCTTTCTTCTCTTTTGTCTTTATCTTTAATTTACAGTTGTTACATTGAGGACAATGTAAGTTCTAGGTTGGGGGTGGTGAAAAGTTACCATGCTTAATTAAAAAAAAAAGTTTTAACAATTTAAAAATAAAAAAATAAAAAAATAAAAAAAGATACTTTTTCATTTTTTTGTGTTTGGTTTTATTTCTATTTTGTGTGATTTAGTAATTTTTGAAAAAAAAAAATTTTTTTTTCACAAAAATTATCATTTCTTTAAATCAAATTTAAGTAAATAGTTAAGTCTTTTGTACTGTTAGATTAATTTTTGAAAACATATCATGAAATATTTTGTAATTATTTTTGATAATTAGTTAGTTTGTGTCATAACTAGTATTTCTTGATAAGATGTAGAAATTATATTAAACCCAAAATCGGTGTTTATGAATTTTTTTTAGTGGAGACTACCTTTGTGAGATATAATTTGAGCCTAATTTCCTTTATTCATAGTGAAATACAAATTTTTTCTACTCAAAACACACTTCTTATTTCTTCAAATTTTTAGATGATCTACATAGGTATTAGCATTGAATGTATGAATTTTTTCTCATCTTAATAGAGTATCGTATATTTTTTATTATTATTTTTGCTTAGATTAAATGATTTGAGTAGAAATTGATAGTATATGCTTATATCTCGTTCATGCATGACTGCTACAAAAAAAAAAGACATATATGGGGTTACCTAAACCAAGAATCAAGCAGAAAAGCCACAAATTAACCACTTCACCAAAAATCAAAAAAAAAAAAATGTACAATCTGTACATGGGTTGACTCTCTAAAATACATATATTGAGAAATATCTTCAGAAAAAAATAGAGAGATAAAGAATATATAGTATAATCTACATACTATAACCCACATTGCCTACAAAGTTGTGAGTAAAACTTAATTACAAAAGAAAATATAGGAAATAATTCCCTAAAAAGTCATTGCATTCTCTACATTTGTAAAATGCATATATCTTGAAATTCTTTCTTAATGATTTTGATTTATGCATGAAAATAATTTTTATATATGATATCTTTATAATTTATACATTTGATTCCTTTCATGAGATCAATGTTAAAATAACACTTTGAGCCTTTATTCTTTATACATATGTGAACATATTAGTTCATTTCTATACATCAACTCTTTCGCATATAAAATAGTATGAGTTTTTGAACCCATAGGATTCAGTGTTTCGAGAGTATTGACTTGTGAGGAATAGAGTCGAAGCGAATTCTAATTCATGACATTGAAATTGGGTGAAATTAAATTGATACATTTTTGACATGAAATATGAAAATGATTTTCGACTAATTATTATAATAAATCATGATTGTTTAAAGAGATTAAAATAACTTATGCTTGAGATTTTAATTATGATCTTAAAGGAGATTAAAAATTATGAGACATTTTTGTGATATGTTGTTAATTTATGATTTTGTTGTAAATTTAATTTTTAATTTGTTTGTTTTTATTGTTTCTATTGATTTTTACATTTAGTTCAATGTTTGTGGGTATCATTACTGAAAACCCTCACGAGACTCAAACTTCGTCACTTAGGGCGACCTAGGGGTTTAAAGGCTTGTTGCATAGGCTAAATGCAACCGTGTCAATCCACGGAAGTGATTTAGGATAGTTTAATTTTTAGTTTTTATCGCTTCTCTTGCTAAGGGACTAGCAAGAAGCTGGTTGGGGGTTGTGATGAGTGCTCAAAAAGCACTCAAATCACCATGATTTTATGCTCATTAATTGATTAAAAATATATATATTTATATAGCTTTATCATATATTTATATAAATTTGTCTTTTTCGGAATCACGGGTATTTTTATTGTTTTTCAGGTATTTTGGCTTAAAAACGCAATTTAAAGACTCAAAGAGGAATACTTGAAGCATTACATCACAAATATATTAATAAATAAGTGGAAAAAGGTCAACAAACATGGAAAAATTGGACAAAATGGGTCGAAAAGGTCAAAAATGTCAAAAAGACGGAAATCGCGCCCACGCTTCCGCGCAGCGCGCGACCGCCTTGTACGCCTCAGGCGCGCGCCACGTTCACGCGTAAGCTCGCAGCGGCAGCCCCGCGCGCGCGGTGCTGGCCCCCCCGCGCGCAGTGCCTAGCAGCCCCCCGCGCGCACGCCGGTGCAGCCCCGCGCGCGCGCGGTGCCCACACACGCGCGCGCGGTGGCTAAGCAGCCCCCTCCGCACGCCCAACGCCTTTTCGCCCCATTTTTCACGTGCAGCCACCTCCATGATGTCATGCTGACGTCATTAATGACCTCAGCATTTTCATTACGCGTTTTTAAATTTTTTAACATTTTTTACTCATTTTTTCTCTCCATCCTCACCTATAAATACCCCCCTTCCCTTCCCTTCAAAAACACACCTCAAAACACACTTCTCTCTTCTTTCTTTCTCTCCATTTCTTAGTTTTTAGTTTTTTTTAGTTTTTCTTATGTTTTAGTTAGTTTTGCTTAGTTTTAGAGTTCTTCCCTCTTTGGGAAGAACTTGTTATGTTTTTTGTAATTTATTAGCTTTTTGATTCAATAAATGGGAATGCAAATTCCGTTTGGAGGTTTTCTAGCAACGGGAATGGCATCGAAGTACTGTAAGGGTTTTATTTTCTTTGCAGTTATTTTTTATGCTTTATTCTTACATGTTATATTTAATTTGTCTGTGATTAAATTTAAGCATGCTAGCTTTGTAAAAATGATATAATAATAACTTATTTGTTATGCTTGCTAAATATTAAATAGGTAAAAATCTCTAAAATGAATTGATTTTATTTTTATTCAAGATTTTATATTAAGAATGTTAGAGAGAAATATATTATTTTTCATTACAAACTTAAATCTGAAAATTAGATTTAAGGTTTAGTTATCGATCTGATTTAGAGTAGTGATCTTTTATTTGTTGGTACAATCGCCCGGTAGTTAGAGTGAACCTCTATTTCAAAAGTTTTTATAAGAATTATTATCTGAAAATGTATTAACAACATGTTTTTCAGTAGTGGTTTTAAAACTTGAAAGTTAGTACTCGGATAACTAAATTCTTAGGTTTAATTTGGACACCTTGAATAAAGTTTAAACTGTCTAACCCCACCAAATGTGGCATTTAAATGGTTCATTTTCAATCTCTTAGAAAAATGAATTAATTTAATTAACCAAATTAGTTATCAACCCTACCCATAGGTGTTAATTGATTTGTTTAGTTAACAAAGAATATCTAACCCCACCAAAGGTGGTATTCATACAAAAAGGGAGAATCAATAAATATCAATTCATATCCTTAATAACTTAAATAATATGAGCAAGCATAATTAACTTAGTTATTATATCCATAAATACTCCACTATTTATAAAAGATAAAATTTGCATGAATGTTTATTGAATCTATGTTTAATTTTCAATCTCTTAGAAAAAGGAATTAATTTAATTAACCAAATTAGTTATCAACCCCACCCATAGGTGTTAATTGATTTGTTTAGTTAACAAAGAATATCTAATCCCACCAAAGGTGGTATTCATACAAAAAAGGGAGAATCAATAAATATCAATTCATATCTTTAATAACCTAAATAATATGAACAAGTATAATTAATTTAGTTATTATATCCAAATATACTCCACTATTATAAAAGATAAAATTCGCATAAAATTTATTGAATCTATGTTTATTTTTATGTAAGTAGATTAAAAACACAAAACCCAAAATATCGTGACAGGATGTTTAGGATTTAATTTTGTTTTTAAAAGTTTGAATAATAAATTAAAAACCACATACATTCCTTCCTTAGATCGACCTTGGGAGTATACTTATCATTTTCTACGAAATGATTCGTGCACTTGTGAGAGTTTTATAAATATAAAACCAAAGTATTGGCAAGAATCAGCGATCCCAGTTTTCGCTCATCAAGTTTTTGGCGCCTTTGCCGGTTATGGCATCAAAGTTTTTGGCAATCCCGATTCTGCTAATCACCAACTACAAAACACCGAAACTAATAACTCTAGAGGAGATAATAAGAATTTATTCTGTAGTACTACAACAACAACCAATAACTCTAAGTAGATTGACAAATCTTGGAAAGATAGCAAGGCCTCTAGTGCTATTTAGAGAAACATCTCCACGAGACATCTCCTAGAACTACTCCAATCATTAAAGAAGGAAAGGATCACTATAAAAACCTCAACAAACTACAATGGTTGAGTCTTTATAATTTGGCCAGAAAATCTACCCAAGAATATATTGAAGATATGAAATTCTATACTACAGACAAAGAATTTCCTGTAGGAAGTAAATTCAATATATTAGAAGAAGCCAATCCAATATTTGTGTATATGTCATTTCATGCAGGATTAATAGAAAGTATATATCCATGAATTAATTTGAATGAATTAAATTATTTCCCAAAAAGTTTTAAAAGAGCAATTAAGAATTTCAGAAGAAAAATTAAGCAGGTGATAAACCTGTTTATCTTAGATTTTTCAATTCATTAATGGACTAGAATGAGGAAGAAAGTATTAGTCACTACCACTTCATCAAGATAGGGATTTCCAACACAAACAAAGAGGTTCCCAAACCAAGGGCACTTCTAGAAAAGGAATTCAACACAGAAGAACTCTGTGTATTAAGAGAACAAATGTTAAGCCAAATTTACTATAAACTCCAGAAGACTGACAATTCTACTGAGATTAAAGTAAATTATTCAACTAGTAAAGTCATTATCATTTCATATAGTAGCATGGCTCTGTCAGAAGAAGATGGTGAAAAAATCACCAAATATGAAACCAATTTTAATTGCAACAACCTAAAAATTGGTCAAGAAACAAGGAAGGTATTATGATTCTATGCCATAAAATCCACTAAAGACCATAGATGCATTCTTTGCATCAAAGACCGGGAAGATGAAGATGCATCATCGTCAACATCATCAAATGAACTATCCGTAGAAAATGACAAAGAAAAATAAGAAAACAAGTTGTCGACAGAAGACTACAAAAGAAATAAAGATGTAGACCCCACATCTTAGTCGGCAGCATGTGCCAAGGAAAAATGTAATGGCTATCTTTTAAAGTAGAAAAGTAGATGAATTATTACAACAAGGGTAAAATAATAATTTTAGTCTTGTAAACATGGATTCCTTGTTTTATAAAAGGAACCCTTATTATCATTTCAAAACACACACAAATACACAGAAATCTCATTGGAATAATAAGCTTTTTAGACAAATTATTACCTTCAATAAATACACAAAAACCATCAACTAGGTCAATATTGACTCCCGATTAAAAATTGTATCGATCCGCAAAAATTGGTATCAGAGCATAAGAATAGTAATCCAAATAGTAATGGATGGAAAGTTAACACCATTAAGATATAAGGGAATTTTTGATATTTTATAAAACTCAGGGATATAATTAAAAATATGTTAAATCTCAAGGGCATTTTAGATAATGTTCCACACAGAAAACTTCATGAACTCTTTTATATGTCTAATTTAAAAGAAAAGGTATATTTGTCATAAATTTATGAAAAATTATAAATGATATTATGTATTATTATTAATAAATATAATTAAATTTATATAATTATATTAAATAAAAAATTATTATTTTAAGTATAATTATGATATATAAAAATATTTTTAGACAATACTTTATCACTATATATGTAATGCATAAATCAAATTAGTTTATAAGTGTTTGATTATTTTTTACAACAAAGTTGATTAGTAGATGGGAGATCTATACTTGTTATGGAGATTTAAATATGGTTTGTTATCTTAGTGGTATTATCATTTTATATTTAGTATTATTTTTTATCTAGATTTTTGTTGATTAGTAGATGGGAGATCTATACTTGTTATGGAGATTTAAATATGGTTTGTTATCTTAGTGGTATTATCATTTTATATTTAGTATTATTTTTTATCTAGATTTTGAAGAAGATATCTTAGTTTTGCCTCTATATAAGAAAATGTATCAATTTAATGTAATTTTTTATTTAATTGAATGTTTTTTACATGTGTAATAAATAGGTGTGATATTTAAAGGGTATTTTTGGAGAAATAATTAATTGATTATCACAAAATATCATTTGAATATCGTACGTATATTACTGAACATAAAAAATAATTTATAATTAAATAATAAATTCTACTAAATTGATAAAAAAATTTAAATTTGGTACCACTAAAATACCACTTCTAAAATTTAGTTAAAAGTACAAAAATAAAGTTGTAATACCACTGATATAATGAACTCGATCTAAATAAATATATTCAAATGAGTTTATAAGTATTTGGTTATTCTTTAAGACAAAGTTGCTTTTTTGGATAGAAACTTATAGTATTTACGAAGATTTATTTGACTTGTTGAGCACAAAATAAGCTGATATTAGAATTAATAGTTGGATAGCTGTCGAAATGAAACATTATCTTAAATGTTCTTGAGGTTTCACATATCTTCAATTATACTCCTGAGGTTTATAAAATATCAAAAATTATCTTATATTTTAATGGTGTTAATTTTTTATCCATTACTATTCCTAGGCTCTGATATCAAAATATGAGGATCAATACAATTTTTAATCGGGGTTAATATTGACCTAGTTGATGGTCTTTATCTATTTATTGAACGTAATAATTTGTCTAAAAATTTTATTATTTTACTGTTTAAGTCTAATATTCTTCTATATTCATTACAATTGCATAATATATTATGTTCTTCATTATGTTGATTACTTAATTTTAATCCTGAATCTATTAATTGTCTTTTAAAATTAAAAATTACTTTTTCATTTGTTAAATCAAATAGTTCTAATTTATGTACTAATCATTCGATATTCATAAAGTATTATCTTGATAAATCATATGTGTTGAATATATATTATTTTGTCCTATTCGTAGTATGCAAGTAGGTTTTTCATGTGTACATATAATGTATTTATAATCTTCAAAGAAGTAATATCCAAACATTAAGTTGTTAAATTCTTCTTCCTCTATTCTCACATATTTTTTACTAAAGTATAGTCTTTTAATTTCCTTGAAACAAGATGGTCTATGATACTTGTAATAGCTTTAATATAATCTGTATAGATATCTAATAAGGTGTTAAATCTTTTAAAATTTTCAAGACAAGTTCCATAGTCTTCATTTTTAAAATATTCATTTAAATGATAGAGATAAATTTTATCAAATGTTTCTAATACAATTAGATTTTTATCTTGGATTTTCATTGGAATTATTAGTTGTTTATTTCTAAAACAATTTCCATTTTCCTATTTTAACAATATTATGTCTTGTTATAAGCAAATATTTAAACATTCAAGAATCTTAACTAGCTTAAATTTATAATTATTATACCTAAATTTGATGGATCCATCACAATCTTCCCTTCTGTTCGTCTTCTTTTGTTACACCTGTTATGCCTTAGCTTTGCCCAAACCTCAACACCCTCCTGGCAATGGCAAGCCTTCTACATCCGTACATAAATGGTGTCCAATAGTTGACTTACTAAAGAAGAGTAACTGAACTCTATTTTATTCATAGTATAATAATTATTACAACTTAAAGCCAACTAAGAACCATGAAAGAGGTGTTTAGCCGCTTATAGTTATTAGGTATAAAATTATTGGTTTTCAAATTTCTAGATAGATAAGTTTTCTATGCTAGAGTGTTTTAGAGTAGAGAGTTCTAGATTTATGTGTATTCGTGTGTGTTTTTTTAATGATAATAAGGGTTCATTTTATAGAACAAGGAATCTCTGTTTACAAGACTAAAATTATTATTTTACCTTTGTTCTAATAATTCATCTACTTTTCTACTTTAAAGGATAGCCATTACTTTTTTCCTTGGCACATGCTGCCGACTAAGATGTGGGGTCTACATATTTATTTCTTTTGTAGTCTTCTATTGACAATTTTTTTTCCTATTTTTCTTTGTCATTTTCTACCGACGGTTCCTTTAATGACGTTGATGATGACACATCTTCATCTTCTCGGTATTTGATGTAGAGAATGCATTTAAGGTCTTTGGTGGATTTTTTTGGCATAGAAGCAGAATACCTTCCTTGTTTCTTGACCAATTTCTAGGTTGTTGCAATTAAAATTGGTTTCATATTTGGTGATTTTTTTCACCATCTTCTTCTGAGAGAGACATGCTACTGTGTGAAATGATGATGACTTTACTAGTTGAATAATTTACTTTAATCTTAGTAGAATTGTTAATCTTCCTGAGTTTATAGTAAATTTTGCTTAGCATTTGTCCTCTTAATACATAGAGTTCTTCTGTGTTGAGTTCTTTTATCTAGAAGTGCCCTTGGTTTGGGAACCTCTTTGTTTGTGTTGGAGATCCCTATCTTGATAAAGTGGTAAGGACTAATACTTCCTTCTTCATTCCAGTCCATTAATGAACTCAAAAATCTATGATAAATAGGTTTATCACCTACTTTAGTTTTTCTTTTAAAATTCTTGATTGCTCTTTTAAACGTTTTTGGGAAATGATTCCTGGATATATATTTTCTATTAATCCTGCATGAAATGCTTTATACACAAATATTGGATTAGCTCATTCCAATATATTGAATTTACTTCCTGTAGGAAATTCCTTGTCTATAATATAGAATTTCATATCTTCAATATGTTCTTGGGTAGAGTTTATGGCCAAATTATAGAGACTCAACCATTGTAGTTTATTGAGGTTTCTATATTGGTCTTTTTCATCTTTAATGATTGGAGTAGTTCTAGGAGATGTCTCCTCGAATAATACTGAATGCTTTACTATTTTTGATGTCTCTGGAGGAGATGTTTTTGTAAATAGCACTGGAGGCCTTGCTATCTTTCCAAGATTTTTCAATCTACTTAGAGTTGTTGGTTGTTGTTGTAGTATTGCAGAATAATTTCTTACTATCTCCTCTAGAGTTATTAGTTTCGGTGTTTTGTAGTTGGCATAACTACCTTCAGCTTCTATTCTGTTGGTGAAGGCTTTATGAGTTACTCCACTAATTCCTAGAATATATTTTCTAGCTTCTTCCTAGTTGTTATAAATTTCTAGTTTTAGGCCATTATAGACCACATAAAAATTTTTCTATTCTTCTTTTTCTACCTCATCTACCCAATTGAGCTTTGTGGTTTCAGAAGTTTTTTGTGAACTATTAGGTTCTTCCTTTTTTAATGGAGATTCCTCATTTGAGCTTCTAGTCTCTAGAGGTTGTTTTGAACAATTAAGTTCTTCTTGTTTCTTTCCTGTCTCCATAAGAGATTTCTCGAGATATAGTAACTCGAGTTATTCCTATAGGATTTATATCTCCTTTTCTTTTATCTTGATTTTAATATCAAGATGTTCCATTCCTGAAAACATAAAAATAGTTAGAGGTGCTAATTCTCTGGTAAGAGCATCAGCTAAGCTATTTTTATGTCATAGAAGATGTTCAACATCAAAATTGTAATGGTTGAACCATTGTTTCCATCTAACTAGTCTTCCTTGTTTGTAATCAAAATTCTTGTTATCTGTTCAAACAATGAATCTAGAGCTTATGACATATATTTCAAATTTTTTAATAGTCTTTTTAACAGTTAAATATTCTTTTTCATTACTATGATAGTTTAATTCTGAACCTTGGAAAGATCTTGATGTATATCTACAAAGATATTCATCTTTGTCATCTACTGTTACTTTAAGAACTGCTCCCCAATATTCTCTATTAAGCATATGTTTCAATTATCATTTTATCATTTGGTCTTGGATGGTATAAAGTTGGTAAATGTTTTACCTTTGCTTTTACTCTATCCATATATAGAGTATCTTCTTCTGTCCATTTCCAAATATGATATTTTTTCAATTTTACTTGTAATGGTTTTCTCATTTCTACAAGTTTCTTGATATATGCTTTATCTTTTATTTATTTTTGGATCCAAAGGATTTTCTGAAGTGACTGTTTTTAATAGTCTTCTAATGTCTGTTAGGGCTTTGTATTCCTGTATCTCATTGAGAAAAGAGTTTTGTTTTTATTCTATATCTAATGAAATATTTGCTAAATAAGGTTTTTGTTGGTCTTCTATCTCACCACGTTTTCGCTTTTTATGTTGTTGCATTAAAGTTGGGTTTGAGACAATTAAAGCTTTTCTTACTTTAGAAATATAGATGGTATCTCCTTTGAAGGTTGTGAGACTTATTTTGTCAGAATGTTGTGTGAAAGGTTGATATAAGTTTAGGAAATTATTTCCTCTTAACAAATCTACTCCTGTTTCTTATTAATATATAGTAGGAATGTGAAAGTGTTCTCCTTCTATCATTATACTAGTATCTTTTAATACATGATTGAGTTTTATTGTAGTATTATTAGCAATTCTTACAATTAAATCTATTGGTGCTTGTTTCCAATTATCTTCTGAAAATACATATCTACTAGCTACACACATACTAGCTCATGTATCTATTATGCATGTAAATGATAAGTGTTATAGCCTTTAAATTTTAGTCCTACTTTAATGTAAGTACTATTTGAATTTGTAATACTATACAAATCATTCATCTTCTGATGAAGAATATTCATAATTTGAGTGTTCATATTCTGAGTCAGTTATTTCTTTCTCAGTTTCTTCCAATAGATAGATATTATAAGTATCATCTATATCATATTCCTCAATTGGTTCTAATTTCATTTTGAAAGCTTCTTTTAAGATTTTTTGCTTTTTGTGAAAATTCCTTTTTAAATTCTTTTTTATGTTGAAATCTGCTTACACATTCATTAGCATAATGTCCTTCCTCATTACAGATCCCACATCTGCATTTTTTTCTTTCCTGAAGGGCAATAATTTTTTTGTTCAGAAGGTTTATAAATATTTCTTCTAAAATACCTTTTCTTATGGTTTTCTCTATTGAATCTCTTTTTATATTTTTGGAAATTTTGTATTCTGAAATCTCTTGTATCACAGAAAATTTTATCATTTTCTCTTATTTGTTTATATTCTTTTATTTCTTGGAATTTAATAATGATCAAATCTTTAAGACTTCTTATTCTTTCTCCTAGAGTATCTGGTATAGTTTCTCTATTCCTTTGTTCACAATTTTCTGTTAAGGTTTTATATAGTGTTCCAAGTAATTTTTGAAAAAACATTTCTTTATAAGTTGTTTGTATAGATGGTGGTACTGTATGGTAATACATTTCATATTCACAAATATAAGAATCTATGTAACACATGTTACAAATTTCCCTATTTGTTAGATGCCATTTAGCTTCATTGATTTCATTTTCACTAGATTCAGTGATAGTCCTTCCTTTATTTTCTCCAATAAATTCTTTGTATATTTCATTTATTACTGTATCCAAGTATTCTCTTCCGGTGGAAGAATTCTCTTGCATTAATGAATGTTGTTGATATGTTAAGTTTGAAAACCAAACTTTTACATTTCCTGTCATTTTATGTGCTATAAGCACTCTATAAGTTGAAGGATTTGTTTGGGTAGTTTGACAAGTTTGTATAGTACACTCATCCCACTAGCCCATTAATCTAAGGCTTTTTTCATATCTTTTATACAATCTAAATCTAAGAGTTCAGATTTATAATTATCATGGAGTTTGAACTTTGGTGGAATACTACCTCTAGTTCCCCAATGTAACCCTTCCTCCATTTTAGGTGGTTGTCTTCTACTATTTCTAGTATAAGGTTGTTCTGATCTTTGCCTATTTCTTTCCCTCTTATGTGGGTCAGATGTTCCTTCTTAGTAAGGAACTAGTAATGAAATTGGTTTCATATGACCTTTTGAGGTCATGTTTTCTGGTTCAGAATCAGTTTCACTAATTATTGTCATATCATCTTCTTCTTTGTTAGTACAAAGTTTTCCACTATAATGTTCTCCTATTTCTTCATTGGTTAATGTCAATAATCTGACCAATGTTTCTATATCCCTCTATTCTCAAGGTCCATGAATTTTCTTTCTAATTCTTTTCTGTATTCCATTAAATTGGAATTATCTCTTTATTCTTAGATTGTTCCTCATTTTTCCTTTTCTCATTTTTAGGAATCAAAGAATCTGATTTCCTTGGTGGTTCTTCTTTTAATCCTTCTAAAGGATCATATTTATAACCTATTATTTCATTATCCTTATGTATGTTTTATATATCTTTTCTTAGTTCTGAAAATTTCTTATGCATATCTTATTGTAGTTTATTATAACCACATTCCTTTATTTCTTTTAGTAATTCTTTTTGTATATCTATTATTTCCTATAAATATTTTGTGTTTGATTCTTGGACTAAATCCATTTTCTCTATTAATATTTGTACAGTTTCAAATAATGTTACTTGATTTTTTACTACACCTACTAGGCTTCCATTTATTTCTAAATGCATATCTTTTATTTTATCTCTAAACATTATTCCTTTCCTAATATACAATCATGAACTAATGCCTTCATTATTTTAACTTCATTTTCTAGTTTTTTAACCTCTTCTTGATTAGAAGTTTCTCCTTCATGATCTATAAAAATAAATCTTGGTATGCTATTAGTTTTAACAACATTACTATTTCTTCCTATTATTAATGGTTTTTCTTTAATATCTAATTTTCATTCTTCTGGTATTTCAAAGTCTGTTAGTATTTCTGGTTTTATAATTTGTTCAAATTCCTTAAAAGTTTTATTTATTTCTATAAATTCATTTTATCCATATATTAAACTATTATGACTATTTGTTAAAGAATATGCCACTAGATAATGTATTGAAAATGGATGATTTCCTTATTTCATTAAATCTCCTTTTTTAAATTCATAAGCTAAACTTAACACTTGATTTAGATTTTTATCATGTATATTTAAAGCAAATCTAGAATATGTTGTAAATTTTAGCTTTTGGTATCCTAAATTACCATGGATCATTCCTAATAAGGCATCCTCTCTATTTATTATTTTGTTATCTAATAATGCTATTTTTATTGGTGTATCTATTCCTTCTCTAAAATGAGCTTTTATTAATATTTGAATTCCTCCTAAATGGATGTATCCAATTTTTTCTTTATCTTTATGAGGAATTTTTGATAGCTTGTTTAATATAGTTTCTTTATCAATTAATGATATATTATATCCCCCTTTTGCATTAGTAATCTTAATACTCATTTCTTTATTACTTATACCATAATAGATTATATTTTTTCTAGGGAATAATTTTCTTAATAAAAATGATAGGTTTTTAAATCAATTTACTTCTTTAAGATTTAACTTTTCTTTTTGAATTTCTTCAAATTTCTTTTTACTTATTACCATTTCTTGTGAAAAATATGCTCGAATCTTTTTTGTTTCTATGTCTATTATTTCTTGGTTTATTATTTCTTCTTCCATTTTGGTATTTTTTATTTATTTTTATTAAATCTTAAAGGTATTTTTGATAACTGTTATATTTAACCTTCGTTATGTTTTCACAGATATTTCTAAATTTTTTGAAACCTTAGGAATATTTTTGAAGATTTCATAAACCTTGAGGGTATTTATGATTTTTTCACCTTTTGAAACATATAAGTTAGTTTGGGTGTACAAAATATTTATTGATTCTATCAATTCTTAATATTTTTATGTATTTAAAGGATTATGAACTGTTTTAATTTAATGAGTGGATTGGATTGGATAATTCTTTTTAAAATCTATAAGATATATATCGAATTATGGATTATTATTTCAAAATTCAAATAAATTCTATGCATATATTAAAATATTTATTTTTATATTTTTTTATAAATTTTATAACATTTTTTATTAAATAATTTTACTATTATTTATTAAACAGTAATATTCAATAAAATAATTAAATTAGATAAATATTTTGACTTTTGTCATAATTTTTACTATGTTTCAACTTTAAAATATACATAATTCAATCACACAACCGCCTTATTTCCATATTCTTCAATTGTTCATTTTTATTTATTACGTAATATATATCGGTTATCAAATTTAGAAAAACGTTGATATATTGGTAAAATAAATATGTTGATTCATAATTATGAATTTATAATTTTTATAACTTTTCATTTAAAAAAATGCAATCATGAAGAATATCATTTAATGGATTGATCCGAACTAATCCGTATGTACAAATGGATCAGATCATTATAATGTATAGATCAATTATGGATTATAAAATTCAAAAACCATACTTATCGAATTGGATTACAGATTAACTAAATTGTATGGATTTAATTTGCTATAAACCCCTAAAAATAAAATAGATAAAAATAAGAGTTAGTGATTAGAAGTTATATTTTAAACAAGAATAAAAATATTAAATGCTAAATTATAAATTATAAATTTTAAACTTTAAATTTAAATCTTATATCTATTAAATTTAAAATTATTTTAATATTTCTAATATATATATATATATATATATATATTTTTAAAATATATTTTTTAATTACTAAACATAATATTTTTATTTATTTTTACTGTTTTCATGGCCTAATAAAAACGTGTAGGCAAAAGGAACACGAAAACCCAATAAAACTTAAGGAGTCCCATTTAGCTTGTTATGTATATCCCCGTACGCGAAGGAGGACGAAAGGAAACGGATTTATTGATTATGGGAAAACACTTATAAAGCTTTTTATCTTCCACGCGCAGTGCTTTTAATTGGAGGGGCCACTAATTAAGTAAAAGCTTTTTCATATGATCACAAAATAACAGTGAGGTTTATCATCATTTCAACCACTTATAGAGCCATAACCTGCTCCTGAATCTTTTCGGGCATTTATAAACTTGATGAAGAGACTACTTGATTACTTATTTTGAATTAATGGGAAATTCTGTTCATTTTGGGTTTGATTATACATAGTAGAAGCTTGTTCATATGATCACAAAATAACTATGTTGAAAAGAATTTAAATAAAAAAATTGATGAGAAAAAGTTCTAAATTATGTGATAATTATTTTCATAATTATGTAAACTTTATTTTACGATTGTTATTTTTATAATTATGTGACCGTTATTTTATAATCGTAATTTTCATAATTATGTGACTGTTATTTTCATAATTGTGTAAACATTACACTTTTTTTCCAACTATAAATAGAGGGCAATAACTCTCAATTTAAGGGCACAACTAATAACTCAGAAACTACTCTTGATAGTAAACCAAAGAAAAATTTACAAAATTATTTTTTGAAATTTTTTGAGCAACATAAATATTTTAGAGGTGTAATATTTCGAACTTCATCAATACAGTGAAGCTCCGAGACAGAAAAAAGATTCTGGGTTGTTATATCCTGGAGACGACGAGGTTGTGTTTGCTTGCACAAATTTGAGTAGAGCCATGAAATGTCTTAAAGAGAGCGACTTAGTCTGTGAATCAACCCAAGCAGTATATTTCGATATATTTATAATATTGTTCTTATCTTGTTATTACAAACTTGAAACAACAATTTTAAGACGTTTTCTATTTGTCATGTCTACTAAAATGTTAACTGCTAATCTCAACAAACCGTTTGGTTTCGAGGGACTACATTTTAAAAGATGGAGATAAAAGATGTTATTTTTTTAACCATGAAAAATGTCGCTTATGTTCTTATTGCTAAAAAACCAACATTGCCTAATTTTCCTATTGATGCTACAACTAAAGAATTTGACACACGGGTGGAAAATGATTTTCTATGCAAAAAATTTATTCTTAATGGTTTAGCTGATGATTTTTATGACTATTATAATTCTAATAAGTTTTCTAAAGAAATTTTGTATACATTTCAAAAGAAGTATGACATTGAGGAAGTTGGAACAAAGAAGTATGTTGTTAGTAGATACATGAAGTACTAAATAACTGATGACAAATCTGTGAAAACTTAATCACATGAACTATAAAAGATTGCACATGAAATAACTTCTTAAGGTATGAATTTAGATGAACAATTTCAAGTTGTTGTTATTATAGATAAATTACCCCCTACATGGAAAGATTTTAAGAATACACTTAGACATAAAACTAAGGAATATATTTTCTCTAGAAAGTCTCATAACCCATCAACGAATAAAAGAAGAAGCCCGAAAATAAGATAAAAAAGATGAAGTATTGGTTGTCTCAAACAATAGTGCCAATAAGAAATCATCCTTGTAATTCTGAAACCTAAAGAAAGAAACATGAAAACTCATAATCACAATAATAACTAGAATCGTAACAACCAAAATAGAAATGGAAATAATCCTCCATGGAATGGACCTCAACCCCTCAAGAAATAACACATTTATATGTTATAGTTGTAACAGGCCTTGCCACTTGGCTAGGAACTGTCAGAATATAAATCTTCCTACCTCACAGGCGAACCGTACCGAAGATCAACTTATTGCTATGTTATCTAAAATCAACTTTGTTGGTGGATCTAAGGGGTGGTGGGTGGACACTGTTGCTTCTTGCCATATTTGCTATGATCGTGACATGTTCAAGTCCTATTTTGTGTCTGAGGATAAGAAAGTGATGCTGGGCAACTCCTACTCCACTAAAATTACTAGTACTGGTAAAGTGGAGTTGAAGTTTACCTTTAGAAAGACTATCATCTTGAAAGATGTCATGTATACTTAAGAGATGAGAAAGAACTTAGTTTTGGGTTGTCTTTTTAACAAAGCTGGGTTTACTCAAACTATAAGAGCTTATTTGTATATAATAACTAAAAATAATATTTTTGTTGGGAAAGAGTACGCCACTGATGGCATGTTTAAATTGAATATTGAAAATAAAGCTTCTTTTTCTGCTTATATGTTGAGTTCTTTTAATATTTGGTATGCTAGACTTTGTCATGTTAATAAATGCATAATTAAGAACATGAGTACCTTAGAACTAATTCCTAAATTATCTTTGAATAATATTAAAAAATGTAACTTTTATAGTCAAGCTAAAATAACCAAAACTTCACATAATTCAGTAGTTAGAGAATTTGAATGTACCTTTAGACTTAATATACTCTAACATATGTAAACTAGTTAGTCTTTTAACAAGAAATGTAAAATGCTATTTTATAACTTTTATTGATGAATGTTCATATTATACTTATGTATATCCAATGAATAATAAAAGTGAAGCATTTGACATGTTTAAAATATTTATGATTGAAATTAAAAATCAACTTAATAGAAAAATAAAAAGATTTCGAAGTGATAGAGGCACTGAATATGATTTCAATATTTTCAATGTTTTTAATAAAACTCGTGGAATTATTCAAGAAAACACTGCACCTTGTTCTCCTGAAATGAATGCCAAAGCTGAAAGAAAAAAATGGAACTTTTATTGAATAAGTTGTTGTAATTTTATTAAAATCTAGTGTTGCTTCCCATTGGTGGTGATAAATTTGATTAACTATTTGCTATGTGCTAAATAGAGTGCCTAAATCTATTAGTAAAATTTCACCATATGAAATTTTGAAAAATAAGAAACCTAACTTAACATATTTTAAAACTTGGGGTTGTTTAGCCTATGTTAGGATCCTTGATCCTAAAATAAATAAACTTGCTAGTAGAGGATATGAATGTGTGTTCATAGGATATGTTGTGAATAGTAAAACTTATAAACTCTATGACTTAAATGATCATGTAGTTATAGAATCAAATGATGCTGACTTCTATGAACATATGTTTCCTTTTAAATTGAAGAATAGTAGGGGCTCGTCTTCTAGTAGTTTACCCATAACTAGAATTAGTGAACAAAATGAGAAATTAGACACGGAAATTAGGAGAAGTAAATGAACTCGAACCTCTAAGGATTTTGGGTTTTATTTTTATACTTATACCTTAGAGAAAGATTCCCAAACTCTTTAAGAAGCCTTATCTTCTTTAGATGCCAACTTATGGGAAGAAGCCATAAATGATGAAATAGACTATCTTGAGTATAATAGAACTTGATATTTAGTTGACTTACCTCATAGTTGCAAAATCGTAGGATGTAAATGGATACTATAGGAGAAATTAAAGCCCAATGGTACTATTGAAAAGTACAAAGTTCGTCTTCTAGTCAAAAGGGTATAGGTAAAGAGAAAATGTATATTTCTTTGATACCTTTTCACCAGTCACACAAATAACTTCCATATGTGTGCTTTTCTCTCTTTTTTTTATCCATGATTTAGTAGTGTACTAATGGATGTTGAAATTGTCTTATTAAATGATGACTTAGAAGAAGAGATTTGTATGGACCAACCTGAGGGCTTTGTTGTCCGAGGTAAGAAAATAAAGTTTATAAATTAGATAAATCCCTTTATGGTCTAAAATAAGCACCTAAGCAATGGCATGAAAATTTTGATAATCTAGTTATCTCATATGGATTCAAAATGAATGAAAGAGACAAATGCATTTATTATATATTATAATGACATCAATCTCATTACATTGAGAAGATCTTAAAGTAATATAATTCCTTTAACTACAAACCTGCATGTACTCCTTATGATCCTAGTGTAAAGTTGTTTAGGAACACCGGAGATGCTGTTAGACAAATTGAGTATGCGAGCATCATTGGTAGCTTACGTTATGCTATTGACTACACTAGGCCAAACATAGCTTATGTTGTGGGACTACTATGTAGGTTTTCTAGTAAACCTAGTATATAGAGCATTGGAATGCAATTGAAAGGGTCATAAGATACCTTAAGAGAACAATGAACCTTGGATTATATTATAAAAAGTTTCATGTTGTTCTATAAGGATACAACGATGCTGATTGGAACACCCCATCAGAAGACTCTAAAGCAATTAGCGGCTATATATTTAGCATTATTGGTGGAGCTGTTCCTTGGACGTCTAAGAAATAAACATTTTTTGGCTTAATTTACGATGGAGTCTATTAGCTGAGATCCCTTTATGGGAAAGACTTATACCAGTTTTCCTAATCCACTACGATAATACCGAAGCTATTGCAAAGATTCATAACCGTTATTACAATGTCAAGAGACGATAGATATGTCGTAAGCAAAAATTGTTAGAGAATTTCTATTTACAAAAGCTGTAAAAGTGGATCATGTATGTACTAATGAAAATTTCGTTGATCCTTTGACAAAAGGATTAGTAAGAGAAAAGGTTTTGAAAACCTTGAAAAGAATGGGACTGATGCTCTTAGAATGAAGAGTCACTCATGATGGTAACCCAAATTATAGACTAGAGATCCCAAGAAATAAGTTTAATGGGTAATAACAAGTCATGAAGTGATATGAGATGAATCATGCTAATAAGAAGTCCCATTCTATATTATTAGAAGCATGAGGTCCTAAAGCGACAGAGAAAGATGAGTTAATTATTAAACTGTTAATGAGTTCTATACTCTATGTGAAATGGAGTACATAGCTACAGGAGTACTCTTGATAAACTTACCTATATGAATATGGAAATATGGCTACTTCCTATGAATATTTTGGACATAATTTACTAGAGCATTCAATATACTAGTATACACGTGCATAGCCGTAAAACACGAGCTTTTCAAACTACACCTTGAAAAACTTGTGTGTAATGTTGTTAGAGATAGAGTTCAAAACTATGAGTTACTCTAGTATATTCTAAAGCATCAACACTATGCAAAGGTTCAAGTCGATAGACACTTTTTACTCATACACAATCTTACACTTTTAATTAATCGGTTGCTCGATAATAATTATTTTTATATAAAAATTCAAGTGGGGATTGTTGGAAATAGTGTCAATTTAAATAAAACAATTGATGAAAAAAATGCTAAATTATGTAATCGTTATTTTGTGACCGCTATTTTATAACCGTTATTTTTATAATTATGTGACCGTTATTTTATGACTGTTATTTTCATAATTATGTGACCGTTATACTCAAAAATAAACCACCCCACACTTAAAGCATGTAGTGCCTTCACTGTAAACAATTCAGAGCAACAATACATACAAAATCTAGAAAAATTCATTAAGAACAATAATTTAACAAAATGAATAAGGGTAAATAAAACACCCTTGTTTTGTTGCGATAAAGCTGCTGCAATGTCCTACTTTCTTCTTAATTGAATTTGGAGGCACTATGTAGCTCTCTTCTCCTTAAGGATAATGCTTTGACTATGTTTGAAAGTTTGAATTTTTTCTTCTTTTTGGAGGATTATGATTGTTCAATTATTTGAACCTCCTCTTTAGTGTTGGGTTCTTCATGCTCATCCTCCATTGGTGGGGTATGGTGCTCGGTCTGGGTTTTTTCTTGTTCATCTTTTTTCTCTCCAATTTTCTCTTCTTCCTCCTCAAAATTGTTCTTAGTAAATTTTGGAAATGAGAATTTTTTTTTGAGTTTGATCTCATGTTCCTTTGAATTGCAATGTCTCTTTCATATTAGTATTACCAAAATTATTTTTGGTGTTCCATGAATTCAAATTGTTGAACTTCTAAATCACTTAAACGTTTTTCCATAAGAATAGTTGAGCTAGAAGGAAAAGTGGGTTATTTTTTAGCAGGTTCTTCGAGTTGGGGTTCATTTTTTTATTGTAAAATCCAAGCAATTGCAACTTGTGTGATTACACCTTTTATTTTTAGTTTTTCTTATCTTCAGCAATAGGCACATCAAATTCCCTACACAAAGTTGCGATAAGTGATGGGGACATCAAGTTGCCTTTTTTTTTTGCAGCACACATCTTTATTTGCTCAGAATCAATCTAGTCTTTAAAAAATGATACCAAATTTTTGCTGCTGGTAGCAACTCTATTCTATCGATTGTGAAGGCTTCTTAAGGTGATTTTGTCCCATGTTTCACAAACCTTTAACAGCATCGCTTCCTAACCATATTCATCCAGAGATTGAATATATCCATAATAACTATCTTCATTAGTTTCTAAGTTGAAGATGTTATTGATGTCAACCTCCCCAAGAGAGACCTCAACTCCACAGACCAACACACATTCTTTGTCATCATCGAGAAAGTTCGCGTAAAATTCGTGAACCATTGGTACCATGGCATGTTGTGGTTGTTTAGTAAACTCAAACTAATTATTTCTTTCAATAATTTTGTGCATATAATTGGGTAACCCTGCATTTTCTCCAGCTGTAAAAATGAACATTTTTTTAGCACATAATTTTTTTTTGCTAATAACTTCATCATATTTTTCACTTGCTGATTCAATGATGAATTTCCTTGCTGTTGTGGCCTTTGTAGCTATGCTTTTGTTCTTCCCATTTTTACTAATCCAACTGGAAAATTCAAAAATTGTAGAAATTGTTTACTCACAGCTTACCCTGAAAAAGATGATAAGTTGAACCTGAAATTTGGCGCTAAAAATTAGCATATATTTGACGAAAGTATTATCATAGTTTATTAATCATAAAATATAATAGAAGTGAACCTGAAAATGAACTCAAATCTAAACAAGAAATCTGTCACAGATTTTAACTTAAATTGTCACAATTTTTTAGCTAAAAATTATCACAGTTTTGATGATGGAAATATGACATATTTGGACCAGAAAATGAATATAGTTTTATCACAGTAAACCAGAAAAATTAGCATAGTTTAAACCTGAAAATTCCATAGATATTAACTAGAAATTTTAGAATATTTTTTTAATTGACAATTGTCACAGTTTTGATAGTGAAAATGCCTTAATTTTTTGGACACAACTGAAACAAAAAAAGAAAAAAAGGAGCCTGGTTTAAACCCAAAAATTTTCTCAGCAGAAGCCCCCAAAATACCACAATTTTTATAATAGTTTCTACCCAAAAACTGTCTCAGTTTTTGCCCAAAATTTTATCCCAGCTTCAAATTGAAATTATAACAATTTTAGCAAATAAATTATCATAGTTTCAAATAGAAATGTCACAGTTTAAATCAGAAAAATAATAGAGCATGGAACAACAAAATTATCAACAAAACTGTCACAGTTTGGTAGTGATTTTAAGCTTTAACATCTTACCTTGATGCCCAAATCAAGAGCACTCTTTCTGTATGAAATGCAAAAGAAAAACACTCCACCAGTTTGGGCCTGTATGCTTGGGAAGAAAGAAACCCGTCTCAAGGCTGATGGAATGGTACACTGATGACTCTATAGAAAGTGCTTTTTTTTTCAGTCCATAAGTCAAAGACATTAAGGTTATAACCTTCAAAGTGACACAATTATAAACCTAAGAAGAGAAGGTAAAGAGAATTACATTGTCATAGCCTTGAGGAGTGGTAAAACTATAGAGGAAGAAGATGAGACTAAAAAGGATAAAGAGGAACCAAAAACTAAAAAGGATGAGAAGGAATTAATGGATAAAAAAAGCCAAAAATTAATAGAAAAAGAGAGTAATATAAAGAAAATAATTCAGCAAAAAAAGAGAAACCTTTACAAACCAACTATTCTTTTCCCTCAAAGACTACAAAAGTAAAAGTCAGTTATGTAGTTTTCAAAATTATTGGAAGTCTTTAAGAAGCTGTATATAAACATATCATTTGTAGATGCACTTGAACAAACTCTTTCTTATGTCAAATTTCTAAAGGACATATTGTCTAAGAAAATAAGGCTTAGAGATAATGAAATAATAACCTTGATTGAAGGTTGTAGTGCTGTCCTTGCTAGAAAACTACCCAAAAACCGAAAGATTCAGGTAGTTTTGACAACCCTTGTACTATTGGAAACATCCATTTTGACAAGACACCATGTGACTTTGGTTCTAGCATTAACTTTATGCTATTATCGATTTTCAAAAGATTGGGGGTTGGTAGAGCCAAACCCACTTTAGTAACATTACAAATGGAAGATAGATAAATTAAGAGATCTCGGGGTATGGTAGAAGATGTGCTAGTAAAAGTAGACAAGTTCATCTTTCCGATAGATTTCATTATACTAGACATAGAAGAGAACCGTAACATTCCTATCATACTTGGTCTTCCATTCTTAGCAACTTGAAAAGCACTCATTGATGTACAAAATAGTGAGTTTACAATGAGAGTACAAGATGAACAAGTGATATTTAAAGTTTTTAAAGCATCTGAGCCCATTGATATTGATAATGCTACTGAATGCTTTAAGAGAAATGTTACTGATTGTGAGGATAACATAAAAGAATCTATGAAGTCATCCAAACTTTAGACTATTACACATTTTGTTATGGATAATGAAGTAAATTCACCAAGAAATAACTTAATCTGTTTTAATTTTGAAAGTATGGAATCTATGATTGATATTGTTGATTATGTGAATTATTTAGAGGTTGTACCTCACATGTGTATACCTAATGTGATTGTGGAGAATTTTGAGATAAAATCTAACCTCAAACCATCAATTAAAGTGTCACCATGGCTAGACCACACACCTTTATCCTATCATCCCCAATCAAGTGGGAAAGAAAGAGTTCAATAGAAAGGTGAAAAAGATGCTAAAAATACGTAAATTAGATGAGCTATGGTGGAGTGCATATAAAATGCCAAAAAGTACAAAAAAAAACAAAATTATGGCATGATAAGAGAATTAAGGTCCATATTTTTTAAACCGAAACATAAAGTATTATTGAATAAATCAAGACTCAAACTATTTTTGGGCAAACTCAAAAGTAAATGGACATAGAGGGATGTACCTTAGGATTTTATATGACCATCTAGTCAAGGAAGTTAAACGTGATGCTGGTTGAGAGGTAACCCAACATTATTTTACTTTTATTTTCATTGTTTTAGTTTTGTAGGTGAAAAAATTTGGATAGCAATGGTGCAACATGATTGAGCATTTCAACGACAGATGTGGTGTACCAAGATTAAGAGAATTTTCTTTTTTGTTACTTTATCATATTTATATGTGCACAATGGGGACAATATACAATTTAAGTTTGGGGAAGAGAACTTCATTCTCTACTTTAGTATTTAGTATGCATTTTAAATTTTTAGGGATTTTTTTATTTTTAAGATGTTTTTAATCATGATTTAGGTAGAAATTGATAAATCTATGGAAACTATATGTATGCATGCTTGATATGAAACATATAGACTCAATGATAAAAATTGGTTTCATGACTAGGAAAAGGAATATAATATGCTTGTTAAGATACTTACATTAATCATGTGATATGTTTTCTAGTTTTGATTAGATTGAATCAATTTTTTATGCAAATGTTCATGATTGATTTTAGTGTTCTTAATGAGAGAAAATTTGTAGCTAGTAATACGAGTTGATGAGATCTACCAGGTTTTAGAATTTATTTGATCATCCCTTGAGGAAAAATTATAAATAGTATTTAGTAAGAGAAATTCTTTAGTCTTTATTTGGATTGATTGAGCCTTCAAGCTAACCAATCTTAATATCCATAGTCACCTATTTGAGCCTAACAAAGAGCCTTTCATATCTTTAAGCCACATTTTATGCCTAACCAAGAAGCATTACCTACCTTTGCATATTTAGCTTGTATGAAAAAGAAAAAAATATGCAATGATGTGTTATGTTATAGAACAAGGTGAAGTGTAATGAACCCTATAAAAAGAGAGAGAGAGAAAAGAAGTAAAACTCACAACGCAATTATCCTTCTATAGAAAAATTAAATTAAATTAAAAATAAGTTTGGGACTCCATTGCACTTAAAAAGTGCATAATGAATAAACGTAAATCTAAGGTGTAGAAAGAGCTTAAATGTCTTCATTTATCGACTCTCACGTAAGCCTTTCATTACAAGCATGTAAAGTCCTTATTGATCTTTAGCTAAGTGCATATTTATATTAGTGGGGAGGGATGTAAAAAATAGACTTATGAGACTTGTTCTAAAACTAAATTAATTAGCATGCTCATATATGTTGATTTCATTAGTGCTTTGGATGATATCATATGCAACACACACACATGAATCAATTTGTCAAAAACCTTGCATATCCTTATATTGATGGAACAATAATTGATGAATATGTGAACCTCTATGTCATAGAATTGTATGACTTTTGAGGGGGATAGTTTTCACTAAATATGCATGTATTAATATATATATATATATATATATATATATATATATATATATATATATATATATATATATATATATATATTTCCCATGTCATTTTATTTGGTTAGACTTGGCTTTACTTGAGCTTTACTTGAGACAGGCAAAGAGTTGAGTTTGAGGGTGTGATGACTCTATGAAAGTAGAGTCATTAGTGCACTTTTCTCTTTAATATTTTATTATTTTATTTAATAAGTAGTATTTTTGGGATTAAAAATATTAAAATATTAACTTTCTAGTGAAAAGGGGTGAAAATATAATTTTGGAATTTTTTAGGAATTTTTAACGTAAGACCTATCAAAAGCTACCACATGTATGGCACGCAAGCATATGAGCTGACTGAATAAGCCACATAGATGCCATGCAAGCACATAGGCCTAATCGTAGATCTATGCTACATGTTAACATAACTTTCATTCTGACTTCGTCCCCAAATCAAGTTACACCATATGGCACTGACTTAGCTTTCGTTGATCGAACTAGTCTTCACATGCCACATGTCATGCTCCTAGTGGCAGGAATTGTTAATTTTTTTTATCTTAGTCCTTGATCTGAAGCTGATTTGACGATCCAAATTCTATTTGAGCTATATTTAAACACCTAATTTCCCTATAAATCCTAATGAGTCAAAATTAACATAATTTTTATTAATTTTTGGATCTAAGAAGAAAGAAAAACACATAAAAATTGAAAAGAAGATACAATTTTGGTGGAGATTCAAGAGGAGATTGGTGTTATAATTTAAGAGATTGATTGTATTTATTCTTCTTCTCCTTTTTGTTTTATCAATTTTTATGTTTTTCTTTATAAAAAATATGAGATTCATGAGCAAAATTATGTCTAATTTATTTATTAATCTACGGGTCTTATGAACCCAATTTTAAATGTGTAATAATATAATATTTTACCCCAATTATGAATTCAATTTAGTTATATTATTTAATCGGATTTTTATGCTATTAATTTTTTGGCCAACAATTGATATATAGGGACAATTAAATAGATTTGAGAAAATTATTTAATTGTTTGTCTTGATTAAATAACATACATAGTTTATAGATAGAGATGTATGATTCTTATGCATGTAATCCATAATTGATAAGCTTAATGAGTAGTATGCAATTTAATTGACATGAGGGTGTGATTAGGATAATTACTATATGGTGTGTAGTTTACTTAGAGATGAATACATGGTATGTTAGATTCAATTGATAATGTAATTAATTGATAATTATATTGAGAGATTTTAGTGATTCACATGTTTAGAAAATTAAGGGATTAAGTATTCGTAGATATTTTCTCATATATATTCTTAGTTTACAAATATGAGGTAATTAATTATTGCTATTTATTTTTAGTTCTTTTAATTTTGCTTCCTTAAAATATAAAAACACAAAAACTTAATTTTTATTTTTTTTCTTTTAAAAATTAGTTTTCAATAACATAATCTTATGAGAATAATGTTTTCTTATCATTATAATACTTGTTACGATACATATATATACATATTCATTGAATACAATTTGTGTCCGATCACATGGAGAGTAAAAATGAGTGAAAATATACGTATTTGAGTCCGAAGGATTAAAACAATATGCTGATTTCGTGGGCCTTATTCGGTTCAATAATGGTTTTTTTTCCAATTTTAGCACAAAATTATATATCCATGGCCCTTTTTCTTTGAAAATGGAGTTTTTGTCTTGTGATGGAAAACAAGGCTCACGGCATAGAGTGAAAGTGAGTGAAAGTATAGGTATTTGGGTGGGAAGGGTTAAAACAATATGCTGATTTCGTGGGCCTTATTCGGCTCAATAATGGGTTTTTCCAATTTTAGCACGAAATTATATATCATGTTACCTTTTCTTTTCAACCCAAATTCTCAGCATCATGAGAGCCTTTTTTGTTGAAAAATATTTATGGATTCATCCCAAATCAAAATTATGTGCTTGTTCCAAAAAGAGAAAAAACTATTGATTTTTTTTTTGCTATAGCTTTGCTGTAGCAAAGTTCTCTACTTTTATTTAATTTATATTTTCTTGAATCTTTTGATGTTGTGATGTTTAAGAAAATTTAAATTAACAAAACACAGAAAATTAAATTGAAAAATACAAGTTAATAGAAAACATGGGTTGTCTCCTATGAGTTCATGTTTTAGAGTTGACAACTCAACTTTCTCAATTTATCATGCCTCGATAAGTGGAATGGAGATTTATTGGTGATCCACATTACCTCCACAATAATTCTTGATTCTTTGGCCATTCACTTCAAAAATTATCATTAATTTGTTTTTCATTAATTTCACAATTTTAAATGGAAAAATCAGAGTTATTTGAAATGGACCTGACCAACGTGACTTTAACTTGTCAAGAAATAGTTTCAATCTTGAATTAAATAAAATAAATGACTAGGCAACTTCAAAAATTTTAGGAGTTATCCTTTTATCATACAATTGTTTGGTTTTCTCTTTGTAAAGCTTGATATTTTCATAAGCTTGGTTCCAAAACTCATCTAATTCATTGAGTTGGAATAACCACTTATCTCTAATAGATTGTAAATCAAAATTAAAATTTTTGATGGCTCAATATGTACAGTTCTCAAGCTCCTCTAATAGATGACAAGATCTTCAAAACATAAGCTTGTAACGAGACATTCCTAAAGGTGTTTTGAATGCCATCCTAGAAGTCCATAATGGATCATCCAACCTTGTAGACCAATCTTTATGGCTTGGACCAATAATTTTCTCTAAGATTCTCTTGATTTCTCGATTATAGATTTAAACTTTGCCACTTTTTTGGGAATGGTAAGGTGTTGTAAACTTATGCTTGACTCCATATTTTTCCAATAATACCTCAAACTGTTTGTTCCAAATGTGAGTTTCTCCATCACTTATAATGGCACGAGAAGTACCAAAACTTGTGAATATGTTTTTCTTGAGGAATTTTACTACTAACTTGGCATCATTGGTAGGAAGTGCAAAGGATTCTACCCATTTGAATTATAGTCAATAGGAACTAAGATATACTAATTACCAAAGGTTGAAGGAAACAACCTTATAAAGTATATACCCCATACATCAAATAATTCAACCTCTAAGACGTTGATTAGAGGCATTTTTTTCTTTCAAGAGATTTTTTCAATCCATTGGAATCTATCACATTGAAGAACAAATTATGAGCATCCTTGCAAGAAAGGCCAATGAAATCCAGATTGTAAAACCTTGGAGGCAGTTCTAGGTCTTCCCAAATGACCTCTATAAGGTGAAGAATGACATTGTTGAAAAATATTCACCATATCTCCTTTGGGAATACACCTTCTAATCATTTGGGCCTCACATTTCTTGAATAAGAATAGCTCATCCCAATAGTAGAATTTGACATTGTGAAAGAATTTCTTCTTTTATTGGAAATTTAAGTCAGGTGGTAACAATTCACTAACCAAGAAATTGACAAAATTTGTATACCAAGGGACTTGAACTTGAGAAACTGCAAAGAGATACTTATCGAGAAAATTTTCATTAAATATAATTGAATTCTCTCCTTGTTGCTCCAATCTACAAAAATGGTCAACTATTTGTTTCTTTGTCCCTTTTTGAGCCTTGATTTTCAAATCAAATTCTTGCAATAATAATACCCATCGAATAAGTCTTGGCTTGGAATCCTTCTTTTCTACAAGATATTTTATAGCCGAGTGGTAAGTGTATATAATGAATTTAGCTCAAACCAAGTAGGATCGAAACTTGTCGAATGCAAAGACAACAATTGGTACCTCTTTCTTCATGATGATATAATTGAGTTGAGCTCATTGTAAGATACTATTAGAATAATATATAGAATAAAATACATTGTCTTTCTACTGTCCTAAAATAGCCCATATAGCCATATCATTGGCATCACACATAAGTTCAAAAGGCGAGCTTCATCAAAGAAAAATGGCTTGTATTTCTTGAGAAAATTACACAAAGGTTTCAAGATTTTATATAAGTCTTGAATAAACCACCTATAAAAGCCCATATGCCCAAGAAAGCTTCAAATTCCTTTCACAGAATTTTGGTGGTGGTAGCTTCTCTATAGTGTTAATCTTTGCTTTATCAACTTCAAACCCATTGTTAGACACTTTATGTCCCCAAAAAATCCCTTCCTTTACCATAAAGTGGCATTTTCCCCATTTAGGACTACGTTTTTTCTTTCACACCTTTGCAAGACTCTAGCAAAATTATTCAAGCAAGAGTCATATAAATCTCCAAAAATTGAGAAGTCATCCATGAATACCTCTACAAAATGCTCTACTATATAAGTAAAAATTTTCGTCATACACCTTTGAAATGTGGTAGGTGCATTGCAAAGCTTGAAGGGCATCCTCCTAAATGCAAACGTACCATAAGAAAATGTGAAGATTGTCTTGTATGTACCCTCGGGTGCTATAGAAATTTTATTATACCCAAAATACCCATATAAAATGTAATAGAACTATTTTCCTACAAGGTGATCTAGCATTTAGTCAATGAAAGGGAGATGAAAATGGTTTTTTAAGTGGCTTTATTCATCTTTCTATAATCCATTCAAATTCTCCAACTGGCTAACCTAAGAGCTATAAGAAATGGGGTAAATAATTCTTGCATTAAGCCACTTGTTGATCTCTTTTTTTCAAAACTTCTTTCATAATTTGGTTGAGTCTTCTTTGAGTTTTATAAACCCTTCTCACTATCTTCTAATAGAATTTTGTGCATATAAAATGAGGGACTAATACCCTTTATATCTGTAATAGTCCAACCAATAGCTTTCTTGTAAATTGTTAGCACTCCAAGTAATTGTTGTTCTTGTTCCTTGGATAAATGAGCTAAAATGATTATTATAAGAGTGGAAGAATTTCCCAAGTAAGCATATTTGAAGTGATAAGGAAAGAGGATTTAACTCTAGTACAAGTGACTCTTCAACTGAAGGCTTAGAAAGCTTCAAATTTTGAAATGATAAGTCTAAGGACTCAAATTTACTTCTCGACCTGTATGTATTTGAATTTTCTTCTAACCAATCTAATTGCTCCTTATTTTCCTCTTCCAAATTAGAATCATTTTACAATAATAATTCAAGAGAATCATCATAGTAACATCCCTCAAGCCTTTTAGATACTAAGGAATCCTCAATTGAGATGGATAAGCACTCTTCAACCTCATCGGGGAATTTCATGGCATTGAACACATTGAAAGTAACTAGTTCATCTTGAACTCTCATGGTTAATTCAAATTTTCACATCAATAAAAGTGAGACTTGTAGCAAGAACTAGTCTCCCTTATATAATAGGCACATCTTAATCCAAATCATAGTCAAGCATAATAAAATTCACCAAGAAGATGAATTTATCTACTTTCACCAAGATATCTTCAATTTTTCCTTTTAGATGATCAATGGATTTATCCACTTATTGTAAAGAAACAGTTGTAGGTCTTACTTCACTGATCCCCAGCTTCTTGAAAATTGACATAGGCATCAAATTTATCCCTGGATCTTTGAGCTTAAGAGGAAGTTTCCTTTGCAATATAGCACTACCATCTCTCGTCAAAGAAACCGTCTCAAATTCACTAAATATTCTCTTTTTTGACAAGATGTATTTCATGAACTTCACATAATTGGGCATTTTTTCAAAGATTTTACTAATGGAATGTTGATATAGATCTGCTTAAGAACATCAAGAAATCTTTTGAATTGAAGATCTAGTTGCTATTTCTTAAATTTCAAAGGAAATGGTGGAGATGGTTTATTCTGTTGTAAATTTTGATGTGACAAAATTGTAGCAATTTGTATTATTGGCCATGTATTCTTTAAGAAAAGACTTCAAAGAGCTAGATTGCTTATTGGGTTAGCTTATTTATTACTGCTTAAATCTAGGTAGATACATAGGTTGATTAGGCATGGAAGAGCTTTCTTGACCAACACCTTGATTGTTCCAAAACAAATTTGGATGTTGCTTCCATCTTAGGTTATATGTGTTCAAGTATGGATTATTGTTTTGGTTCACATTACCCATAAAACATGTTGATTTAGGATTATTATGAAAACTATCAAACAAATGAGCTCCACTATAAAAGATAACCTATGAATCTTTGACTAAATTTACACTCATTGTCAAGTTTTTAGCCTTCAAAAAATTCACCATAGATGAAAATTCAGCTATAAGTACCCAATTACATCATTTACCGCATGCACTTCGACCACTCTTCTTGCAGCTGTTATTCTATTCATTGGCCATTGATAATTATTGCTATCCATTTTCTCAAGCAAATCACAAGCTTTATTGTAAGAATTGGCTAAGAGAGCTCCATCAGTGGATGCATCACTAATGGTTCTTGTTTGACCATTAAGAACATTGTAGAAAGTATTCATTTGAATCCAATGCAGGATACTACGGGATGACATTTCCTTAATGACTCTTTGAATATTTCTCATGCTTCATATAGAGATTCCCCATCATTTTTGTGGTATAAGGTAATGTCATTTCTAAGCTTGGCATTCTTTATTGGTGGGAAATATTTAATCAAGAATTTCATCATCAAATCATTCCAAATTGTTATGGAATTAGGTGGCAAAGAATTTAGCCAAGCTCGAGCATGGTCTTACAAAGAATAAGGAAACAATTTGAGCTTTAAATCCTCCTCAATCAGACCCACAAACTTGAATGAATAACTAATTTCAATAAACAATCTGAGATGCAAATGTGGATCCTCTGTAGGTAATACACTGAACTATCCCATTGTTTGTAACATGTAAAACATAAATGGTTTTAGTTCAAACTGAAGAGGCTGAATATTCAACCTTGTAATACTTGGATTCAACCTTACCAATATAGGTAATGCTTATTCATTCAAAACTCTATTCCTATCATCCATTAAAGGCATTTGGTTGTTCAAATTCTTCTCATTATTATTTATTTCCACTGAATTTTCCATTTCTTCTATTTAAGTAAAACCTTGTTTTCACTTCTTCTTAGTCTCAAAGTATGCTCGATTATAAGGTCTATAGGAAAGAAATCTCCCTCATGGAATTTGCTCATGAAATAAAGTTAAATACTTATCCAAAAGCATAAAGGAAATATAAAATAAAATGAAAATTAAAGAAAATAAAAAAATGAATTCCTAATGTTTACTATCCCAACAACGATGCCAAAACTTATGCTTATAAAGTTTGCAATGGGAGCTACGCTAGTATATATATTGCAAATAGATAGTATAATGATAATAAAGAATTATTCCCACGGAGATTATAATATTAGAAATTAATGTAAAAATTAACAAGTAGATATGAATATTATGTGTGTAGAGTAATTAAAAATAAAAGAACTCAAAGTAAAATAGCAAGTAACAACTTAAAAAAGTAAGTAACAATTAAATTTAACTAACCAAGAGAAATAAAAAAGAATTCAATTGAGATAGATAGCTAGGATTGCAAATAAAACATTGTAGTCATTGCATAATTTCTAAAGAAATACTACAACAAAGCTATATCGAAGTATACTAGTAACTAGAATTCATGAATTTATAAGTAGTTCGTTCGAATATATGATGTTTATACCTGCTAAGCTTTGAATAAACATATTCCTATATAAAAATGACCTTGAAAACATCATTACAAGCATTAATTCTTTTGAGTCATGTGGGAAAACTGTATAGTCTTAAATTAGTTACAAATTTAACTATAATCCTTAGACCTATGTTAAACCCAAATTATTTAAGCTTAAAGCAACTTCAATTGATCTTTCCATAATTAATATGAGTTTATTATTCTATTAATTGATGATCAAACAACAAATAAGAATCAAACATTAAACAAAGCTTGAATAACTAATATATTTTCACCATAACAAAGCATAGATTTCATAAAAAGAAAGTCTACATGAGCTTTTTCATTCACAACCCTAACTAAAAGATATTTATCTCGTCATCATCACTAAATCAGTTACAAATTTAGAGATAGAAATTTCCATATCAAAATCTATAAATTACATAGGATAATTTTTAGAAAATAAAGAGTTAAGAAAACTTCCAACTAGGTATCCTATTGTCTCCTCTTTTACTTTGTTGAAGTCCTCTATCAAATTTCTTGCCAAGCTTGTCTTGATTTACCTTTCTCTGCATGAATTTTGTATTTCTTCAAAGAAGAAAAGATGATGTACAATTTCAGAGAGAAAGCTATCACTATTCTGCCTCTATTTCTCGCCTTCCTATCTCATTAACTTTTTCTTATATTTATATATTGGTATTTACGTTGAAACAAAATGAAGTGGCATTCTAGTCCTAACTCCCAAATACACCCACTAAAAATAAGTGCTTAGCTGTCCAATATTTTCCTTTAAATGACCTCTCTCCAGCTATTCCTTGCTTTATACTTTTATTATTTCATTGCTCTAATTCTGGGTAGGTTTGGTCTAGCAAAGTTGTATTAAAATGTGAACCTCTTTTGTTTTTGTTCTATTTAATCCCTGCAAAATAAGCAAATATAATTACCATGAATAAGCTTTAAAATTTTAATTATTTCAATGAAATACAAGCTAAATTCATATTTTATACTTACGAGACAATTAAACTCTATTTAAGCACATTATGTTTATTTTCTCAACTAAATAAGTTATTAAGATACTGAAGCTAATATTAACAATTAGAGTTTTCAGGATTTTGTACTAGGTCAATCATTCTTTCGCCAAGAATGTCCTAGTAGTTTTTATACACAAATGTAGAAATAACCTCTGGACTTGGGGCTTTGAAAGAACCCATAGAAAATAAAAATCCTTGATTTATTTAGGGTTAGGACTAATACAAAGATCATCATTTTCGTCATGAGAAATGCACTAAGGAATTAGTTGACATAATTCACTATCCAGATTACTAGAAATAACATTGAAGAAGGAAAGGGATACCTCGTTAAAGTGATGTATGAAGCAAGAACCAATGTCATATCTATTAGTGAGCCATCTTCCATTTGTGTCTTTTATATAATGAACGCTATTTTGTTTTCTTCTTAACATTGCTAGAGGTATGGAAATATTTGGTATTACGATCCTTTTCTAATAGCCAACTTTCTCTAGAATTTTTGCCTCCAAAGACTATCCAATGTATTATGATATTCATCAATGTCTTGAAGTAAAAGTATTTCATGGGATCCATCCTTATTAGTTATGGTTCCACGTTGAACTTTATGTAAAATATCTTTAGTTATTTTCAATCTATCTTCACAATAACCAAAGTGGTGTTTGTTCCACCACCTAAAATATGTAGCCATTTTAATTGAATTAGAATGAAAATTTGATCCTTTAATTTACAAACCTAATTTACTACTTCCTTACTTGATATGTCTATGCAACATGTGACAATGAATCAAAAAGGATTATATGGTAAAGTAAGAGAAGCATACAAATTTAAGAGAATATGAGTATGATCTCAAGCTTTGATTTGGAGATTTCTAACCATTGCTATCTATGTAGTGTAGCATCGGTTGATGTGGTGAATCAATGCTATCTATGTAGTGTAGCATCAATTGACACCTGGAACTGACGCTATCCATATAGCATTGCATCGGTTGACACCTGGAACATCCGATACGTCCACATGTAGCGTTTGTTCGACACGTCAACCGATGCTATGTCCATTGTTGATAGTGTCGGTTGACATGTTGAACCGATGCTACCACATGGTTAAATTCTTTTCTATTCTTTCTTCCCCAGACAGAAACTATTCCAAGCGGTGCATAACTCTCAAAAACCCAAAACCTCCTCCACTTCTCCTCCAATCTTCTCATTTTCTTTCCATCTACGACCACCAATAACAGCACCGATTAGTTGGTTTTCTTCCTCTCTAACTAATCTTTTAGATCCCCTATTTTTTTGAGAAAAATACTCAAATTTTTTATACCCATTTCTCACTTACAAAACACCATTTTTTTCTTCATTTCCTTCATTTTGTCACTTAATTTACTCTTGTAAACTATTAATCTTGCGCACTTATTATTCATATTTTTTCAGTTATTATGTGTTATTATTTATGTGTATAATTTTTTGTATTATATATGTAGGTTTGTATTATAACATCTGGAGAAGAATATGATGATCTTGTATAACATAGAACAACCCCATGGTAATTTTTTTTCTAATAATTAATATTTTATTTTTTAATTATTTGTATTATTTAAACTATTTATTAAACAAATTTTTTTGCTATTATTTAGTAATCGAATATAGGTTTTAATTTGAATATAATAGAAAATGAGTAAATTTTGTAAAAAATTAAAAATTTAAAGTTGGTTCACCGCGTGAACCGACTTTAAATTTTAAGTCATTTCATTTAAAGTCGATATATTTAACCGAATTTAATACCCCTTTTTGTAGTAGTGTTTTGTCTACCTTTTCTTTCATTATTCCAAGTAAAAGTAATCCAAAAGATCCCAAATCAATAGCTTGAATAACATCTATCAAGTATATCATTCAATTGGGCCAGGATGATATAGGAAATCCATCATTCTTTTCATTATATGATAAGACTTCATTAAAATTACCCAAAGAGATCCACTGAGAACTTGAAGTAGAAATGAGTGCAATTAGACTAGTCCATAAATCATCTTTATGATTATCATAACATATTCCTCTTAGATCTATTAATAACATCATTACATAGTTCAAGATTAATGATGTATTGATCAAAATAACATGCAGTCATATGAACTCCAAGCTTACACAAAACATATAAACTACCAGCACAATCCTTAATAGGAATACAAAAACTATCTAAAAAGCCAAACCTTTATTGAACAAAGATACAAAATTCATTACTATCCTTAGTTTCATAAATGAATATACAATCTTGATTATATAATCTATTTAATCTAAGTAGATACTTAATAGCCGATGATTTAACTAGTCCATGACTATTCCAAGCAATGGTCCTTATTTATCAGTAGGGAGCTTGATACGAGTCGTTTCCTTGCCCATTTGGATGGTGAAGTAATTCAAAACTGAGATAGAATGATTAATAGGCTGAGAAATAATATGAAGACCTTCTCTAGTAGTTGAGGTACAAATACCATCAAACAAGATACACTGGATATTTACTGAGGATCAACCAGTGTGTATTGAGTGTAGATCAAATAGAGGAGCAACACTAATCTATAGTGAATTAATGACATTGCTAGTTGCCTCATCAGAGGCTACCTTCTCATTACTTCTACAAACAGACGAGGGTTGTTTTCCTTTCTTAGCTTCACTTTGAGATGAATTAGACATAGAGGATTGTTTATTTCTTGGGACTTATCTATATGGGTACTTCATTTTTGTTTTCCTAAGATGAAGTTTGTTAGAGCAAGATCTGTTAATAATGGCCCAAAACAATATTAGGCCCAAAACCCAATATACTCTTAAACCCTCAGCTGCCTTCTATATATATATATATATATGTTTATTTTTGCATAAGAAGTAGAGAAGCCACCAGAGAAAAAGCATAAAAATAGCAGCTGCATACAAGAAGAAAACCAGCAGGTGCGTGAATAGCCACAAGAAGCAGCAGCTGATATCAGAGAAGAATAAATCATAAATCCAGCCCTTTGCGTCATTTTCTTCATTAATGTTTTGCATACTGTCTCTTCTCGCTATTTCTCGGACGGTGAAAACAAATAAACTGACATCCAATTTGAGAGCAAAAAAAAGAAGAAATATAGAAAGCTATTGAGAATAGGATGCCAAGATCAGAGAGAAATCACCAAGGACAATATTCATTTCTACCGACATTTGTAGTGTTTCTCTCATTTGTACGGTAATATTTGATTTAATAGCAAGTTTGTTAATTTATCTTGCTATATATATTACCAGTAAATTAGAGGGGATATTTTGTGGGTTGATTTTGGAATTTTGTATAATTTGTGAAGCTCTGGTAATTGGTGTTTGTATCTCCATTTGGTTATTAGTGGATTTTTCCTCGGTGTGCCGTCGTCAGTGGAGTAGACTTTTCACATTGAAAAGTTGAACCACTTAAATCATTGTATGCCATTTAATTTCTTACTGCTTATTACTTTTGCCGTTACCCATCATCATTAATTTGTGTAACCAAAATTGGACCCGATCTTTGCTTCCGCAAGTGCCAATTCTTTAACAAGATCAATTGGGCTTTTTCATTTAAATCTAGAGGGTGAATTGTCATTAGCAATTAATTCAGATTATATATCTAAATGAGTGGTTATAAGGAAGAGGCATGGGATAAGTGTTGGTATAGAAGGTTAGGTTGAGGTTGACTTTTCATACTCTAAGCATGGGAAAGGGTATATTTGGGGATTAAGGGCCTGTGTGGCTAGACAAGAATGGTTATATAAAGCTTGTAGTGAGGATAGTATGGGAGCATTAGGTATGGGGGTACGATGTTTTGTACAACTAATGGCATTGTGTGGTATCATGGGGTTTGGGAAGGTTATAATGTTATATGAGATTTCCACTATGGGGAAAAAGGTGTGATATTCAACTAAGAGGTGGTTTGGATGCTATGGTTAAGCCAATTTAAGGTACCTCAAAAAGGCATTATGTTGGAGTGGCTAAGAAGGAAAGATGTATATTAGACAATGAAGTAGACAAGGCTAGAAGTACATCTGATTGCATAATAGCCAAATCCAAGTGATGAGAAGATTGATTTACATCAAGAGATAATGTTAGTGAGCAATTATTTCTAGCCAATAATGTTGTGTGAGCTCAGTTCTTGAAGAACCAACTTCCTATCTAAGTTTAATTGCTTGAGATGGTTTAAGAATAAAGAGATTAATGATAGGGATGTCCATAGGAAATTCACATAGAATGGCTTTATTTCTTAGATATTGCATAACAGATGCTTCCCTGGTTAGATTAGAGCACAACCAATTACTTAAAGAAGGTACCTTTAGATTATCACCAAACATAAAAAAACTTTTTGGATGTTAGAGCAATAATATTCTTTATGTAATAAAGAAAAAAACATTTGAAGTAGAAGTCAGGAAACCTATCAAATCTAAATTGAAACCAATACACACTACCATCTTTTTTAGAATGAAAGTAGCCTAGTTTAATGTTGGAGTTAACATTGATTAGGACCCTTAATCTTAGGTATTTTTCAATTATTGGGTTTTCATTATTAGAGAAGACTATATCAATGACAGTTCCCAATAGGTTTCCAAATATTAAAGCATTTTCGTTTAGCATGTAGATAAAGGCTAGACCATGTATTGGAATCAAAAATTTAGTAGTGGTAAAATCAATATTACTAAGACGGTGGATAGGGACCATTTTTTAATTACCATAAGATGACCTTTAACTTACCAAGTCCTAAGTCTCCAAATTTTATTACAATCTACTTCATGTTGGAGTTTAAGTCTAAATATTTTATAAGACCTACTCACCACTGAAACCTTAACACCGAAAGAGACATTATTAGCTATATCAAAAGTGATCTCTCTTGAAGTTATGATTTTGGCCAGAAAAGTTAGGGATGTTGCTTGGATTATTTCTTCCCAAGAGCTCAAGATGTTGAAATCTTCCAAAGAACCAGATAATCTTTGGGTTTGTAAGAGTACGAGTTAAAACTTCTTTAACATGGGCTTCAAAAATTTGCAAATCTCTTTCTATACTAGGAAACATATAAAACTTGTAAGTCGTGTAAATTTTTTCTGTCTTCATTGATGTTTCAATATAAAAAACCTAGAGTCTACCTTATTTTTCTTAATGTATTGTCTTCACCTATGTAAGTTTGGTTACAAATAATCAATAATGCATACAAACACTTAATTAGGTGTACTACGTATGCGAGCATGTTTAGATACATCCATGCTAAGTTGAGTTGTTTTTGGTTTAGGGTCTCATATGAAGGAATTATTACATGAAAGTTAATTGTTCTTCCAACTCAAATAGGTAACCAGGACCTAGATGAGGGATGGAAACTCCAACCAATTGATTACTCTATGAAGGTAGAGTCATTAGTGTACTTTTCTACTTAATATGTGTTCGTTTTATTCAATAAGTAGTACTTTTGGGGTTAAAAGTATTATAATATGAAATTTCGAGTGAAAATATATTTTTTAGAAATTTTTAAGAATATTTATGGATTTTTATGAATTTTTGAATGTATGACCAATTAGAACACACCACGTGGATGCCACTCAAGCACGGGACCTAAACATTCGTTGCCATATGGATTCCACTCAACTAAAGAGGGCCAATTAGAGTGCATCGTATTTACTAGGTGATTCAGGCCTTGCCACATGTTGACACAACATTCATTCCAAGTTTTAATACGCGATCAATGTGTATGCCACACATCATCATGTGATTTATTTCCACTAGGCACCACACAATCCATATTTACGAATCACATCATGCCATGTGGAATTAAGTTAGAAAGCATTGACCATGACCAATCCACCCTACCACGCATCGCACACTATTTTTTCCGATGATTTTCCGGTGCCATGTGTCACGCTCTTATTGGTCAGTGCTTTTTAATTTTCTTTTTTCATCTCAACCCTTGATATGAAGTTAATATGATAGTCCAAATTCCATCTTAGCCTAATTTAACCCCCTAATTACCTTAAGAACCCTATTGAGCTAAACATTAACAATGTTTTATCAGTTTTTGGAGCAAAGAAGAAAGAAAAATACCGAAAAATTCAAAAGAAGATATGGAGATACAATTTTGGTGGAGATTCAAGAGGAGATTAGTGCTACAATTCAAGAGATTGATTGTCTTTATTATTATCCTTTCTATATCATTTTTTATGTCTTTCTTTATGAAAAATATGAGATTTATGAACAAAATTATGTCTAGCTAATTTATTGATCTAAGGGTCTTATGAATCCAATTTTCTACATGTGATGATCTAATATTTTACCCCAATTATAATTTCAATTTAATTATATTATTTAATCTAATTTTTATGCTCTTAATTGTTTAGCCAATAATTAATCTATAAAGACAAGTAAATAGATTTGAGAGAATTAGTTAATTGTTTGTCTTGATTAAATAACATGCATAGTTTCTAGGTAGAGTTGTACAATTCTTATGTATGTGATTCATAACTGATAAAATTAATTGGTAGTATACAATTTAATTAAAATGAGAGTGTGTTAGGTTAATTACTATATGGTGTGTAGTTTATTTGAGAGATGAATACATGCTAAGTTAGATTCAATTGATCATGCAACTATTTGGTAATTACATTATAGGGATTTTAGTGATTCACATGTTTAGAAAATTGGGTGATTAATATATCCTAGATATTTTCTCATATATCTCTTCTTAGATGCCAATTTTGACTTAATTAAGTACTGCAATTTATTTTTAGTTCTATTAATTTTGCTTTCTTAAAACATAAAAACACAAAAAAAATTGATTTTTTACTTGTTAGTTTTAAAATTCGTTTATAATAAAATAATCTTAGTGAAAATAATATTTTCTTATCATTATATTACTTCTTATGATATGTATACTTATGTATTCATTGCACACAGTTAGTATGGATCAAGTTTTTGTCATCGTGTCGGGGATTATAAACATTAGAAATTAATTTTTATTTTATTTATTTTTAATATTTTTAATTTATTTATTTCTAATTTTATTTTTTTTTAAATTTTGACATCTTCTTTAGTATATTATAAATATATTTTTCTATATTGTTTAAGTGGAGTCCATAAGGCAATTTTTTTTTCTCTTAGATGCTAAAATGGAGTGTATTTTGAGATTAATAAGAAAAAACCAAGTTGTCACCCAAGTGGAGAAAATGGGCAATTCATTAGAAATTTAAAATAATGAGCTAAATTTGAACAACCAAATACCTTTAATGGATGACATAGACAGAGCAATGAAGGAATATGCATTACCTATATTCGAAGGGTTGAATCCAAGTATTATAAGGCCAACCATTCAAGTCAATTGGTTTGAATTAAAGCCAATGATGTTTCAAATGTGAGAAATAGTTGGATAATTCAGTGGATTACCAATAGAGGATACTCATTTATATCTCAAATTGTTTATTGAAGTTCGAGATTCATTCAAATTTAGTGGATTGATCGAGGAGGTATTTAGGCTTAAATTGTTCCCTTGCTCTTTGCCAAACCATGCTCGATCTTGGCTAAAACTTTTGCCACCTGATTCCATTATAACTTGGAATGATTTGGTGGAGAAATTCTTCATGAAATATTTCCCACAAACAAAGAATTCCAAGCTTAGGAATGATACTAACTCCTACCAAGAATATGAAGGGGATTCTTTATATGAAGCATAGAAAAGATTCAAAGAATTGATAAGGAAGTATTCTCATGATAGTATCCCTCATTGGATCCAAATGGAGACTTTACACAATGGTCACAATGCTCAAACAAGAACTATTATTGATGCATATGCTAATGGAGCTTTGCTAGCCAAATCTTACAATCAAGCTTATGATTTACTTGAGAAAATAACTAGTAATAATTATCAATGACATGGCATCCATACGAACAGTAACTGGAGAAGTAAATGATATCATGGCACTTATAGCTTAAGTGTTAACTTTGGTGAATCTTTTGAAGGCTCAAAACTCACCAAAGAGTATAAACCAGGTCTAAGATTCAAGGGTGTTATGTGTCTTTTATGGTGAAGCTCACTTGTTTGATAATTGTCCAAATAATCCTAAATCAGCATTCTATGTGGGTAATATGAATAAAAAATAATTCATACTCAAACACATATTACCTAGGATAGAGACAAATTCAATTTTTTCTTGGAGTAATCATAACAATCAAGGTGGTAATCAATTCAATATTCAATCATTTCCACCACTTGGTTTTCAAAAACCATAACAATTATAAGCCCAAGAGAAGAAGTCACCTAATGAGGAAAATATAAATTCTTTAATAGGCATGATGAAAGACTTCATCCAATTAGTAAATATAAAACTTTCCACGTAAGAGGCTTCAATTCAAAATTTAAAGATTCAAATGGGGGAACTTTCCTAGGCCGAAAGTCAAAGGCCTTAAGGAAACCTTCCAAGTGACAAAATTATAAACCCAAGAAGAGAAGATAAGGAGCATTGCAATTCCATAGCCTTGAGAAGTGGTAAAACTTTGGAGGAGAAGCATAAGACTCAAAAAGGTGGAAAGGAATAGGAAACTCAAGAGGATGAGTAGGAATAGGAAACTCAAAAGGATGGAGAGGAACATGAAAACTCAAAAGGATGAGGAGAAATAGGAAATTAACAAGGATGGGGAGGAACTAGTGGATAAAGAGAGCATTGAAAAAGGAATAATTCAGCTAAAAAAGAGCAACATATACAAACCCAATATTCCTTTTCCTCAAAGACTACAAAGGCAAAAGTTAGATATGCAATTTCAAATTTTTTGGATGTTTTCAAGAAGCTGCACATAAATATACCATTTGTAGATGCACTTGAGAAAATGCTTTATTATGCCAAATTTTTGAAGGACATCATGTCTAAGAAAAAGAGGCTTAGAGATAATGAAACAATAACCTTTACTAAAGGTCGTAGTTCCATCCTTGCTAGAAAACTACTCCAAAATTTGAAAGATTTGAGTAGCTTTTACATTCCTTACACAATTGTGGTCATGAACTTTAAGAAAGTGTTATGTGACTTAGGTTTAAGCATTAACCTTATTCCATTATCAGTCTTCAAGAGATCGGGAGTTGGCAAAGCCAAATCCACTCTAGTAACATTACAGATGGTAGATTGATGAATTAAATGACCCTGGGGTATGATATAAGATGTTCTAGAAAAAGTAGACAGGTTCATCTTTCTGGTGGAAAAAATCATACTTGATCGTCCATTCTTAGCAACTGGAAGAGCACCCATTAATGTACAAAAATGTGAGTTTAGAATGAGAGTGTAAGATGAACAAGTAAAATTTAAAGTTTTTAAAGCATCTGAAGCCCCTGATATTGATAATGCTAAAGAATGGTCTAGGATTGATGTTACTAATCATGTTGATAACGTAAAAAAATCTATTGAGTTAGTCACACTTAAGACTGTTACGCATGTTGTTGTGAACAATTAAGTAAACTTACCAAGAAACAACTTAATTTATTTTAATTTTCGAAGTATTGAATATATTATTGAAATTATTGATTTTGTGAACTATTTGGAGGCTACACCCTATGTGTATACCTAATGTGGTTGTGGAGAGTTTTGAGATAAGATCTAAACTCAAACCATCTATTGAAGAACAACTAAGGTTAGGCCTCTCACCTTTACCCTACAATCCCCAATCAAGGGGGAAAGAGGAATAGTATAATATAGAAGTGAAAAAAATGCTGCAAATGCATAAATTACATGAGCTATGGTAGAATGCTTATAAGAATTCCAAAAAGTATAAAAAGAAAACAAAAATATGGCTCAATAGGAAAATTGTGTACTATGTTTTTAAATTGAAACATAAAGTATTATTGAATTATTCAAGATTAAAACTATTTTTGGTAAAAATCAATAGTAAATGGACACAGAGGAATGTACCTTAGGACTTGACATGACCATAAAGTAAAGGACGTTAAACGTGATGCTGGTTGGTGATGAGCGAAAACTAGCATCACCGATTCTTGCCAATACTTTGGTTTCATATTTATAAAACTCTCACAAGTACACAAATCATTTCGTAGAAAATGATTAGTATACTCCCAAGGTCGATCTAAGGAAGGAATATATGTGGTTTTTAATTTATTATTCAAACTTTTAAAAACGAAATTAAATCTTAAACATCCTGTCACGATATTTTGGTTTTTGTATTTTTAATCTACTAACATAAAAATAAACATAGATACAGATTCAATAAACATTTATGCAAATTTTATCATTTATAATAGTGGAGTACTTATGGATATAATAACTAAGTTAATTATGCTTGCTCATATTATTTAGGTTATTAAAGATATGAATTGATATTTTATTGATTCTCTCTTTTTTATATGAATAACACCTTTGGTGGGTTTAGATAGTCTTTGTTAACTAAACAAATCAATTAACACCTATGAGTGGGATTGATAACTAATTTGGTTAATTAAATTAATTCCTTTTTTCTAAGAGATTGAAAATGAATCATTTAAATGACACCTTTGGTGGGGTTAGACAGTTTAAACTTTATTCAAGGTGTCCAAATTAAACCTAAGAATTTAATTATTCGAGTACTAACTTTCAAGTTTTAAAACCACTACTGAAAACATGTTGTCAATACATTTTCAGATAATAATTCTTATAAAACTTTTGAAATAGAGCTTCACTCTAACTACCATGCGATTGTACCAACAAATAAAAGAGCACTACTCTAAATCAGACCGGATAACTAAACCTTAAAATCTAATTTTTAGATTTAAGTTTGTAATGAAAAATAATATATTTCTCTCTAACATTCTTAATATAAAATCTTGAATAAAAATAAAATCAATTCATTTTAGAGATTTTCACCTATTTAATATTTCGCAAGCATAACAACGTTATTATTATATCATGTTTACAAACAGCCAGCACAGTTAAATTTAATCACAGACAAATTAAATATAACTTATAAGAATAAAGCATAAAAAATAACTACAAAGAAAATAAAATCCTTACAGAACTTCGATGCTATTCCCGTAGCTGGAAAACCTCTAAACGGAATTTGCACTCTCATTTATTGAATCAAAAAGCTAATAAATTACAAAAACATAACTAGTTCTTCTCAAAAAAAGAAGAACTCTAAAACTAAGAGAAATTAACTTAGAAAAAAACTAAAAACTAAGAAATAAACTAAGAAAAGCTTAAACACTAAGAAATGAGAGAAAGAAAGAGAAGAATGGTTGTGAGGTGTGGTATGAAGTGAAGAGAAGGGGGTATTTATAGGTGAGGATGGGGAGAAAAAGTGGGTAAAAAAATGTTAAAAAATAGTGGAAATGCGGAGTGGTGGATGATGATGTCATTTAATGACGTCAACGTGACGTTTGGGGGCGGCTGCGCACAAAAATGGGGCGAGATGGCAGCGGCGCGCGCGGAAATGATCAAGGCAAGTGCGGGCGTGGGCGTGGGCGCGCGCGGCTGGTTGCTGGTGCGCGCGGACTGGGCGATTGGCATGCGTTTTTTCCTCCTTTTTGACACTTTTGACCTTTTTGACCCATTTGGTCCAATTTTTTCATATTTGTTGACTTTTCCTCATTTATTTTATGAATATATTTGTGATGTATTGCCTCTAGTATTCCTCTTCTTTAAGTTACGTTTTTAAGTGAAAATACTTGAAAAATAATAAAAATACCCGTGATTCCGAAAAGACAAATATATATAAATATATGATAAAATCATATAAATATATATATTTTTAATCAATTAATGTGCATAAAATCATAGTAATTTTAGTGCTTTTTGAGCACTCATCATCACAACCGCCTACCAGCTTCTTGCTAGTCCCTTAGCAAGAAAAACGATAAAAACTAAACATTAACCTATCCTAAATCACTTCTGTGGATTGACACGGTTGCATTTAGCCTATGCAACAAGCCTTTAAACCCCTAGGTTGTCCTAGTGGATGAGTTTGAGTCTCGTGAGGGTTTTCAGTAATGATACCCACAAACATTAAACTAAATGTAAAAATTAAAAGAAATAATAAAAAAAATCAACTCAAAAACTAAAATACAACAAAATCAAAAATTAATGTTTTGAGAATAAAAGAAAACAACATATCACAAAAATGTCTCATAATTTTTAATCTCCTTTAAGCTCATAATTAAAATCTCAAGCATAAGTTATTTTAATCTCTTTAAACAATCATGATTTATTATAATAATTAGTCAAAAATATTTTTCATATTTCATATAAAAAATGTATCAATTTAATTTCACCAAATTTCAGTGTCTAGAATCCGAAATCGCTTCGACTCTATTCCTCACTCGTCAATACTCTTAAAACACTAAATCCTATGGGTTCAAACACTCATAATGATTCATATGCGAAAGAGTTTATGTATAGAAATGAACTAATATGTTCGCATATGTATAAAGAATAAAGGCTCAAAATGTTATTTTAACATTGATCTCATGAAAGGAATCGAATGCATAAATTATAAAGATATCGTATCTAAAAACTATTTTCATGCATAAATCAAACTCATTAAGAAAGAATTTCAAGATATATGCCTTTTACAAATGAAGAAATTGCAATGACTTTTTAGGGAATTACTTCCTATATCTTTCTTTTGTAATTAGCATGTACTCACAACTTTGTAGGCTATGTGGGTCATAGTATGTAGATTATACTATATATTCTTTACCTCTCTATTTTTCTTTTTTTTCTGAAGATTTTTTTTTCAATATATATATATATATATATATATATATATATTTAGAGACTCAACCCATGTACAGATTGTACATTTTTTTAGGATTTTGGTGAGTGGTTAATTTTGTGGCTTTTCTGTTTGATTTTGGTTTAGGTTACCCCATATATGACTTCTTCTTTTTTATAACAGTCATCCACGAATGAGATAAAAGCATATACTAACAATTTCTACTTAAATCATTTAATCTAAGCACAAATAATAATAAAAAATATACGATACTCTATTAAGATAAGAAAAAATTCATACATTCAATGCTAATACCTATAGAGATCATCTCAAAAAAATTGAAGAAATAAGAATTGTATTTGGAGTAGAAAAAAATATATATTTCATTCTGAATAAAGGAAATTAGGCTCAAATTATATCTCACAAAGGTAGTCTCCAATACACAAAATTCATAAACACTGATTTTTGGTTTAATATAATTTCCATATCTTATCAAGAAATACTAGTTATGACCAAAAACTAACAAATTGCCAAAAATAATTACAAAATATTTCATGATATATTTTCAAAAATTAATCTAATAGTACAAAAGACTTAACTATTTACTTAAATTTGATTTAAAGAAATGATAAATTTTTGTGAAAATTATTTTTATTTATTTTTAAATTGTTAAATCTCTTTTTTTATTATTAAGCATGGTAACTTTTCACCACCCCCATCCTAGAAATGACATTGTCCTCAGTGTAACAACTATAAATTAAAGATAAAGAGAAAAGAGAATAAAGATTACCTATTTCTTGAGAATTTGCAAGTAGTAATGGAGAAATGCAGGTGCATCCATCATATTCATCATTAAAGTGTATACAGACAAATCGCTGTGAACTTCTAACATCTCAACACAAATTATTCACATATAACTAAACTAAAATAAACAATAAAATTAAGTAAATAAAACAAATAATAGAAAATTACCTAAAATGATGGGTTACCTCCCATCCAGCGCTTAGTTTAACATCTTAACAAGACATAACTTTATGGTGCTAAGGGTTACTCAGCCAAATGCAATCCATTTCAGCAATGTTGTTTGATTCTTCTAAATAAGGCTTCACACGATGCCCATTGACTTTGAATGTTTTTTGTGTCTTGGAGTCCAATAGTTCTACTACTTCATGTGCAAATACCTGAACTATTTTGAATGGTCCATCTCATCTTGATCTCAACTTTCCTGGAAACAATCTTAAATGAGAGTTAAATAAAAGAACTTTCATTCCAGGGTGAAGAGTCTTAGGAACTAGCCTCTTGTCATTATAGCGCTTAGTATGCTCTTTGTATATTTTGGAATTCTCATAAGCTTCATTCCAAATTTTTTCCAACTCATTAAGATGGAGTAATCATTTTTCTCCTGCTTTATCTAAATCCATGTTTAACTCTTTAATTGCCCAGTAAGCCTTGTGTTCAAGTTCAACTGGAAGGTGGCACGCTTCCCAAAGATTAATCGGTAAGGTCTCATCCCAATATATGTTTTGTAAGCGGTGTTGTATGCCCATAAGGCATCATTTAACTTAAATGCCCAATCCTTCCTTGAAGGACGCATAATGCGTTCCAATATTCCCTTGATTTGCCTATTACTTACTTCCACTAAACCAGAAGTTTGAGGATGATATGGAGTAGCTATTTTATGTGTGATGTTTGATGAGTGCTCAAAAAGCACTAAAATAGCCATGATTTTATGCACATTAATTGATTAAAAATATATATATTTATATGTTTTATCATATATTTATATAAATTTGTCTTTTTCGGAATCATAATGGTATTTTTATTGTTTTCGGGTATTTTGGCTTAAAAAAGCATGATTTAAATACTCGAAGAAGAATACTTGAAGCGATACATCACAAATAAATTAATAAATAAGTGGGAAAAGGTCGACAAATATGAAAAAAATTGGACAAAATGGGTTGAAAAGGTCAAAAATGTCAAAAGATGGAAAATGTGTAGCGCCATACCAGTATGTGGTCAACTCGCTTTTCATGGCCTTGCATTCCCTCTTTCATTGTATGTAGCAATATGAGCGCAATGCTGATCCAATCGTGCAATATGACGATATTGTGTAATAGTATCAATATTAATGACCTTGTAATGATTTTGCCCAATTTTCCGCGTTTTTTATTTTTTATTTTTATTTTTATTTTTTTGTTTTTTTTATTTTTTAAACTTTTTTTTTTATTTTTATTTTTTTTTTATTTTTTAATTTACTATTCATGAACGGTAAAAACTTTTTACTTCAAATTTCAAATTTCTAAATTATTTTACTATTTAAAAAAAATAAAAAAAAAATTTATTATAGCATAAATAGTAAAATAATTTAGAAATTTGAAATTTGAAGTAAAAAGTTTTTAAAATTCATGAATAGTAAATTAAAAAATAAAAATAAAAAAAAATTTAAAAAAAAAATTTAAAAAAAATTAAAAAAATAAAATAAAAATTAAAAAATTAAAAAAGAATTAAAAAAATTAAAAAAAATAAAAAAAAAATAATAAAAAAAAAATTTAAGAAGTTTTTAGTTAATAAGAAATAAGATAGCGTGAATAGTAAAATAAAATTACCGTTCGTAAAAAAAAAAAAAAACTAAAAGACATGAAAAGAAAAAATCCAAAGGAGTTAAATACAGGAACTGATTCTTTAGGCGCTTTGTGTGTCACTAGTCTTTCACAGGGAGCGTTGTTATGCAGCTAGGAGAATGGTTTTAAGACGTTCTTGGCAATTCTTTCTTGGGAGCAATTTCTTGGTTATCTTGATTATGTTATTTAAAAAAAAATTTAATTTAAAAAAAAAAAAAATTAACTAGTTTTGTCTAGTGTTTTGTAATAAATGCCATGGAAATTTTCTCTAATTTTTTTTTATTTTTGTTGACATGAGTTTTAAATTTACGTTTAAAAATAGTATATGCGTGGTAGGAGATCCTTAGGAAACCACACAACACCGTATGTAAATAATATTCATAAATTTAAGCAGTGCTCAGCATGACCTTGGATCAACGTCAACTTTGATTTTGAGTAAACATAGAACCAAGTCTTAATCCTTTACTAGAACCAAAAGAAATGGAGGAAAACCAACGTATTGGGAAACCACGATGAAGGAGTTTGCAAGGCAGGTGATTAGCGCGACAATTTGCCATTTATCCGATTAAGGAGCTTTGCTCGGAATTATGACCTTAAAAATATTCATTTTTCTATGCTTCCTTCCTTTTATGGGCTACCTAATGAAGATTCTCTTTCCTTTATGAGAGATTTCTATGCTACGGTCGAAACATTCCCCTTCGGTATTCAAAGCGAGGATCGCTTAGAATGAGATGTTTTCCCTTAAAGGATAAGGCCAAAGCTTGGTTGATGTCACTTCCCCAGGGTTCTGCGATGACATGGGGGTAACATTTACTAATAAATTCATGGGAAAATTCTATTCCCGTCAAAAAACATCGGTGAGAGGAAAGATTGCTACTTTCTCTCGAGATGGAAGGAGAACCATTCCGTGAAGCTTGGGATAGGTTAGAAATGTTTCTCGCTTTCGATGTCCCCGTAGCTTTCCCTACGGTTGCGAACCAATTCTTTTACGATGGACTTACACAACAATGTCGGTTCATTTGTCGAAACCATATTGCGGGAGGAGCGATAGGAGAAAAAGGCGCATCGGAAAACGTATAACCTCTTTGAGATGTTGGGTGCTAATTCCCAAGGAAAAGCTCCCAGAGTGAGAAAAGGCGGGTGTTCGTGAAATCGACTCCGGTAATGAAGTTCAACAACAACTTGTTCAGGCGACTAAGCAAGTTGCCGCCTGTTACCAAACCTGAAACACCCGATAATGAACAATACGGTTTGTGCGACAACGTGGAGACGTAGATGTGAGCTTTGTCCATATCGAGGAGATCTGTTGGACACGACGAGGTTAATGTGTTGGGAGCGTATCAATAGAGACCAAGGTTTGATCCCAATTCAAATACCTATAATCACAGGGTGGAGAAGTCATCCAAATTTCTCTTGGAGGCAAAACAACCCTCCTTTCCCTCAGCTCGAAACCGAGCAGGCGGCATGATTCCACCCCTTTATTCGAAAGCATTCCAAATAAACCAACCCTGGAGGACAACTTGAATTCTTTTATTCAAGTTTGTAGGAATAATCAATCTAAAACCAATCAACGGTTGGACTCTGTGGAAGCTTATCAAAAGGTGGAAGTTCAAGATTGAGCAGTTAGTTGAACATTTGCAAAAAGGCAAAGACTAATTTGAAACTTAAATGAATTCAATGAAGAGGAGACATTGAGTTTTTCATTAAGAAATCTCCAAGCAACGTCTTACTAGAAGGCGATAAATTTTAGTCTACATAGGAGGTCACCCATTATTGTATTTTCCTTTGTTTTAGTTTGCGTGTAAAAAAAATTCAAATGAAATAAATTTGTTTGTTTCAAAAATTGTGTCCGCCGTTTAAATTAAAAAAAAATTTAGGGTCCTTGCATTTTTTTTAGCGATATCTACTATTGTTTTTAAGAGCAAAATGTTGATTCACAATAGGAGGAAGATCCTTTTCAACTACAAGCAACCATGGGAGAATCTTGAAGATAGGCGGAAAAAGATGAAAGACTATACAATGCCAATCATTGGCAATGTAACTACGGCATCCAATTACAAGAGGCTGAGGAATTATGAATTGAAAAAGATTCATTATTCTTTGTTACCTTCCTTTTACGGTATCCCTAATGAAGACCGCTTTTGCATTTCATTCGAGAATTCTATGCTATTGTCGAAACCTTTCCACTACATGCAATTAATGAAGATCAACTTAGGATGAGGTGTTTTCCTTACACTACTCCAAGATAAAGCTTGGTCGTGGTTCATTACTCTGCAGTCGAGTTCTCTTAAAACTTGGGAAGCTGATCTATGAAATTTTTATGGGTAGGTTCTATTCCCGTCAAAGGCATTGATCTAAGAACAAAGATAGCAACATTTTCTCAAATGAATGAAGAGCCCTTTCATGAAGCTTGAGAACGATTCAAACTCGCTTTTCATTCAATGTCAAAATCATAGCTTTCCTTCTACAGGCTACAAAACCAATTCTTTTACGATGGATTGACAACTACTGAGTCAATACATGTAGTTGATAATCTTCTTTGGAGTCTTTGTAGGAGAAAAAGACATTGAGGAAACCTATAATCTCTATGAGCTATTGGGTTCTAATTCCCACAAAGAGGTGGTAGAAGGAAAGCAAAGGTCAATGAAGTGGCTTTGATAATGAGATAACCTTGCAACTTCTTTGAATTGACTAAACAAGTGAAATTCCTCACGTCTCGCCAAATTTCAAATCAAGAGGTATGTGGAGTGTGTTGTTCAATTGGGCATGGTACTCGTAAAACTCATTGGGGGTCATCGACAACTCACGAAATTCAAAAGACAAGCTGAGAACCACACTTGAGATGCAAGTACCTTTTCCCAGGTTGAAAGAATCCAAACAAGATAAGCAATTCAATGATCTTTTTAATATGCTCTCTAAAGTAAATATCAATTTACCATTATTAGAAGTGATCATGAATGTGCCTAAATATGCCAAGTTTTCAAAGAGTTGAACACTAAGAAAAGGAGGTATGGGCCCGAATGAGCAGTAGTAGTATCGAGAAATTTCTAGCGTACTTGACCTGAACTACCACAAGTTGAAAGACCCTGGACAGGTTTTATTATAAACATAACTATGGGGGATAGGAAGGTTGCTAAAGCAATGCTTGATTTAGGTGCTAGTATAAATTTGATGCCTACTCTATATTCTTATTTCGATCTAGGGGATTTAAAACCCGTAACTTTATGTCACAACTTGCGGATAGATCTCTTAAATATCCAGGGAATAGTTGAGGATGTTTTGAATACCCAGGTTGAACAAGCGATAATACCTGTTGACTTTGTGGTTATGGATATGCAAGAAAATCCGGCATTGGATAGAGAGCATACAATATTGCTTGGTAGACCATTTATGGCAACTATTAAAACTATTATTGATGTCGAAGATGGAAATTTGACAATGGCAGGTCTTAGGAGAAACATTGTTCATTTCAAAGTTTTTGATTCTTCACCTTTCCACTTCTATTTACGCCATGTTGAAATATTGAAGTTGATCCTTTGGATAATCTTGTCCAAAAACACCTTTTTCCAAACCCGGAGGAATAGAAGACAAGCTTGAAAGCGGATTTCTTACACTTGAAAAGGTTGAAGAAGATTTAAATGAAGAAATTAAGGGGTACCTTGAACAACTAGACAATAATGAAGTGATGACAAAATCTAGTACACTTTTAAATCTACCCGAGTTCTTCATACATTTAAAGAGGCCAATCCACACGAACTTGAACTTCGAAGACTTACGAGCAACTTAAAATATGTGTTTTTGGGAGAAGGAGAAACATATCGATGATGATTTCTTCAACCTTGACCAAACCACGAAAAAAGAACTTCGTGAAAGTGCTTAAGCAGGTTTAAGAAATCTATAGGGTTGGAGTATAGGGGATATAAGAGGCATTAGTCCAACAATGTGTATGCCTGAGATCGACTTGGAGGATGGTGCTAAGCACATGCGAGAGGCTCGAAAGAAGACTAAACCCAACATGAAGAGGTAGTTAAAAGGAAATCCTTAAATTATTAGAAGAAGGGATTATCTATCCTATTTCGGATAGTAAGTGGGTTAGTCCGATTGCATGTGGTACCAAAGAAAATATGGGATAACTTGAGTTGTTAAAAATGATAAAAGTGAATTAGTGCCCACTAGAATAATCCTTTGGATGGAGAATGTGTATAGATTTTAGGAAACTAAATTTATATACGAAAAAGGATCACTTTCTCTTCCATTCATTGATCAAATGTTGGAAAGATTAGGAGCACGAATTTTCTTGTTTTTGGATGGGTATCTGGATATTATCAAGTACCACGTGCAGCGGAGAAGATCGAGAAAAAGACCACGTTTACATGTCCTTTTGGGACATTTGCTTTGAGAATGCCATTTGGGTTATGCAATGCCTTGCCACTTTCGAGAGATCGTGATATCTATTTTTCTCGGACATGGTGGAGAAATTCATTGAAATTTTCATAGACGATTTCTCTGTCTTTGGGAACTCATTTGATGATTGCGTACATAAATTGACTTTGGTTTTAGAAAGATGCATTGAATGCAATCTAACCATAGTTGGGAGAAAAGTCATTTTATGGTTCAATGAGGATAGTTTTAGGACATATAATTTCAAACAAGGGTATTGAAGTTGATAAGGCAAAAGTTGAATTGATATCCAACTAGCTCCCACTGCATACGTGAAGGGGATAAGAAGCTTCTTGGGACATGCGAGGATTTTACGGACGATTTATTAAAGATTTCTCTAAAATAAGTCGTCCTTTATGTAACTTACTATCCAAAGATCTTGAATTTGACTTGACAATGACTGCCTTATTTCCTTTAATACCTTGAAGAGAAACTAACATCTACATTATAATGGCACAAATTGGTCTTTACCTTTTGAAATAATGTGTGGCCGCTTGATTATGCAATAGGAGCAGTCCTTGGACAAAGAGTGGATAAGCGTTTACATGTCATCTACTATGCTAGCAAAACACTCAATGATGCCCAAATGCATTACACAACCAATGAAAAGGAAATCTTGGTTATAGTATTCTATTTAGATAAATTCAGGTCTTATTTAGTAGGATCTAAAGTGATTGTACATTCGATCATCTTTGCTTTAAGAGACCTATTAAGTAAACCAAATGCCAAGCCATGATTGATGCGGTGGGTCTTACTATAACAAGAATTTGACCTAGAATTCTAGGATAAGAAAGCGGTGAAAACTTAGTAGTGACCATTTGTCTAGGTTGATTTCGACTTCAATTCTCTTAAAGATGAGAGTAATGACGATATAGTTGAAACCTTTCACGATGAGCAGTTATTTTTCATAGGTCAGAACCCGTGGTATCTTTGATATTGTAAACTATCTTGCCACTTTGGTGTTTTGCGACCTAACAACTTCATATCGAGGACAAGAAAAGGTTTTTAAAACTATTAAGGACTATTTACGGGATGACCCTTATTTATACAAGATTGGTCAAGATCAAGTCATCAGGAGATGTGTACCGAGGAAGAAGAACATAAGAGCATTCCGACTTTTTGTCATGAACTTCATTGTGGGGTCATTTTGGAGGTGAAAAGACTGACCGTAAGATATTACGATCTGGATTCTTTTGGCCCACTCTTTTTAAAGATACTTGTATGTTTTGTGCACAATGTGATAGATGTCAAAGAACAGGAAACATAAGCAAAAGAGATGAAATGCCTTTGACATCTAATTTAGTTGTTGAACTCTTTGATGTATGGGGGATTGACTTCATGGGTCCTTTTCCCCATCTAATGGTTTTCAATACATTTTGGTTCTTTGTGGATTATGTGTCAGTGGGTAGAAGCTATCACCAAAACCAATGATGCTAATGTTGTTGTGAAATTCTTGAAAGATTTCATATTGATAGGTTCGGAACGCCTAGAGCTATAATAAGTGATGGAGGTAGCCATTTTTGTAACAAACTCTTTGATGGAGTACTAAACAAGTACAACATCACACGTAAAGTAACTACTTCATATCATCCTCGAAACTTAGGTTTAGTGGAAGTGAGCAATAGGCAAATTAAGGGAATCTTGGAGCGCTGCGTCCGTCGAGGAAGGATTGGGCATTTAAGCTAAATGATGCCTTATGGGCATACCGAACCAGCTTACAAAACACCTATTGGGATGAGCCACTAGGTTAATCTTTGGGAAAGCGTGCCACCTTCCGGTTGAACTTGAACACAAAGCTTATTGGGCAATTAAAGAGTTAAACATGGATTTAGATAAAGCGGTGAAAAACGATTACTCGACTTCATGAGTTGGAAGAAATTAGGAATGAAGCCTATGAGAATGCCAAATTATACAAGGAGCGTACTAAGCGCTATCATGACAAGAGGCTAGTTCCTAAGACTCTTCACCCTGGAATGAAAGTTCTTTTATTTAACTCTCGTTTGAGATTGTTTCGGGAAAGTGAGATCAAGATGGGATGGACCATTCAAAATAGTTCAAGTATTTGAACATGGAGTAGTGGAACTATTGGACTCGAAGACACAAAAACGTTCAAAGTCAATGGCCATCGTGTCAAGCCTTATTTAGAAGAACCAAACAACATTCTTTGAAATGGATTGCATTTGGGTGAGTAACCATAGCACCAAAAAGATACGTCTTGCTAAGACGTTAAACTAAGCGCTGGATGGGAGGCAACCCATCATTTTAGGTAAAAAAAACAATAAAAAAAAAGTAAAAAAAAAAAACAAAAAAACAAAAAATAATAATAATAATAAAAAAAAATTATTTGTTTTATTTACTTAATTTTATTGTTTATTTCATTTTAATTACATGTGAATAATTTTTAAATTGTTAAAACTAAAAATATTTGTTGAGATGTTAGAAGTTCTGATCGTCTCTATACACTTTGATGATGAATATGATGGATGCACCTGCATTTTCCACTACTACTTGCACATTCTCAGGAAATAGGTAATCTTTCTTCTCTTCTCTCTTTATCTTTAATTTACAGTTGTTACATTGAGGACAATGTAAGTTCTAGGTTGGGGGTGGTGAAAAGTTACCATATTTAATTAAAAAAAAAATTTGACAATTTAAAAATAAATAAATAAATAAATAAAAAAATTTTCTCACATAAATTTATCATTTCTTTAAATCAAATTTAAGTAAATAGTTAAGTCTTTTGTACTATTAGATTAATTTTTTGAAAACATATCATGAAATATTTTGTAACTATTTTTGATAATTAGTTAGTTTTTGTCATAATTAGTATTTCTTGATAAGATGTAGAAATTATATTAAACCCAAAATCGGTGTTTATGAGTTTTTTTTAGTGGAGACTACCTTTGTGAGATATAATTTGAGCCTAATTTCCTTTATTCAGAGTGAAATATATATTTTTTCTACTCCAAACACATTTCTTATTTCTTCAAATTTTTAGATGATCTCTATAGGTATTAGCATTGAATGTATGACTTTTTGTCGTCTTAATAGAGTATCACATCTTTTTGATTATTATTTTTGCTTAGATTAAATGATTTGAGTAGAAATTGATAGTATATGCTTATATCTCATTTATGCATGACTACTACAAAAACAAAAAGACATATCTTGGGTTACCTAAACCAAGATCAAGCAGAAAAAGCCACAAAATTAACCACTCACCAAAATCCAAAAAAATGTACAATCTGTACATGGGTTGACTCTCTAAAAAATAAACATATTGAAAAATATCTCTGAGAAAAAAAAGAGAGATAAAAATAGTATCATCTACGTCTATAACCAGCATTGCCTACAAAGTTGTGAGTAAAGCCTAATTACAAAAGAAAGATATAAGAAGTAATTCCCTAAAAAGTCATTGCAATTTCTTCATTTGTAAAAGGCATATATCTTGAAATTCTTTCTTAATGAGTTTGATTTATGCATGAAAATAATTTTTATATATGATATCTTTATAATTAATACATTTGATTCCTTTCATGAGATCAATGTTAAAATAACACTTTGAGCCTTTATTCTTTATACATATGCGAACATATTAGTTCATTTCTATACATCAACTCTTTCGCATATAAATTAGTATGAGTGTTTGAACCCATAGGATTCAGTGTTTTGAGAGTATTGACTTGTGAGGGAATAGAGTCGAAGCGGTCGATTCATGACACTGAAATTGGGTGAAATTAAATTGATACATTTTTGATATGAAATATGAAAATGATTTTCGACTAATTATTATAATAAATCATGATTGTTTAAAGAAATTAAGATAACTTATGCTTGAGATTTTAATTATGATCTTAAAGGAGATTAAATAGTATGAGACATTTTTGTGAGATGTTGTTAAGTTGTGATTTTGTTGTAAATTTAATTTTTAAGTTGTTTGTTTTTATTGTTTCTTTTGTTTTTACATTTAGTTCAATGTTTGTGGGTATCATTACTGAAAACCCTCACGAGACTCAAACTTCGTCCACTAGGGCAACCTAGGGGTTTAAAGGCTTGTTACATAGGCTAAATGCAACACGTGTCAATCCACGGAAGTGATTTAGGATAGTTTAATTTTTAGTTTTTATCGCTTATAACTTGCTAAGGGACTAGCGAAGAAGGCTGGTTAAGGAGTTGTGATGAATGCTCAAAAGCACTAAAATAACCATGATTTTATGCACATTAATTGATTAAAAATATATATATTTATATGTTTTATCATATATTTATATAAATTTGTCTTTTTCGAATCACGGGTATTTTTATTGTTTTTCGGTATTTTGGCTTAAAAACGCCTTGATTTAAAGACTCGAAAGAAAGAATACTTGAAGCAATACATCACAAATAAATTAATAAATAAGTGGGAAAAGGTCAATGAGCATGGAAAAATTGGACAAAATGGGTCGAAAAGGTCAAAAATGTCAAAAAGGCAATCAGCGCCGGCAGTAGCGCGCGCATGTGGCTATCTCGACGCCTCCGCGCGTTCACTCCCTCTTTCGTAGCGGGCTGCGCCACGTGGCGCGCTGCTGCAGCAGTGGCAGCGGTATGGCTGATATGGCGCGCGCCCAACGCGTTTTTGCCCATTTTCCACGTGCGGCGCCCGTGACGTCATGGCGAGCGTCATTGATATTCTCGGCATGTCCATTACGTTTTTTAATTTTTAATATTTTTTTAACATTTTTTACTCATTTTTCTCTCCATCCTCACCTATAAATACCCAGCTTCCATTCAACTTCAAAGCACACCTCGAAAACCACACTTCTCTTACTTTCTTTCTCTCATTTCTTAGTTTTTGAGTTTTTCTTAGTTTCTTTCTTAGTTTCTAAGCTTTTCTTAGTTTTTCTCTTAGTTTTTAGTTAATTTCTCTTAGTTTTAGAGTTCTTCCCTTTTAGGGAAGAACTAGTTATATTTTTGTAATATTTTAGATTTTTGATTCAATAAATGGAAGTGCAAATTCGAGCTTGGAGGTTCTCGCTTAGCGGGAATAGCGTCGAAGTTCTGTAAGGATTTTATTTTCTTTCTGAGTTATTTTTATGCTTTATTCTTACATGTTATATTTAATTTGTACGTGATTAAATTTAAGCTGTGCTAGTATTTATAATCATGATATAATAATAACGTTGTTATGCTTGCGAAATATTAAATAGGTGAAAATTTCTAAAATGAATTGATTTTATTTTTATTCAAGATTTTATATTAAGGATGTTAGAGAGAAATATATTATTTTTCATTACAAACTTAAATCGAAAATTAGATTTTAAGGTTTAGTTATCAGGTCTAATTTAGAGTAGTGCTCTTTTATTTGTTGGTACAATCGCCTTAGGTAGTTAGAGTGAAGCTCTATTTCAAAAGTTTTTATAAGAATTATTATGTGAAAATGTATTGACAACATGTTTTGATAGTGGTTTTAAAACTTGAAAGTTAGTACTTTCGGATAACTAAATTCTTGGGTTTAATTTGGACACCTTGAATAAAAGTTTAAAACTGTCTAACCCCACCAAAGGTGGCATTTAAATGGTTCATTTTCAATCTCTTAGAAAAAGGAATTAATTTAATTAACCAAATTAGTTATCAACCCCACCCATGGGTGTTAATTGATTTGTTTAGTTAACAAAGAATATCTAACCCGCCCAAAGGTGGTATTCATACAAAAAGAGAATCAATAAAATATCAATTTATATCTTTAATAACCTAGATAATATGAGCAAGCATAATTAATTTAGTTATTATATCCATAAATACTCCACTAATATAAATGATAAAATTTGCATGAATATTTATTGAATCTGTATTTTTTTATTTATTGAATTTGTATCTATGTTTATTTTTTTATTATATTTAATTAATCTGTATATATGTTTATTTTATGTTATTAGATTAGGAACACAAAAACCAAACTATCGTGACAGGATGTTTAGGATTTAATTTCGTTTTTAAAAGTTTGAATAATAAATTAAGAACCACATACATTCCTTCCTTAGATCGACCTTGGGAGTATACTTATCATTTTCTACGAAATGATTCGTGCACTTGCGAGAGTTTTACAAATATTAAAACCAAAGTATTTGCGAGAATCGGCGATGCCGGTTTTCGCTCATCAATGTTGTACTTGTTTAGTACTCCATCAAAGATTTTGTTACAAAAATGGCTACATCCATCACTTATTATAGCTCTAGGCGTTTCGAACCTATTGAAATGTTAAATCCTGTAAGAATTTCACAACAACATTAGCATCATTGGTTTTAGTGGGGATAACTTCTACCCACTTGGATACATAATCCACAGCAACCAAAATATATTGAAAACCATTAGATGGGGGAAAAGGACATATGAGCATTTCAAAGAGTTCAAGAACTAAATTAGATGTCAAAGGCATTTCATATCGTTTGCTTATGTTTCCTGTTCTTTGACATCTATCACATTGTGCACAAAACATATGAGCATATTTAAAAAGAGTGGGATAAAAGAATCCAGACTATAAGACCTTACATGTTGTCTTTTCACAACCAAAATGGCCCCCACAATGAAGTTCATGACAAAAAGTTAGAATGCTCTTATGTTCTTCTTTAGGTACACATCTCTGAATGACTTGATCTTGACCAATCTTGTATAAATAAGGGTCATCCCAGAAATAGTCCTTAATAGTTTTAAAGAACCTTTTCTTGTCCTGATATGAAGTGTTAGGTCGCAAAACACCAGTGGCAAGATAGTTTACAATATCAGCATACCATGGGTTCAAACCTATCGAAAAAAAAACTGTTCATTAGGAAAAGTTTCAACTATATCTTCATTACTCTCATCTTTAAGATAATTGAAATCATAAATCAACCTAGACAAATGGTCAGCTACTAAGTTTTCACTACCTTTCTTATCCTTGATTTCTATGTCAAATTCTTGTAAGAGTAAGACCCACCTGATTAATCTTGGCTTGGCATTTGGTTTACTTAATATGTATCTTAAAGCAGCATGATCAGAATGCACAATCACTTTAGAACCTACTAAATAAGACCAAAATTTGTCTAAAGAAAACACTATTGCCAAGAATTCCTTCTCAATGGTGGTATAATTCATTTGGGCATCATTGAGTGTTTTGCTAGCATAGTAGATGACATGTAAACGCTTATCCACTCTTTGTCTCAAGACTGCTCCTATAGCATAATCAGAAGCGTCACACATTATTTCAAAAGATAAAGACCAATTTGGTGCCATAATATGCGGGGTAGATGTTAGTTTCTCTTTCAAGGTATTAAAGGCAATAAGGCAGTCATTGTTGAAATCAAAATAAACATCTTTTGATAGCAAGTTACATAAGGGATGACTTATTTTAAAGAAATCTTTAATAAATCGTATGTAAAATCCTGCATGTCCTAAGAAGCTTCTTATCCCCTTCACAGATGTAGAGGGGTAGTTTGGATATCAATTCAACTTTTTCCTTATCAACTTCAATACCCTTGTTTGAAATTATATGTTCTAAAACAATCTCTTGTTGAACCATAAAATGACTTTTCTCCCAACTAAGGGTGAGATTGCATTCAATGCATCTTTCTAAAACCAAAGTCAATTTATGTAAGGAATCATCAAATGAGTTTCCAAAGACAGAGAAATCGTCCATGAAAATCTCAATGAATTTTTCCACCATGTTCGAGAAAATAGATATCATGCATCTATGGAAAGTGGCAGGGGCATTGCATAACCCAAATAGCATTCTTTGAAAAGCAAATGTCCCTAAAGGACATGTAAATGTGGTCTTTTCTTGATCTTCTGGTGCTATGGGTACTTGATAATATCCAGACAATCCATCTAAAAAATAGTAAAATTTGTGACCAACTAATCTTTCTAACATTTGATCAATGAATGGAAGAGGAAAACAATCCTTTTTAGTATATAAATTTAGTTTCCTAAAATCTATACATATTCTCCATCCAGTGATTATTCTAGTGGGCACTAATTCACTTTTGTCATTTTTAACAACTGTTATCCCAGATTTCTTTGGTACCACATGCATTGGACTAACCCACTTACTATCCGCAATAGGATAGATAATTCCTTCTTCTAACAATTTAAGAATTTCTTGCTTAACTACCTCTTACATATTTGGGTTTAGTCTTCTTTGGGCCTCTCATACAGGTTTAGCACCATCCTCCAAGTTGATCTTGTGCATACACATTGTAGGACTAATGTCTCTTATATCCCCGATACTCCAACCTATAGATTTCTTAAACTGTTTAAGCACTTTAATGAGTTCCTTTTCTTTTGGTTTGGTCAAGGTTGAGGAAATTATCACTGGATAAGTTTCTCCTTCTCCCAAAAACACATATTTTAAGTGCTCAGGTAAGTCTTTGAGTTCAAGTTTAGGTGGATTGGCCTCTTTACTAGATGAAGAACGGGGTATATTTAAAAGTGTACTAGATTTTGTCATTACTTCATCATTGTCTAGTTGTTCAAGGTACCCCTTAATTTCCTCATCTAAATCTTCTTCGACCTCTTCAAGTGTAAGAACAGTTTCAAGCTTGTCTTCTATTATGGTTTGGAAAAAGGTGTTTTGGACAAGATTATCCAAAGGGTCAACATCGAATATTTCATAGATGGCAGAAATAGAAGGAAAAGGTGAAGAATCAAAAACTTTAAAATGAACAGTCTCTCCTAAGACTGTCATTGTCAAATTTCCATCTTGGACATCAATAATAGTTTTAGTAGTTTCCATAAATGGTCTACCAAGCAATATTGTGTGCTCTCTGTCCAATGCTGGATTTTCTTGCATATCCAGAACCACAAAGTCAACAGGTATTATCAGTTTGTCTACTTGTACCAACACATCCTCAACTATTCCCTTTGGATACTTAAGAGATCTATCTGCAAGTTGAAGGAACATAGTTGTGGGTTTTAAATCTCCTAGATTGAGCTGTAAGAATATAGAGTAGGGCATCAAATTTATACTAGCACCTAAATCAAGCATTGCTTTAGCAACCTTCCTATCCCCCATAGTTATGTTTATAATAAAACTTCCAAGGTCTTTCAACTTAGGGGTAGTTTGTGCTGAAGTACATCGCTAGAAATTTTTGATACTACTACTCGTTCATTCAGTTCATACCTCCTTTCCTTAGTGTTCAACTCTTTGAAAAATTTGCACTGACATTGTTGTGTAAGTCCATCGTAAAAGAATTGGTTCTGCAACTGCAAGGGAAATTTATGATGAGGACATTGAGTGAGAAACATTTTGAACCTATCCCAAGCTTCATGGAATGGTTCTCCTTCCATCTGAGTGAAAGTAGCAATCTTTCCTCTCAACTCTGATGTTTTTTGGTGGGAATAGAATTTTCCCATGAATTTATTATAAATGGTCTCCCATGTCATCAGAGAACCTGGGGGAAGTGACATTAACCAAGCTTTGGCCTTATGCTTTAAGGTGTAAGGGAAACATCTCATTCTAAATTGATCTTCGTTTAGAATACCGAGGGGGAAGGTTTGGACCATAGCATAGAAGTCTCTTATGAAGGAAAGAGAATCTTCATTAGGCAGCCCATAAAAGGAAGGAAGCATAGAAAAATGAATATTTTTTAGGTCATAATTCCGAGCAGCCTCGCCCAGCTGGATAGCAGTAGTTGCCGTACCAACCACCGGTCTTGCAAACTCCTTCATAGTGGTTTCCCTAACATGTTGGTTTTCTTCCATTTCTTTTGGTTCTAGTAAAGGATTAAGACTTGGTTCTATGTTTGGCTCAAAAACAGGTTGATGGGTGGAATCCAGTTTTGTTGACACTTGTTTAAATTTATGAATATTATTTACATATGGTGTAAGGGGGTTTCCTAAGGATCTCCTACCACGCATAGACTATTGAAAACGTAAATTTAAAACTCCTGTCAACAAAATAACAACCACATAAAAATTTAGAGAAAATTTACATGGTATTTAATACAAAACACTAAACAAAACTAGTTAAACCCTAAGTCAATTTTTTTTAATATAAAATAACATAATCAGTATTAACCAAGAGTGCTCCTAGGAAAGAATGGTGGTGCAAAAGCTCCTTAAAAACCATTCTCCTAGACATAACAACGTTCCTAGGAAAGACTAGTGGCACAAAGGCTTCCAAGAACTAGTCTCCTAGACAGAACTTACTTAGATCTTTACTTTTCATGCTATTAAGTTAATTAAGTTAACTTAAGTATAAATTTAAGTTAATTAAGTTAAAATGTATGTTTATATAAGTTAATAAAATATATGTTTATATAAGTTAATAAAATGTATGTTATATGAGTTAATCAAAATCTAAGTTAATTAAGTTTTTTTTAATTATTTATTTATTTATTTATTTATTTATTTATTTTATTTTTTTAAATTTGTTTAATTATTTAAATTTTTTTATTTTATTTTATTTAAAATTTATTTAAGTTTTTTTGTTTTTACTTCAAATTTCAAATTGCAAAATTATTTTTCTATTAACGCTATAATTATTATTCTTTTTTTTTAATTTAAATTTTTCTTTATTTATTATGAAATTTGAATTTTTTTTGTTTTTGTTTTTTTATTATTATTTCTGAACTTTAAATTTATTATTATTATTATTTTCTTTTTATTATTATTATTTTACTATTCATGAATGGTAATTTTTTTTACTTTAATTTTCAAATTTCAAAATTATTTTGCTATTTACGCTATAAAGTTTTTGTTTATTTTTTGTTTTTAATATTTATTTATTTTTATTTATTTTTTTTTTAATTTTTTATTTATTTTTTCTATTTTTTTTACATCAATTTTAAAATTTCAAAATTATTCTACTATTTACGCTATATTTTTTTTGTTTTTTTATATTTATTTATTTTATTTATTTATATTTATTTATTTATTTTTTGTTTTTAAAATTTTTTTTAAAATTTCTTTTAAATTTTATTTTATTTTTAAATTTTATTTTATTTTATTTAAAATTTATTTTATTTTATTCAAAATTTATTTAAATTTTTTTTTTATTTTTAAATTTTTTTTACATCAATTTTCAAATTTCAAAATTATTTTGCTATTTACCCTATATTTTTTTGTTTTTTTATATTTATTTTTTTATTTATTTTTGTTTTTACAATTTTTTATTTTTTATTTTATTTAAAATTTATTTAAGTTTTTTATTTTATTTTTATTTTTTTTGTGAAATTTCAAATTTGATTTATTTATATATTTTTTTAATTAAAAAAATCACAATTATTTACAACCCAAAATGTTTTTTAAAATTTTGAAAAATAATATAAAAACGCATTCCTCTCAGCCAATGACGGCTTAAAAACTTGATGGTTGGCATAAGTCGATTCTTGTCAATACTTTGGTTTTATATTTATAAAACTCTACGTATAAAAAAAAATCGTTTCGTAGAAAATTATTAGTATACTTAGAAATTCGATCTAAGGAAGGAATATATGTGGTTTTTAATTTATTATTCAAACTTTTAAAAAGCGAAATTAAATCTTAAACATCCTGTCGCGATATTTTGGTTTATGTATTTTTAATCTACTAACATAAAAATAAACGTAGATCTGATTCAATAAACATTTATGCAAATTTTATCATTTATAATAGTGGAGTACTTATGGATATAATATTAAGTTAATTATCTTGCTACGTATTATTTAGGTTATTAAAGATATGAATTGATATTTTATTGATTCTCTCTTTTTTATATGAATAACACGCTTTGGTGGATTTAGATAGTCTTTGTTAACTAAACAAATCAATTAACACTTTATGGGTGGGATTGATAACTAATTTGGTTAATTAAATTAATTCCTTTTTTCTAAGAGATTGAAAATGAATCATTTAAATGACACCTTTGGTGAGGTTAGGCAGTTTAAACTTTATTGAGGTGTCCAAATTAAACCTAAGAATTTAATTATTCGAGTACTAACTTTCAAGTTTTAAAACCAACTCAAAAGCAATATTTGTCAATACATTTTGAGATAATAATTCTTATAAAACTTTTTGAAATAGAGCTTCAACTCTAACTAGGGAGATTGTACCAACAAATAAAGAGCACTACTCTAAATCGAATAGGATAACTAAACCTTAAAATCTAATTTTTAGATTTAAGTTTGTAATGAAAATAATATATTTCTCTCTAACATTCTTAACGTATAAAATCTTGAATAAAAATAAAATCAATTCATTTTAGAGATTTTCACCTATTTAATATTTACTTAAGCATAACATGACGTTATTATTATATCATGTTTACAAGCGGCCAGTAGCAGTTAAATTTAATCACAGACAAATTAAATATAACTTATAAGAATAAAGCATAAAAAATAACTTCTGAAAGAAAATAAAATCCTTAAGAACTTCGATCTTTATTCAGTAGTTGGAAAACCTCGAAGCAGATTTGCTCCCATTTATTGAATCAAAAAGCTAATAAATTACAAAAACATAACTAGTTCTTCTCAAAAAAATAAGAACTCTAAAACTAAGAGAAATTAACTAAGAAATGAGAGAAAGAAAGAGAAGAGAAGAATGGTTTTGAGGTGTGGTATGAAGTGAAGGGAATGAGGTATTTATAGGTGAGCATGCGGAGAAAAAGTGGGTGAAAACAATGTTAAAAAATGGTGGAAATGCGGAGTGGTGGATGATGATGTCATTTGATGACATCAGGATGACATGTGGGGAGGCTGCGCGCAAAAATGGGATGAGATGGAAGCGGTGCGAGTGGGCGTAGGCGCGGGTGATGAGTGCTCAAAAAGCACTAAAATAACCATGATTTTATGCACTTTAATTGATTAAAAATATATATATTTATATGTTTTATCATATATTTATATAAATTTGTCTTTTTCGGAATCTCTTGTATTTTTAATGTTTTCCTAGAATATAGCCCTAAAAACGCAATGTAAAGACTCGAAAGAAGAATACTTGAAGCAATACATCACAAATAAATTGATAAATAAGTGGAAAAAGGTCAACAAACATGGAAAAATTGGACAAAATGGGTCGAAAAAGGTCCAAAAAATGTCCAAAAAACGAGCGCTTTGTACGCGGCCATTGTGACGCGGCCCGGCCTTGCCATGGCGCCCGAGGCCGCCTGTGGCCCGGCCTCCAGGCCTGGCATCAGCCTTATCCAGCAGCGTTGTTACCCACACCTTGCCTTGTATTTCTGCGCATGGCCGCTGCATTCTGGCTTACTACGGCAGCCAATGTATGTGACGGTATCTAATGACCCGGTGCGCGCAGCGTTTTGACCCATTTTCACGTGCGGCCGCCCACGTGACGTCATCTTCGGCGTCATTGATTGTTTCAATGTCATTACCGTTTTTATTTTTTAATATTTTTTAACATTTTTTTAATCATTTTTCTCTCATCCTCACCTATAAATACCCCTTCCATTCACTTCAAAACACACCTCAAAACCTCATATCTCTTCTTTCTTTCTCTCATTTCTTAGTTTTTTGAGTTTTCTTTAGTTTCTTTCTTAGTTCTAAGCTTTTCTTAGCTTTTCTCTTAGTTTTTAGTTCAATTGTCTTAGGTTTAGAGTTCTTCTCTTTTTGAGAGGAACTTGTAATGTTTTGTAATAATTTAGATTTTTGATTCAATAAATGGAAGTGCAAATTCCGCTTGGAGGTTTTCTAGCAACGGGAATAGCGTCAAGTTACTGTAAGGGATTTTATTTTCTTCTGATTATTTTTATGCTTATTCTTACATGTTATATTTAATTTGTCTGTGATTAAATTTAAGCTGTACTAGCTATTTATAATCATGATATAATAATAACGTTGTTATGCTTGCGAAATATTAAATAGGTGAAAATTTCTAAAATGAATTGATTTTATTTTTATTCAAGATTTTATATTAAGGATGTTAGAGAAATATATTATTTTTCATTACAAACTTAAATCTGAAAGTTAGACTTTAAGGTTTAGTTATAAGATCTAATTTAGAGTAGTGCTCTTTTATTTGTTGGTACAATGCCTTAGGTAGTTAGGTGAAGCTCTATTTCAAAAGTTTTTATAAGAATTATTATGTGGAAATGTATTGACAACATGTTTTCAATAGTGATTTTAAAACTTGAAAGTTAGTACTCGGATAACTAAATTCTTAAGTTTAATTTGGACGCTTGAATAAAGTTTAAACTGTCTAACCCCGCCCAAAGGTGGCATTTAAATAGTTCATTTTCAATCTCTTAGAAAAAGGAATTAATTTAATTAACCAAATTAGTTATCAACCCCTTACGTAGGTGTTAATTGATTTGTTTAGTTAACAAAGAGTATCTAACCCGCAAAGGTGGTATTCATACAAAAAGAGAGAATCGATAAAATATCAATTTATATCTTTAATAACCTAGATAATATGAGCAAGCATAATTAACTTAGTTATTATATCCATAAATACTCCACTAATATAAATGATAAAATTTGCATGAATATTTATTGAATCTGTATTTATATTTATTTATTAAATTTGTATCTATGTTTATTCTTTTTAGATTATATTTAATTAATCTGTATATATGTTTATTTTATGTTATTAGATTAGGAACACAAAAACCAAAACTATCGTAACAGGATGTTTAGGATTTAATTTCGTTTTTAAAAGTTTGAATAATAAATTAAAAACCACATACATTCCTTCCTTAGATCGACCTTGGGAGTATACTTATCATTTTCTACGAAATGATTCGTGCACTTGCGAGAGTTTTACAAATATTAAAACCAAAGTATTTGCGAGAATTGGCGATGCCGGTTTTCGCTCATCAGCGGGCAGGTTGGGTAGTGGCGTGCGTTTTTTCCTCCTTTTTGACATTTTTTACCTTTTTGACCATTTTGTCCAATTTTTCCATATATGTTGACCTTTCCTCGTTTATTTATTAATGTATTTGTGATGTATTACTTACAGTATTCCTCTTTGAGTCTTTAAGTTACGTTTTTAAGCGAAAATACTTAAAAAACAATAAAAATACACGTGATTCCGAAAAACACAAATTTATATAAATATATGATAAAACATATAAATATATATATTTTTAATCAATTAATTTGCATAAAATCATAATAATTTTAGTGCTTTTTGAGCACTCATCAGTTGGGAAGAAACCCAATGTTATTTTACTTATATTTTTATTATTTTTGTTTTTTAGATGAATAAATATGGAAAGAAATAGTGCAATAGGATTAAGCAATTTTAACGACAGATGTGGTGTGCCAAGACTAAAGGTGTTTTCTTTCATTTTACCTCTTTCTTATTTATATGTACACATTAGGGAAAATGTGCAATTTAAGTTTGGGGATGGGAATTTCATTCTCTACTTTAGTATTTAGTATGCATTTTCAATTTTTAGAAATTTTTTATTTATTTTTAGTATGATTTTAATAATGATTTTCGTAGAAATTGATAAATATATGGAAACTAAATACATGGACGTTTGATACGAAACATATGAACCAATTGATATATTTGTTGTCATGACTAGGATAAGGAATATAACTTGCTCATTAAGATAATTACATTAACCATGAGATATGCTTGCTAGTTTTGATATGATTGATTCAAATTTTTATGCACATGTTTAAGAGTGATTTTGGTTTAATGTTTCCATCAAGGATCTACTAACCAAAATTTCTAGTTCACCAAATATTGGCTTTAGTGCAAAGTGACTATTTATACTAGGTGAGTTTACACCTTTTTATTGGATGTTGAACAAAATGGTTTGTGCTAACCTATTACCTTCAAAGCACTCGGCTAAGATTGGTCACTTATATGCAAATATTTTGTACAACATTGGGAAAAGGATTGCATTTGATGTAGGTTCAATAATTTAGGATGAGATTATAAACCAATCTCATATTCTTAACTTAAGGATTAGGCTTCCTTTTGAATACCTCATTAGTTAGCGGATTCTGGTTATGGATGTACAACAAATGAGGGATTTTTGACACTATCCACTAAATGGGTGGCAAAGAAAAGTTAACTATTTTCAGATCATCTACTTAGACCTCATAGAGATAGAGGCCCTCTAATATCAGTAAAGGAGGAGGAGGAGGAGCTAGTACAAGTGTCAGAGGAGCTATACACGACTTCTTTGAGGATAAAGATATGGAAAATATACTCTGTCTTGAACTATCTCTTTAGGAATTATTTGAAAATGAGGTAAGGATGAGATTTGGAAACTTGGAATAGAAAGTGAATGAAATGGATCAAAGATTAATAAGCATTAGTGTATCTCAAGAAAAAAATACTTTCCATGATTATGGACATCCATTTACATTATGGGTTTCCTACTCTAGGACTTGTTAGTGTATTTGGAAGTAAATTTACTTTGTTTTTTTTAAGTGTAATTGAAATGGTTTGTAATGTGAAAAATTATATAATTCAATACACTTTATATCTGATTCATCTACCTATTTTTATCTCTGGTATGTGTTTGTTTATTTGTATGACATTAAGGGGGAGACAAATTGGTATAAAAAATGTAGAGCTTAAATTCAAACATAAAAAAGGTTATAGTTAATTTATATGATATTTTTATTTTTGAATTACTTTGAATTTTTCTATCATTTGTTTAATCCTCTTTTGATAATTCTTCCCTTTTCTATTATTAAATATATTGAACAGTTATGAACAATGAGTCATTAGGAACAAGTTGTTTGCTTGTTGGTATGTAAAAATTTAATTTTCATATGATGGTTATGTAGTGAGAGAGATGTTTTTTCATATGAATCTACCAAATGGGAGATTGTAAGGTCTATGTGAGTGTAGACGATATTTGTAAACAAACTTAGTAGAACCCACCTTAGAGGTTGAAACCTCTTCACTGTAACCAATACCATGCTTGTCCCTAAACATATTTGTGTTGTTAAAGATTTCATTTGTGTTCTTAGATTGAGTCATCATTTTGTTCAATCCAGACATAGAGTATGCCAGTTCCTTCTCATTCACTCTGATTTTGTCTTTTAGAGCGATAATCAAATGTTCATTTTATTTAAGAAATGATTCAAGATAAGCTACATAATTTTTCAGAATCCCAACTTTCTCATTTAATTAATCAATATCAGCTTCCTTTCCGGTAAGAGAATAGGCTACATATTCCTTTGTATTCTTAAGGCCTATAATTTTCTTCTTCAATCCTTCAATCTTGACATTTTGATCAAGAGAGGGATTGGAGTTAACAAACATCTGTGTAACTTTACTAGAGATGGGAACCTTCATTTGTTCCTCAGGCTTTTTAACCATTTCATTATTTGCATTAAATTTCTCACATTGTTTTGGGGAGATTAAGTTGTTGACCATTGATTGAGGACTTCTTTTCCTCTAGACTTTTCTTCAATGTGCATATCTCATGCATTTTTTTGTCAAGGCTATCCAAGGCCTTTTTCTTTGCTTTTTCATACTAGATGTGCTCCATTAGTAGAGCATTGTAGGAGGAAATAATTCTTGCTCATCATCTTCATCTTCATCTTCAATGTCACCTTTTGAAACTCTGAGGTAGTTTTCAGAGGATCCATAACACTACTAGAGTAACGAAGGCCAGAAAAATAGTGTCATCATTATTGTCACTATTGATACTGTCCAAAACAGTAACCTTAACTTTCATAGAATGTTTGTTAGTGTAATTTTGTTTTTAAAAACACTTTGCAACAATGTGAATTGGCTTTCCCTTCTCTAAAGAAATTTGTTCTTGTCTTGGAAACATGTGACGTAGTTCAAAAACTTGCAAGTCACCAACTAGCTCATTCATAATAAGCTCACTGGGTTTGTATGTTGACTCAAGAATAGTAACTTTAGCATGAAACCTAGAAAGTAAACTAGCGATGATATTTTCAATCTCTTTTTCTCCATTAGTAGGTTTAATAAGGTTGTAAGAACAAATAACAATGTTTTCATCTTCTTACAAAATGCACATTTCAAAGTATCTATTTAAATTAAGAATTTTAGACCTCTTAACGACAGACATACTTTTAGAAGTTGTCTCAAGAATATCCCAAGCTTGTTTTGATGTTGTACAACTATGAATACTTCTATACTCATCAAGCATCACAACCTTGATGATAGAATATAAACCTTTATTGTTCCAATTAGAATCCTTAGATTCTTCCTTAGTCCATTCAATCATTGGTTTTGGAATCATAGTATTATCGGGTATGGTTTTGGTGGGATAGGTCCATCCATTCTTAACAAGGAACCATACACGGTCTCATTAGGATCACAAGAAGGCTTTCATTTGTAATTTTTCAATAGGCATAGTTTAACATGTTGAATAGTGGAGGTATACCTACATTCCCTCATTCTCCTGAATCCATTGGAGAGAAAGCGTGTGTATGAAAAGCAACTTAATAGAATCAACACCGGAGTGGTTAAGCCTAAAAAGGGTGCACTTGCTCTGACACCAATTAAAAGATTCTATGACTCGGTGCACTACCAAGGTAAGTAGATACAGACTTCTTAATTACTCAACACTAACTTACTCAAATAGAAAATGGAACACTAGAATAGAAAATGCAAGAAAATGAAAAATAATAAAATATCATATAAGTAGATAACTTTTAACATTATATATTATATTTTAAGCAAAAGGAAGAAAATAATAAATTCTTTTTAATCCGAGTGTAAGCTATGGTATGTTGTAACATACACACCTAAAACTCAAATTGTACTAACACAATAAAGGATCATGTAAAAAAAGGTTGTAACAAGGAAAAAGCACATAGACTTTATAAATGTGGTAATATCCTCAGGTGTCTTAAGGTAACCACTCAGTAGCAAACAATTCACTAAACAATCAAATAGTTATAGCTTTGAAAGAAATAAAACCACTATTACCTCTATCAATTGGGACTCATATCAAAAAAACATAATTCTACTCTTGCTTACTGCTTCTGCAACAACTTGGCTCAACCTAAGAACTCGGCTCTCTTTCCCAACCAACACTACCAAATGTGGAATGAGACACCTTGAGGATCAATCTCGATCTCTAGGGTACCAAAGGACACAATGTCCTTCATAAACTCACATAGTGTATGACATATACACTATCAAACCACGTAAGCGCATAGAATTTGATTTGATCACTAAAGTCACTGAATGACCCATACTTTAAAGTAAGCTTTCCAAAACAATTTTGAAAATAGATATATAAAGACTAAAACCATGAGTAAAGAGTTGAGAGAAGTAGGGAGTATTTATAAAGACTACGTCGGTAACCTCACTAGCCACCTTGCCAAGCACCATGCCAAATGTGGTGGTAAGGTTGGTGGCAAGCTTATTGGCTAGTTTGTTCACGAGATGCTAAATTCTTTTTTCATTTCCAAACTTTTTGAGTAATATCCATAAATTCTTGAACCCAAAATGAACCAAAATCCACCACTTTCATCCTAGCATGCATACTAAAAACAACCAATCTCATGTTTTGTGAAAACATGTTGTTAATCATAGTGTTTCAAACTATGTGTGTATGTGTGTTATTGATTCGTAGTAACTAACCTTACACAGAGGAAGACAAAACATAGAGTAAAAAAAACAAACACCATGTTTTGTACACGGGAAGCTAACACACAGAACTTGAGTATAATAGGGCTTACAATATATTACATAAATATAAATAATTATAAAAATGAGTATAAAACATCATTTATCAAAGAGCCTAAGATAGATATTTTAACAATATTTATCTCAAAATAAGACGAATAGTTTGCTTGAAGTGGCCAAATACCTATACTTTCTTATTTAATCAAATTTCAAATTTTAAATTTCATAAGAAATAATAAAAAAATAAAATTTTTTTTAATAAATTTTAAATAAAAATAAAAATAAAATAAATAAAAAATAAAAAATAAAAAAAAATAAAAAAATAAAAAAATAAAAATAAAAAAAAAAAAAAAAAAAAAAAAAAATAAAAAAAATAAAAAAAAAAAAAAATAAAAAAATAAAAAAATAAAAAAATAAAAAAATAAATAAAAAATAAAAATAAATAAAATAAAAAAATAAATAAAAAAATAAATAAAAAAATAAATAAAAAAAATAAAAAAAAACCAAAATTTTAATTTTTTAAGTTTAATTTTTTTATCATAATTTTAATTTTTCTTTTTTTTTAAATTATTTTATTTTCTTTTACCTTTTTCAATTTTATTTTATTTTATTATTTTTTAATTTTCTTTCTTTAGCTATATTTTTTTTCTTCTTGATTTTTATTTAACTTACTTAACTTAGTTTTTTTTTAAGATTGTTTTTAACATTAACTTAGGTTTTTACTTAAATTTTTATTAACTTAATTAACTTTTTTTTTTACTTCACTTAACTTAATTAACTTAGATTTTTTACTTCACTTAACTTAATTAACTTTTTTTTCACTTAACTTAATTAACTTAGATTTTCATTAACTTAATTAACTTTTTTTTACTTAACTTAGCTTAATTAATTTTTTTTTACTAACTTAATTAACTTAGATTTTTTTAACTTAACTTAATTAACTTAGATTTTTTTTACTTCAATTAACTTAATTAACTTAGCTTTATAATTAACTTAGATTTTCATTAACTTAATTAACTTAAATTTTTATTTAACTTAACTTAATAACATGAAAAGTAAAGATCTAAGGGAGTTAAATACAGGAGACTAGTTCTTGGAAGCCTTTGTACCCTTTAGTCTTTCCTGGGAACGTTGTTCTGTCTAGGAGGATGGTTTTTAAGGAGCCTTTGCACCACCATTCTTTCCTGGGAGCACTCTTGGTTAATACTGATTATGTTTTTTTTTTCTTTAAAAAAACAAAAAAAAAACAAAAATTTCTAAACTATCTCCAAAATTGTAAAGTTTTAATTACAATTTAAAGAGTTAGTTGCTTTGTTTGATCTAGGTACAATTGTGTTTTAATGACTTAATTATTTGATTTGCACCTAGATGTGGGTTATCTAAAACTGTAAGTATGCCTCTAGTTTTAAGCACAAAAAGAAATTTGAAAATCAATAGGGCATGACTGAAAAAGTATAGGTAGACAACCTTGTCTTACCTGTAGGTTTGATTGACTCAATGATGAGGGGACATTGAGTTTACTTAAAATGCAATCGCCAAGTTGCGTCTTGCTAGGAGGTTAAACTAAGCGGATGGGAAGCTGACCTATCATTTTAGAAGTTCGCGATACAATACGTATACACTTTAATGATGAATATGATGGATGCACCTGCATTTTCCATTACTACTTGCACATTCTAAGGAAATAGGTAATTTTTCTTCTCTTTTCTCTTTATCTTTAATTTACAGTTGTTACATTGAGGACAATGTAAGTTCTAGGTTGGGGGTGGTGAAAAGTTACCATGCTTAATAAAAAAAAAGTTTTAACAATTTAAAAATAAAAAAATAAAAAAATAAAAAATATATATACTTTTTCATTTTTTTATGTGTTTGGTTTTATTTCTATTTTGTGTGATTTAGTAATTTTTGGAATTAAAAAAAAATCACAAAAATTTATCTTTTCTTTAAATCAAATTTAAGTAAATAGTTAAGTCTTTTGTACTGTTAGATTAATTTTTGAAAACATATCATGAAATATTTTGTAATTATTTTTGATAATTAGTTAGTTTTTGTCATAACTAGTATTTCTTGATAAGATGTAGAAATTATATTAAACCCAAAATCGGTATTTATGAATTTTTTTTAGTGAAGACTGCCTTTGTGAGATATAATTTGAGCCTAATTTCCTTTATTCAGAGTGAAATATATATTTTTTCTACTCCAAACACATTTCTTATTTATTCAAATTTTTAGATGATCTCTATAGGTATTAGCATTGAATGTATGTATTGTTTTTCTCATCTTAATAGAGTATCATATATTTTTTATTATTATTTTTGATTAGATTAAATGATTTGAGTAGAAATTGATAGTATATGCTTATATCTCATTTATGCATGACTCTTGCAAAAACAAAAAAGACATATCTGGGGTTACACAAACCAAGATCAAACAGAAAAGCCACAAAATTAACCAACTACTTCAAAATCCAAAAAAATGTACAAATATGTACGTGGGTTGACTCTCTAAAAAATACACGTATTGAAAAATATCTACGGAAAAAAATAGAGATAAAAAATAGTATCATCATATCTTATGACCAGCGTTACTCTGAAAGTTGTGAGTCTGAGGCTATTTACAAAGAAAGATATAGGAAGTAATTCCACTAAAAAGTCATTGCAATTTCTTCATTTGTAAAAGCATATATCTTGAAATTCTTTCTTAATGAGTTTGATTTATGCATGAAAATAATTTTTATATATGATATCTTTATAATTTATACATTTGATTCCTTTCATGAGATCAATATTAAAATAACACTTTGAGCCTTTATTCTTTATACATATGCGAACATATTAGTTCATTTCTATACATCAAGCTCTTTCGCATATAAAATAGTATGAGTGTTTGAACCGTAGGATTCGGTGTTTCAAGAGTATTGACTTGTGAGGAATAGTGAAGTGAATTATGATTCATGACACTGAAATTGGGTGAAATTAAATTGATACATTTTTGACATGAAATATGAAAATGATTTTCGACTAATTATTATAATAAATCATGATTGTTTGAAGAGATTAAAATAACTTATGCTTGAGATTTTAATTATGATCTTAAAGGAGATTAAAAAGTATGAGACATTTTTGTGATATGTTGTTTTCTCTTATTCAAAAAAAAATTAATTTTTGATTTTGTTGTAATTTTAGTTTTTGATTTCATTGTTTTTATTGTTTTTTTTATTTTTACATTTAGTTCAATGTTTGTGGGTATCATTCTTGAAAACCTCACGAGACTCGAACCTAGTCCACTTTAGAAATGACCTAGGAGTTTAAAGGCTTGTTGCGTAGGCTAAATGCAACTAGTTTCAATCCGCGAAAGTGATTTAGGATAGTTTAATTTTTAGTTTTTATCGCTTCTCTTGCTAAGGGACTAGCGAAAATTTGCAGTTGAGGGGTTGTGATGAGTGCTCGAAAAGCACTAAAATAACCATGATTTTATGCAAATTAATTGATTAAAAAATATATATATTTATATGTTTTATCATATATTTATATAAATTTATCTTTTTTGGAATCACGGGTATTTTTATTGTTTTCGAGTATTTTGGCTTAAAAATGCAACTTAAAGACTTCGAAGAGGAATCTTGGAAGCAATACATCACAAATATATTAATAAATAAATACGTAAAAGTCGAAAAATATGGAAAAATTGGACAAAATGGGTCAAAAAAGGTCAAAAAATGTCAAAAAAGGAAAAAAGCAGCGCCCATGGCCTTGACACCAGCTACGCTGAAAATGCGCCGCAGGTTCTTGTTAGTACCGCGGCAACGCGGCCTTGAGGTTACTTGTTGTTCACGCAGCCTTGGCAATGCTCAGTAGCCCTCGCGCGCTAGCAGCGTTTTCACCCGTTTTTCACGTGCGGCGGCCCTGACCAATGACGTCATCTTTGGCGTCATTGATAATCGTAAATCATTTCCATTACACGTTTTTTAATTTTTTAATATTTTTTTTACTCATTTTTCTCTCCCGTCCTCACTTTATAAATACCAGCTACTTCACTTCAAAAACACACCTTGAAAACCTCCAAATACATTCTTTCTCTCTTTTCTTAGATTTTTAGTTTTTCTTATGTTTTCTTAGTTTTTAGCTTTTCTTAGTTAATTTCTCTTAGTTTTAGAGTTCTTCCCTTTTTAGGAAAGAACTAGCTATGTTTTGGAATATCTTAGCTTTTCGGTTCAATAAATGGGAGTGCAAATTCCACTTGGAGTTTTTCTAACTTAGCGGGGAATAGCGTCAATCTTGTAAGGATTTTATTTTCTTTCTGGAGTTATTTTTTATGCTTTATTCTTACATATTTATATTTAATTTATGCGTGATTAAATTTAAGCGTGCTAAGCTTTGTTTATAAAAATGATATAATAATAACGTTGTTATGATTGCGAAATATTAAATAGGTAAAAATATCTCAAATGAATTGATTTTGTTTTTATTCGAGATTTTATATTAAGAATGTTAGAGAGAAATATATTATTTTTCATTACAAACTTAAATCTGAAAATTAGATTTTAAGGTTTAGTTATCCGATCTGATTTAGAGTAGTGCTCTTTTATTTGTTGGTACAATCGCATTAGTTAGAGTGAAGCTCTATTCCAAAAGTTTTTATAAGAATTATTATCTGAAAATGTATTGACAACATGTTTTCGGTAGTGATTTTAAAACTTGAAAGTTAGTACTCGGATAACTAAATTCTTAGGTTTAATTTGGACACCTTGAATAAAGTTTAAATCGTTCTAACCCCACCAAAGGTGGCATTTAAATGGTTCATTTTCAATCTCTTAGAAAAAGGAATTAATTTAATTAACCAAATTAATTATCAACCCCACCCATAGGTGTTAATTGATTTGTTTAGTTAACAAAGAATATCTAACCCCACCAAAGGTGGTATTCATACAAAAAAGGGAGAATCAATAAATATCAATTCATATCTTTAATAACCTAAATAATACGAGCAAGCATAATTAACTTAGTTATTATATCCATAAATACTCCACTATTTATAAAAGATAAAATTTTCATGAATGTTTATTGAATCTATGTTTATTTTTATGTAAGTAGATTAAAAACACAAAAACCCCAAAATATCGTGACAGGATGTTTAGGATTTAATTTCGTTTTTAAAAGTTTGAATAATAAATTAAAAACCACATACAAGGGCTTGTATGATATGCAGGTAGTTGTTGCTTCTACTAAATCTTATTGATTATAATTCAACATGAGTTAAAAGGAAGTATGATGATAATTTCTATAGTGGGTTGAGGAAAGGTCTTCAAGATTTGAAGTTGGTATTTTTGGGTGTTTAGTGTTAATAGCTTCTCACATGGTTGAGTTGTCTACTAAGTCTATTCATCATTAGAATAACGTTGAAAGTGATTAGGAGTACTCTTTAGAAGAAACCTATAGTCAAATTGTGTATGATAACTTAAAGTTAAAGAAGATGATGAAAATGATTGACCATACTTGGAAGAGAAAGACAAAAATCACTTGGAGCTTTCAAGTAATCTCCTGATTGTTAATCTTGAAATAGATAGTCATCGAGGGGTTGAGGTTGAGATTATGTAATAACATCAAGTATCTTCAAGTGATTTTGCTAGATAATGATTAGTATTTGACTTAAATTGGTGAGCTTAAAAGGCTAATACAATATAAAGATTTAAAGAGAAAATCAATTTTAGTGGTTCTTGATTCATTAGATTAATTCAAGGGTGCCACTTATTTGGAGGATGAAGCAATTATTGTCAAGAATGAGATAACATGTCTTGAATCGTTGTTGGATGACATATATATATGTAAATTAATGATCTCAAGGCTAAAAAATAGGTTGACTTAAATGGTGTTAAACTTCTTCAATCTTGCTTCGTGAACATAACAAAGGTATTTCAATCACTTTCAATTAAGAAAGATGAAATAGAAAGGAAGATTGTAAAAGCCACAAAAACTATCTAGAAGTTTCCTCTTAGAGCTCAATGTCTTGATAAAATGTTGAAGATTGGACAATCTCATGGTGATATGATAGATCTTAGTTATGTTGATTGGCAAGTTAGTCCTTCTATTTCTCCTTCTAAATGTTTTCTTGCAACTACCGTTGGTGTTGATCTTTACCATGAAAATTCTTCTAAAGACAAGAGTATGGGTTATGTGTCACCATCCCTATATTCTAATGGCATCTCTTATGACTTTCATAATCTCTTTTTCTAAGATTGTTTATTCTCAAGCTGGTTAAGGATAGCTTAATTTCTAGTTTTTGTTTTTAGTTTTTTGCCATTCTTCCTAAGAGACTAGCAAGAAGCTGATTGGGGTTGTGATAAGTTCTCAAAAGCACTTAATATACCATAGTTTTATTATGTTTAGTTATTATATAGATTTGTATTTTCTTATTTTACCATCATTTCACCCAAATCTATATTTTCAGAATCAAGGGTACATTTTATTTTTTTTCATGTGTTTTTGTATTAGTATAAATCAATTTAAATAAATTTACTTGAAGCACTTCATTACAACTTGGAAGATTAAAAGTAAACACTTGTAAAACATTACATATGTATAAAATTGGGAAAAGAAATTACATGGAAATTAGGGTTCCAAGTGATGTAGTTTAAAGTGTGTCATGGCATGAATTTTTTTGAGCCACGGCGCGAAGCCAAAGTAAAGGATTAAACATGTCCCATATATGATGTGCATAGTTTCATGAAAGCATTGTGTGCCATAATGTAAACATAGTGGATTGTGGTCAAACCATTTATGGGTTGTGTATGCGGTGCCGTGGAAAACTTTTTTGTCGTGGCGGTAGGCTGAAAAATCTATTTTTTCCTCCTTTCCTCACCCTATAAATTGGACCACATTTCTTTTGTAAAAGGATATCCCTTTCATCCCATCAACTCTCTCCTAGCTAATTTCTTACATTTTCATTTTGTAGTTTAAAGTTCTTCTCTCGTTTAAGAGTTGAACAAATGTAGTTCATGTAATACCTTTTAGTTTCAATTCAATAAACAACGCAACAATTATATCCAAAGGATTTCCATAAAAAAATATTAAGAATATTTTTGAGGTATATTTAAATGTAATCTTTCAGAGTATTTCTAAGTATTGTTTCTACATGCTATATATTTAATTTATTGATCATTTGTTAAACTATGCATATTTGGCTATAAATAGTATGAGATATAAGGAATGTTGTTATTCTTGTGAAATATTAAAGTAGATTAAAAAATTTTATAAAATGGATTAAGTTTTATTTCATTATTAAGATTTAAACCAAAGTTTGTAAATGAATAATATATTGACGAAGTGCTTTTCATAATAAATAAGAGAGTTAGATTTAAAATTTAAATTATATAAATCTTATTAAGAGTTGCACTCTTAAATCTTTTTGGTCTATATCAACTGTATAGTTCAAGTGGGTTTTATTTCAAAGAAGTTTATAAGAATTATTACTGAAGATATATTGAGGACATATCCTTCATAATAGTTTTAAAATCTAAAAATTAGTTCCATATACTTAAACATAAACCTAACATAGATACCGTGATAAAGTTTAAATTGTTAGCCTTTCGGAAGGTGGCAAGTTAAAGTTTACTTAATAAAGAAAATGATCCCTTCCGTAGTATATTTCCATACCTTTAAGAAAGAATCAATAATCTTAATTCATATCTTTAAGATCCTACTTAATATCAAACATGTATGAATAAGTAACTAATATATCATATAAATTTTCACTACATGATAAATGTTTAATTGCATAAATATTTATTGAATCAATCTTTATTTTTATGTTATTAGTTTAGAAAATCAACACAAAACAATTGTGACAGAATTTTTGCGTTATTTAATTTTGTTTTTAAAAGAATTTTTTGAATGATTTAAAACCAAATGATTCCTTTTCAGACCAACTTGGAAGTATACTTATCATTTTCTATAAGTGATTCGTGTACTTGTGAGCTATTTTATAAATTATATAAAATTTGTACACCTAATTTTGGTACATCGAGTTTTTGGTGTAATTACCAAGTAAACCAATAATGGCACTAAAAAACTAGTCATTAAGCATGCATAACACCAGATATAACAAGGTAGATCAACATAGAGCCCCTATCTATATGGTAACATCCTCGGGTTGCTTACGCTAACGACTTGATAGAAAACCATCCACTTGATAGAATAAACATATACAACACAATAGAAAAGTATAAATGCAAATTGATGGAGTATTGGTTTTCAACTAGTGAGCGTGCGAGCCAGTAAACGCTATCGCTCATGTTTTTGTTTCATTGAGGTGTGTATATTTGTAGTATTTACTTGACATTTTTGGAAATGAAAAAAAAATATTTTCTAGCACCGCATCACCAAGCTCACCACCACCTTTTACCGCCACCTTTGCCATGATAATTGGTAAGGTGAATAGCAAGGTGGTGGTGAGATGGACATCTGAGGCCCTGCAAATACCCCCTATTTCTTCTTATTTGGTATTCAAAAAAATTTAGTGGATTTATATTAAATTGACATCTTGTTTTCTATTTTCAGATAAGTAATACCTTAGGGGTTGTTTGGTATTAGTTACTCGTGACTATGTGAGCAAAATTGTGCTTTTAAGTGGTGAGTACTCAAGATGATGTTTGTGAATGGGTTTTATATGAGAGCTATGCATTGGTTGATGGTTGCCCTCGTGCAACTATTTCTTATGTGAGAATAACTCAATGATAATGGGTTGAGTTGAGTTGTATAAGTTCTCATATATGTTGGCTATGTGCAATAAGAATTCATGTTCAAGGGTGGTTTTGTTGATAGTCCACATTACACGTTACTAGTTTGGAACATCTAATCTCACCATATTAGGTAGTGTTGGCTTTAAAGGTAAGTTAGGTTTGTGTGTCAATCCAAGTCATTATGGATGTAGCAAGCGAGAGCAGCATAGGTAGTTAGGGTAGGTGTCTCAACTAATAGAGGTATTTGCATTTATTCTTTTCTAATGAGTTGTATCTATTTATTATGTTTAGTAGATTGTTTGTTATCGAGCAGTTTCCATAACTAACTTGAGAATGTTACCACATAGGTAAGGGTTCTATGTGGGTTTACCTTGTTATATCTATTGTTATGCAAGCTCGAATGTGTGGCTAGTACAATTTGATTTTAATGTGTATGTTTCTACATACAAAAGTTTCTACTCGAATTAGAAATATTTTATTGTTTATTACATGCTTTCTGTTTACTAATTTTATGTGTTGCTACTATGATTATCAGTTATGTGTTTATCTGATGGATGTTAGGCATGATCAAATTATGTGTTAGTCTAAGCTGAGTGTCTATCTTGTATAAACCAACATACTAGATGTTGATTCTAATGAGAAAGTGTATCCATTATATGTTGTCATATGCTTTCTTTCCTTTCTATGTAGCATGCTTGTAACTTTATAAGCATTATTTATGCTATAGTAAATTAATCTGCCTACTTCCGGATTAATTTATATTACTTATGTCTGCTATGTGCATGTGAGTTTGAACATAATATGAATAGTTTTTTGAAATTGACTCTCTAAGGAGTCTTATCTCCTTTCTTTGGTTGTATCTTAGGTGTCAAACTCTTTAATTAGTCTGTTATGTTTAGATTGGTCGCATGCTATGATGGTACAATCATCATTTATCGAATATGTTCTCATATATAAAATCTTGAAGTGATTGGAAATCTTTTATTATTTAATATTCTTTCTTATCTCAATTTCTATTATTTGTTTTCCATGCATGTGTTTATTGCTACTTTGGATAAGAGCCTATAAGGCACACCATCACTAGTGTGTTTTCCACAATTAATTATTTCTTACTGCTGGTTGTTTTCATTGTGCGTTGAATTGAGCATGTGGTTTTATACTTCTTTTGTATGACTTGCATAATTCACTTTATGAGGCATGGTTGGCCGAATTGATATAAAACTCATGAAAAGATTACATGGGTTGACGTTTTCACCCCCATCTAGGTCCCCGTTGCCTATTTGAGTTGAAAGAAAAATTGACCTTCATGGAATCTTCTTAGTTTTTCTCTCAATTTGAAAGTTGAATAAGTTTAGTTTATGTATTAGTTTTCATTTCAATTCAATAAATACTATTGACTATTTTGTTTTGAGGATTTCTAGAAATAGAAACGATGTTGAAGTTTTGTACTTGAAAGGATACACTTGAGGTATAAATTAAATGTATTCTATTATCAACTGTATATGTTGTTTTGATTGTTAAGTTTGATTTTTTTATTATTGATAAAATTAAGCATGTCTGGTTGAAAATACTATAAGATATTAGCATTCTTTTTATTTTTGTGAAATATTAAAATAGGTAAACATTTTTATAAAATTAATTAATTTTTATTTCTTCATCAAGATTTATACAAAAGTTTGTTAAAGAAAAGTATATAGCTCAGTATTTTTTTGTAATAACCAAGAATGTTATATTTAGGATTTAATTATCTGAATCTCATTTAGAGTAGTGTTCTTTTATCTTTGATCTATATCAATTGTATAGCTAGAGTGAAATTCCATTTCAAATATTTTTACAAGAGTTATTATTTAAAAATACATTGACAACATATTTTTATAGTAGTTTTAAAATATGAAAGTTAGTTTTCAGATACTTAAATCATAAAACTAAGTTTAACACCTTGAATGAAAGTCTAATTACATGCTTAGCCTTAAGATATAATTAGATGATCACAACTTTAGGATATTAATTGGTTTATTATCAATAAAGAATATGATCCTTACTTTAGGATATTTTCTTACTATCTTAATTTATATATTTAATAATCTAATTAATATTAAGAAAACATGGTTAATTAACTAAAATATTTTATAAATTTTTCATTGAATGTAAATTTTTATTTGCCTAATTTGGTTGAATTTATCTTTAATTTATGTCATTAGTTTAGATACTTACAAACTCAAACTTTTTGACAAAATGGTTAGGTTTAATTTTTCATTTTTAAGAATTTCTTGAATTATCTAAAAATCATGTTATTCTTCTTTGGACCGACCTTAGAAGTATAGTTATCATTTCTTATAAAGGGATTCGTGTATTCGCGAGTTAATTTAAAATATACAAAATTTGTGCATCAAGTTTTTGGCATCGTTGCTAGGGAGGAAACATTTTTAAATTTTTATTATCAAAATCTTAAGAAAGAATTTTATGCTGTAAATATTGTGATTTTTATTTGAAATATTAAAATATCTAGGATATTAATTAATAATTTTAGATATTTTAAATTTTAAATTTTCAAAAAACAAAAGTTGAAAAATAAAAAAAAGTATATAAAAATAAATTCTTTTCTTTTATTAAAAATATATTTTAAAATAAAAATATTATTTTTAGCTTTCTTTTCTTTTATTTTAATTTAAAAGAATTAAACTTTTACTTCAATTTTCTTTTCTTTTTTTTTAATTATTTTATCAATTCATTTTTTTTTATTTTAAATTTTAAATTTATTTATTTACATATTTATTTTTTTATTATTTTTTTATTTCTTTTAATTAATTTGTGTTTAGTATTTTTGTGTACTAACTTATTCTGGTATAATTTATTTTACTAACTTGCATGAGGAATGTATTTTTCTTTTATACTTTTCATAATACTTATTTATTAGTTCTAAGTGATCTACTATCTTGATTGTTTTATAGTTTTAATGTACGAAAAGTAATAAGATCATTTAGAAAAGAACTCGTACTTTTTATTGTGAACATTCATTTTCAAGTTCAAACTATTTTTCAAGAAAGGTGGACATTTATCATCAGGAGGAGGAAAAACCTTGAATGCAAGTAGACATGGGTGATGTTGGATATAAACAGAAAATAATGAAGGAGTACGTATTGCCAATCATTGGCAATACTAGCTCTTGCATACAACTAGGAGAAGCTACAAGGAATTATGAATTGAAAAATATTTATTATTCCTTATTACCTTCATTTTACGGTATCCTAAATGAAGACATTTTAATTTTTATTAGAGAATTTTATTCTACTGTGCCAACAATTTCATTACAAAGACTTGATGAAGACGAGCTTAAGATGAGGTGATTTCCTTACACGCTCAAGGATAAAATGGAGTCTTAGTTCATGAATTTGCAATTGGGTTCATTAATTACTTGGAAGGAAATTTAGAAAATAATTATGGGTAGATATTATTCACATCAAAAGACTAGTGAGTTGGGGGCAAAACTAAAAACATTCTTCCAAATAGATGGAGAGCCCTACCATGAAGCTTGGGACAGATTCAAGCTCCTTTCCATTCAATTCCTACACCATAGCTATCCCTAACAAGTACATAACTTGTTCTTATGATGGATTGACACAATAGTGTCAGTACACTGTTAATAATGCTCCTAGAGGATCTATTGGAGAAAGGACAATATAATAAACTTATGAGCTTTAAGAGTTGTTTAATTCCCAACAAAAAAGTTCTAGAAGAAGGAGAACATGAGTCAATAAAGTTGGCTCCGGAAACAAAATGGCCTTGCAACTTATAGAATTAACTAAGCAAATGTAACTCCAAACTACTCACCAAATGTCAAATCAAGAGGTATGTGGAATTTGTGGTTCAATGGGACACATAGTGCTTTTATTTGTTCAATTATAGGTGATTCTAGTGTGGATAACTTGAAGGAAGCCAATTATATGCACAAGTATCATTCCAACACCTATAATCACCCTAACTTTGCATGGAAACCAAACAATAACCAAGTATATTTCGAAAACCAAAACCAACCTTACACCCTAAGTCAACCTAATAAACCAACTTCAAAAGATTATTTGAATTCTTTTATTTAAATTAGTAAAGGTAACCAATTGATGAATAATCAATGGTTGAATTCCATAAGTACTTGAATAAAAAGGGTTGAAGTGAGGGGGTAGCTAGCAGAATACATGCAAAAGTAAGAAAAAAGAAAGCTACCCAGTTGAGAAAAACAAGTAAAGCATGTCATAGTCCTTCGAAGTGGTGAGAAAGTCAACAAAATATTACCTGAAACATCTAATGATTTACCATCTAGTGTAGGTAATAAAAAAGAAATTGTGGTCTCCCAAATTAGACAGACAAATGCTAATAATGATAAACCTTTTGGAAAAGAATTGGTGAGTCAACTAACATTCCAAAATTCATAAAACACTAGAATCATACCGACCACCAATACCATTTTCACACTAGCTGAAAGAATCCAAGCAAGATAAGTAATTCTTTGATCTTTTTAATATGATTTCTAAAGCTAATATAAATTTAGCTTTACTTGAAGTAATCAAGAATTCTCCCTCCTATGCTACGGTCTTTAAGGAATTAAACACCAAGAAAAGGAGGTATGAGCTTAATGAAAGAGTAATCATATCAAATATTTCTAATGTTGTGCTTTAGTAATAATTACCCCAAAGTTGAAATATTACTATAGGGATAGAAAGATAGCTAAAGTATTGCTAGATTTCAGTGTTAGTATAAATTTTAGACTATACTCTATTTTCTTACAACTATGTTTGGGAGATTTAAAACCTACAACCATGTCCCTTCTGCTTGTGGATAGATCTATTAAATATCTAAAGAGAATAGTTAAGGAATTGCTGGTATATGTAGACAAACTTATAATACCTATTGATTTTATGGTTCTAGATATGGAGAAAAACCTAATCTGGATAAAGAACATACAATACCTCTTGGTAGACCATTCATGGCCACTTCCAAGATTATTACTAATGTTAAAGATGGAAATTTAATAATAACAATCTTAGGAGAGACTGTCCATTTTAAAGTTTATGGCACTTCACCTTTTTTTGTCTATCTCTACCTTTAATGAATGCTTTAATGTTGAATCAATGGAAAGATTTGTACATTACACTTTTTTGTAGGATAGAATGAAGGCCAAACTAGAAATTACTCTTACTTTTGAAAAGGTAGAAGAGGATTTAGATGAGGAGACTGAGGAGTATCAAGATCTAGTAGATAGAGCTAAACTAAAAAGGAGAATCTAGTACACTTTTAGATCTACGTAGAACCCCACATGTGGAAGAGGCCACTTCATCTAACTTAGAACTTAAAAATTCACATAAACATCTTAAATATGTGTTTTTGGGAGATGGGGAAACATATCCAACTATTATTTCATCCTTTTTGATAAAAACCAAAGAAAATGAACTTGTTATGGTGCTTAAGAAATTTAAAAATACATTCGGTTGGAGTATCAAAGATAATATAGGCATTAGCAATACTATATGTATGCAAAAAAGATCAATGTTGAGGACGATGCTAAACTCGTAAGAGAGGCCTATAGAAGATATAACCTAATGATTCAGGAGGTGGTTAAAAAGAAAATTCTTAAACTCGTAGAAGCAAAAGTCATTTACTCGATTACTAATAGTAGGCAGGTTAGTCCAATGCATATGGTACCAAAGAAATCTGGAATTATAGTTTTGAAAAATGATAAATGAATTAGCACCCACTAGAATAATCACTAGATGAAGGATGCGTAGAGATTTCAAGAAATTGAATTAATCACTAAAAAAGGATCACTTTCCTCTTCCATTCATTGATTGGATGCTAGAAAGACTAATTTGGCCTTAATTTTACTATTTTCTATATGGTGTTTTAGGATAGTATCAGGTACCCATCACACCAAAAGATCAGTAGAAGGCCACTTTCACTTGTCCTTTTTGGGACATTTGCTTTTAGAAGGAATCCATTTGGGTTATGCAATGCCTCATCCACCTTTCAAAGATGCATGACGTCAATCTTATCAAACATGGTGGAAAAATTCATTAGGGTATTTATAGATGAGTTTTTCTATTTTTGGAACCTCATTTGATGAATCCTTGTATAAATTGACTTTAGTTTGAGAACAATGCATTGAATGCAACATGACACTTAGTTAGGAGAAAATCCATTTTATGGTACAATAGGGGATCATGTTAGGACATGTTATTTCTAACAAAGGAATTGATATTGGTAGGGAAAAAAGTAGAATTGATTGTAAAATTACGACCTCTATATCTGTTAAGGGGATTGGAAGCTTCTTAAGACATGTAGGTTTCTATAGGCCATGTATTAAATGTTTTTCTAAAATAAGTCATTGTTAATGCAATTTCTATCAAAATACATTGTTTCTATTTTAATGATAAATGCCTTGTCTCCTTTAATACTTTGAAGGATAAATTAACATTTACCCTTTAATTTTGGCATCAAATTGGTCTCTCCCATTTGAAATTATGTGTGATGCTTTTAATTATATAATCAGAGAAATTTTTGGATATGGAGTAGATAAGTGTTTGCATGTCATACAATATGCTAGTGAAACACTCATTGATGCCCAAATAATTTATTCCATCACTAAGAAAAAAATTCTTGGTTGTTGTGTTTTCTTTATATAAATTTAGGTATTGCTTTGTGGGCTCTAAATTAAACATGAATTCTTATCATGTTTCTTTGAGATATCTCCTAAGTAAACCTAATGTTAAGCCAAGATTAAGAAGGTGGGTTTTACTCTTACAAGATTTTGACCTAGAAATCAAAGATAAGAAAGGGAATGAAAACTTAGTAGTTGATCATCTATCTAGGTTAATTTCTGAATTCCATTCTCTTGAAGGTGAGAGTAAAGAAGAAATTGTTGAAACTTTTCTCGATGAAGAATTATTTTTAGTGGGTCTAAATCCATGGTATGTTGATATAGGTAATTATCTTGCTATTGGTATTTTGAGACCTAACATTTCTTTTCAAGATAAGAAAAAGTTGTTAAACTCTTGCAAGTAATACTTTCGGGCTAGCCCTTATCTATTGAAGATTAGTCAAGATCAAATCATCCTGAGGTGTGTGCTTAAAGAAGAATATAAGGGCGTCTTGGCCTTTATCCATGATTTTCATTGTAGGGGCCATTTTGGAGGTAATAAAATAGCCCTTAAGGTATTACAACCAGGATTATACTAGACAACTCTATTTAAAGATGGTAATAAATTTTGCACACAATGTGATATATGTTAGAGAATAGGTAATATAGGCAAACGAAATGAAATTCCTATGCACTACTTCAAAAAGGAGTATTTAAGTCGCTGTGTAAAGTCGGTTTACTTCATATATATTTAATAACATTAGAGGATGCATTTAAACTTATTAAAGATCGATCCTCGTTATAAAAAAAGGAGAAAAATGGTTGCATGATGAACATAAGCGAGAGCTTATTAATTGGTTTTGCAACCATGTAAGTGTCACAAACAAAAATTCATGCATGTATGTTCCTAGATCTATTCAATGTTTTAAAACTTTGCTCTAAACACATTTCATGTTTTTGTATAGATAGATTCGAGATGAACTCAAAAAACCCAATCATAAAATATCAAAAAGTTTACAATGGCTTGCACATGGGCCAAAATTTGATGTCAAATAATTTTATAGTTTCACAATAAATGGATCGAGGTTTACGACTCAAGTTAGGGACAAAGTCCGAGTAAATCAAAATAGTGGTGTGAAGATGGTTGCACAAACTATGCAATTTTCCAGTTCAAAAGATGCTAATCCTATACTTTTTGATAAAACATATTATGGTATAATACAAGAGATTTAGGAATTTGATTATGAGGTCTTCCATGAAACAGTTTTCTTGTGTGATTGGGTCAAAGATGTTATCAATGTTGGATATAAAATAGATGATTTTGGATTTACCCTTGTAAATTTATCCAAGATAAGTCACACTGATGATCTTTTCATGTTAGCATTTCATGTAAAACAATTATTTTATGTGAGCAATCAAATTGACATAAGATGGTCTCTTGTGTTAACGCCTCCACAAAAAGAGTTTTACCATTGTGATGCCTTAGAAGATAATAACCCTATGCTTGATACATTAAGCAATATTAGTAATATCTCAGATAAATTGCCTAATGTATGTGATGAATTAGTTGATGATGATGATTCTTCATCATGGGCTCGAAGTGATTGTGAAGGAATATATGTATACGATCAACAACCTAATTAAACATAACGTATGTTCTATATTGTTGTAATAACTCTTATATATACATATGTTCCTAAAATTGTCAATTAATTTATATTTCTTCGTTGTTTGTAGATATTTCATGGATCCTCGGGTAACAGAGCTTGTAGATCCAAATGATCCATTGGGGTATTTGAAAAGAAGGGGTTGGGCGAATATACCTGATGCTCCACTTAACCCAGATGATAGAATACATGTTCTATTTGATGCTACTAGTAATCCAATAGGGGAAAATGGCCAACAATTGAAATCCTCTATTGGTCGAGTATAAATAATTAGTCTCAAGTTGACGATGCAGAAAATTTCAAAATATGGATAACCATTTGTGTAAGTCTCTTATATTTTATAATCAATTACATATATTATATCTTTTTTGTATTATATCTAATCTTTTGTACTGTGTTTCTACAGAATCGTTACAAAGTCGATAACAGTTGGAAACTTAAGTGTTATAAGATTGAAAATAAGGCGTGGAAGGAATACAAGACTTCCAGATTGGCAAGAAATTATGTGTTTCCATATTTGGAACCACTTGATGAGGTAGAGCTCTACAAAATCCCTAAAGGACACCCCTGGATTATACCTCAAGTTTGGAAAGACTTTGTGGATTATACATGTTCAGATGAATTTCAAATTATTAGGGAAGAACATCAGAATATAAAAATGTAAAACATTCTTCCTAACAGTACTAGGAGGTCTTCAAATCCTGAAGTTAGATATAGAATGGTATTATTAATTTGTGTTAATTTATAAATATTTTTATATTTATTTCCCCAATGGTGAAATAATCGAAGATCCTGGGAGAGATGCTCTATATCATGCATTCGGACACGACCATCCTAGTCATGTTAGGAGAGGTAGCCAATATGATGGTTATATGGAGTATTTTAACATTCCAAAATAAAATCCTGAGACGGTCAGTAAGTAGAAGTACACTAAAATTGAAGAAGAACTCAACTCCTTTAAGGCCTCAGTGTTAAGTGAGATTGCCACTATAAAAGAATATCAATCACAACACATGTCAGGTATGGCATCATTCTACAACTAGGGCATGCCATATTGGCCAAGCATGCAACCATCTATGACAGGCAGGCCACCATCCATGCCAGCTATGCCACCCACGCAATCTCATTGCGCTCAAACTACATCCAATATGGGATATAGTCATCCTATTAGTCCTTCCTATATGCCAGGAATGCATATGAAATCAAGTAGTGGTTCATTTTCTCCAATGAAATCTGTGCATTCTTACCATCAATCAAACCACGATGAACGTTTTGGTGAGAAATACATCCAATAAATACCCCACTTGGGAGTCCTCCTCTATTTGATGAATCATATATGGTAAGATTTTAACTTATGGTGTATATAATCTATTATTTTTATTTCTTATTATATGTTTTTTTATATATATCACTTAAATGTTTTACAGAATAAGAAATGTTTTTTGAAACATCCTTCGTCAACAGACTTTGTTGCTATTGAAACGGTACATCAATTAAGCGATGATCGGATGATTCATATTCAATATTTGCCTAATCATTGGCGAATAGTAATTGATCAATCATTGCTTCATGATTGCCCACTACTTGTGAATTCTAATGCTACCACAATCCAAGTGGTGGTTGGATAGTATGTGGCTTGGCCATCGATTCAAGTTATTCTAAATTTTGACGTGGTACTATTTTTTAACTTAAAAGATAATACTTGTTTACTACTATTATTTTATTATATATTTATTGTTACTAACATACATAATGTGTTTTTTTAGTCTATTATACCAGAACTCTTAAATGCAGCACATTTAAGAGATACAAAGCAAGTATCTTGTGCAAAATATATGTTTAGTGGCTAATCATCGCACACAAAGTCATTCAAGAAGAAGCCTTGGAAAAAGTATAGTTATTATTATGCTTTAAACTTAAGCAAAAACTTAGCACTTTGATGACTATTGTTGGGAGGGCATCTAGTATAAATGATGGATGGACTATGCCACTTCCTATAGAAATTTCTAGTTTAGACCTCACCCAAATTTATATATCAATTGAGTGCATATTGCAACTATTTGAATATCAAATGATTGATTTAAGTATAATTCAAGTGTGGATAAGGTGAGTCCTCAATCTATTTATTTTTCTTTCATTTATGTAGAACATATATAATTATATTTATATTATCTAATTATTTATATATATATATATATATATATTATATAGGGTGTGCTATTATCGACTTCAACATAATCACTCATCACATTTAGCAATATTCTATGATTCTTCATATGTCAATCAATATCAAGAGAATGATGTTAGCATCAAAGCTAAACAATTATGTAATAGGGCATTAACACTTAACAGAAATAAAAAGTTGATAACCCATTAGCCATTAAGGTTTGAACAAGGCCAAGATCATTGGATGTTGATAATCATTGATCTGTTCAATAATCATGCTTGGTACTATGACTCAGCTTCCATAGAACTGAGTAAAGATACAAAAGAAGTTGTTGAAATGTAAGAGTTATAGCTAGATATTAGTTTCTTCTATTATTTTTTGTAATATTTAATAAAAACTAACCGTTTTAAACCTTGATAGGGCATGGAAGTTATGGAACAAGTTTAGGGGCATTGCCCTTAAAAAATCTCATAAGCTTATATGGACAAAAGTTATGGTATGTACAAGCGAATATTAATAATTTTATTAATTTTACAATTGAATAATAAAGATGTTCGAATATGGAAAATCATGTACACTTGTTTTTTATAGGTTCCACAAAAATATAATGGAGTCATGTGTGGTTATTATATCATGAAGTTTATGAGCAAAATCATCACAAATATCAAAATTACAATTGATGATGTTGTAAAATATTTTACCCATATACATAATTTTTTTTAACATATTTGAGTTATTTTTTGTAAATACATGAAATTACATTCTTATTTTGATTTTAAATACATGTAATTCTTTGGTTGGAACAAGACGGGCTATGACCAGCAAAGTTTTGATGATTTACAAGAGGAATGGGCAGAACACATGGTTCAAATTATATCATCACAAGAAGAATCAGCATAAGATTCTGATGATCTTGAATAGCATATGACAACATAACCGTAATTTTTTTAATGATTTAATTTCTCTATTCTTGTGTCTGAAGTCCCTTGTTTGATGAATGGTTATGTGCTCATGTATTTAAAGGAATGTATTGTTTTATGGACCTGTTTTTGGCCCAAACTTTATCTCATCTCTCTTGTCTACTTTCATTATGACAACATCATGGTAACACTTTATTAATCAATTGTCTATAAATATGAAGTTATCTGGAATCTCTGCTGGTATTTTTAATGCTATAATGAGCTCCAAATATGAAATCAAGTGTAACTCCGATTTGTTACTTGGCTTGTATGAGTTTTGGTGCCCTTAAACATATGAAACAATTTTTTAATACGTTCATGGGGACCAAAATTCATACAAGCCAAGTAAAAAATTAGAGTTACACTTGATTTCATATTTAGAGCTCATTATAGCATTAAAAATACCAGCAGAGATTCTAGATAACTTCATATTTATAGACAATTGATTAATAAAGTGCTAATATGAGTTCAAAGGGTTATATCACTCGGATGTCACTATGGTAATCTCTTTTATGGTAATATTTATAATGATTTAATTTCTCCATTTGTATGTCTCTAAAGTTTAGACTTCTTGTTTGATGGATGTTTACGTGCTCATGTATGTAGGGGAATGAATTGTTATATGGATCAACTATTTTTTGTCCAGTTTCCTTGTCACAATGCTGGTGATTCTAAGCCAACCAAGCTTGCTTGCACAATCCAATTACACTTTGACGACATTATTTTATTTGTAATTTAAGTTAACTATATGTATTGTATATACATTATTTGTTTTTGTAATAAATTTAATTATCAAGTAATTAATTATATTTAAATTTTTAATTATTTGTATTATTATTTATATTTTGGTTTTTTATGCTATATATATTGAATATTGAATACAGAGTGGAGTGAAAAATGAGAATAAAAAAAATCATAAAATGTAAAGTCGGTTCACGCACTGAACCGACTTTACATTTTAAGTCACTCAATTTAAATTCGGTTCACTGAACCGACTTTAAAGCCCATTTTCGTAGTAGTGATGGCATCTAATTTAGTAATTGAACTATTTGATGTATGAGGGATTGACTTTATGGGTCCCTTTCAACCATCTTTTGGCAATGAATGCATGTGGTTGTTGTTGATTATGTGTTCAAGTGGATAGAAGCTAGACCCACTAAAACTAATGATGCAAACATTATTATGAAATAGTTGAAGGATTCAATTTTTAACAGGTTTGGGATACCTAGAACAATAATAAGTGATTTAGGAAACCATTTTTACAACAAACCTTTTAATGGGTTATTGAAGAAATTTAAACATCACACAGAGAGTGATTACTTCATATCATCCATAAACTTCTGGTCAAGTAGAAGTGAGTAATAGGTAAATAAAAATGGGTACTATAATGCATTGTGTGTCTTTCAAGGAAGGACTAGGAAATCATGTTAAATGATGTCTTATGGGTTTACTTCACAGCATACAAAACACCAGTTGTGATAAGCCCTTTATCAATTTATCTATGGGAAAGCATGCCACTTACCCATTGAGCTTCAACACAAGGCTTATTAGGAATTTAAGGAACTAAACCTTGTGTTAGACAAAGCATGAGAAAAAAGGTTGCTCTAACTCTATGAACTTGAAGAGATTAAGGACAAAGGCTATGCAAATACAAAGTTGTACAAAGAAGTATAAAGTGCTATCACGACAAAAAGCTAGTTTATAAGTCATTTTTTCTTGGAATGAAGGTTCTTTTATTTAATTCTCATCAAAGATTATTTATAGGAAAATTGAAATCAATGTGGAATGGACTATACATAATTACCCAATTATGTTCAATCAGAGTGGTGGAATTATTGAATTGTAAGACACAAAGAGCATTCAAGGTCAATAGGCATTGTGTGAAGCCCCATTTAGAAGGAGGATACAATGCAAACAACATTGAGATTATATAGATGTATTAGTATAAGAATTATATGAAGCAAAAAAACATCTTGCTAAGACATTATAATGGGCTGGATGTGAGGTAATCCATCATTATAGGTAATATTATTAACTTTAGTCTAATTGTTCCTGGATATTATCTTTGTTTGTTTGTTTTTTTCACATTGTTTATTTTTTTTTTCATATGATGTGAACAATGTTTAGATATGTTAAGTTTTATAATTGTTTTTGAAATTTGTGAGAAGTACACAATATTCTATTTGTATATTTCTAACAAATTTATCTTTACTTTGCAATTGTTACATTGAGGGAAATGTAAGTTTTAGGTTGGGGGTAGAAAAAGTTACACCTTTATAAAATTGAGCCAATTTAAAATTTTTATTAAACACATGTTCACATTTTTACATTTTTATATTTTTACTTATTTTTGTGTGCTTTTATTCATTTTATTGGTTTAGGAATTTTAGGTTTGATTTTAAATTTTTTCTTGCAAAATTATCATGTCTTTTATTTAATTTTAATTAAATGATTAAGTCTATATAATGCTAGATTAATTTCTTCAAAATTTCTAGAGTAATGTGATAATTAGTTAGTTTTTGTCATGGTTTGTACTTCATGATAAAATATTGAATTTGCAATAAATCCAAAATTATTGTTTAGGAATCAAATAGTGGAGAATACCTTGTGAGAATATTTTGAGCCATTATCTTTTCATTCTTAGTGATAATATTTTTCTACTATTCTTAACATTTTTGTTATCAATTCAAATGAATAGATGATCTCTATAGATTTTTTCACCTGATAATGTGTCATGTATTTATTTTTATTGCTTATATTGAATGGTTTAAGTAGAACTGAAAGTGTAGTCCTTCTTCATTCATGCATAACTTCCACTAAAAGGAGAAATATCAAGGGTTACCTAAGCAAAAACAAAGAAAAGCCAAAAATTGTCCAATCAGCATATCATATAAAATATTTACAAATTGTATATGAGTTCTCTCTTAAAAAAGAATATCTTTAAAAAAAGAAAGATAAAGAGAGAAAAATAATAAAAAGGTAGGAAAATCAATATAAACTAAATACTATGATCTAGAATACTCTACAAAGTTGTAAGAGACTAAATACAAAACAAAGATACGGAATAGATCCCTAAGAAGTCATTGCATTTTATTCATTTTGGAAAGGCATATAACTTGAAATTTTAATTTGATGATTTTGATTGATGCATGAAAGTAGTATTTGATTTCTTTATAACTCATTTCATTCGATTCCTTTCATAAGATCAATATTATGCACTACCTTGGGCTTTTTATTCTCTAATCATATGCATACTTATTAATTAATTTCTTTACATAAACTATTTTCATATATACCTTTGAATAAGTGCTTGATTTAATAGGATCAGTGTGATATTAAGAGTATGACTTGTGATGCTAGAGTCAGAGTGAATTCGGATTCTGTATATAGAAATTGCGCAAATTAAGATTGATACAATTTTTATGGGAATATGAATATGATTTTCAACTAATTATTATAATAAACTATGAATGTTTAGGATTTTAATGTAACTTATGCAATGGATTTTAGATATGAAATGAAAATACACTAAAAGCATGAGCAATTTTACATTTTCTTACTTTTATTTTTGTTATTTTTATTTGTTATTTTTTTATTTTTGTCATTTGTTTTAAACTTTTGTATTTAGTTTAATGCTTGTGGGTATCATCGATCAAGGCCCTCACGAGACTTAAACTCCTCCACTAGGCCAACCTAAGGGTATAAATGTTGTTGCATATGCTAAATACAACTCTGTTAATCTACGAAAATGATTTAGGATAGTTTAATTTATTTAGTTTTGGTTTTTAGTTTTTTACTTTTCTTGATAGAGACCAATAAGAAGCTGGTTGGGGTTGTAATAATTACTTAAAAGCACTAAATGTAACTTAATTTTATGCTCTTTGAATGTTAAAATAGATTTTACTTGTGTAGTTTTATTATCTTTTAACCAAATCTATCTTTTCGTAATCACAAGTATCCTTTGTTATTTTTTAGGTATTTTTAGCTTCAAAATGATTCAGCTGATCAACAAGAAAACATAGCACGTGAAAGCACTCCATTGCAAAGGGTGTAATTAGAAGAGGGCCTTTAGAAGTTCAAAGGCACATGAGCCATAGTGTATATTTTACATGCCACAGTGTGTATTTTGCATTGATGGCTTGGCAAGCATGCGATTCTCATGAAATACTTTGGTTTTAATATTTGTAAAACTCTACCAAGTGCACGAATCATTTAAGTAGAAAATGATAAGTATACTCCCAGGTCGATCTAAGGAAGGAATGTATGTGGTTCTTAATTTATTATTCAAACTTTTAAAAGCGAAATTAAATCCTAAACATCACATGTCACGATATTTTGGTTTTTGTGTTCCTAATCTAATAACATTAAAATAAACATATATACTGATTAATTAAATAAAAAAAAATAAACATAGATACAAATTCAATAAATATTTATCTACAAATAAATATAATTCTGATTCAATAAATATTCATGCAAATTTTATCATTTAAATTAGTGGAGTATTTATGGATATAATAACTAAGTTAATTATGCTTGCTAAGTATTATCTAGGCTATTAAAGATATAAATTGATATTTTATTGATTCTCTCTTTTTTATATGAATACCACCTTTGGTGAGTTAGATACTCTTTGTTAACTAAACAAATCAATTAACACTATGGGTGGGGTTGATAACTAATTTGGTTAATTAAATTAATTCCTTTTTCTAAGAGATTGAAAAATGAACCATTTAAATGCCACCTTTGGTGGGGTTAGGCTTGATTTAAACTTTATCCAAGGTGTCCAAATTAAACCCGAAATTTAGTTATCCGCAAGTACTAACTTTCAAGTTTTAAAACCCTTATTGAAAACATGTTGTCAATACATTTTCCACATAATAATTCTTATAAAAACTTTTGAAATAGAGCTTAATACAACTAAAGGCGATTGTACCAACAAATAAAGAAACACTACTCTAGAATTAGACGGATAACTAAACCTTAAAGTCTAACTTTCAGATTTAAGTTTGTAATGAAAAATAATATATTTCTCTCTAACATCCTTAATATAAAATCTTGAATAAAAATAAAATCAATTCATTTTTAGAAATTTTCACCTATTTAATATTTACATGGCTTATAACAACATTATTATTATATCATGATTATAAGCAGTACTTACGGAGTTAAATTTAATCACGGACAAATTAAATATAACATGTAAGAATAAAACATAAAAATAGCGTAAAGAAAAATAAAATCCTTCTGAGAACTTGACGCTATTCTAGTTGCTAGAAAACCTCAGCGGAATTTGCACTTCCATTTATTGAATCAAAAATCTAAATTATTACAAAAACATTACAAGTTCTTCTCAAAAGGAGAATTTCTCTAAACCTAAGACAATTGAACTAAAAACTAAGAGAAAAACTAAGAAAAGCTTAGAAACTAAAAAAGAAACTAAGAAAAACTTAAAAACTAAGAAATGAGAGAAAGAAAGAAGAGAGAAGTGAGGTTTTGAGGTGTGTTTTGAAGTGAATGGAAGGGGGGTATTTATAGGTGAGGATGGAGAGAAAAAATGATTAAAAAAATGTTAAAAAAAAATATTAAAAAAATAAAAAACGTGTTTTGGACCTATTTGAGTCATCAATGACGTCAGCGTAGCGTCGATAAATGGCGGTACCACGTGAAAAATGGGTCAAAAAACGCGTTGGTAGCCTTGAGCATTCTTGTGCCGTATGGCGTGAAACGATGCCTTGTGATTCTATGTGCTGGCGGAACTCTTATCGGCCTTGTAGTATTGTGACTCAACTTATTGTAACGTGTCATGCGAAGCCCATTGAAATTTGAGCTGGCTGGCGTTTTTCCGTCTTTTGACATTTTTGACCTTTTCGACCCGTTTTGTCCAATTTTCCATGTTTGTTGACCTTTTTTCCCTTATTTATCAATTTATTTGTGATGTATTAGCTAGTATTCTTTGAGTCTTTACATTGCGTTTTTAGGCCAAAATTCACGAAAAACAATAAAAATACCGTGATTCGAAAAAGACAAATTTATATAAATATATGATAAAACATATAAATATATATATTTTTAATCAATTAAAGTGCATAAAATCATGGTTATTTTAGTGCTTTTTGGCACTAAATCACAACCCCGACGAACTGCTTGCTAGTCCATATGAAAGCGATAAAAACTAAAAATTAAACTATCCTAAATCACTTAGTGGATTGACACGGTTGCATTTAGCCTATGCAACAAGCCTTTAAACCCACTAGGTTGCCCTGAGTGGGCGAGTTTGAGTCTCGTGAGGGTTTTGATAATGATACCCACTTGAAACGTTGTACTAAATGTAAAAACAAAAGAAACAATAAAAACAAACAACTTAAAAATTAAATTTACAACAAAATCACAAATTATCAACATCTACAAAATGTCTCGTACTTTTTAATCTCCTTTAAGATCATAATTAAAATCTCAAGCATAAGTTATTTTAATCTCTTTAAACAATCATGATTTATTATAATAATTAGTCGAAAATCATTTTCATATTTCATATCAAAAATGTATCAATTTAATTTCACCCAATTTCGATGTAATGAATGAGAATTAAACCCATTGACTCTTATTCTCCATGAAGTCAATACTCTCGAAAACATGAATCCTATGGAGGTTGAACACTAAATACTAATTTGTATGCGAAAAGAGTTGATGTATAGAAATGAACTAATATGTTAGCGTATGTATAAAGAATAAAGGCAAAGTGTTATTTTAAGAATGAACTCGTGAAAGGAAGCAAATGTATAAATTATAAACATATCATATATAAAATTTAGTTTCATGCATAAATCAAACTCATTAAGAAAGATTTTCAAGATATATGCCTTTTACAAATGAAGAAGTTGCAATGACTTTTGAGAATTACTTCTTATATCTTTCTTTTATGTTAGCCTTTACTCATGACTTTGTAAGGCAATGCGGGTTATAGTATGTAGATGATACTATTTTTATCTCTCTCTTATTTTTTTTAAATAGATATTTTTCAATATGTGTATTTCTTAGAGAGTCGACCCATTGTCTGATTGTACGTATTTTGGATTTTGGTGAGTGGTTAATTTTGTGGCTTTTCTGTTTGATCTTGGTTTAGTAACAGGACATGTCTTTTTGTTTTTGTAGTAATCATGCATAAATGAGATATAAGCATATACTATCAATTTCTACTCGAATCATTTAATCTAAGCAAAAATAATAATCAAAAATATATGATACTATTAAGATGAAAAAAATTCATACATTCAATGCTATACTTTACATAGAGATCATCTAAAAATTTGAAGAAATAAGAAATGTGTTTGGAGTAGAAAAAATATATATTTCACTGAATAAAGGAAATTAGGCTCAAATTATATCTCTGAAAGGTAGTCTCCACTAAAAAAACTCGTAAACATGGAATTTTGGGTTTGATATAATTTCTACATCTTATCGAGAAATACTAATTATGACAAAAACTAACTAATTATCAAAAATAATTACAAAATATTTCATGATATGTTTTCAAAAAAATTAATCTAACGATCTGAAAAGACTTAACTATTTACTTAAATTTGATTTAAAGAAATGATAAATTTTTGTGAAAAAGTTTTTTTTTTTTTTTTTTTTTTTTTTTTAAAAATTACTAAAACACACAAAATATAAAAAAAACAAAACACAAAAAAAAAGAAAAAGGAAAAAAAAAAAATTTTTTATTTTTAAGTATTAAAACTTTTTTTAATTAAGCATGGTAACTTTTCACCTGACCTAGAACTTACATTGTCCTCGATGTAACAATTTGTAAATTAAAGATAAAGAAAAGAGAAGAAAGATTACCTATTTCTTGAGAAAGTGCAAGTAGTAATGGAAAATGCGGTGCATGTCATATTCATCATTAAAGTGTATACGAAGACGGATCATTTGTGAAACACAAGCTTGTCTCGACAAATATTTTTAGTTTTAACAATTTAAAAATTATTCACGTGTAATTAAATAAATGAAACAAATAAAGAAAATTACCTAAAATGATGGGTTGCCTCCCGTCAGTTAACAGTTGCGTCTTAGAGAGCGTAACTTGAGGATTGCATTTTAAGTAAACTCGATGTCACTCATCGTTGAGTCAATCAAGCCAGGGTAAAACTGAGGTTGTCTTATATACTTTTGATCATACTATTGATTTTGATTTCTTTCTGTACTTAAAAACTAGAGGCATACTTTGTGATTTTAGATAACCCACGTCTAGGTACAAATCAAATAATTAAGGCATAAAAACACGGTTGTACCTAGATCGAACAAAGCGACTAACTCCCTTAGATTGTAATTAAAACATTAAAATTTTGGAGATAGTTCAGAATTTTTTTTTTAAATAACATAATCGGTATTAACGAAAGTGCTCCCAGGAAAGAATGGTGGTCGCAAAGGCTCGCCAAAAAACCATCCTCACAGAGCGAACAGCGTTCGGAAAAATGAGTAGCCTGAGAACTTAGAGAACTAATCTCACTGGTGAGAAACTCAGAATCTTTACTTTTCATGTTATTAAGTTAAGTTAAATAAAACTTTAAGTTGATGAAAATCTAAGTTAATTAAGTTTAAAGAAAAGGTTAATTAAGTTAAGTGAATTAAAAAAAATCTAAGTTAATTAAGTTAAGTAAAGTAAAAAAAAAATCTAAGTTAATTAAGTTAATGAAAATTTAAGTAAAAACCTAAGTTAATGTTAAAAAAAAATTTAAGTTAATTAAGTTAGTAAAAAAAAACTAAGTTAAGTAAGTTAAATAAAAATCAAGAAGAAAAAAAAAATTGCTAAAGAAAGAAAAAAAAATAATAATAATAAAATAAAATTGAAAAAGGTAAAAGAAAATAAAAAAAATAAAATTATGATTTAAAATAAATAAAAAAAAAATAGTAAAATTTAAACTAAAAAAAAAAAAAATTAAAATTTTGGTTTTTTTTTTATTTTTTTTATTTTTTTTTTTTTTATTTTTTTGCTTTTCATGCCTTTTAGTTTTTTTTTTGTTTTTTTTTACGTTCGTAATTTTATTTTACTATTCAACTATCTTATTTATTAACTTAATTTTTTTTTTTTAAATTTTTTTTTTTTTTTTTTACTAACGGTAATTTTTTTTTTTCTTATTCATTATCTTATTTCTTATTAACTTAAAAAATTTTAAATTTTTTTTTTTTTTTTTTATGAAAGGTAAAAACTTTTTACTTCAAACTTCAAATTTCTAATTTATTTACTTTTATGCTATAATTAAAATTTTTTTTTTTTTTTTTTTTTATTTTTTTTATTTATTTTTTATTTATTTTTTTTTTATTTATTTTTTATGAAATTTGAAATTTGATTAAAAAAATTTTTTATTTTTTATTTTTTTACAAAAACAAAAAAAAAAATCACAATTATTTACAGCACAAAAATATTTTTAAAATTTTGATAAATAAATTAAAAGCATATTCCACGGCAATGACTTGAAAACTTGATGGCTTGGCAAGCGCCAATTCATAAATACTTTGGTTTAATATTTGTAAAACTCTGCATGAGTGCACGAATCGTTTAAGTAGAAAATGATAAGTATCTTTCACGAGTCGATCTAAGGAAGGAATGTATGTAGTTCTTAATTTATTATTCAAACTTTTAAAAAAGCGAAATTAAATCCTACAAGCATCCTTGTCGCGATATTTTGGTTATTGTGTTCCTAATCTAATAACATTAAAATAAACATATGTCTGATTAATTAAATAAAAAAAATAAACGTAGATACAAATTGATAAATATTTATCTACAAATAAATATAATTCTGATTGATAAATATTAAATACAAATTTTATCATTTAAATTAGTGGAGTATTTATGGATATAATAACTAAGTTAATTATGCTTGCTTTCGTATTATACGAAATTTATTAAAGATATAAATTGATATTTTATTGATTATATCTTTTTTATATGAATACGCTTTGGTGAGTTAGAATCTTCTTTGTTAGCCCAAACAAATCAATTAGCAACTATGGGTGGGGTTGATAACTAATTTGGTTAATTAAATTAATTATTTTTCTAAGAGATTGAAAATGAGCCAATTTAAATGCGCTTTGGTGGGGTTAAACCGATTTAAACTTTATCAAAGGTGTCAAAATTAAAAATTTAGTTATCAAGTCTTAACTTTCGAGTTTTAAAGCCATTTATTGAAAGCGTGTTGTCGTCGTTTTACGTAATAATTCTTAACATAAAAACTTTTGAAATAGAGCTTACCAACTCAAGGCGATTATGCAAATGAAATAAAAAATGACTACTACAGAATTAGACGGGATAACTAAACCTTAAAGTCTAACTTTGGTTTAAGTTTGTAATGAAAAATAATATATTCTCTCTAACATCGTAATATAAAATCTTGAATAAAAATAAAATCAATTCATTTTAGAAATTTTCACCTTATTTAATATTTGTAGCATAACAACATTATTATTATATCATGATTATAAGCAATTGCCTGATTAAATTTAATCACCAGACAAATTAAATATAACATGTAAGAATAAAGCATAAAAATAGCGTAAAGAAAATAAAATCCTTACGAACTTGACCTTATTAAGTTCTTTAGAAAACATAAATGAATTTACCTTCCATTTATTGAATCAAAAATCTAAATTATTACAAAAAACATTACAAGGATTCCTCTCAAAAAAAAGAAAGAACTCTAAACCTAAGACAATTGAACTAAAAACTAAGAGAAAAACTAAGAAAAGCTTAGAAACTAAGAAAGAAACTAAGAAAAACTTAAAAACCCAAGAAATGAGAGAAAGAAAGAAGAGAGAGTGAGGTTTTTGAGGTGTGTTTTGAAGTGAATGGAAGGGGGTATTTATAGGTGAGGATGGAGAGAAAAAATGATTAAAAAAATGTTAAAAAAAATATTAAAAAATAAAAAACGTGTTTTGGACTATTTGAGGTCATCGATAGCGTCGGCGTAGCGTCGTGGGCGGTGCTTACGTGAAAAATGGGTCAAAAGCGCGTTGGTATGTATTGAACATTGTTTCGGTATATGTTATGAGAAGCTATGTGACTCTGGTATTGCCTTGTATGTGTATTTGAGGCCCATTGATAGCAAGGGCCCAATGTATTTTAATCTTTTGACATTTTTGACCTTTTCGACCCATTTTGTCCAATTTTTCCATGTTTGTTGACCTTTTTCCAACTTATTTATCAATTTATTTGTGATGTATTGCTTCAAGTATTCTTCTTTGAGTCTTTACATTGCGTTTTTAGGTAAAATTCTGAAAAACAATAAAAATACCCGTGATTCCGAAAAAGACAAATTTATATAAATATATGATAAAACATATAAATATATATATTTTTAATCAATTAAAGTGCATAAAATCATGGTTATTTTAGTGCTTTTTGAGCACTCATCATGCATACCGCAGCAATGGAGTAGTGGATTGAGCATTTCAAATAGGGTGGCACATGCCATGGAATAGAATCAATGTATGCTATGGTGATTAAGTTAAGGATCCATTTTTCTCTCATTTTTCTCACATATAAATAGGACCTATAAACCCTAATTGTAATCATCCCATCATATTTTTTTTTCTAATTTCTTACTTTTCCCTAGCTTTTCTTTTCTTTTCATAGTTTTAAATTTCTTTTCTCAATTTGAGAGTTGAAAAAGTTTAGCTTATGTAGTATTTTTCTTTTCAATTCAATAAGCACTGTTGGTAATTTTGTTTGGAGGATTTCTTGGAATATAAAATATGTTGAAGTTCTATACTTGAAAGGATACACTTGAAGTGTTTATTAAATGTATTCTTTTATTAACTTTATGTGTTGTTTTGATTGTTAAGTTTAATTTTTTGATTATTGATTAAATTAAGCATGTCTTGTTGAAAATAATATGAGATGTTAGTAACTTTGTTATGCTTGTCAAATATTAAAGTAGGTAAACATTTTTATAAAATAACCTAAGATTTATACAAAAATTTGTTACAGAAATCTATATAGCTTAGTATATTTCGTAATAAACAAGAATGTTAGATTTAGGATTTAATTATCTGAATCTGATTTAGGGTAATACTCTTTTATCTTTGATCTATATGAATTGTATAGGTAGAGTGAAATTCTGTTTCAAAGATTTTTACAAGAATTACTATTTAAAAATATCCAGACAAAATATATTTAGTAGTAGTTTTAAAATATGAAAGTTAGTTTTCAGTTACTTAAATCATAAACCTAACTTTGATAGTTTGAATGAAAGTCTAATTACATGCTTAGCCTCAAGTAGTAATTAGATGGTTTTTTAATTCCCTAGAAATAAATTATAATTTAATAATTAATCAATTGATAATCCCGACTTTAAGATATTAATTGGTTTGTTATTAATAAATAATTAATCCCTACCTTATCTTATTTTCTTACTAAAAAGGAAGAATCAATAATCTTAATTTACATATTTAATAACCTTATTAATACTAAACAAATATGATTAACTAACTAATCTATCCCATAAATTCTCTACTAAATGTAAATGTTTATTTGCCTAATGTTTGTTGATTTTATCTTTAATTTTATATCCTTAGTTTTGATATTTACAAACCCTAACTTTGTGACAGAATGCTCAAGCTTAATTTTCCTTTTTAAGAATTTCTTGAATTATTTAAAAACCATGTGATTCTTCTTTGGACAAACCTTGAAATATACTTATCATTTCTTACAAAGTGATTCGTGCACTTGCAACCTAATTTAAAATATTCAAAATTTGTTATCAAGTTTTTGTGCATCAAAACATTAAAAGCCCCAATTTAGAATGATGCCTATAAAGAATGCAATGACAGAAACCTGAGTTGTAAGTCCTTTTTATCCAAGAATGCCATGTTTGTAATATAATTATAAATATTGTCTAAGAACAAAGAAGCCTTATGTTGAGAAATGCTAGGATGAAAGAAGGGATAGACACTTCAAGGATAAATTTAAATCTCCTTCAAAAGAACAACCAACATTTTTCTAAGACATTAAAGAAGGTGCTTAGTGGGAGGCAACCCATCATTTTTTATAGTATTTCTTTTCTTTCATTTTAATTTAGTTATTTTCATTTATTTATTAGTATTTAATTTACTATTTTCCCCTTTTGAGTAATTTTCTAAACAAATATGTAGTTGGAAACATTCAGGACAATGCTTAGTTTAAGTTTTGGGGCCCAAATAGGTCCAATAAAATCTTTTTGGTACAAAATTATCATGGTTTTAGTTAATTCAAGGTAAGTATTTGAATCTTTATGTATTTGTTTGTTTGATTTCTTAAACATGCTCAAGGTTTGTTGTAAAAATTAGTTCTATCCATGGTCAATGTTTCATGCTTAGATGCTTAAAATTGAGATGAACTCAAATTTAGTATCTAGGAATCAAATAGTGGACATTATGTTGTGAGATTATTGAGCCAATAAAATTTTAGTTTGAGTGATAATGTTTCTTCTACTCTTTTAAACACTTTCTTTGTGATTTTAAACTACTAGATGATCTCTATAGATTTTTCATTGAATATTAGGATTTTATTACAATTTTAATGAAGTATCATTTACTTATTTTTATTGCTTTGATTAAATTATTTGAGTAGAAATTAAAATGTGTGCCTATCGATCATCATTTCATGCTTGACTTTTAGTAAAGAAAAAATGATACATATGGGGTTTCCTTAGCAAAAAAAAAAGTTATAATAGCCACACACCATAATATATATATTCTAAAAAAGAGAGAGAGAAAATATATATATATATATATATATATAAATAAATAAAGAGAAACTATAATAACTATGTAGTATGACCGAGAAATCTTTTAAGTATTGATATGACTATTGAAACATAGTAGAAAATAACCCCTTGGAGTCAAATTCATTTTCATTCTTCTGTAGGCAATTATTTGACATTTATTGCTTAATGATTTTGACTGAAGTATGATATGAACAATATGATGTCTTTTTAATCCAAGAATATGATTAATTTCATGAGATCCATATTATGCACATTTGAGCCTTTCTTGTTTATAAACATATGCAAACCTATTTGTTTTCTTTTTTACATAACTTTTGTTCGCATATACCTTGTTGAGTCCTTGAACCCATACAATCAATGTGATATTAAAAGTGTATCTTCTGAGGAATAATGTTGAAGCGAATTCCAATTCTTACCACTAACTCTGGAAGAATTAATGTTCATATATTTCTAGTAATGGGGGATCAAATTATGATGTGTAACTAATTTACACGATGAACCTTGATGCTTTGAGATATTGAATGAACTTGCCCTTGAGTTTTATTTGTGAATTAAAAAGAAACTAAAGCATGAGAAATTTTATGATTTAAGTTTGTAGTTTTGTTATTTGTCATTTTAGTTTTAGTTTTGCATGAGCGCTAGCAAAATGTAGGTTTTGGGGTATTTGATGAATATTATATTGAAATATAATTTGTTATTTTTTAAATGTTATTTTTAAGCTTTACTTTTCTATTATTTTATTTTTGAGGGTATTTTTGTGTTATATAGGTTAAAGTGATTTTAGAAGAATCTGGAAAATGTGAGTAAAAAGAGTGAAAACGGGATAATTAATGGTAACTCACATAAGTCGAAAAGAAATAGAATGTTGAAAACTAGAAATTCTATGAGTGTGGCTGCCTAGACATATATCATGCCGTAGTGAGGTGCTCCTCGATTCCAACAAGTGATCATAGAAAATTTACGCTTACCACGGGCCAACAAATACCATGTCGCGGCACAAACCTCTTGGATTTTCTTAGGTTTCTAAAGTTCAACATGCACCGTGGAGTAACATATATCATATCATGGCATAAGGCTCTCAGGTTGCAACTCGACAATCAATATTTTATGTGCATCGTGATATAAATTAAAGTATGCTATGGCTCAAAGGTCAAAAACTATCATAAACCCTAATACACATTCTATACCTGTTTAGCCCCTAAATTAAACCTACAAATACACCCTAAATACTTCTTAATATATCAATCCATATATCCAACCACTAGCTCTTATAGGTATTCCTAGCATCCATAGATACAGAGAGAAAACCTCCCAATTTTTAAGTAGATCTAAGGATTTGAAAAAGATAGTGACAACTAATTCAAATATTTGGAATTATAGACCAAGAATGGTTTTTTTTATTGTTTTATTTTCTTTTTATATGTAATATGATGTCTTTCATAGTTAAATTAATTAAGGTTAATGTAATTGTAATTGGTTAAATTGTGTAATATAGGATTTTAGTATTGCTTCCAATAATTGGAAAAATAATTTTATTGTTTAAAAAATTAAAAGTTTTTGGATTCATTTCTCATTTATATTCTTTATATCTTTAATAATAAATTAATGATGGGTTAAGTCTTGATTTATAATTAAAGAAAATATTTTATAACTAGGCATTAGACAAATCATCTGTGTTCGACTGTGCATCAATGAATAAGAGTCCAATTTAATTTCATTGATCAATTTCAAGCCTAATTGAGAAAGTTATTGATTAATTGAGATTAAATTAGATGGTTAAAATTATCTTTAATTATAAATTAATGAAGGGTCAAATCTTGATTTATAATTTAAGAATATGTTTACCTTAGGTTTGCGAATTAATTAATTTCAAGACTCATTTAAGAAGTTATTAATTAATTATGAATCATGGTGTTTATATTTTACTTAGTTTTCCAATTAATCAATTTCAAGTTCGATCAACGAAGTTTTTGGTTAACTGAGAATTGTGGGCTTCACTACCACCATTGGGGATTTGCTTATTTAAAAAGGGAAAAATTCATAAAATCTAACTTTTTATTTAAATAATGTAATTTTTTTCCATGATGGGACATGTAAACTAATTTCCCATATTCATTCATCATCCTTATTTTCGAATATAATTTAGTTTACTTACAATATTTAGTTAACAAATTAATTTAAAATTTACATTATTTTCTCTCAATCAGGACCAAATAGGATGTTTCATATTGATTTTCTTAGCTCATTTAGAAAATAAATCAACATTTTAAAACAATAGGTCAATTCCTTAAGAGATCAATTTTGTGATAAACTTATCATTAGTTTTTCCAGTGATTAGTGCACTTGCAAGTAATTAAAATTTTTGCGCTAATGGACAATTTGACATGGCTATCAAATGTAGTACTAGTTAAAAAAAGCTTATGGAGCTCCCTAAATGTGCATTTCTTTTACAGACGTTAATGATGCCTTTCTTAGGACTATTATCCCCTACCAAGTGTGATGCGAATCAAGGAGCATCACAAAAAATTCCATGATATGTTTCAATTGGGATAATTAATCATTAATCACTTAATGACTTGTGCAGAAAGTATGGGCATAATTACAAGTTATTTGGATTGCTTGGGCATGAAGTAAAATGAATAACCAAATAAATTTTGAAAAAAGAAAGTTTCATTGAGTAGTTGTTAGTCTATTTGCTATATCTTTTCTATCGATATCCAATTGAGGCGAAACAATTTGTATTAAAAATATTACTCAATGGGTCACAATATTTACTTATATAGAATTTTCGTAATTCAAAAGTTTACCAGGCCAAAAAATGGCTTTCAATCAATGCCCAGGAATCTTCCAAATAATTACCTTCCCTATTCTTATAGTTTATTTGGTAGGTCTAATATTGACTTTATTTTATAGGTTTTATATTCAATTTTTAGTAATAATTTAGAGTTTTATATTTATGTTTTATTAGCTAGTATTTATGTTATGTTTTAGAGTCTATAAATACCTATGTAAGGTTTTATTTAAAATCGACCAACTTTGAATATAATTTTAATGAGAGTGTTTCTCTTTAGTTCCTTTGAGAAATTTTATTGGAATTATCAAGAGCAATCTTCTAGCGTTCAAAACTTGACTTATAACTCATTTCCCCTATTCTTAAGTGTGGAATCTACCCAATCTTTCTTTGATACTAAGGTTGCTATCTATATCAAGGTAGACGTCACACTCAAGTATAGGGAGAGTTGTACATGGTAAGTCAAGTTTTGAATGTCACAAGATTATTTTTGTTAAGTTCGGCAAAAGTTCTCAAAGGAACTATTGGAATGTATCATGGAATCTGATAAAACAAGATTTGTTTTGTTAAGTTTGGAAAAATTTCTCAAAAGTTTTGAATGCCCATTGAGTTATTCTCGATTAGTTGACCTACTTGGAATGTATCTTAGAATCTGATACGAAGCTCACCTAAAAATGTGAGACCCAAATATCAAAATCAAAATCTTCACTGGGAATGTTTTAAAACAGGTAGGAAAGATTAAAAACAAATGAGGACTGCAACCCACTATCAATAATGAGATAGGAACCTTGGTACCAAATAAGGGTATAGTAGATGTCATACCCAAGAATAAGGGTGAGATGTGAGTCATAAGTCAAGTTTTGAACACCGCAAAATTGCTCTTGATAAGCTCAGTAAAAGCTATCATAGGAAATAAAGAGAAACACTCTCATTATGCTTATTTTGAAAGTTGGTTTATTTCAATTAAAACCTTACATAGGTATTTATAGACTTTAAGACAAAACATGAATCATAGCTAATAAAATAGAAATATAAAAGTAAAAATTATTGCTGGAAATTGAATAAAAATCTTATAAAATAAAGTAATTATTAGAACTACCAAATAGACTATGAAAGTAAAAAGTAATTATTTGGAAGATTCTTGGGCATTGAGTGAAATCCATTTTTGACCTAGTAAATGTTTGAATTATAGAAATGTTATTTTGTCAATATTGTGACCACCGAGTCAACTTTGTAAAGAAATTTGTTTTGCCTCAATAGGATATGAGATGGAAAAAGATATGACGAATATACTAGCAACTTCTCACTGAAACTTTCCTATTTCAAAATTTATTTGGTCATTCATTTAATTTCATACCCAAGGAGTCCAAATAACTTGTAATTATGCACATGTTTCCTCCATGGCCCATTAAGTTATCCTTGATTGATTGACCTACTTGGAATGTACCATGGAATCTTTGGTGATGTTCTTTGATTTGCATCAAAGTCTTTGGTAATGCTCCTTGATCTTTAGGACACACAAGTGTTGGTGCTATTCTCAATTGGGAAGTAAAAAGATGGGGTTTGGTTTTAAGCACCCTTTGTGCTACTATAAGTCATGATTCAACTCCCCATTCACCATCACTTGCATCCTTTAAAGGTGGCATAGTCATGATCATATTTTTCTTTGAAGTCAACATCTCCATTTTCCTTCAGGGTCATTACTCTTCGATCAAGACATTTGTTGGTAATATGGCCCTAGTGCAAACACCTAAAACATTTAATGTCATGACTTTTGGATGTTTGAGAATAAATTTTACCTTGGTTAGGTGTCGTTATGGGTTTTGTCTCCTTGTTGGGTTCGGTTTTTGGCTAAAGATTTGGTTTATCTTCCTTTTTCCCCAATTTGACTTCCATTAAGTTGATGGACTCATATGCTGCCTTACCCATGTAGAATTCTTTCTCTTGAGTTGCTACTCCACTTTTATGGCCATATGCATGATATTATTCAATTCCACATAGTGTTATAGCTCTACTACTTATGTTATCTCTTGGTTTAGGCCAATAATAAACCTTTCCATAATAGCTTCTTTGTCCTCTTTTACATTTTCTCTTATTACGATTACGTTCTTCTCCTTGTGGTACTGATCAACACGCTTAGATCCTTAGATAAGGCTTTCTAATTTTTGTCATAAGTCTCGGTGGTAATGGTTGGGAATGAATCATTTTCTCATGATAGCCTTCATCTCTTTCCATGTTTCAATGGGCCTTTCTCCATATCCTTTCCTAATCAAAATAATTTGATCCCACCAAAATATAGCATAATTAGTAAATTCAATTGTGGAAACTTTTACCATATTCATATTGGAGTTCTTGATCATTCTTCCCCTAGAAGGATGGAATTTTCATCTTAATGCTCCATAAGTTATTTCCAACTCATTCTTGCCATGTATGTTCCCTCATATGACCTCTTCCATGTCCCTTTCCTCTTGGCATAAATATGCCATGCCATCCATTGATCCATAGTCCTCTCCGTACTTATGGTAACCATCTTGGTCATCAAAGTAATCCATAGGAGTGTGCTTTGTTGGTTCTCTATATTTGGAGATCCTCTCATGGAATCGAAAGAATTGCATTATGTTGTAACATAATGGAGATCTTCTCTATTACAATGGAAAGATAAACTTCATGGTTACTTATTGTAATAGGATCATCTCTCATGCAATTATTTGGAAAATTTTGGGGCATTGATTGAAAGCCATTTTAGGCATAGTAAATGTCTGAATTCAAAAAACACATTATCTATGAATATTGTATCCCATTGAATACCGGATGGAAATGTTATAGCAAATATACTGACTGCAACTCAATGAAAATTTCCTATTTCAGAATTTATTTGGTTATTGAATTTACTTTATGCCTAAGTAGTCCAAATAACTTTTAATTATGCCCATGCTTTCTCCATGTCCCATTGAGTTATTCTTGATTAATTGACCTACTTGGAATGTACCATGAAATATTTAGTGATGCTCATTAATCCACATCATTTTCCATTTCCTCAAAAAGATCCATCCTCATATATTTTCCATAATGTTGGGGATTGCCTCTATCACAAAGGATGATTCATGCATATGTTACATTATTCTCTTGGCTAGCCTCTTTGAAATATTTGGTCTGAGTATAGTATAAAATTGATTGACTCCTATAAAATTTCGTTGTTCAATTCTAATAAAATTAATATGGAAAAAGATATAGGAAAGGAAAAAAATTTCATTTGTATTTGAACAAATCTCTCTTCTCCCAAATATTTCCTCACTAATAAGAACTTATTTTTCTTCTTCACAATCATATTTTTTTTCTTCCTTATCTTCTTTTGACACACTTCTTTTCTTTTCATTCAACTCTTTTTTGTCACTGAACTTTTTATGTTCACTCAAATTTTCTTTTATTTTTTCTCTCAAATATTTTCTCACTAATTGAAACATCCATCTCTTTTTCATAGTTATCTTTCTTTTCTTCAGTCTTTTTTTTTTGTTACTTTCTTGGTTCAACTGAAATTCTTTTTTCTATGATGCTCTTTTTGCAACTCAATTTAGTTTTTTAGCTCATTCTCTTTTAACTTAATAACTATTTTTTGCTCTCTCTCTCTCTAAGTCAATCTCTCTTTTTTATACTCACTCACTCTTTTGTTTTAAGGTAAGTGACATAAGAGTATTTTGTTTGTTATTAACAACAAAGAAGTACCTATTGGTGTGTCGTCATAAGTTTCTTGCCTATATTGCTGCCATGGTTTTCTTAAAAGAATATGAACAATTTCCATTGAAACCACATCATCTTCATGCCTCCCTGTTGTAAAGATCACTTACACTTTTTTTGTCTACATTTACTTGCCCATAATCATTCATTCATGGTAGCTCATATGGCCTTAGATATTGCAACGTTATCAAATTTAATTTTTCTACTACGAGAGTGCTAACAAAGTTAGCTTCTTGGAACCCATTAATTTTCATGCTACATACTTTACCATTGACATAACATCTAGTATAAAGCACTTTACCACTTAAATAAATCAACAATGAGATGGCTTTTTTTGTTTTTTGAATTTTTACCACCAGAATTTTGTTCTCCTTTTTTTTCAACTTTCTCCCCTCCCCTTTTTTTTCTTTATTTAATCAACCAAAAACAAAATATAAATTTAAGGAAAAATAAATTAGCAATAAGAAATAAAAAAACAAAGGGATTGATAAACCAGACTTAGAGCCTAGCTCTAATACCAAATAATACGAATCTCACCTAAAAAAGTGAGACTCAAAGATCAATGTTTATCTCTTCACTAGGAATGTTCTAAATTAGGTTGTAAAGATAAAGAAGATTAGGACCATGACCAACTATCTATAATGGAATAGGAACCTTGGTATCGAATAATGGTATTTTTAGACGGCACATTCAAGAATAGGAGGAGATGTGAGTAATAAGTCCATGATGAATACCATAAGATTTCTCTTGATAATTTTGTTTAAAGTTCTAGGATGAATTAAAGAGAAAATCTCTCATTAAAATTATATTCAAAGTTGGTTGATTTTAATTAAAGCCTTAGGTAGGTATTTTATAGTCTCTAAAACCCTATCTAATAAAACTCTAAATTATTACTAGAAATTAAATATAAAATCTTATAAAATAATGTAAATATTATACCTATCAATTAAACTAAGAACCAAGGAAGGTAATTATTTACTAAATTTTTGGGCATTACTTGAAAGCAATTTTGGACATAATAAACTGCCAAATTTTGAAAATAATATATCTGCCCATATTTTCTCCCATTGAGTCCTCTTTGTAACAAAATTTGTTTGTCCCATTGATTCCTTTACCCCACGTTTGGTTGGAGGGAATGGAATGGAATCAGAATTGATTCCATCCATTTTGTGTGTTTGGTTGGACGGAATGAAGGGCGGAATGGAATCTGATTACTAAAAGAGAAGGAATCACAATTCCTTCTCCCACCTTTGGTAATCATTATTCCATTCCCATCTAAACTTTTTTTTCCAATTTTACCTTCACCTAAAATATAACCTTAAATTCAAATCCTAAATTCTCAAACCCAAAATTCCAAAACCTTAAACACTAAACCCAAAATTTCAAAACCCTAAATCCAAATCTTAAAATCCTAAAACCCTAAACCTCAAACCCTAAAAACATAAATCCCAAAACCCTAAACCCTAAAACATAAATCACAAAACCCTAAAACCCTAAACCCAAAATTCTAAAACCCTAAACTAGTTTTAGAAAAATAATAATTTTAACCCTAAACCTTAACCTACAAATATAACCCCAAATCCTAAATCCCGAAACCCTAAATCACACATCCCAAACCTCAAAACCCTAAACCCTATTTAGAAAAATAATAATTTTAATAATATATATTTTTTTAATTAAGTAATACTTATTTAGAAAAATAATGATTTCAGTAATGTATTTTGTCTGACGAAAAAATAGTGATTAAATGACATTATTTGAACTTTACAGCATGTAGGGGTATTAAGGTCATTTATAGCTTTTTTCATTCCATTCCAGTGGTAAACCAAAATCCACCTTACATTTCTTTTAAGAAACTCTAATCTAACAGATAAAATAAGATGCAAACATTGCCAAACAAAATACTACTTCAACTTACTTGGTCATCTTTCAATATCACACTTTGGTCTACCAAAGTCTTGTCCATCGAATCATCTATCACACTCCCATGTCCCTTTTACTTGGCATTCCATTTCAATTAATAAGACCATTGACAAACAATTTTGAAGTAAGATTGTAGCATGAATTCACACTATAATTACCATTTTTTTCCCCAATTTCCACTATAGCTCATATTTACCTTTCTTTATTCGGGTTTTTAGTACTTGAGGGACCTACCATAAACATGAATTAAGATTATTAACATTTGAGGAATCCCTATTCATTGTGATAAGATACCTTACAAACATAAAATAAAATTTTGGCTCAGTAATATGCTTCTCAACCACCCAAATTTCTTCCTAAATCTTGACCAAGCTTCTTTGCCACTACAAGGATTTTTAGGATGAGGACCACTGTCCTTGAAAGAAGATTTTATCCCGAATGTGAATTAGAAATAATCAAATTTGTCAATTTTTGTTCCAAAGTAGGGTCCTTGGAAAGTCTAGTTGGACAAAAAATAATCTTGACCAAGAAAACAATAGATTTAAGGACAAATATTTTTCTCCCTAAATAGTATAAATTTTTCCTTGAAAGCAATGGATAGCTTGTTCAAAAATATTTTTAGTAAAAATATTTGTCTTTAAAAATTAAAAAATTTATCCCAAAATTGTGTCCTTTATAATTATTTTCTAAGTAAAAAACATTTGTTCTAATTTGGAACATACATGTCTATAAAAGATATGGATTTTCTTGATAACATTTTTGGGACACATGTTTATTGTCCCTAACTAACAATTTAGGGAAAAAATTATTTAGATTGAGATGAATTTGTAACAATTATTTTTAGTCTTAACATATATTTGCAATCAAAATTCTAATCACTATTTGTCTCAAAAAATATATTACGAGAGAAAATATTAACAAAATTATAATAGAATATTGAATGCCAAGTTAAAAACGAATATGCATATTTCATTCGTATCGATAATTAATAAAATTATAAGTCTCGTAAGTCCATTAAGTTTTTGTTTGCATTCCCTTGTGGAAAATACATAATTTATTTGTTTTATTTAGTATTTTTCTTCCTCTGTATAAGGCGAGTGACTGATAGTCAGTATTATACACACTCTCTTAGATCGAAAAAATTTGTATGTGAGCATGTTTACACATACCATAGGGATTAGTTCTTGTAGTATGCATATTAGGTTACATTTTTTGTTTTATTATGCTGTTGTTTTCATACATATTTGTGGACAACACTTTGGTGTTTAAAAAAACAACTTTTATGAGCTAGCTACCCTATTTTGGGTATGAATATTACCTCACCTCCCTAGCTAGCAAATGAATGGTGAGTGGTCAGTAAAGAAGGATGCGAGCAGCCAATGAGGCACTCAAACAACCTAGATGTTTTTTTATAAATACCTCATATTTCATTTATTTTGTATAACTAGAAAACTTAGGGTAACACGATTAGTTTTGAAACTCCTTTTTCAAATATTGACAATTATTTTCTTCTTCTAAGTCACTAATACTTTGAGTATTTTTTATGTATTAATGATTCAAGATTGTGTGGACAAAAAATATTTTCAAGTGGAGTTAAGTAAAATTGGTTAAACACTCATAACTTAGATTTCATGTTAGGTACTTGTGCTTGGATAAAAACTACCTTTGAGATTTCACTTAATACAGATTGTTAATGACTCGTTATTCCACTAGGTGGTAGTGGGGTCATAGAGGAAAGTCAGATTCAGCATTGGATCATGGTAGCCATGGATGTAACAAGCAAAGTCAGTATAAGTGTAGTTAGGGATGGTATCTCAACTGATACAGGTATTTGCATTTATAATTCTATTGAGTTGTAAACTACTCTACTCATTAATGGATTGTTCTCTATCGAGTAGTTTCCATAATCAACCTAAAGATATTACCACATAGATAGGGTTTCTATGTGGGTTTACCTCATTATATTGTTGTGTTTGTATGATTTGCTATTTTGTTAGTACAATCAGTATTCCACCAATATATGTTACAAAATATGAGGATCTGATTATGATTGGAAAGAATTTCTTTCTATCTATCACATGCCTTCATTTTCCTACTATCATACTTTCTTGCTTTGCAATTCTTTCTAATTTATCTATTTGTGTAAAATTATTCTTTTTACTGACACGCTTAACTTCTCTCTGCCATACTTTTCTATTTATAAGTCGCCTTCTCTCTTTCTTTCTTCTTTATTGTCGGTATCATAGCTGATACACTCTTTTGGGATTAATCGCTCTTCTATTGACTTATTAAGTTCACTCTGGAGTTTGATAAGAGTCAAATTATTGCATTTTTGTTATGATTTAAATGTTGATATTAGTGTGAAAATTGTGTTTATTTGATTATTTAAACCAAAAATGTCATTTCATGGATATTTCGTGTTTAAAGTGCAATTTTAGGTAAAATCATGATTTTGGAGAAGTTTTGGACAAAGTACAATGATCGGGATTGAGTAAAAATAAAAAGAAAACAAAGTTTCAAAATTTAGAAATCCCTCCGCCAGCCAGAATATTCTCGCCGCCGGCAAAATTTTCACGGCAAAAATCTTCACGAGAGCATGGATTTTGGCAAATTCATCTCGCCGCCAACCAAAATAATCTCACCGCCGACCAAAATAATCTCGCCGCCGGCCAAGTAATCTCGCCACCAGCCAAGTAATCTCACCACCGACCAACATAATCTCGCCACTGGCCAAGTGATCTCACCGCCAGCGAGAATTAATGGAACAAAAACCATAACTTTTCTAGAAATCTCACCGCTGCGAGAATAATGTCGCTGCCGGCGAGTTTCATCCGAAAACACATTTTTTATGTTGTTTTGTTCCAAAATTTCCCCCAAAACCCTAGATCTATGTATACAATATGATGTAGAAAGAGACCACGGCAGAGAGAGCATATCTGAGTTATTTTTGGAGGATAAAAGGAAATTTTGGAGAGAAAGGTTGGAGAAGCTTGAAGGATCAACACCATTGTTGCTACCAAGTCTTCATATTCAAGAGTTTTTCATCTCTTCTCCTTATCTTTTATTTTCTGCATTTTATTCAGATTTATTATTCATGGATTCAATTGAGAATATGTTTTTTCTTATTTCTATTAAAAACTAATTCGTTTTTGCTAAGGCTATGATGTAGTTAAATCAAGAAAATCTGATTTCTTGTGTTATCGTTATATGAATTCATTGTTTTCAAGTTGAGTATTTATTTCCATACTTAATGCTTTTAAATTTATGATCAAGATTTAGATGATTGTTGCATTATATTGAGACCAAGAGGAGATGTGTAATGAATGCTTCTTGTGATAAATATCATATGTTGAATGCGAGTTTGACACCTAATGCATGATGTATGTGGTTATTCTAGAAATTCCATAAATCGTAATGTGCTTATTTGTGATTAAATCTTCATAGAAATATAGTTGGTTTTCATAGATAAGTAATTCTAATATAACTCGAGAGAGAGTATTAGATAAGTTTGGGTTTTTCAACCATCACTTTTAACATTGATTTTCATATAACATGACTTGAAATCGGATTGAATTGATTTAGTGAAATCAAATGCTTTAGCGTTTTTTATCATTTCTGAACAATATTAAATTTTGTTATTTACGTTAGTTTTAAGTTAATTTACTTCTTAAACAAATTCAAAAATTTGGTTTTCAAATAAAATTAGGATTAGTCAATTTTGGTACTAAGTAACGCCATTCCTTGTGGGTTCGATATCCATACTTTTGTACACTTTATTACTTGAACGATTCGTACACTTGCGAAATTACACATAAAGTTTTTGGCTCCGTTGCCGGGAAATGGTTTGATTTTATTAATATTGATACTACCTACTCTTAGTTTTAATTTGAAGTTAATTTGCATTATCATAAAAAAAAGGTAACTTTGTGTTGTTTTTGTGCTAGTTAATTTTCTAGTTGTAGGATTTTTGTATAAGACGTACAAGAAGCCTTAACCATTTTCCATTTGATCCGGACACTGATAGAACATATAGGTGTCTGAACCAAGAGAGAAGGCGTGCAACCTCACCTCCTAATAGACAATCAAGAAAAAGGTAACTAATGTTGCTGGAACTACTTCGGGTATAAGGAGGCCAACTGTTCAAGCAAATAACTTTGAGATAAAACCATCCTTTATCCAAATGGTTCAATAAAATCAATTTGGGGGAATGTCAAAGGATGATCCAAATGCACATATTGCTTACTTTTTGGAGGTGTGTGATCTTTACAAGATAAATGGTGTGTTTGAAGATGCTATAAGATTGAGGGTTTTTCCTTTTTCACTTCGGGATAAAGCCAAGGAGTGGCTAAACTCATTACCACCGGGATCAATTACAACATGGAATGAGTTGGTTCAGAAATTCTTGTCCAAGTTCTTTCCTCCTGCTAAGATGGCAAAATTGAGGAATGAAATCACATCTTTTACACAGTATGACCAAGAATCATTGTATGAAGCTTGGAAAAGATTCAAATAAATGTTAAGGAAGTGCTCACATCATGGTATACCAATTTGGCTGCAAGTCTCTACACAAAAAAATGAAAATGTGAACATATAAATAAAATAAAAAATTATTATATATATATTTTTTTATTTTTTTATTTTTAAATTGTCAAATTTTTTTTAATTAAGCATGGTAACTTTTCACCACCCCCAACCTAGAACTTACATTGTCCTTAATGTAACAGCTGTAAATTAAAGATAAAGAGAAAAGAGAAGAAAGATTACCTATTTCCTGAGAATGTGCAAGTAGTGCATGAAATTATGGCAGAAAAAAACAATCAGTGGCATTCAGAGCAGGTAATTGGAAAAAGACCAGCAGCAGTGCATGAAATTGATTCAGTGAGTGCTCAAAAAGCACTAAAATTACCATGATTTTATGCTCATTAATTGATTAAAAATATATATATATATATTTATATGTTTTATCATATATAAATTTGTCCTTTTCGGAATCAAGGGTATTTTTATTGTTTTTCGGGTATTTATGCTTAAAAACGCAATTTAAAGACTCAAAGAGGAATACTTGAAGCAATACATCACAAATATATTAATAAATAAATGGGGAAAGGTCAACAAATATGGAAAAATTGGAAAAAATGGGTCGAAAAGGTCAAAAATGTCAAAAAGGAGAAAATCACGCCCGGAGCACCCCACCCCGCGCGCGCCAGCGCCCAGCCGCGTGCCTTCCTCCAGTTCCGTGCGCGCCGCAGAGCGCTATCACTGCATTCCGCGCGCGCCTGTGCACGCCCAGCCTGCCCTCCGCGCGCGCCGACGCCATTTCGCCCCATTTTTCACGTGCAGCCGCCCCATGAGGTCATGCTGACATCATCAATGACCTCACCATGTGCACCACGCATTTTCACCATTTTTTCACCCACTTTTTCTCTCCATTCTCACCTATAAATACCCCCCTTCTCTTCACTTCATACCACACCTCAAAACACACTTCTCTCTTCTTTCTTTCTCTCCATTTCTTAGTTTTTAGTTTTTTTAGTTTTTCTTATGTTTTAGCTAGTTTTGCTTAGTTTTAGAGTTCTTCCCTCTTTGGGAAGAACTAGTTATGTTTTTGTAATTTATTAGCTTTTTGATTCAATAAATGGGATGTTTAGGATTTAATTTCTTTTTTAAAAGTTTGAATAATAAATTAAAAACTACATACATTCCTTCCTTAGATCGACCTTGGGAGTATACTTATCATTTTCTACGAAATGATTCATGCACTTGCGAGAGTTTTATAAATATAAAACCAAAGTATTGACAGAATCGGCTATGCCGGTTTTCGTTCATCAAATTTTTGGCGTCGTTGCCGGAGATGACTCCGTTGCGGGGATGGCATCAAAGTTTTTGGCAATCCCGATTCTGTTCATCAAGTTTTTGGCACCGTTGCCGGGGATGACTCCGTTGCGGGGATGGCATCAAGTGTTTGGCGTCGTTTCCGGGGAAGAAATAGCGTTTTTAATTTATTTATCAAAATTTTAAAAATATTTTTGTGTTGTAAATAATTGTGATTTTTTTTTATAAAAAAATAAAAAAAATAAAACATTTAATCAAATTTCAAATTTCATAAGAAATAATAAAAAAAAATTAAAAATATATAAAAAATTAAAAAACAATTGTAGCGTGAATAGTACAATAATTTAGAAATTTAAAATTTGAAGTAAAAAGTTTTTACCGTTAATGAATAGTAAAAATTAAAAAATTAAAAAAAAATGTTAGCCTGAATAGTAAAATAATTTAGAAATTTAAAATTTGAATTAAAAAAAAAGTTTTACCGTTCATTAATAGTAAAAAAAATTAAAAAAAAACATTTCAAAAATTTAAAGTTAAAAAATAAAACAAATAAAGAAATAAAAAAATAAAGAAAAAATAAAAAAAATAAAAAAAAATAAAAAAAAACCAAAATTTTATTTTTTTGAGTTTAATTTTTACTATTTTTTTATTTATTTTAAATAATAATTTTTTTTCTCTTACCTTTTTCAATTTTATTTTATTTTATTATTTTATTATTTTTCTTTCTTTAGCTATTTTTTTTCTTCTTGATTGTTATTTAACTTACTTAACTTAGTTTTTTTTACTAACTTAATTGACTTAGATTGTTTTTAACATTAACTTAAGTTTTTACTTAAATTTTCATTAACTTAATTAACTTTTTTTTACTTCACTTAATTTAATTAACTTTTTTTTCACTTAACTTAATTAACTTAGATTTTTTTTACTTAACTTAACTTAATTAACTTAGATTTTTTACTTCACTTAACTTAATTAACTTTTTTTTCACTTAACTTAATTAACTTAGATTTTTTTACTTCACTTAACTTAATTAACTTTTTTTTTACTAACTTAATTTACTTAGATTTTTTTTAACTTAACTTAATTAACTTAGATTTTTTTTAATTCACTTAACTTAATTAACCTTTTCTTTAAACTTAATTAACTTAGATTTTCATTAACTTAAATTTTTATTTAACTTAACTTAATAACATGAAAAGTAAAGATCTAAGGGAGTTCTATCTAGGAGACTAGTTCTTGGAAGCCTTTGTGCCACTAGTCTTTCTTGGGAACGTTGTTCTGTCTAGGAGGATGGATTTTAAGGAGCCTTTACACCACCATTCTTTCCAGGGAGCACTCTTCGTTAATACTGATTTTTTTTCTTTAAAAAAAACAAAAAAAAACAAAAATTTCTAAACTATCTCCAAAATTTTAAAGTTTTAATTACAATTTAAGGAGTTAGTTGCTTTGTTTGATCTAGGTACAATTGTGTTTTAATGACTTAATTATTTGATTTGCACCTAGATGTGGGTTATCTAAAACTGTAAGTATGCCTCTAGTTTTAAGTACAAAAATAAATTTGAAAATCAATAGGGCATTACTGAAAAAGTATAGGTAGACAACATTGTCTTACTTGTAGGTTTGATTAACTCAATGATGAGGGGACATTGAGTTTACTTAAAATGCAATCCCCAAGTTACGTCTTGCTAAGACGTTAAACTAAGCGTTGGATGGGAGGCAACCCATCATTTTAGGTAATTTTGTTTTATTTCTTTTATTTACTTAATTATTTCATTTTAATTACATGTGAATAATTTTTAAATTCTTAAAACTAAAAATATTTGTTGAGATGTTAGAAGTTCACAGCGATTTGTTTGTATACACTTTAATGATGAATATGATGGATGCACCTGCATTTTCCATTACTACTTGCACATTCTCAGGAAATAGGTAATTTTTCTTCTCTTTTCTCTTTATCTTTAATTTACAACTGTTACATTGAGGACAATGTAAGTTCTAGGTTGGGGGTGGTGAAAAGTTACCATGCTTAATTAAAAAAAATTTGACAATTTAAAAATAAAAAAATAAAAAAATAAAAAATATATATATATATATAATAATTTTTTATTTTATTTATATGTTCACATTTTCATTTTTTTGTGTGTTTGGTTTTATTTCTATTTTGTGTGATTTAGTAATTTTTGGAATAAAAAAAAACTTTTCTCACAAAAATTTATCATTTCTTTAAATCAAATTTAAGTAAATAGTTAAGTCTTTTGTATTGTTAGATTAATTTTTGAAAACATATCATGAAATATTTTGTAATTATTTTTTTGATAATTAGTTAGTTTTTGTCATAACTAGTATTTCTTGATAAGATGTAGAAATTATATTAAACCCAAAATCGGTGTTTATGAATTTTTTTAGTAGATACTACCTTTGTGAGATATAATTTGAGCCTAATTTCCTTTATTCAGAGTGAAATATATATTTTTTCTACTCCAAACACATTTCTTATTTCTTCAAATTTTTAGATGATCTCTATAGGTATTAGCATTGAATGTATGAATTTTTTCTATCTTAATAGAGTATCGTATACTTTTTTATTATTATTTTTGCTTAGATTAAATGATTTGAGTAGAAATTGATAGTATATGCTTATATCTCGTTCATGCATGACTGCTACAAAACAAAAAGACATATCTGGGGTTACCTAAACCAAGATCAAACAGAAAAGCCACAAAATTAACCACTCACCAAAATCCAAAAAAATGTACAATCTGTACATGAGTTGACTCTCTAAAAAATACACATATTGAAAAATATCTACAGAAAAAAAAATAGAGAGATAAAAAATAGTATCATCTATATACTATGACCCACGTTGCCTACAAAGTTGTGAGTAAAGATTAATTACAAAAGAAAGATATAGGAAATAATTCCCTAAAAAGTCATTGCACTCTCTTCATTTGTAAAAGGCATATATCTTGAAATTCTTTCTTAATGAGTTTGATTTATGCATGAAAATAATTTTTATATATGATATCTTTATAATTTATACATTTGATTCCTTTCATGAGATCAATGTTAAAATAACACTTTGAGCCTTTATTCTTTATACATATGCGAACATATTAGTTCATTTCTATACATCAACTCTTTCGCATATAAAATAGTATGAGTGTTTGAACCCATAGGATTCAGTGTTTCGAGAGTATTGACTTGTGAGGAATAGAGTCGAAGTGAATTCTAATTCATGACACTGAAATTGGGTGAAATTAAATTGATACATTTTTGACATGAAATATGAAAATGATTTTCGACTAATTATTATAATAAATCATGATTGTTTGAAGAGATTAAAATAACTTATGCTTGAGATTTTAATTATGATCTTAAAGGAGATTAAAAAGTATGAGACATTTTTGTGATATGTTGTTAATTTGTGATTTTGTTGTAAATTTAATTTTTAATTTGTTTGTTTTTATTGTTTCTTTTGATTTTTACATTTAGTTCAATGTTTGTGGGTATCATTACTGAAAAAACCCTCACGAGACTCAAACTCGTCCACTAGGGCAACCTAGGGGTTTAAAGGCTTGTTGCATAGGCTAAATGCAACCGTGTCAATCCACGGAAGTGATTTAGGATAGTTTAATTTTTAGTTTTTATCGCTTCTCTTGCTAAGGGACTAGCAAGAAACTGGTTGGGGGTTGTGATGAGTGCTCAAAAAGCACTAACATTACCATGATATTATGCTCATTAATTGATTAAAAATATATATATTTATATGTTTTATCATATATAAATTTGTCTTTTTCGGAATCACGGGTATTTTTATTGTTTTTCAGGTATTTTGGCTTTAAAACACAATTTAAAGACTCAAAGAGGAATACTTGAAGCAATACATCAAAAATATATTAATAAAAAAATAGGGAAAGGTCAACAAATATGGAAAAATTGGACAAAATGGTTCGAAAAGGTCAAAAATGTCAAAAAGGAGAAAATCGCGCCCGGAGCAGCCCACCCCGCGCGCAGCACGGTGCCCATCCGTGCGCAGATGCGCACGCCTTCCTCCAGTTCCGCGCGCGCCGCAGCGCACTGTCACTGTTCACGTGCGCGCGCGCACGCGCTGCTGCTGCATTCCGCGCGCGCCTATGCACGCCCAGCCTGCCCTCCACGCGCGCCTATGCCATTTCGCCCCATTTTTCACATGCAGCTGCCCCATGACATCATGCTGACGTCATCAATGACCTCACCATGTGCACTACGCATTTTCACCATTTTTTTAACATTTTTTCACCCACGTTTTTCTCCATCCTCACCTATAAATACCCCCCTTCTCTTCACTTCATACCACACCTCAAAACACACTTCTCTCTTCTTTCTTTCTCTCCATTTCTTAGTTTTTAGTTTTTTTAGTTTTTCTTATGTTTTAGCTAGTTTTGCTTAGTTTTAGATTTCTTCCCTCTTTGGGAAGAACTAGTTATGTTTTTGTAATTTATTAGCTTTTTGATTCATTAAATGGGAGTGCAAATTCCGTTTGGAGGTTTTCTAGCAACGGGAATAGCGTCGAAGTTCTGTAAGGATTTTATTTTCTTTACCGTTATTTTTATGCTTTATTCTTACATGTTATATTTAATTTGTCTGTAATTAAATTTAACTGTGCTAGCTGTTTATAATTATGATGTAATAATAACGTTGTTATGCTTGCGAAATATGAAATAGGTGAAAATTTCTAAAATGAATTGATTTTATTTTTATTCAAGATTTTATATTAAGGATGTTAGAGAGAAATATATTATTTTTCATTACAAACTTAAATCTGAAAATTAGATTTTAAGGTTTAGTTATCCTATTCGATTTAGAGTAGTGCTCTTTTGTTTGTTGGTACAATCGCCCGGTAGTTAGAGTGAAGCTCTATTTCAAAAGTTTTTATAAGAATTATTATCTGAAAATGTATTGACAACATGTTTTCAGTAGTGGTTTTAAACCTTGAAAGTTAGTACTCGGATAACTAAATTCTTAGGTTTAATTTGGACACCTTGAATAAAGTTTAAACTGTCTAACCTCACCAAAGGTGGCATTTAAATGGTTCATTTTCAATCTCTTAGAACAAGGAATTAATTTAATTAACCAAATTAGTTATCAACCCCACCCATAGGTGTTAATTGATTTGTTTAGTTAACAAAGAATATCTAACCCCACCAAAGGTGGTATTCATACAAAAAGGGAGAATCAATAAATATCAATTCATATCTTTAATAACCTAAATAATACGAGCAAGCATAATTAACTTAGTTATTATATCCATAAATACTCCACTATTTATAAAAGATAAAATTTGCATGAATGTTTATTGAATCTATGTTTAATTTTCTGTAATTAGATTAAAAACACAAAAACCTCAAAATATCGTGACAGGATGTTTAGGATTTAATTTCGTTTTTAAAAGTTTGAATAATAAATTAAAAACCACATACATTCCTTCCTTAGATCGACCTTGGGAGTATACTTATCATTTTCTACGAAATGAGTCGTGCACTTGCGAGAGTTTTATAAATATAAAACCAAAGTATTGGCAGAATCGGCTATGCCGGTTTTCGTTCATCAAGTTTTTGGCGTCGTTGCCGGGGATGACTCCGTTGCGGGGATGGCATCAAAGTTTTTGGCAATCCCGATTCTGTTCATCACTGCCCTTTCAAGAAATATGGATTCTTTGTCATCCAAATTCGAATCCAAACCAACTGCACAATGTGATTTATGTGGTGGAAATCATGCTAGTATCGAGTACCAAGCTGGAAATCCATTTGCTTCACCAAATGCTGAGCAAGCAAATTATGTTTCAAATTTCCCAAAACCTCAACATAACCCATATTTGAACACCTACAATCCAGATTGGAGAAATCATCCAAATTTTTCATGGGGAAATAACCAAGGGAGATTCAAACCATCATCATCTTCCTAGAAACCCCAAGAGAAGAAACAAACAAATTTGGAAGGAATTTTGGGAAAGTTCATTGAGGAGACAAGAACAAATTTTAGAAATCAAGAGGCAATCAACAGGGACATCCAAAACCAATTGTGGCAGCTTTCAAAGAAGATTGCAGAAAGGTCTCAAGGATCATTGCCTAGTGATACAATAAATCCCAAAGAGCATGTAAAGGCTATCACGTTGAGAAGCAGTAAAGAACTTGAATGGCATGGGAAATTGGAGAAAAAGATGGAAGAATCTAAAGAAAGCCATCAACATCCCAAGAAGTTCAACCTTCCCCAAATGCGAAATATGAGCCTCCTTTCCCATATCCTCAAAGATTGAATAAGAAAAAGCTTGATAATCAATTTGATAAATTTGTGGATATTTTTAAGAAATTGCATATTAACATTCCTTTTGCAAAGATGTTGGAACAAATGCCCAAGTATGCAAAATTCATGAAAGAAATTCTATCAAAGAAGAGGAAGCTAGGAGATTATGAAACTGTCATGCTAAATGAGGAGTGCAGTGCAGTTATTCAAAGAAAACTGCCACAAAATTGAAAGACCCAGGGAGTTTTACTACACCTTGTACTATAAGAAGTTGCAATTTTGATAAAGTCCTATGTGATTTAGGAGCAAGCATTAATTTGATGCCACTTTCTATTTTCGGGAAACTAGGCCTGGGAGAAGTGAAGCCCACTTCAATCTCTCTACAATTAGCGGATCGATCGGTGAAATATCCTCGAGGGGTAATTGAGGATGTTTTAATTAAAGTTGACAAATTTATTTTCCCTGTAGATTTCGTGGTGCTTGACATGGAGGAAGATAGAGAGGTACCGTTGATATTGGGGAGACCGTTCCTTGCAACCAGAAGAACATTGATTGATATTCAGCAAGGAAAGCTCATTCTACGGGTGCAAGATGAACAAGTGACTTTTGATGTTTTTGAAGCAATGAAATTTCCAAGTGAGGTACATTTTTGTTTTCAAATTAACACTCTTGACATGTTAATCTCGGAAACTTTTGAGGAGAGAACTCCATTGCTACTACTAGAAGCTTGCCTTGTGAAATCCGCAACAAATGCGATGGATGAAATGAGGAATGATGATTATGAGAATGCCCGAATATACAAGGACAAGACAAAGGTTTGGCATGATAAGCACATTTTGAGGCGAAACTTTGAGGTGGAACAGAAAGTGCTGCTTTATAATTCCCGTCTCAGACTTTTTCCAGGAAAGCTAAAATCTCATTGGTCAGAACCTTTTCTAGTAACCAAGGTGTTTCCTTATGGAACAATTGAGATCAGTCATGAAACAAAAGGAACTTTCAAGGTAAATGGACAACGATTGAAGCCATATTTTGATGGAGAATTCAGCAAGCAGAAAGAATGACAGAAAGTCTAGCTAATGACTATAACTTAAAGCGCTTAATGGGAGGCAACCCATCAGATTTTTTTTCTCATCTTTTATATCATGTTATTTTAGCAATTTTAAATTTTAAATTTTAGCTTAAATTTTAATTTTTGGTAAATTATTAGTTAGATTTTAAATTCTGCACTTCATTTTATGATAATTTTATTTTTAATTAAATTTGCTTATTTTATTTGTCTTGTAGGTAAAAACAATGCGACAATGAATGAATTTCTTTTATTGTTAACCCCTTGATTTAACAAATTATTGTGACTGTGATGGTGCACCTAACTCTTTTTCTCTTCGTGATAATGATAGCCATTTGCAGTTTTTCTTTCTTACATTGAGGACAATGTAAGGTTTTGGTTGGGGGTGCGGTAAACGGTAAATCTTTTCTTCGCTTCATTTTTAGTAGTTTTTTTTAGTAGTTTTTTTTGTGTGTTTAATTTTGATATTCCATTTATTTTTCTGCATTTTGATTAAATTTCTTTTATTTCTTTTATTTCTTTATTGTCTTTTTTTTTATTTCTTTTATTTTTTCTCATTTTCATTTTACTTGTTTTAATTTGCACGTTGATGATAATAATGTGATTGTGATAACAAGTAGCTTTTAGAAAACATTAAATTTTGCTTCGGTTTAAAGATAATTTCAAATGTTGATTTTACCAAGTTGGCGACTCTTTTGATATGTGGTATGATTTGGTTGATTAGTCTAAATGCTTAGAGAAGTCTTATGTGCGAATTTTTATGGACATTTTTGTGATCTCAACAAACTCTAGAATTCATTTGAAAACCTCTTGAGGCGAAATAATTTGGAATTACACTTTTTAGGATATGATATAGGCCATTTTTGGATCAATTGTGCTATTTTAAGACTACCTTGTTATCTTTATATCACTAGTTACCTCTTTGAGCCTATTTAAATATATTGTTAGCCTTATTTTTCTTTCTTTTTTCCTTCTATAACCTACCTTTTATTTAGCCAATATATATATATATATATATATATATATTTAATTCCTACCTTATTTGTTAAGAGCACTTAATTTTGAACACAAACTTTTCAAGAGCAATTGGAGTAAGGATGGAATAAAAAAAATAAAACATCTTCCACATATATTGGAAGAAATTGGTTGGGGGTTGTGTTTAAAAAAAAGAAAAGGAAAGAAAAAAAAGGGCCTTCACACTCTAGTAAATAAAAGAGTGTTAGTGATGGATGTACTGAGGTGAAAGATTGAGGAAGAATTTTGTCTATCTTTGGGAAAATGGGTTATGATCGGAAGAAAAAATTTAGGTTAAATGGTGTTACTCTTTTACTTAATTGGTTGTGTTTAATCTAATAAGTGCTATTATTTATATTTTGACACTTCCCGTTCTTTCTTAACCAAATACCTAAGCCTAACATTACAAGCCTCATAAAGTCCTATTGATCCGAAGTGGTGTATTTTCCTTCATTAGTGGAGAGAGTTTTGAAGAGTGAGCCTATGGAGTTTGAGATTTCACCTTTTTGTTTGTGGATGTTATGCATAATATTATCCAGGCATTATGGCAATTGGTTTGTGGTTTGATGGATGTTTAAGAGTTAATAACAAAAGTGAAATTGGCATTTGAGATTTTTTAAAGCTTAGGTGACATTTAATTATTCTATGTGTTGTGTGTTATTTACAATTTTTGAGACATATATGCAAAATAATTGTTGTGTGATTTTATTGTTTTGAGTTAGAATAGCTATAGGTAAGAAGTTTGTGGGTATCATCACTGGAAGCCCTCACGAGACTACAACTCGCCCTACTAGGGCCGCTTAGGGGTTTAAAGGCTTATTGCATACGCTTAATGTAATTTTGTAAATAGAATAAATTTTCTTTGAATTTTTCTCTTAATGTCTCCTTTGAATTTATTAAATAGATCACTTTTCTTACTAGAGACTAGCAAGAAGCTGGTTGGGGGTTTTTGATAAGAGTCAAATTATTGCATTTTTGTTATGATTTAAATGTTGATGTTAGTTTGAAAATTGTGTTTATTTGATTATTTAATCCACAAATGTCATTTCACGGGTATTTCGTGTTTAAAGTACAATTTCAGATAAAATCATGATTTTGGAGAAGTTTTGGACAAAGTACAATGATCGGGATTGAGTGAAAATAAAAAGAAAACAAAGTTTCAAAATTTAGAAATCCCGCCGCTGGCCAGAATATTCTTGCCGCCGGTTGAAATTCTCACAGCAAAAATCTTCCCAAGAGCACGGATTTTGGCAAATTCATCTCACCGTCGGCCAAAATAATCTCGCCGTCGGCGAGTTTCGTCCGAAAACACATTTTTTATGTTGTTTTGTACCAAAATTACCCCTAAAACCCTAGATCTATATATACAATATGATGGAGAAAGAGGCCACGGCAGAGAGAGCAGATCTGAGTTATTTTTGGAGGAGAAAAGGAAATTTTGGAGAGAAAGGTTGGAGAAGCTTGAAGGATCATCACCATTGTTGCTACCAAGTCTTCATCTTCAAGAGTTTTTCATCTCTTCTCCTTAGCTTTTATTTTCTGCATTTTATTAAGATTTATTATTCATGGATTCAATTGAGAATATGTTTGTTCTTATTTCTATTCTGATTTCTTGTGTTATCGTTATATGAATTCATTGTTTTCAAGTTGAGTATTTATTTCCATGCTTAATGCTTTTAAATTTCTGATCAAGATTTAGATGATTTGTTGCATTATATTGAGACCGAGAGGAGATGTGTAATGAATGCTTCTTGTGATAAATATCGTATGTTGAATGCGAGTTTGACACCTAATGCATGATGTATGTGGTTATTCTAGAAATTCCATAAATCGTAATGTGCTTATTTGTGATTAAATCTTCATAGAAATATAGTTGGTTTTCATAGATAAGTAATTCTAATATAACTCGAGAGAGATTATTAGATAAGTTTGGGTTTTTCAACCATCACTTTTAACTTTGATTTTCATATAACATGACTTGAAATCGGATTGAATTGATTTAGCGAAATCAAATGCCTTAGCATTTTTAATCATTTGTGAACAACATTAAATTTTGTTATTTGTGTTAGTTTTAAATTAATTTACTTCTTAAACAAATTCAAAATTTAAGTTTTCAAATAAAATTAAGATTAGTCAATTTCGGTACTTAGTAACGCCATTCCTTGTGGGTTCAATATCCATACTTTTGTACACTTTATTACTTGAATGATTCGTACACTTGCGAAATTACTCATCAGAGTTGATTCATTTAACTCCTTCTTTGTCACACATTCACTCTATAAATGAATTCTTAAGAATGGGGAAACATGGGTATACCCCTTTGTTCAAAAGGTATAACTATGCCTATTGAAGGTCCTAGATAGGGGATTTATTATGGTCACTTGGAGACTGCATATTGATAATACAAAATGAGCGAGTTTTTGATGCTATTACTAGTTCCTTGAGAACAGTGTAAAAACTTGTACAAATTTTGTATATTTTTAAATAGCTTAAAAGTACTTGAATCACTTGTAGAAAATGATAAGTATATTTCAAAGGCCGGTCTAAAGAAAATTCATATAGTTTTTGATTAATTCAATAAATTCTTAAAACAAAAATTAAACTTAAACATTCTACCACAAAGTTTGGGCTTTCAAAGATCCAATCTGATGACAAAAATGTAAAGATAGATTCAACAAATAATTGGAAAATAAAAGGTTACATTGAGTGGAGAATTTATGGGATATATTAGGTAGTTAGTCATGCTTGATTAATATTAATTAAGTTATTAAAAATAGATTCCCACCTGTTAGTTTTATTGATCTAATGGTCCAGATCACACCTGAGTTATATTTAAGCCCCTAATCACTCCATAAACCCTAAGGGGCTGTCATTAGCATAATTTTGGTAAGTTTTTGAAGCTAAAAAGAGAAAATAAAATACACAAAAATTCAAGAGGGGATGAAATTTTGGTGGAGATTCAAGAGAGGATTAACACTACAATTCAAGAGATTGATTGTATTTCTTCTTCTACTCTTTTCTTTATCAATTTTTATGTTTTCCTTTATGAAAATATGAATTGTATGAACACAATTATGTGTAGTTAATTTATTAATTTAGGGATCTTATGAACCCAATTTTCACCATGTGATGATCTAATATTTTACCCCAATTATAATTTTAATTTAATTATATTATTTAATTTGATTTGTATGCTATTAATTATTTGGCCAACAATTTATTTATAGAGTCAATTACATAGATTTGGGAGAATTATTTAATTGTTTGTCTTAATTAAATAAAATGTTTAGTTTCTAGATATAGATGTATGATTTTCGTTTTTGTGTAATCCATAATTGATGAGCTGAATAAATAGTATACAATTTAATTGGCATGAGAGTGTGATTAAATTAATTACTTGGTGTGTAGTTTACTTGAGAAAGGAATACATGTTAGGTTAGATTCAATTGATCATGTAATTAATTGATAATTATATTGGGAGAATTTTAGTGATTCACATGTTTAGAAAATTGGGGGATTAAGTATTCCTAAAAAGTTTCTCATATATCTTCTTAGTTACAAAATCTGATTTAATTAATTATTGTTATTTACTTTTAGTTATTTTAATTTTACTCCCTTAAAATATAAAAAAAATTGATTTTTATTTTTTTAGTTTAAAAATTTAGTTTCTAATAAAATAATCTCTGTGGGAACGATATTTTCTTATTATACACTTCGTGTGTAGAGATCAAGTTTTTGGCGCCATTGTTGGGGATTATAAATATTAGAAATTAATAATTTTTTTACTATTTTTTATTTTAGTTATTTTTCTTTACTTTAATTTTAATTTACTTTTTTTACTGACTTATTTATTTATTTATTTATTTATTTTAGTTAATTTATTTTATTTTATTTATTTTATTTATATTTTTTTATCCTTAATTTGTTTATTTATTTATTTATTTTATTTTTAATTATTATTTATTATTTGTTTTTAATTTAGACACATCCTTTAGTGCTATTAGAATCATAGAGTAGAAAATGGGTAATGATAATTATCAATGTTTAATGGACAGAATGATAGCCGCAAGAAGAGTAGGTGGAATGCAGGAGGTAAATGATATCATGGTACTTACAACTTAAGTGTCATCTTTGGTAAATCTTTTGAAGGTTCAAAACTCATCAGCGAGTATAAACCAGGTCCAAGATTCAAGGGTTTTGTGTGTGTTTTGTGATGGACCCCATTTGTTTGATAATTATCCAGGTAATCATGAATTAGTATTTTATGTGGGTAATGTGAATCAAAACAATAATCTATACTCAAATACATATAACCTAAAATGGAGACAATATTCAAATTTCTCTTGGAATAACAACAATCAAGGTCGTAATCAAGTTGATCATCAATCATTTCCACCACCTAGTTTCCAACAACCACAACAATTACAAGCCTAATAAAGGAAGCCACTTACTGAAGACAATACAAATGACTTAATAGGGATGATGAAAGACTTCATCCAATCATTTAATACAAAAGTGTCAACTCAAGAGGCTTCAATTCCAAATTTGGAAAACCAAATGGGGCAACTTACTCAAGCTATAAGTTAGAGACCTCAAGGTAACCTACAAAGTGACACAATTGTAAAACCAAGAAGAGAATTTAAGGACCATTGCAATGCCATAAACTTGAGGAGTGGAAAAACTTTAAAGGAGGAATATGGGACCCAAAAGGGTAAGGAGGAACTAGAAACTAAAAAGGATGAAGATGAATTAGAGGATAAAGTGTAATGGAAAGGAAATAATTCAGCCAAAAAAGATCAACCTCTACAAACCCACTATTCCTTTCCCTTAAAGACTACAAAAGAAAAAGTCAGATATGTAGTCTTTAAAATTCGTAGAAGTCTTCAAGAAATTGCACATAAACATATAATTTGCAGATGAACTTAAACAAATGGCTTCTTATGCCAAATTTCTGAAGGACATCTTGTCTAAGAAAAGAAGGCTTGGAGATAATGAAATAATAACCTTAACTAAAGGTTGTAGTGCCATCCTTGCTAGAAAACTACCCCAAAAGTTGAAAGATCTAGGTAGTTTTGACATTCCTTGCACAATTGGGAACATCCATTTTGGGAAAGTACTATGTGACTAATTTTCAAGCATTAAACTTATGCCATTGTCAATCTTCAAGAGATTGGGGGTTGGTAAAGCTAAACATACTTTAGTAACATTACAAATAGTAGATAAATCAATTAAGAGACCTTGGGGTGTGGTACAAGATGTTCTTGTAAAAGTAGAAAAATTCATCTTTCCGGTAGACTTAATTTTGCTAGACATGGAGGAGGACCGTGACGTTCCTATCATACTTTTCTGTCCATTCTTAACAACCGGAAGAGCACTCATTGATGTACAAAAAGGTGAACTTACAATGAGACTGCAAGATGAACAAATAATGTTTAAAGTTTTTCAAGCATCTGAATCGCCAGACATTGATAGTGCTAATGAATGCTTAAGGATAAATGTTACTGAATGTGGGGAAAAATTAAAATGATTTGTTAGGTCACACACACTTATGACTGTTACACATGATACTACAAACAAGGACATAAACCCACCAGAAAATAACTCAACCTATTTTAGCTTTCAAAGTATGGAATCAAAGGTTAATATTGTGGATTGTGTTAACTTTTTGGATGGCGTGCCTCTTATGTATGTATGAAAGGTGATTATGGAAAATTTTGAGATAGGATCTAAGCTCAAACCATCAATTGAAGAGCCACCAAGTTTAGACCCCACACTTTTACCCTCATATCCCCAATATGTATGAAAGTGAAAGAGTCCAATAGAGAGGTGAACAAGCTGTTAGAAATACATAAATTGGAGTGCTTATAAGAATGCCAAAAAATTCAAAAAGAAAACAAAAATACGGCATGAGAAGAGAATTGAGTACCGTGTTTATGAGCTAGAACATAAAGTATTATTGAAAAAATCAAGAATCAAACTATTTCCATGAAAACTCAAAAGTAAATGGACACAAAGGGATGTGCCTTAGGACTTGATATGACCGTCTAGTCAAGGATGTTAAACTTGACGCTGGTTCAGAAGCAACACAACTTTTTTTCACTTATATTTTCATTGTTTTTGTTTTGTAGGTGAATAAATATGGAGAGTAATGGCATAACAAGAATGAGCATTTTAGCGACATATGTGGTGTGCCATGGTTAAAGGAGTTTTCTTTTCTTTTGCCTTTTCATATTTATATGTGCACATTGGGGACAATGTGTAATTTAAGTTTGGGGAAGGAAACTTTATTATGTACATTAGTATTTACTAAGCATTTTAAATTTTTAAGGAATTGTTTTTAATTCTTAGGATGTTTTTAATCGTGATTTGGGTAGAAATTGATAAATATATGGAAACTAAATGCAAGCATGGTTGATATGAAACATATGAACTCGATGATAAAATTTGTTGTCATGACTAAGATAAGGAATGAAACATATTTGTTAAGATACTTAAATTAATCAAGTGATCTGCATGTTAGTTTTGATTAAATTGAGTCGAATTCTTATACACATGTTCATGATTGATTTTAGTGTTCTTATTGAGAGAAAATTTGTAGTAGTTTATGCGAGTTGATGAGATCTACCAAGTTTTAGAATCTATTTGATCATCCCTTGAGGCGAAATCCTAAATAGTATTTAGCAAGGGAAAATGATTTAAGCCTTATTTAGATCGATTGAGCTTTTTCAGCTAACAACTGTTAATATCTATAGTCACCCATTTGAGCCTAACAAAGAACCATTCGTATCTTTAAGCCACATTTTATGTCTAACTACTAAGCATTACCTTTATCCTTGCACCTTGAAAAGAAAAAAAATGCAATCATGTGTAATGCAATAGAAGAAGGTGAAATGTAATGCATCCTAAAAAAAGAAGTAAAACTCACAACACAATTATCCCTCTAAAGAAAAAGAAAATAGAATTGAAAATAAGTTTGAGGATATTGTGAAGTTAAAAAAAAGACGTGGAATAAAAGAATATGAAAAGAATGCCAAAAGAGGGTGCACTAAAATATCAAGTAAAAGCTTAGTTGTAGTTAAAATATGTGAGATGAACAAAAAGAAAGCTAAGGTATGGAATGAGCCTAAATATCTTCATTTATCGACCCCTGCCTAAGCCTTACAATACAACCATGTAAATTCCTTATTGTTCTTGAGCTAAGTGAATATTTATATTAGTGGAGAGGGATGTGAAAAATAGACTTATGAGACTTGTTATAAGATTGAATTGATTAGCATGCTCATATAGATCGATTTCATAAGTGCATTGGATGATATCATGTGTAGCACACACACACAAATCAATTTTTCAAAAACCTTGCATATCTTTGTATTGATGGAACATTGATTAATGAATATATGAGCCTTTTTATCATAAGATTGTATGACTTTTGAGAGGGATAGTTTTCATAAAATATGCATGTACTAATATAAGTATATTTATGAATATACTACCTTTGTTATTTTATTTAGTTATACTTGGCTTTACTTGAGGACAAGCAAAGAGTCATGTTTAGGGGTGTGATGACTCCATGAAAGTAGAGTCATTAGTGCATTGTTTTACTTAATATTTACTTGTTTTATTCAATAAATAGTATTTTTGGGGTCAAGAATATTAAAATATAAACATTTTAGTGAAAAAGGGTGAAAATATAATTTTTATAAATTTTTGGGATTTTTCTAGAACTTTTATGGATTTTTCATGTATTTTTAACGTAGGGTCAATCAGGAGCTACCACATGACATGTCAAGCAAGCAAAGGAGCTTACTAGACAAGCCATGTAGATTCCACATAATTAGGGATATCAAATCATGTTACACTGCGTGTAAGGAGGATGAACCGCGTCACATATTAACTCAACATTCAATCTGAGTTCAAAGATTGGTCAAACCGCACTGCCACATGTTTCCATGCAATTGCTCCCCACATTCCACCCGTGCGCTACACCATCCATTTTCACGAATTAAGTTACGTCACATGGTGTTGACTCTGACTGGTCTCCCCTGCCACGCATCGCATTATGATTTTCCCAATGAATTCTGTGTGCCACGTGTCATACTATGATTGGCTAATGTTATCAATTTTGCTGATCTGATGGTCTAGATCATACCTGAGCTATATTTAAGCCCCTAATCATTCCATAAACCCTAAGGGGCCTTCATTAGTATAATTTTGGTCAGATTTTGGAGCTAAAAAGAGAGAAAAATACAAAAAAAAAATCAAGAGGGGATACAATTTTGGTGGAGATTTAAGAGAGGATTAACACTACAATTCAAAAGATTGATTGTATTTTTTTCTTCTACTCTTTTCTTTATCAATTTTTATGCCTTCCTTTATGAAAAATATGAACTGTATGAACATAATTATGTGTAGTTAATTTATTAATTTAGGAATCTTATTAACCGAATTTTCACCATATGAACCGAATTTTCACCATATGATGATCTAACATTTTACCCCAATTATAATTATAATTATAATTTAATTATATTATTTAATCTTATTTGTATGCTATTAATTGTTTGGCCAACAATTTATCTATAGAGGCAATTAAATAGATTTGATAGAATTATTTAATTGTTTGTCTTGATTAAATAACATGTTTAGTTTCTAGGTAGAGATGTATGATTTTGTTTTTTATGTGATCCATAATTGATGAGCTGAATAAATAGTATACAATTTAATTGGCATGAGAGTGTGATTAAATTAATTACTTGGTGTGTAGTTTACTTGAGAAAGGAATACATGTTATGTTAGATTCAATTGATCATGTAATTAATTGATAATTATATTGGGAGGATTTTAGTGATTCACATGTTTAGAAAATTGGGGGATTAAGTATGCTAGAAATTTTCTCATATATCTTCTTAGTTACCAAATCTGATTTAATTAATTATTGTTATTGTTATTTTAATTATTTTAATTTTGCTCCCTTAAAATATAAAAACAAAACAAAATTTATTTTTATTTTTTTAGTTTTAAAAATTAGTTTCTAATAAAATAATCTATGTGGGAACGATCTTTTCTTATCATTATATTACTTGTTGCGATACTTATACATATGTATTCATTGCATACACTTCATGTGTGGCGATCAATTTCATCATTGCTTGTAGATATTTCATGGATCCTAAGGTGCTAGAGATTGTAGATCCAAATGATCCATTGAGGAATTTCAAAAGAAGAGATTGGGCTAATATATCTGACACTCCATTTAATCTAGATGATAGAATACATGTTCAATTCGATGTAACTGGTAATCCATTAGAAGAAAATGACCAACAATTGAAATGTTCTATTGGTGGACTTGTGAAGTCAAGTATACCAATCAATATAATTGATTGGAGTAAAGTTGAAGATGTTGAAAAGTACAAGATATGGAAAACCATGTATGTAAGTCTCTTTTGTTTTATAATTAATTACATATTATATCCTTTTTGTATTATATCTTCTCTAAAATTTGTTTTTTTATAGAATTGTTTTAAAGTCCCCAATAATTAAATGAATAAGTGCTACAAATACAAATAAGGCATTGAAGGAATACAAAACTTCCAAATTGGCCAAAAATTATGTGTTTTCGTACTTGGAACCACTTAATGAAGAAGAACTATATAAAATCCCTAAAGATCACCCCTGGATAGAATCTTAAGTATGGAAAGACTTTGTAGATGATAGACGCACGAATGAATTTCAAATCATTAGGAAGAACATCAAAATATACAAATGTATAATATTTTTCCTAAACGTACTGAGAAGTCGTCAAATCCTCAAGTTAGACAAAGAATGGTAATATTAAGTTGTTAATTTATAACTGTATTTATATTTATTTTTCTCTAATTTAAGTTAATAATTTATTTAATATATTTAGGAATTTGAATTGGGTATACCAGTTACCCGAGTTGAACTCTACATAGAAATAAGGACATTGAAAATGAAGAAGTGAAAACCAATGAATAAACAAGAAAAAGAACAACTTAATAAGTTAGTTAGTAATTTAACTTAATACAAAGTCCTTATTATGATTTTTTCATATTCATGTAATAATGTACGATATACTTTATTGTTTTATTATTTATAGAGAACAGTTCAAGAACAAATAAATAGGGGTGAAATAATCGAACAACCAAGGAAAGATACCATATATTATGCATTTGGACTCGATCATCCTGGTCGTGTTAGGGGAGGAAGCTAATATGATTCTTTTATTATTACTAATATAATACAAGTTTTACTTAAGATAAAACTTTTTTACTACTTGTATTATATTATTATTCTTTTATTGTTACTAATATAATAACTCTTATTTAGTCTATTATACCAAAATTAGTAAGTGTGACAAATTTAAGGTATGAAAAACAAGTATCTTGTGGTAAATCTATGTCTAATGGACAATCATCACGCACTAAGTCATTCAAGAAGAAGCCATGGAAAAAGTATAATCATGAGTATGCTATAAATTTCAGCAGAAATCTTAGCTCTTTAATGACTATTGTTGCGAGCAAAAATAGCATGAATGATGTATGGACTGTGCCACTTCCTAAAGTAATATCTGGAGTAGACATTGAACAATCTTATATATCGATTGAGTGCATATTGCAATTATTGGAATTTCAAATGATCGATTTATGTATAATTCAAGTGTGGACATGGTGAGTCCTCAATCAGTAAATAACTTTCATTCAAATAGAGCACATAATTATGTTTATATTATCTAATTATTTATATATATTTCTTTTATAAGGCATGTTTTATCGACTTCAAGCTAATCATCTATCACATTTAGCAATGTTTTATTATTCATCATATGTGAATCAATATCTAAGAGCATGATGTTAGCATAAGAGTGAAACAATTATGTGATAGGGCATTAACACTTTAGAGAAATCAAAAGTTGATAATCCCTTCGCAAGTAAATTAAAATTACAATTGGGGTAAAATATTAGATCATCACATGATGAAAATTAAGTTCATAAGATCCCTAGATTAATAAACTAACTACGCATAATTGTGTTCATAAAGCTCATATTTTTCGTATAGAATAACATAAAAATTGATAAAGAAAAAGAGTAAAAGAAGAAATACAATCAATCTCTTGAATTGTAGTGTTAATTTCTTCTTGAATATCCACCAAAATTGTATCTCCTTTTGAATTTTTCTATATTTTTAGCTCTAAAAATTGACCAAAATTATACTAATGGTAGCTCATTCGAGTTTATGGGGTTATTAGGGGTTTAAATATAGCTAAGGTGCGATTTGGACCATCAGATCAGCTTCAAATCAATAACTGAGATCAAAACAAGCAAAATCAACTATATCAGCCAATCATAGTGAGGCACGTGGCACGCAGGAATGGATGGTATGCCATATAGGTGGAACGACTGGACAAGTAGAGTAATGACACGTGGTGTGAAGGTTTGACCATGCCCCGAACTCGGATTGAATGTCGTGCCGACACTTGGTATGCGGTTTGTCCTCCTTATAATCAAAAATCTATGATTCGTTGTCCCTACTTGGGTGGCTTCCATGTGGCTTTCCCAGTCATCTCCTCTGCTTGGGTGGTAGGCCACGTGATAACTCATAATTAGCCCTACGTTAAAAATTCCAAAAAAATCCAAAATTATATTTTTTCCCTTTTTACTAAAAAGTTTATATTTTAATATTTGTATTCCCAAAAATACTATTTATTTAATAAAGCAAATAAATATTAAGTAAAAAAATGGACTAATAACTATACTTTTATAGAATCATCCAACTTAATGCATTTTATTTAGTATATACAGAAGGTTACTATTTATATTGTTTATATTGAGGATACATGTAGGACTACGTTGGATCGAGCAAGAAAAACAAAACAATTAAATTTGGGTGCATATGTCGGTTTGAAATATTGACCAGTATGACGATATCTAGATTTGCACCTTGATACCAATACTGTGGTTGTGGTCAATCAACGGTTGTGATATTATCACAATTTAAATTATTATTAATAAAACAATAATTCATAAATGACAAGTGATAACTTTATTTAATAAGGGTGATATTAAGATATAATTAATGGTGTTAGAAAAATTAACATTTATATATTTTTATTATGACAAAACAAAAATATTTGTTCCAATATTATTTTTTTTTATATGGCAACAAATTTTCATGTATAAATTAAGAACATAATATTTAGAGACGTCAAATGAATAATTCCAACTTTTTTCATATCTAACTTAATATCCGGGTGAATTAATGTACTAAATTTATCGTATTATATTTAAATATTATTTTATCTCATCCATTTAAAGTCATTTTTTATCCACTCATATAATAACTATAGTTATTATAAATAATCATTTTTTTATTCATTTTATAATTTTATTCTTCATTTAGATTTATTTAAAATAAATAAAATATTTTATTATAATATCTTCTTATTATTATTTTAATTTACTAAAATTAAGATAAAAGGGGATATATTCTTCATTTAGATTTATTTAAAATAAATAAAATATTTTATTATAATATCTTCTTATTATTATTTTAATTTACTAAAATTAAGATAAAAGGGGATATATTTATAAAATTTATAAGTTAATTATGACTAAATGAAATATTTTATCTCAGTTGACAGGAATACTAATAGCAAATTACATAAAGTCTTGTCTGAGCCCATCAGCATCAGCCGAACAGTACTTGTAGCAAATTACATAAAGTCTTGTCTGCGCCCATCAGCATCAGCCGAACAGTACTTGGGCAACTGCTTGATTGGATGTGAGACATGTGCGAGCAATTTTAAGAATTAGATTCAAACATAGTAAAAATGTAATAAAAATATTAATATGAATAAAATTTAATGAAAATAATAATATTATTATTAATATTGTGTTTATTTTAAAAATAAAATTATAAAATTATAAAATTATAAATTATAAATTATAAATTATAAATGAATTAAAGTAAAAAAATTAGCTTCTATATTATGGAAAATAAAAAAATATCTAATATAAATATGTCAAAATAATTGTACATGATAACTTATTTTTTAAAAATGTAAAAACACGTGTTTTTGTTTTACGGTGTAATGCTTTTCCATGCATTCATGATCAACACTAAAATCAATTATATAAATATATGGAATTTTTTTATTATCATTTTTGTTGTTATCAATTAAAATTAACATAAAAAATACTATATTTGTGTTACGAGTCAAAGATTAAAAGAAACATATCATTGAGGTTTATTTAATTTTGATTATGATATTAAATTTTAAATTTTGTTTATTAGTAGATATAATTATGTTTTGATAGTCTTTAAAATATACAATAATTATCATTCGGTAAATTAAAAAAATATGACAATAAATATGGGTGATAATATTTAAAAAAAAATCTTTAAACCAATTGAATTCAAAAGTAAACACAACGTAAACACTTTTTATAAGTTAGTAAATCTCTAATATGTCTTAAAATTAAAAAGAATACCTAAATCTCATCGGTTAAAAATTTTATTTTATAAAATAGATAAAAAGGTAATTGTATCGTAAATAAATTTTAATTTTTATATTTATGTTTATAATATTATACATATTAATTATTATTTTTATTATTTTTTGTATATTTTAATTCTGAATATAATCATGTACATTTAAAAGAAACATTTTTTATAGGTTATAGATTTTCTTAGTACATCTGTTTGAGATTTATTCCTTATTTAATTCAAAATTTAATATTTTGAGAATTTATATTGTTATTTTTTATTCTACATTTATTTGGGATATGGTATATATTTTTAAATCTGTTTTAAATAATTTTAATTTTTAATAAAATTAAGTATTTTAAAATAACAATATATTGAGAAAATATATCATTTTAAAAAATTTTCTTAAGTATAAATTATGTGTTAGTAAATTTTCTCTTCTCATACCATGCCTTCTCACCTAGCTTTTTACCACTAAATAAGGCACCTAATGATAAGTGATTCTATTGATTTCGGGCACAGGAGGGAAGAGACATAGTCAAGTTCATCTTATTACTATTACTTAAAGAATTGGAATTCCAGTATCGAATAGAATATGTTAAGTTAAATTTAAAAATTTAAAATTTAAAATCGTATTATCAAACCGTCTTCAAATCAATACGGTATGTTGGCTTGAAGATGAATAATGGGAGTTAAAGTCTTAAAGTTTTAATTTTTTTCAAAACTGTTAGATTTGTAAAATAAATTAATAATATACTAAACCTACCACGCGTACCTCAGTCTATATACAACTCCTTTACTTTCTTTCTTTCTTTTTTCTTTTTTCTTTTTTCTTTTTTTTTTACTCTCTATTATTGAATAGTTTCCCATCAATGGATAAAGAGATATTTCAACTTTTCTAATGAATCACGACGTGCAGTACAAGTGTACTACTCTATCTACGATGAAATCCATGTGATCATGAAACCATCCAAAGTCAAGATCAATCAATTGTGACAAGTAATCTTGACCGTATAATGGTCCCATAACATTACACAATCGACTACAGTATATGTCTTCTTCGTACACATAAATATTGTTCCTGTATTTAATTCGAAATTTAAAATTAACTTTTTAAAAAATTTGATTTATAATAAATTTTAAGTTGTTACTTTGAAAAACTTATTTAAAAAATAAAAAATTAACATTCAAAACGTATTGATTTAACTATATGATTTTAAATTAATTTAAAATTGATTATTAACTTAATTTAAAAGTGTATTATAAATATTCTTCGTTACCAATTTAATAACAAAGGTTTGGGTATTCCACATATATATTATATTAAAAAAGGATTTACAAATTAACTAGATTTCAACTTTCTTACGTTCTTTCTTTTCTTTCTTTTCTTTTCTTCATAAAAACTGAATTGAAAAAAATATCCCGAAATAAATAAGCCTTTAGAATTAAAATGTAGATGAAGAGAAATTTTTAAATATGAAATTTTTATATTTATATTTATATAAAAAAGTCCCTTGTCATCATATAACATCACTGAATCATATTCTATATCTGGCCAAAAAGATTTGCTACAACCCTGCTCCACAAGATACAATCTCAGAATTGATCATCACCACCAATGGGCGAGCTCGGAACTTGGTCTATATCATTTCAACCCATCTGATGATCAAAATCATAAAATGAAATCCCAAAATCTGGACCGTCTATTCTTACTAAATTCATATTTAACTAATAATCACTACGTCTTTCCATGTTTGTTGTACTTGGATTATTAATCTCAGCTTCAAAAGATTGGATGAAACTTTTCAGTCTTTCATCATCATCATCATCTTGATCATGATGAAAATTATCTTGCAATTCCTCAAGCAAAGACACGAGACTTGCACCATTAATATTAAAATTGGAGACTTGTTCAATTCCTTGCAAGTCCATCCTTGTCATTATGGAAATTGATATTGCTTGTGTTCTTTTGTGGAATCAAAGTAGCCATTTTATTGAAGAATTAGATATAAAAGCTTCAATAAATCAATATGTGGTATATTTGAGAACGACTCTTCCACTTACAAGTGCAGCTTTAAATAGGTTTGTAGAAAACGACATGTTAATATGTTACAAAGAGGACAGCCTTTTCCATTAATTGATGGAGTAACCAATCATGTGCATGTATCTGTGCTGGGAAGCACCACTATACCATTCCATATCACTTATGTATCATGATTTTGAGAATTATTTGTATTTTAATGTAATTTTAATCGACTATAAAAATACATACATCTAAGTAGTTTTGGTGACTAATGATGCAATAGATTTACTCACTTTCTACTCCATATCCCACGTAGGGTAGTATAGAAATAT